>CM032064.1:1121094-2321094 GCA_018831715.1 Matsumurasca onukii | reverse complement strand
TAACCTGGAATGTTGATGTTATTTCAACACAACAATCAATAACCAATATTTGTTTCTTACACCAATCATCTTGACAGTATTTCCCGGTTCTTGGACAAACACTGTTAAATAAAATCAATAACACTGTCTTGTCTATACTCAAATATCTCCTAGAGGCAAGAATACATTTCATCAAGAAAATGGATTAGAAGAATAACTTCAAAACTTATAGGGGGCTCCAAAATTAAAATATTTTGTAATAACACAAATTACACAATACAGCATTTTAAGATTGAAGGATTTTGGTGTTATGGATTTTTTCTGGGGGAGCAAATATCCTCTTGGCAGAGACCGTCATCCTCGAAAAATTGCACGACCGCCTAGAAGTACTCAACCGAGCCAGGTCGTCCCAGGGTCTCAGGTCACACTGGGCGGTCAACAGGGTAGGGTATTATTTCCAAGACTGAACTATTGTTGGGTTAGCGACAAATTTGAAATAATATAATTTGGTGGGTAGCAGCGGTTCCACACCCCTGCAGCGCGAATTCGGAGAAGTACAGATATATAAATATTTAGGCATTAAAGGGCAGAGAGGCTTGGATCAATTAAAAACAAATATACATTAAGTTAAACATTGTTTTAAAGTGTTTGCACGCTCAGTTCGTGAGAGAGTAACTTATAACTGGTCAGTTATATTTTGGAGTAATTGTAATCAGTTACATTGATTTTGGGTAACTTGTACCTGTAGTCAGTTGCTTTTGACAAAGGGCAATTGTAACTGTAATTATTATTTTTGGCTCAATACCATTCTCTAAGAATATGTTAATAAAGAAATTGTATATTGTCTATTTTTATTTTAAAGTAACTTCCCCAAGTCTGCTTGTTGCAATATCATTCAAACACTTTATTTATCTGTATTGTTCATCACCTTGCATTAACAAATTGCCTATCTATTTTATTTATTAGCGTAGATCCTACACAACCATCCTAACCTCTTTGAGGAATTTCTTATTGCAAATATTGTAAAAATGGTGTTATGTTGGATAAATAAATGTGAAAGTTTTCACCTTGCCTTGTAAAATTTACTTTTATTACATAATTTGATTTTCCATCTCAAAACTGTTTGTCAAACACTTGTTTAATTATTACACTTTCAGATAAGGTAATTTAAGATATAGGCCTATATACCAGGTGTGTTTTTAATGTAAGTACCGTTTTGGGATTCCAACTCTGCAGCGCTACGGTCATGCTTAGACACCAGTATGGCCATTTTAGCTGATGCGTACGCTTGTCTGGGACCGTTTAAAATGCCTCCACCTATCGAAAGTCCCGCCGACTGTGAAGTTCGATTTGTGATTTGTTTTCTAAGTGGCTAAGGCCTAAAAGCAGTCGATTTTTATCAGTGCAGTTTACAGAGAAAACAGAAGGAATGGTAAGAAAGTGGATTAGGGCTTTTAAAGATGGCTGCTCCAATTTTCATGACAAGGAACCCAGTGGTCGCCCTTCGCTCATTACTGATGTGTTGATTGAAAAAGTTGATAAAAAATCCATGAGAACAGACGTTTTACAATCTCATTACTATCTGAACAGTTTCCTCAAGTTTCTCGAGGTGTCATTTACATAATTTTGTTACTACAAGTGTCACTACATTGTGACGAAACGGTTGCACTATCGAAAGTGGTGTTCATGCTGGATTTCGAAAATGCTCACTGAAGTGCACAAAACGAAGGCAATGCTTTGGCTTTCCTTTCTTGGTATGATGAAGAAGGTGATGATTTTTTAAGCCAAATAGTGACCGGTGATGAAACATGGGTCACCTAAAATACACCAGAATCAAAGCAGCAGTCTATGGAATGGCGACATTCGACCTAGCCCAGGAGAGTCAAGTTCAAACGATTCCTGCCCGAAAAATCATATGCACAGGGTTTTGGGACAGGAAGGGGGTGTTGTTGGTGGAGTTTTTGCCTTGTAGGGACATAATCAATTCAGAGACCTACTGTGGTACTTTGAGCGAACTACGCCGTGCTATCCAGAACAAAAGGGGAGGCATGTTGACTAAAGGTGTCAGTTTTTTGCTTCACAACAATACCCGCCAACAGGTCGCAAACAGAACCCAAGATTTGATGCGAAACATTTGGTTGGGAACAATTTGAACACCCTCCCTACAGTCCATATCTCAGGCTAATTCCATATTTTCCTTAAATTAAAGGACCCGGGGATGACGAAGTCAAAACGGCTGTGCTGGATTTTTTGTCAAGTCAGGCAGCAGAGTTCTATGACATCTGAATTCAAAAGCTAGTTGGACAATATGAAAAAGGCCTCAATATTGGTGGCAATGATGTAGAAAAATAGTTTAAAGTACAGGCTTTCATGTAAAATAAAAATGTTTATGAAATCTCTGATTTTTATTGTGTTATTTAAAAACGGTACCTCCTTAAAAAATGCATTTCGTATTAAACACAAATTTGAGTTTTTGCTAATTATACCTAATAGCATTTAAAACCAAATCTCAAGTTCAACTGAACAGTTCATTATTTAAATATTAATGCTTTCTCAATTTAAGTGAAACGGCCGGATCAGCGGCTAAAGTAGGCATAAGCATAGATAACTACGGCAAATTTCCAGATTGTGTAGCTAATTCACTCACTGAAATGCTCGGCAAAAGCTTGCTGTTTGATGCACAACTTGCAGGCCTCACACACCACCACTGTGAACGAATCCCGCTCCGGACACAGGCCGAATATCTTCATATCTATAACCAAACAAAGCCTTACAGTTACACGCTCTGTGCAAGTAACCTACAGTCTACCATGTGTCAGATCCCTGTACGGTAAGCCAGGCACCCACAGGGGGCAATTATATTCAAAGTGGTTCTGTAGTATTTTGTGCTGAAATATTTTAAAGAAAAGTTTGCTATGTCAGTGGCACAACTTAATGATGAGATCGGCATTGAAAAATTAAGGTGTTAAAAGCTACAAGGAAACTCCCATAAATACACTATACTACTAGTATGTCTGTTTTTAACTATTGCACATACTGCAATTTTTAATGAAACTTGTGCGTGTTTTTTTTTTTTTATTTATTTAATTTATTTAATTTCAACGGCAATGCCAGTTACAAACATGTTTACATAATATAAATAACAATTTATAAGTATGATTGTGTTTATCTTAATTTAAAGCATAATTTGAATTACTTGAATGATCACTATCTTAGCTCAAATGATTAGCTGTATATCAACTTAGCCCATTGTACGTTACAGCCAAACAAAGAACTTATTGACTTACTTATAGCAATAAACACCATTTCTTATGATTAACTTTAAGATAGGCAGGCCTGTAGGTTTCTTGGTTTTAGATATAGGCTGGGTAGCTTAAACAAATGCAAACTGTTGAAGTTCAATATACTAACTATACCTAGTGTGTGAAGACGAAATCTTTACATTTTGGGTAATTTGAAAAACATATTTACCTGTTTTGGGAGTTTCATAACACCAGCTTTGTTTTTCTGGAGCGTTGAGGTGATACATTACCAGGGAAAAGAAGTAATTTTAAGACCCATGAAGAATATGAAATATTTAAAGCGTTCAGAGAAGAAGACACAAGTAAACATTCGTTGAATGAAAAGCTCGCCATCAAGTCACACCTACTTTACGAGCTCCTGAAAAAGTACCCAAGATCAGCTGATATCACTGATAACAACGACTGCCAGTTTGGGAGAGAGGGTTACGTAATTTCACTTTTCCAGCCGCTCCTGCTGCGTGATGCGCGTGCGTGTTTATCTGGTCCTTCTCATTGTACTTTCGGTGATCATGAACTGTTTTATCGTTTTAATGTTGTGTTTATGTGAGTGCGAATGTCAACTTAGCAAAGCCTTCTGGTGGATTGTATGTGTCAGGTGATAAAGAGATTTTTTTCAAAACAGAACACAAGCTACTGTTCTTCAAAATAATTTTTGGATTACTGACACAGAAAAATCGATCTATGTTTTGTCAAAGTAAGTCCAAAGGGGTAAATAAAATTTATTGTGATTAATTGTGACATTAGATTTCGATTTGTAATTTAAACGTTCAAAAGAACAGAAGGTAAAATTCCAGAACAATGACTTCTGAATTTTTAGCACTTTTATAAGTTCAAACCTTCCAAAAAAGGATGTTTTAACTTCGAGAAAGTTGCGGAAACCATTAAAAACAATGTTTTTACAATAAGAAATAAACCTAACTTAAGCTAACCTAACTTCACGATAATACCTTATTCAGCCTTTAGGTTGATTTGAAGTGGGTGACAGAGACTGTCGTCAGCTAAAGAGGTCACCGCGTCTTCCACTCGTAAAATAGTTCCAACTTTAAAGCCACTTTTAAATATGTTGTTCAACATAAAAAATAAACTAACCTCACCTCACGATAATAACTCATTCACCTTTAAGTTAGTTTGAAGTGGGTGACAGAGACTGTCGTCTGCCACAGAGTGCCATGCGCATCGCTTCCGCCCGTCTCCTGATCGTAAAATAGTCCCAACTTTAAAGCCACTTTCAAATAAGTTCCGAGCCCCAAAACCAATTTTTATATGGGTAAAATTCCAGAAGAGTGACTTATGGATTTTTAACACTTTTCTAAGTTCAAACCTTCTAAAAAGGCCAAATAACGATGTTTTAACTTCGGGAAAGTTGCGGAAACCATTAACCCTTTGACAGGTGAGTTTTCCGGGAGAATTTGTGCCCCAGAAAGTGAGTTTTTTTTTTTATTTTTATTATTTGTTTGTATTATAATGTTTAAATACTTTTTTTTTTGTCAAATAACCTGTTTCAAACCTTTAAATTTTTTGTTAAAATAGGTACATAGGTAAAAAAGTGTTATGATGTTTGAACAATTTTATGTAATATATTTGTGTATAACTTTTTTAGTTATTATATTTGGATATAATTCAAATGTGGATACAAAGTAAAAAAGATTTGTACCTTTTACCTCAAAAGTTTAGCTTTGTATGGTTAGTGACAAAGAAGTCTGGTACGCAGAGGAGCGTGTGCGTCACACTCGCGGGTGTCGCGGCACATCCACACTGCCTGTATACTCACGAATAGACTGCTACGTTTTCGTCTTCTTTCTCACTTTCACATTAATTTTCACCGTTCATAAAATTCTCCGCTATATTATGATTGTTAGAAAGAGACATTGTTACAATAATAAAACGCTCTCAAAATAGATCTAAATAGTTATTGGAACTAAATCAATAAGTAATAAAATATAAGTAAAAACTGCTAAAAACAACTTCTTATAACTTTTCAGCGAACACAATGAATAATAATAAACACGCAAGAAACAAAGTAAAACAAATCAGCTGTCAGTTTACCAGATGTCTTATAAAAACCATAGATGAAATAATCGGCACAGACACGAAACGATGTCAAGCAAAAAACCCAGCTGGTAGACAGCAGCTACAATCTAGCGGATCAATATTTTAACAGTTTCCAAGAGGTTAGAAAAACTCCCGCTAGGTAGCCGGGGCATCCACAAACGGTATACTTCATAAACTGAGCCGGAATTGTGTTGATCACAACAGTCTCGTGCATGCTACAGAAGGTCCATGCGCCGGCCGCAACAGTGTCAGGGATACCGCTTGTGGCACTCTGGCTGCCCGACAAAGCGTTGCGTCATATACCAAAGGGTTAAAAATGATGTTTTTACAAAAAGAAATAAACTAACTTAACTTTTGCTAACCTAACTTCACGATAAACCTTATTCAGCCTCTAGGTTAATTTGAAGTGGGTGACAGATACTGTCGTCTGCTATAGAGTGACGCGCGCACTGCGTCCGCGTCTTCGGCTTGTAAAATAGTCCCAACTTTAAAGCCACTTTTAAATATGTTCAACATAAAAATAAACTAACCTAACCTAACTTCGATAAACCTTATTCAGCCTCTAGGTTAATTTGAAGTGGGTGACAGATACTGTCGTCTGCTATAGAGTGCCGCGCGCACTGCGTCCGCGCGTCTTCCGCTTGTAAAATAGTCCCAACTTTAAAGCCACTTTTAAATATGTTCAACATAAAAATAAACTAACCTAACCTAACTTCACGATAATAACTCATTCACCTTTAAGTTAATTTGAAGTGGGTGACAGAGACTGTCGTCTGCCACAGAGTGCCTCGCGCACCGCGTCCACCGCTTGTAAAATAGTCCCAACTTTAAAGCCACTTTTAAATAAGTTGCGCACCCCAAAACAAATTTTTATATATTTAGGAGCCTTCTCCACATTGTGTTAAATCAGTTTTAGCTCATGAAATCATAAGACACTTCTAGACAAATACCTTTCTATGTTTAGGGGCCTCCTCCACATTGTGTTAAATCAGTTTTAGCTCATGAGTTTAAACGTCTATGTTCTGGAATAATATCGAACAGAATTTCACAAGTTAGAATGAAATTTAGCAGGGAATTGGCTTGTAATTAATTTGAGACTTATCAATTTGTGCAAGATACAATACAATTCCCCAGACTTCCAACAGGCAAACTTCTTACTTACAATGTTAGCTTGGCTTTGGCCTATCATGCCTCTTGCCTATCTTGCATTTTAAGGTTATGATGTATAGATAGGCCTTTCAAACTTCCAAGTAAAAAAGCTTATCTATTTCAAAAATTAACTATCGCTTTAAAAGAGTTGGTTTCCATTTAAAGTAGTAAAACAACATTTTTTAAGTACTACACTCACCTATGGGAACTGAAAGATCCAAAGAATTCGCCCAGCTCTCCCATGGCAGACCCAAGAATGAAGAAGGATCTGCAGATATTGATGTCATTTTTAGTTATGCAAATTTATTCAGTCAGAACTGAACTACGGTATATACAATAACTGTTTTAAGTTGCACTATCCATGGCTGCATTAGTACTCAGTATTTATTCAACAAAACTTGGCAGAGGATGGGAGACCGTCATTATCCTGTCATGTCCTTTGGCATAGTGAATACAGTGGTCGCAGTTAAATTACCGTAGACTTGGGAAACAAATTTGAATTAAATATAAAACAGACAGTTTATCTATGCTTATAATTTAGTTGGGATTTAAAATTGAAAGACTTAACACATCCAGTTTGTCTCTGTTAATGAAAGGAGCTGCTTGACCCAGCCAGCCGACTGTCTAGTGACGATTGGTAGGCAGCCATTTTCCTTTTCGCAATATTAACAGTCTAACCAACAGAATAAAGCTATTTTGAACTTTGAACTGTCTTGATCATTGACTAAAAAATATATAAAGTCCATGATCAAGACTGTTCAAAGTTCAAACTTGCAAAGTATCTTTATTCAATTGGTTTACATATTAATATTTTTTTTGGCCTTTATATATTTTTAAAATCAATCACATGATCTAAGAAAATAAACCATTCATACGTGTAAAGTGCGAACGGTCCCTTTTGATATTACTTACTTTATGGTTAGAGTTATCCCCATTGACTTCAATTTAAAGTCATTGGTTATCTTAACTTTTTATCAACAACAGCTAGGTTAGGGTTCATCAAAGTGACTATAAGAGGTCTGTAGTTTTGCAACTTGAGGTCTGCAGCTCTGGATGAACAGACAACTAAGGCTTTTGAATATAATGAATCCATAATTTTCACCTTGTTAGACCTCAGTTAGGTGTTCGACTGTGTCACATAAAATGCTATTAAATAATTTCGAGTATTGTAATGGTCTCAGAGACTCTAACATTAGGACTTTGGCTTCTTATCTAAAAAAAAAAAAAAAAACAGGAAGCAAACTGTAGCCATGGGTGTTGCCATTGATTTTAAATGTATAGGTAAAGTCAATGGTGTTGCTTTCTCTTTGACGTCCAACACACGTTCCACAAGGCTCCATTTTGCTATTTTTGGCCTTGGTCAACGAACTTCACTTCAATGGGAAGTACTAATGTTGTTTGCAGATGACACCATATCGATAGCAATTGAAGGTGACCAACTCCTTATACAGGCAGCATTGACTTTAAATGTTTAGGTTGGGTGTATATAAAGTCAATGCAGGCTGCAGTGACGAGTTTAAAACCAATACCCGCTTCAAAACCTTCAAATATCCTTCCAGCTTCAAATGAAAGAAGGAAAAACTTCATGTCTGCTCTGCAGCCTAAGCTATATGGACGATGTGTTGGAGGGGTTCATGCTTCTGGGGTTCCATATAAAAATTCTACTCTATGTTTAAAGAATTGTACGGAGCTATCTGTACAAAACTCTCAAGAATTCTTCACATACTACGTAACCTGAAACATGTTGTCACCTCACAATACCTTGTTACTATACATTATGCAATCCTTCATAGCCACCTAAACTATGGCTTGGACATTTTTTCGGACAAATTCGCCCGGCGCCAGGTGAATCCTGTATATTCAGAAGAAGGGCGTAAGAATCATCACCTCTTCTGTGCGTAGGGGGCACTGCAGGCCTGTTCCGATTGACTGGCATCTCTACCATCTTTAGCTAATACTGTCTGAGTTCACTGCAAGACATTAAAAGGGACATGAACAAATTTCAAATGAGATACAATGTGCACAATCATACCCCCAACCGGTGTCTAGATACTGAAATCCGAACATACCAAAACGTCTTCAGCTTTCTAATCAGAGGAATCAGGCTGCATAGTTCGCAGCCAGCCAATCTTAGAATTAATGACTATGACAAGCTGGAAGGTGCTCTCAGGAAAATGTTCTGCTATAGACCTGTTCACTCCCTAAACCAAGTTGTTAGCAACTAATTTCTTTAGTCCATTTATATCTTGTAGATAAAATAAGCGAGTCTTTATATCTTAGTTATGTTTTGCCTAAATTGACACAGTCTATCTGGCATTGGCCGGGCATCGACAAAGAAAACAAGTATCAAGTATTTATTTTTTGTTGGACGGCCTAACCTGCATGGGGGGTCTTGAAAGAGTAAATAGCATTATCATTGCAGAAAGATTATGTTAGTTTAGATACTATATTTAGACTGTGGTCTACCCTTACCAAAGTCCTGCCACGTACTACTATCGGATCCAAAAAGCAATATACTTAAGTTTGACAGGGTGCTGTACGCAGGTCAGTGAACGTAAAATTATAGCAATCACACCAAAATGTCCTCTGTTTGATTCTACGGACATACAAGTAAAATAAAGCAAAAATAAAATTAAAATTTGTTCAGGTACAAGGAGTCTGAAAAACACGTTTTTTACTGTGATAGAATCAAGACTCAACTTTGAAAATGTTTACAGCTTTTAATATTTACTAAATTTCTATCATCCCAGTTGCAGGACCTTGTTTTATTACAGTTACCTTGGTTGTGGCGCCTGTAGATCCTACGGTGCAGATTGTAGCCTAGACACGTGTTTCGCAGCGCTTGTGCTGCATCATCAGTAGGTACCCTAAGTCACTATTAATTTTACACTATTAAAACTATGTCACTTAACTACAGCTATTTACACATTCCACGGCACTTGTGTACTCGCGGTTCGCGGGTGACGCGTCGGGTGAATCTCTGTTAAACAAAAAAGAAGACGTTAAAAACTCAGTTTTATTCAAATTCGCCAGAACCATTCAAACCCAGCCAAGCCAGGGCCAAACCATTCAAGCCAGGTTGGTGGTGGAGACCGACCAACCTGTTCTTGGGGTTTCCCAGAGGACAACGAACGCCAACCCTAAAGCCGCGCCGCCCACCTGACCTCATTTCATCAACAGTCAGTCCAAGGTAACTGTAATATTTATTGCAGTGCAATGAAACTTTTACCACAGATAAAATACATAAAATCATAAAAGATTCGGTTAATTTTTTGTATAATCGTCAGGTGTAATGTAAAAAAAGGTCTATACAAAGTTGTATCAAAATCAGACTACAAATACAGCTAGGTGTTATTGTTAAAACCTTTTGTGGGAGGAAAGCAACCCTCCCCAAAGGCATTTTCTGGTAGGCCGATTTCGCTGGTTAATGAACTTAACTTAGAGATTTGCAAAAGGAACATTTGTACCAAATTTCGTAAAAATCGGACCGCGGTAGAACTGCAGAAGAGACAGAGAGAGGTTGACTGTTCCTGAGAGAGGTTGACTGTTCCTTCTCTGAGAGAGGTTGACTGTTCCAGCACTGAGAGAGGTTGACTGTTCCTTCTCTGAGAGAGGTTGACTGTTCTGCTCCAGTCTTGACTCATTGTCCTCGCATCAACACAACACTTGAAACACATCTCATAACTGCGATTTGTGCAGTATGCTTTATATGTTAGTGATAATTAACGACAATATCAATTCAGACGAGTAGGCACGAGCGCTACCGTGAATCCTAGCGAATTCCCTAAAATTAGGGAAACATAAGAACATAACTGTATTTATGAATTGATTTCGTTGAAACTTGGTATGAGTATTAGTGATACCTTACCCAATATGTTTAATAAGAATCAACAAAATCTGATTACCCTTACCAAGATGGCGGCTAAATAAAGTTTTTTTGTTTGCCTGAATGGATTCAGTTCGTTTTTGGTACCTATGTCAGGTGTAGTCTTTTAAACGCGAAAATAAAAATTTTATAAAAATCAGACTACAAATTCAGGTGTTGTTGGTTAAAACCTTTTTTGGGAGGAAATACTCCTCCCCAAAAGCATTTACAACTGTGTTATGAATTGATTTCGTTGAAACTTGGTAGGAGAATTAGTAATACCCAATATGTGTACCAAGAATCAACAAAATCCGATTACCCAAACGGCCAAACCAATATGGCGGCTGAAAATAGTTTTTTTGCTATCATCTTTGTCTGCCTGAACGGATTCGGTTTTTTTTTAAATATGTATGTCAGGTTTAATGTTATAAATGTGTATACAAAGTTGTATCAAAATCAGACTACAAATACAGGTGTTATTGGTTAAAACCACAGATAAAATAAAATACATATAGATCGAAAACGGTTATGGGCTGGTGGTTGCGCCCATGGTGTAATAAGTACTTATGAGGTACAATGAGGTGATAGTTGATGTCCTTTGCATGGTGTAATAAGTACTTATTACACCATGCAAAGGACATCAACCTCTATCACCTCATTGGAGGTCACTACTTTTTAAGGAAAGAGGCTTCCCTAGGCTTAGACCATAGGATACGGAGATGTTAAACAGCCGCCATTTTGGAATTTGATAACCAAATTAAATAATTAATTTTTCATAGGTAATAAGTGACATTTTAAGTTTTTGACCAAAGTTTGAGAAAAACGGGTGGATTAGTTTTGTTGTCATAATTATTTAAGTAAAAAACACATCCACACAGACAGATGGACAACAAAGCACGGAGACCCCTGTTTATATGGCAAAATATTATTGTTTTGATGTAAGGAATATGTCTACCAAGTATGTCCGAAGAATTCACCGACATCCTGTATATACGAAAGATAAGTAAAATAACTTCTAGCAAAAATCTCCGTAAGCCTGAAGCCGAAGCGAGGCTGTACAGCCTGGTAGCACCCGCAATTATATACTATTGGATTTTTATTATAAGCTCCTCACTTTGACACGCTATTAATTTTATGGAAAACATGCTAAAGAGTTCTAGTTTGCAGTAAATGGTTCATTATCTATTGACCAACAATGAGAAAACATTAAAAAATATGAAATAAGGTATTGAAAATAACTTACTCAAATGAGTGTGTAAAAAAACATAGTTTTTAAACGCATCTTTAATTATAGTTGTTCAAAACATTATTCTCTTGTGCAACAAAGCTGCTTTACTTTGTTGGGATCAAGGTTGAATACATTTTGATTTTTATTTGCAATATTTTCAAATTGTTAATCATTTTGCAAGACTCGAGTATTCTAAAAAGTATGCATGCTTTGAAACTTTAGTTTTTACATGATAATTAGAGTTGGTACAATAAAGTATAAACCTTTTTCCAAAACAATAATCCCCCACGAATACCTCTTGGAGTTGTAACTACGGTCCTTTGACTGCAAAAATCAAAAAAGGTTTTAAATAATATTCTAAAATTTATATATCATTTTCTAATAACAATAAATTAAAATCAATCCTCGGCACCACAAAAGACAAAATTAAGATAAATCATTTTCATACTATATGAAATACCTTGTGACGACTGTGACCTTAAATACATTGGACAAACCAAACGCAAAATTAAAGTACGATTGAAAGAACATACATACAATTTTAGATACGAGTATAATAAAGACGACAAATCTACAAGACAATATACAAGTTTAATTATTAGATTGTTTGCAGTGTTCATTAGTAATATCGTTATAGTGAATAGTGATGTCAAAATTCAATACGAATTAATCTTAATGTGAGTGTTGCAAAGTTAGTAAATGGCACTTTGTGCTGACAGCTCCGGCAGCGCGGTGCACTCACTTCTCGTACAGTGAGTAAATACACCGGCTGTAGCACCAGTCCTACTCGTGCGTTATGATTTATTTTCGTTTTACTGAAAGTTGATATCCATCTTCACATTTCAAATTAAAAGAATCTCTTTCCTGTTTCACACAGGATGTGGCCAAGGTCATTTTTCACACTTTTGATAACTGACCTTTTGCTCAAAAACTGCCAATTTTCAAAATTTTGCAAAATTATTTTCTAGCATATAGTTTTAAAACTTTTACTACCCAAAAACTGAATCCAAAATTCTTTTTCCAAAATATGACCTAGTCTTCAGTCCTATGAAAAACTTCTGACGTGGAATCAAAATCTGTGCAGTGGTTGTCGTTTAAATCGTAGACTATTATGGGTTTTGAGTTATTTTGCTAAACGTGAAAACGCAGGTGAAAAGTCTTATATATAAAAGATAAGTATACTCCTTAAGCATTCGGAAACCAATTCTTAAACACAAAACAAATTCTCTTTTCTAAAACAATGCTCTAAAAAATGTGGCACTTTTTAAAGCTCAATTTAGGACAATTTAAAAGGTTTTAAATCACTTTCCAAGAAATTCATCACTCAACTCGGAAGGTTTTAAAAAATGGTAAGCCCGTGTAACGGGACTAAAACGCGCGTGAGCAAATAAATAAATTGAAGTGGATCCGTGGCGGTTGGTATCGAAGCCACTGAGGGCTCATCACTCAATGGTGGCGCGAGTTCAATCCCCGCAGTCACCACTCACAATCTGTAATGTGACTATACGGTGTCGCTAGGTAAAAGTCAAAGTTGAGTGGTAGAGAGGACATTGTAGTCCTAAACAAGAAAAACTTTACCTTTTTTTTTATTTGAACAGCTAAATGGACACGATTGCTATCGTTTTAATAGCCTACTAAATATTATGAAACCAATGTCCAAAGGGACCTTTTCATGATTTTTTTACAAAAGAAACCCACTTGCAAAAATGTAAAGCCGACGTTGCATAACACACACCGTTTGCGAAACGCCAATTGTACTGAGTTGACACTGTGCCCTTGACCTTGGTGTGGCGGAGGGGATAGGTTACTAGGTTAGTTGACTGTTGAAGGTTGGAGTAGAGACAGCTGTCTAGTGTGTGGTTAGTGCAGTGATGAGTCATGCATTCGCCCATCCATAAGCACATTCTCGAGCGGAGGAGGCTGATGGCGGGGAGGGAGGTAGGCTCGGAACTGACCTGGGTCAAGGCGGCATGCCCACACTAGTGCTGCCTAGTGGACGGTGTGTGTACCTCCTCTGGAAAGCGCAACTTTTAAATTAATGGAGTCAGACATCTCTATGTATTTTATCTACGCTTTTACATAAGGTAGGCCATACATGCAGTTATCCAACTAATTACTAATTTAACAATGTTACCTTTTTTAAAGAAAATTGTACAAAACAGCTGTTTTTAGATGCTGCAGTGATAGTGGCTTTATGCTTCCAGAGAAAACTGTCTGCACTTTAGTACATTAACCTGCTTAAAACCTCATTTGCAAAATTTTGCCATGTTCAATTCCCTTTTCTATTAAAACATCCTCTAAATCCACCGGCTTAACCGACTTACCGGTAACAATGTACAATCAACTTCAAAAAGCTGACCAGCACTTGATGAAATGGTTTGGAATAAATAGATTTCAATGTTTCAAAACATATTTTAAAAGTCTGCAGAGCTAACAACTTATAACTGAGCAAAATGAATAAAATCCATCAAAAGTATATACCGTATGCCAAAAAATGTAATAGAGTCAACACTTTTTTGGTGGAAAAAAATAACTAAACAAAAATCAAAATATTTATTCACTAATGACAAAAGTCAGAAAGTACAAGGCAAGTTGGAAAGTTTCATACTTCATTCATAATTTTAGAACTTCTTATTGGTAAAACAAAATTTATGCTCATTTAAAAACTATTCTTGTTTAAACTAAACTTAACCAACTATAAGTTTCTATAATGTCTAAAATTTACGACAGCCATACTAAAAAGAAAGGTTATCATTATATCACATTGTCATAGCTTATGCTAAAAAGGGGTAAATATTACTATACAACAGCTAAGGACGATATAACTTAAGTATTTTTCCTTTTATTTGGGAATACTTTAGGTAGAAAAAACTTATTAAAAATTGAGCGTAGCGCCCAGCAAACAATGTAAACAAAATGTAATATGGTTCTTGCTGTTGGAATGTAAGGTAAAAAATAATAAAAATGCAGATACTCACGATTGCTTTCTGAATGAAACCAATAAAGTTGTTAAGAACTTAAAAACACAATTTTTAGCACTTTTGGTATTGTATTGTCTAACTAGCAGACTTTCTGTTGAGGGCAATTGGAAAAATTAATTTAAACTTACTGTTACTTTCCAAAACGTATAACTTCACAGCCAGTACACATCCTTCAATAACAATCACGTATCATCAATCCACTGGTTCCTCAATGTGACCTTTCAAAGTCAAGTACGATAGCAATCAGTATATTTCACAAAAGAAAACTGCTTTACAGTACCGCAAGATGTCTAGACATCTAAACTTTCAATATGAAAGTACCAATGTTTCTCTCCGATTTACAACTTACTAAAACTACTTGATGTAAAAGCAGTTTCTTATAATATTTTTTGTATAAGTCAACTTTTCTCTCACGGTCGAAGTAACTATATCTCTTTAAGCTTAGCTAAAAAAAAGCAGAGAAACTAAGTATTACAAGAGGTCAGATTTTAAGTTAAGAAACATTATGTTGAATGAAGACTTTCTAATTAAAATATAGATTTTTCTTTAAGGCCAATTATTATTTTTCACCTCACCGGTTATGAGAAATTACTGTACTACAACTTTTTGTGACACCTTAGGGCTGAACTCATGGGTTGGGATGACAAAATTAACACATTAATTAAATCTTTAGAAGTTGAGAACTGTCGGTCACTAACGCTGAGGGGCTCAGACCGTGAGCAAGGAAGTTGGTGTTCCCTCATTCTGTTCACGATAAATTTCACACACTGATAGCTTTATCAGAACAAAAGCATCTGCTATCAGTGTAATGTCCAATCTAACAAATGTTAGGACTCAATGTTCAGTGGCTTTGCACAATTTCTATTTCAGTTCCGTCTAACTTGGGCTTAAACTTAAGCAGCTTGGAGTATCTTTTAAGCAGAACTCTCCAGTAGCAGATGACTTCTCTACTTCTCAGATGCTCCCAGATAAAGTTTCTGCCAGCATTTGCTATCTCTTCAGCAATATCGTCGTGTTCTCGCACAAACTCCAGCAGTTTTCTGGAACAACATAAAACCTGATTTAGAAAGTTGTTATTATGTAATATCGAATAAAAGTTGGTGAAATTCCTCTTGGCCTTCAGTACCTGTCTAGTTGGATATTCATTTTGGAGAAGGAAGATGCCTTCCAAATCTGTTTGTAATCTGTGTATTTTCCTCTCATAAAATGTGACTTCATAATACTGACTGTTAATCTCAGCAGTCAGGGTGTCAGTTACTTACATCATATTATGTATCATAAAGCAAACTTATAAAAATTAACAAAACCTTGAAAAAATCCTGAATTATATATTGAAAAGCTCTGATTTAACTAATTTAATTTTGTTGGAGTAAAAAGTCAAGACATATACAAATTCAAAACTTAAAACTCTTTCGAGGGAGAAAATTCAGCCCCCTATTTACTTGTGAAAGGGACAGCAAGAATCTAGAGGTGACAAATGTTTTAAACAATTTATAGAGACCTTGGATGTTGGTCTTTAAAATGTACGAACTTTAGTAAAAACAAAACTTTGTGTCCCAAAATCTTCCTTAACACGTTCAACACGATGTGCCCCACCAGTGGCGCACATTCCTGAAATTCTACTCACTCAAATAATATCTAGTTTATACAGTTGCATGACATAAAATACAAAACTGATATTTTATTGAAAACAGGTTTTTTCAAGTCCTTATGGTGGACTGTTTAGGCCTACTCCATGTTGAGGTGCTACACCGATGGTACACAATATATATAAAGCCTTTATAAATTACAACATGCAATCTTTCATTCACGACATAGCCCAAATGTACTTAAAAACAATATAGAAATAGATGGAAAGCATGCTCCACCGGTGGCGCAGGTCCATGTTTTAGTTGTTAAATTGTACAAAATGTTGTGCTGAAGGTGTTAAGGGCTGTAGACTTCAAACGATCAGAATTGTGGGCAAAAGCAAAAATCTTCATGATGTAAAAATACTCTTTTAAATTACTGGGAATACTGTTGGCCAGTTGTAGTTCCTGCGTAAATGTGTAAGGCTCTGCTACAGCTGTGCTGGGTGAGATTTTTCCTTTTTACTATCCTAAAGGTTACATCCTATTCTTTATTTAATGTTTAAGAGTTCCTCTTTAGTATTAAATTAGTTGTTTACTTAGGTTTAGATGTATTGAAAACCTCTCATTAATTATAATTCAAACCCCCCGGGGCGAGATGCGAGAGTGGGAGAACCACGCTCTTTCTCATTGAGTAATATTATTTCCCAGCAACCTGGTGTCGAGTGCAGACTCAGCACGCCGTGCCTCTATACAGGCACTTCGTCTCCGTTAGGCAAGTGAATCGTTCAGGACTCTCGTTCTGTTCCCCAACCACTAGAGCCCACCATAGCTCGCCCTTTTTCTCTATTTCGGCACAAGTGCGTGCAATTTCTTTCCATCTCACCCATCTCTCTCTATATCTCGCGAATGTATTAGAACAATAAACTCTCCCCCGCCTGGGCCGAAGATAGTGTCAAGTGTGTAATCAAGGTCGCAAGTCTACACCTCACGCGAGCTGATCCACAACACCATCATCCAAGGCCCACTCTTAAGTTCCAAGATCTTGATTGCACCCAGAGGGTACGGGTAGCTCACGGTCAGTGACAACTAAACCTGCCTAGTTCTAGACACTTGCCCCTTACAAAACTTTTCCCCAATCATACAGTCCACTCCCATAAAATTAATTCTATCATCGCTCTTGCTATTGAACCCTCTTACCGCACGGTTCCTTCTCTGTTTTTCAAAATAGGCATACGATGTAGCTGTGTCATATAATATTATTATGTTTCATACACTAGGTTTCAGGTTGAGTGTTTACTATAATGTTTAGTCAGGTTGGTTAGGTCGTAAACAACAAATGGAGTTTACCAAATGCTTGAAATTTAGCAAGTTGTTTTTCCCTGAAGTAACCAAAAAGAACTGAATGTGAGTATAATTACTGCGCAATAATTAGGTGTTTCTTTTTAGTGCACAGACCATGTACTTAACCTTACTAAGTAAAGATTAAAACTGTTAAAATAGGAGAAAACCTGAGATCTTCTTTGGTAGGGCTTTTCTTAACCGGAATGTAGTGAACCCAAGGTTTGAGTGCTGGGTAGAAGAACTCTAACCACTCGTTGCCTACATTCAACACGAGGGAACCACAGAGGAACAAGTGCTTGAGACGGAAGCTGGCTGCTACGCCTCTGAAGTTGAACAGGTACTTGTACTGGCAGTGGTCTTCCAGAGACACTTCCTCCGCTGGAGGTGCATGGAGGGTGTCCTGCATAAAACACATTAATGTTCATTAATGCTATGTTAAAGCAATGCAATGTACAAATATGTTAACATTACAACTCCACACTTGGTGGTGGGCTTAATTTTCCAAACATAAATTACCAACCTTGTCAGACTTCCAGGCCTGGTTCTTGGTGTAGGCAGCGTCAACCAGGTCTGGTTCCTCACGGGAGAGCAACACTAGTGAGTCCTTCGTTGTTAGATGCGAGAGCCCGCGAAGAGCCGCGTGCATGCTTGTGAGACCAAGGCCACTTTTGAGCTGCTGCGTGGATGGACTTGCGATGCTGGTCCCAGTGACCCAGCCCTCGCGGGTACAGCTTGATCGCAGGCCCTCCTTCCCAGAACGCCCATGCTGGATACATTATATCGAGGTAGTCTTCAGTCTGAACCGACACAAACAAAACTTAACTTATTTTAGTCCACTTCAGTTGTTTTTTAGCTAATCTTGTGAGAAAAGCAATTCTGAAAAATTAGGTTATATCATGGGTCAACTTTAGCTACTTATGTCATCATCAGATATTAAGTATCTCACTGTGTACACGCTTTTAGATTCCCAACAAGTATTAACCCAAGAAACTAGCAGTTTTTGTTTTATTCTTTGTCATTATCATTACATATTTACTGTCATGCAATAGTTACAGTTGCAGCTCTTGGCGAGAAAACAATAAATTGAAATTTAAGTAGTGAATCATGAGTGGGTTTACCTGAAAGCATTTGTGAGATTTTTAGTCAATCCTGAAGTCCTGTATACAAGTACTGTTGACTTTCTACATGAATAATTTTGAAATATATATTCAGGCCTGACCCAGATATTTCCACTAGTTGAGCTAATTACAGACATATCCTAGTATTTACGTTTCATTTAAAGTTATAGTTAACATGGCACTGCCAGAATTAAAATTTGCAAACTTAACAAAACTGCAAATAATCTAATTTATAAATGTTCCAACAATAGGCTAATAAAACTGCCTGCCTTAGAATTTTCCTTTTTCTATGAGTAGAACCTTTGTTGGTCCTAAACACAAGATACCCTTTTATTTGTTTGTTAGTCTAAACCCAACATGAAATGAAATTAAAAATTGTAAGGAACTAAGCTTGCATGAGTGGATGCCTGCCTCTATGAAAGTTTGAGTTTTTGAATAAGTGTTTGTTTATTAATTTTAAAAGGTATTTTATTTTGTGTGTGTTTATTTTAATAAATTGCACATCAACAAAACTAGACAGTCAAAAATTCAAATTCTTTATTTGTAATTGACAATATATATTGTATTACTTTCGTCAGTTGCATTGTGTATTACCCTAGCAGAAAACTAAATAGGCCAAATTAACAAAGCTTGGGCCATGGTTTAGTCGGAGGGCATCGCCTTGGGTTGCATCTTATTCAGTTCCAGCATTAAAATCAATGGCCACTACTAAACTTCTATAAAACTTACAAGCCTGTGACCCGGCCCTGTTAACGCACCTTACTAAACGAGAAAACCGGCAACAGTTGACTCTGGTAGGAGAACACTTGTGGCCAGTCCCGAGTGTTGAGAACAAACTGAGTGTCCGACAGTTTGGGCAACAACTTGCGCAAGAAGTGTTCCACTCCCTGACAACGGGCAGGAAACATGCAGTCCACTTCCCGGTACAGCCGGCCTCCGACAACTTTGTACGTTGTGCCTCTGTAATTGTTGTAAGCTTCATTGTACGGCAACTCATTGTGACCTTTTCTGGCCGGCCGGTTGCTCAGGGAGGAGGGGTGGTCGAGCAATTCAACACAATCTCAATGAACAATAATATTTAATCACTATGCTCAATGACAAAAAGTAATAGATTATAGGTCAGGACCAAGAAAATTAATACACTTACATGCACACTTTTAACTAAATACAAATATTTTACCCTTATAGGTGGCCACCAGTATGTCTTAAAGACTGACTAATATTAAGCTTAACTCTACTATGTACAAAAATAGACAAGACTACTAATTACTGTGATAGTTAATAACTGAGGCAACTCCCTAGTAATTGTCCAATCTCAGCTGATGTTTCCAATGTTTAATGCAAAAGAAGTAGACGTCCAAATAATAGGCAGCACACCACTCTTCAATTAATGTCCATGTAGGTAACAATTAATAAGACGCTCACCCAAGAGAAGAAGTGTCCTTGGTCAGGCACAATACCGTGTGTCAGCCGCAGGCGGAAGAATAGGCTCAGTGCACCAGCTGATATCCGGAAGTGACGGCCAGGTAGGTGTGAGTCATGCAGCATGCGTCCAACAGCAAGGTGTCAGTGTAGTAAGCGTCAAACAGCCAAACAGCAAGGTATCAGGGCAGCAAGCGTCGCACAGCAGGCTCAAAGTCAGATAGAGTATCCAAAACAAAAACCCTGTAATAATCCAGTTTGTGATAGACTCATACAATTTATTACAATATTATAAAAGCCGTGAACCTCATTCATATTGTCTGTGCCATGTCAGTAAACAAAACATTTAGTTGAGCAACAAATACTAGTATACTACTTTAGTTAAATATGTACAGTTATTAATATTATTTACATGAGCTGATTTAAAAATAGCCATATACATTTTGACCTTTGTAAAACACATTTGTTTGGTTCGAGAAACCTTATACATTTTAAGCCCTTTTTAAGGATGAAACATATTTAATACATTGCATTTAAATACACCCTTTTTATTAGTTTTCTGATTGTCAGAACTCATAATTATTAATTTAAAATAAGCATAGCTCATATTGGTGGTTTGCATGAAACAGGCTTAGTTGTCAATTAACCATTATGATCAATTCATCTAGCAATTAGCTTAACACATTGTATAAATAAATAACATAAAGGAGATCTTTACTATATTATTTCAGATCTCTGAAATATTTCTTTAGCCTGTGGCATTTTAAATTATTAAATAAACTAATATCTATGTACATAAACAGTAGGCTAAATATTCTGTTGTACCAGCTACAATTGGAATAATTATTTAACTTCAAAGACTAATTAAAAAGGTATTCCCTTGTGAGCACTTTATATTAAACGGTCTATGAGACTTAGCCCATTTGTGAATTTAAATCTGACAAAGAGTTAACATAATTTGTTAACAATAGAAAAATAAGTCTAACATTACAGATAATATTTACAGGTGTCATTATTTAATTATTTACAGAAAACTCCATGTATCACGGTTTATTCAAATTCAATGTTCATTTGTGCAATGTGCTTTCCTTGCATGAATAGGAATGTCTTTATCTTACACGTTGAATTTCGCAATGTAAAAGTGAAGCACTAATAGTTTCCCAAGTGTGACGGCATTCAAGTGTGAAGTATAATAATTATTGAAGTTATTAAATTTCCTTCTGATATAAATGACTGTTTTGGAAATCTCACCTCGTAATAATCCACAATGTGTAGAGGGCCAGCAGTATGTAGAAGCAGCGTCGATCCGTTCAGTCACGTAACTCAACTCCTACAAACTTAACTCCAATACTCTACAAACTGGTGGTTAATGGACTTAGATCAGCCCATTGTAGCCAATCGGGACTGTGGCTTATCAGCTGATAAGGCGGTTGTCTGGAATGCGCGCCGAGACGGGCTTGTAGCATTGGCTAATAACAGCTGCTATCTAGATTGAGACGTTTAGGATTTTTGCTACGCCTTCAAAGAGGAGATACTCAATGATTACAGGGGTGCAGTTCGACGGGTCAAGGTTAGTACGGGGCTTCAGATTGAATATAATTTCGGTAGTGTTGGCTAGCACAACAATGAGATGTTTAAGTAGGGTGATCAATCCTACTGCCGATTAGTTCGTCAATCTGACCGTTACAACACCCCCCTTCCCGAAGAAAATTTCCCCGAAATTTTCTAATCTAGATAAGGCTTTAAATCTGACACGTGCCAATTCCCGATGACTTTTCCTCCAGGATCCTCCAGTTCATAGACGTTCGGTGAAATCTTCTGCTTAACTTTGAAAGGGCCCACAAAACGTGGAGTGAGTTTTGCCGAGAAGTAGTCCACAGCACTGGACTGGACAAAGTTCCTCTTCAGAACGCTGTCTCCAACTCCATATTCTGCAGGTCTTCTCCGCAGGTTATAGTACCTCTCGTTCTTTTGGTGAGTCTTCTCCAGGTTGGTCTTCACAATCTTGTAGATGTCCCCAAGCTTCTTCAAGTGTTCAGTAGGTTTATCCGTATCCGTGTCAGGTACCTCGCTCCAGTCTTTTAGTAGTCCAAATCCGGAACCGGTAGCATTTAGCTCTCTACCAAAAGTCAGGTAAGCGGGTGAAAAGCCAGTAGCTTCACTCACGGCAGACCGCAAGGCAAATCCGAGTTTCGGAAGGTCCTGGTCCCACAGACGGTGATTGTCCTTGATATACGCCCTCATCATACTGACGACAGTCCTGTTCGTACGCTCGGTAGGGTTAGCTTGAGGGTGCCTCGAAGCGTTGAGCAAGAGCTTGACTCGATACTCCTCAGCCAATCTTTTAACGGCAGCACCAGTAAACTCCGAACCGTTGTCACATATCAGGTACTTCGGCACACCATAAACCATAAATACATCCTCCAGTAGGTGATGGGCGACAGAGGCAGACGTAGCGGCTCTGAGTGGGAAAAGTAGAGAAAATTTCGTGAAAGTGTCTGACACGACCATAAGGTATTTGAACCCCTTACTCGACCTTGGGAACGGTCCCATCAGATCGGCACAAAGCATAGTCCATGGTTCATTAGCACTTCGGCGTGAACCCATAAATCCAGCAGGCCTGTCTTGATCGTACTTTGTCCTTTGACACACCTGACAGTTTTTCACGTATTTGGCGATGTCTTGCCGCATCTTAGGCCAATAGAATAGTCGTTGAACTCTCTTGAAGGTCTTAAAGATGCCAAGGTGACCCGCAGTTGCAGCATCGTGTAACTCAGCCAGGACTTCTGGTCTTCTATTCTTCGGCAGAACTTCCTTCCAGCAAGAATCTTCATTGGTGTCTTCCCTTTTGTCCAGAACAAGCTTGTACAAAACTCCGTTATCGACTCTCCAGAGTGGATATCTGTCAGATTTGTCTTGAACCGCCATGACCATCTTACTGTGCCACTTATCCTGTTGGCGTTCCGCAGAACAGATTTCATTAACAGGAGCAACCCACGAATCATCCTCCCTTGGTGATCTAGACAGCATGTCCGGCACAACGTGGTCTTTGCCCTTTCGGTGGACTAGGACAAAATCGTAAGGCTGGAGACGCAACGCCCATCTGGCTAAACGCCCCTGTGGGTCCTTGAGGTTGTACAACCACAACAGACTATAGTGGTCTGTAACAACTGTAAATCTGGTTCCTTCTACATATGGGCGGAATTTTTCCACTGCCCATATAACAGCCAAACATTCTCGCTCGGTGGCTGAGAAAATTTGTTCACCACGTGAAAGTGTCCGGCTGGCATATGCCACAACAACTTCTCCCTTTTCTGTTTCCTGGCTTAATACGGCACCTAAGCCGACACCAGAGGCATCACAAGCGATAGTGAATGGTTTGTCAAAATTAGGACATGTCAAGATTGGTGATTTGACAAGGCAGCTTCTAATATCATCCCAAGAGTTCTGAGCCTCCTCGGTCCATTCAAATTTCTTCCCCTTCTTAAGCATGCTGGTAAGAGGGTACAATCTTGTTGAGAAGTCCGGGATGAACCTCCTGTACCAACTCGCCGTTCCCACAAACTGTCTGACCTCTTTGGCACTCTTCGGCGCCGGAATATTTAAGATTGACTCCACCTTATCCGGATCAACTCTTAATCCTTCTCCATCAACCATATATCCCAGATATTTTAGTTCTGATCGGCAAAATTGGCATTTAGCCTTGTTGAGAGTCAACTTAGCCTGCTTTAATCTTCCCAATACTTTGTCAAGTATCTGCAAGTGAGTGTCAAAATCTGAACTGACGATGATAATATCATCTAGGTAAACAAAGACGTTAACTTCCAGCTCTGGGCCAAGGACGCTATCTATGAATCGCTGCCACGTGGCTGGAGCGTTATGCAATCCGAATGGCATTGCATTAAAGTGGTACAAGCCCCGTCCTGGTACAGTAAAGGCAGTTTTCTCTTTACTTGCCGGGTCCAGCGGTATTTGCCAAAATGCAGATTTGATGTCAAGAGATGACAAGTACCTAGCGTCTCTCAACCTGTCCAAAATATGCGAAACCTTTGGTAGGGGATAAGCGTCGGGCTTAGTTACAGAATTCAAAGCCTTAAAGTTAATGCAAAATCTGCGGGAGCCATCAGGCTTGTCAAGAAGGACTACAGGTGACGACCAAGGACTCTTAGAGGGCTCCACTATTTTCAATTCAAGCATCCGATCAAGTTCCTCCTCAACCATCTTTTGCCGGGCAGGGGACATGGTATAGTGTCTCTGTTTAATTGGTTTAGCCTCGCCAGTGTCAATCATGTGCACGACTTGATCGGTACGACCAATTTCCTGATCCTCAGACTCTGGGAAGTGTTTTCCCATAAGAATGTCCAGCCTGTTTATCTGTTCCCTGGAAAGTTGGTTCTTGGGATATATCCCTTCCTTAGCATCAAGGCTACAAAGTCTTGCAGTGTTAGCAGAAAACTCCCACGTTCGACTGTGAACATCAGTTATAAGATGCATGGCGTCCCAAAAATCAATGCCAAGAATAAGGGTTTGCTCCAAATTAGGCACAACAAGTACTCGGAGGTCTTTAGTTCTCCCCTCGAGTGAGATCGGTAATGTCACAAATCCACTGATCCTATGTTTCTGCCCATCAGCAGTTTCCACAAAGTGATTATGTAATTGAGTCAGATGTGCTGGAAACTTGTCCAAAACAGAGAGACCGTTCTTGCCTAACACAGTTCGTGATGCACCCGAGTCTAAAAGAGCAGTAAATAACTTTCCAAAAATCCTGACATCCAAATACAGACGAGGGTCTTCCCTCCTTGATTTGAAACTATAGCTCACGGTAATTTGTCTCGAATTATTTCTCTCATCCTGGGAGTTAACGATATCCATCACGTTAGCTCCCACTTCTACAAGTTTTTTGAACAATCTGTGCATTTAGTGCATTTACTGGTGCATTTCGGACAGGCTGTTTTGATAACGTCGGGTGTCCCACACCCAAAACAAAACTTCCTTTTTGCCTGTCGGCACGTGCTATGTCGATGGCCGATCTGACCACAATTCCAGCACATGGCTCTTATCTCCTTCGGTGGAGCCACAACACTAGCTAACTGGTTGGTCTTCCGACGATTTGGTTCATATGCAAGATCGGGCTCAAGGGATCCAGCATTTCGGGTTGATCCTCGTGAAACGGTAGACCTGAATCTTCCTGCTTCGGCTTTTCTACCTATCTGTCGTAGCTGTTCAATAGAGGTGAAATCATAAAGTGCGAGACGGTCTTGGAGCTGTGGACTAAGGTTGTGAAAGATTTGTTTGAGTTGGACCTCTTCCGGGACTCTGGTAGCTAACCTTCCATAGAGCCCTTCCATTGCAGCTATAAAAAGGTCTATAGGCTCGGCTTCACCTTGAACTCGACTAAATATTTCCTGCTGTAGCCTAATGTCATGGTCGGGTGACTGGAAAACAATTTTCATTTCGAGGCAAAGAGATACCCATGTATTTATCCTTCCTATTGTGGAGCGATACCAAATTAAGGCGGGTCCGGTGAAAAGATCCACTGCCGAGTCGTAAAGTTCTTCAGGTGTGACCCCTCTGGCTCTTCGAAGCTCCTCTACTCTCTGAAGGAAAGCGCCGATGCTCTGAGTCTGCCCGTCGAACTTCAGGCCCCATTTGTATACTGGTACATGAGGTGGTTGAAAACGTCTTCTCTTATCTTCTCCTAAGCAATCTTCATCTTCACGAAAGTAGGCAGTAGGGTTATTCTTCTCCAAGTAGAGTTTTCTTTCTTGTAGATTTTTCAACTCTTCCTTCAGCTTGAGTTCCTTTTGCTGTAAAAGTTCCTCTTCACTACTTCTTTCTTCTCTCCACCTACGCTCTTCTTCTCGCCTCTGGTGAGCATGTGCTTCCATCCCCTCTGGCAGGATGTTCTCTTGCTTCCATCTTCCCGCTTCGTGTGGTCTCCAGTCTTCAAGTCTTCTTCCATCTCGCAGGTCTACTATTTTCTTCTTTACTCCCTGTCGTTCTTCTCCTTCAACCGTAGAAAGGTCTTCTCTGCGTTGCCTCCTCGTATCCATGGGAACCGATGAACTTGTAGCGCCAAGTGGTAGATGTAATCCTTGAGGTTGATCTGGATGTTGAGAAGTTTTGAGGGTTTCCTCTGGTGACATCTCAACGTTCGTATGCTCCTCTCTGCCCTGGGTCTGAAAGTTGGACTTCGAATTTTCAAAAGAATCCAGAAGATCCTTCGATTTAACCAGCAGCCCTTGTTTACTTTCTTCTACTTCCGAGGCAGCTGCTCCAATAGGGATACGATGTACTCGGAGATAAAGGTGCCATAATCGTGCCATAATGCGATGAAACTCGTTGTCGTTGAAGTCTCCCTCGTAGTCTGCAACCAGGGCTGACAAATCTTGAAGCTTCCCTTCACATTCGTCCAGCTCCACTTCAGGTACCAACAAGACAACTGCCGCCTCATCAATCTCGGTGTTCGAGGATAATGCTTGAGAAAGTCGTTTCCTGAGCTCTCCAGCAACGCCATCAGTAGGTAGACTCCTGATCCTCAGTTCGTAGGACACTTCAGTTTTCCTGAGATGGTAGGCACTCATGTTGAGATAGAAGACCAAATTCAGCAAAGCAGAAGAAAAGCACATGCACCACGCTCTTCACAATGACAAGAATACCAAATAATTCAGCAAACAAGTAATCGAAAGTAGGCCTATCTAACTTGAAGCCAGTAAATTCAAAACAAAACAAAATATTTCAAACTGTCTCCAAAAATATTTCTTTAGGACACCAAAACCCTAAGCCAGATGCAGTAAATTGCAACACTAAAATTAACTGAGAAATACAAGAACCAAAATATATACAAAATTACACAGTGAAATACAGTACCCTACAAAACAATACTTATTCAATACAACCTGAAAATACAAACATTAATTATGTTACAAAAATATCGACTCTAAAATTAATTATAAACTATTTTTTTGTTTGTTTTTTTTCAAAGTTTTATTGTTTACTCCTCCCAAAAATAGAGCATGTATTTTCTTTGCCCCACGTTGGGCGCCACTGTGACCTTTTCTGGCCGGCCCGGTTGCTCAGGGAGGAGGGGTGGTCGAGCAATTCAACACAATCTCAATGAACAATAATATTTAATCACTATGCTCAATGACAAGCCCAAAGTAATAGATTAGGCGCAATACAGACCAAGAAAATTAATACACTTACATTTTTTAACTAAATACAAATATTTTACCCTTATAGGTGGCCACCAGTATGTCTTAAAGACTGACTAATATTAAGCTTAACTCTACTATGTACAAAAATAGACAAGACTACTAATTACTGTGATAGTTAATAACTGAGGCAACTCCTAGTAATTGTCCAATCTCAGCTGATGTTTCCAATGTTTAATGCAAAAGTAGACGTCCAAATAATAGGCAGCACACCACTCTTCAATTAATGTCCATGTAGGTAACAATTAATAAGACGCTCACCCAAGAAAAGTGTCCTTGGTCAGGCACAATACCGTGTGTCAGCCGCAGGCGGAAGAATAGGCTCAGTGCACCAGCTGATATCCGGAAGTGACGGCCAGGTAGGTGTGAGTCATGCAGCATGCGTCCAACAGCAAGGTGTCAGTGTAGTAAGCGTCAAACAGCCAAACAGCAAGGTATCAGGGCAGCAAGCGTCGCACAGAGCTCAAAGTCAGATAGAGTATCCAAAACAAAAACCCTGTAATAATCCAGTTTGTGATAGACTCATACAATTTATTACAATATTATAAAAGCCGTGAACCTCATTCATATTGTCTGTGCCATGTCAGTAAACAAAACATTTAGTTGAGCAACAAATACTAGTATACTACTTTAGTTAAATATGTACAGTTATTAATATTATTTACATGAGCTGATTTAAAAATGGCCATATACATTTTGACCTTTGTAAAACACATTTGTTTGGTTCGAGAAACCTTATACATTTTTAAACCCTTTTAAGGATGAAACATATTTAATACATTGCATTTAAATACACCCTTTTTATTAGTTGTCTGATTGTCAGAACTCATAATTATTAATTTAAAATAAGCATAGCTCATATTGGTGGTTTGCATGAAACAGGCTTAGTTGTCAATTAACCATTATGATCAATTCATCTAGCAATTAGCTTAACACATTGTATAAATAAATAACATAAAGGAGATCTTTACTATATTATTTCAGATCTCTGAAATATTTCTTTAGCCTGTGGCATTTTAAATTATTAAATAAACTAATATCTATGTACATAAACAGTAGGCTAAATATTCTGTTGTACCAGCTACAATTGGAATAATTATTTAACTTCAAAGACTAATTAAAAAGGTATTCCCTTGTGAGCACTTTATATTAAACGGTCTATGAGACTTAGCCCATTTGTGAATTTAAATCTGACAAAGAGTTAACATAATTTGTTAACAATAGAAAAATAAGTCTAACATTACAGATAATATTTACAGGTGTCATTATTTAATTATTTACAGAAAACTCCATGTATCACGGTTTATTCAAATTCAATGTTCATTTGTGCAATGTGCTTTCCTTGCATGAATAGGAATGTCTTTATCTTACACGTTGAATTTCGCAATGTAAAAGTGAAGCACTAATAGTTTCCCAAGTGTGACGGCATTCAAGTGTGAAGTATAATAATTATTGAAGTTATTAAATTTCCTTCTGATATAAATGACTGTTTTGGAAATCTCACCTCGTAATAATCCACAATGTGTAGAGGGCCAGCAGTATGTAGAAGCAGCGTCGATCCGTTCAGTCACGTAACTCAACTCCTACAAACTTAACTCCAATACTCTACAAACTGGTGGTTAATGGACTTAGATCAGCCCATTGTAGTCGGGACTGTGGCTTATCAGCTGATAAGGCGGTTGTCTGGAACGCGCGCCGAGACGGGCTTGTAGCATTGGCTAATAACAGCTGCTATCTAGATTGAGACGTTTAGGATTTTTGCTACGCCTTCCAAGAGGAGATACTCAATGATTACAGGGGTGCAGTTCGACGGGTCAAGGTTAGTACGGGGCTTCAGATTGAATATAATTTCGGTAGTGTTGGCTAGCACAACAATGAGATGTTTAAGTAGGGTGATCAATCCTACTGCCGATTAGTTCGTCAATCTGACCGTTACATCATCTTGCCGATTCTTTTGATATGAAATTGTAGAGATAACATAAGCTTAACTATGTCAGACAAGTTCGGTGTGACACAGCGCCTGGACTATCACTCGGGCAACCAATGGTAAATGCTAATATGAGAATCTATATTTGATTACTTTTAAAAGGCTGCACAATATGTAAGTTGAGAGCACAGAAAATTTGAAAGTTCAATCTGAAAACCAGCTGACTTAGTTAGAACAAGACAATGATTCTAAGTACTCTGTTTAAACGTTTGAGCAGTCTGCATTTGCACACATTACAGTTGACCGTCTACGCTCTTGCACATTTAAAGAGCAAATGAGTAAACAAAATTCAGTCCTCTGAACGAGATGTGCAACAGTACAACACCTGTCTGTACTTACTTGGATTTCGAATCCTCCAACATAACCTCTGTGATACCACTTTTGAAAGGAGACAAATCATTCGTTATCATACTTGTATAGCAGCTACAATTTGTAAATTTGCACTCTTTGTAGTTATTTTTAGAGTCTTGAACCAATTTTACAATTTCGTTGTTATCTGAAATGGAACGTAAACGTTAAGGTACTTGTAACAGTAGTAACAAGTAGACTTTTTCAGTTTCATGGCAATTTTGATTAGTGTATTCAAGGCCGCACACACGCTAAGAACCCCTTCCACCTTCTTTACTGGAAATATTAACAAACATGTTGAATACATAATTAATGCAGCTACAAGGTTTATGGGCATTAATGACTATTTTTACCCAAAGTTTTCCTCCAATAGACCAACAAGTTTGAAAATTCATTGATCTCCCATGTAGCCTACATTCAAAAAGTTTCAACATGAAATATATTTTTTCCCCATTCAAAAACTGTGGAAAACAGAATATTTATGTACATTTTTTTTACATAGAACACTACTGTACATGTAATTTCCTTGTTGTTCTAGCCCTTGCCGACAGAGTCAGCAAGATTTAGTCAGATGAACACAGGCTCACTCATCCTCATGAAAACCATTCATTTGTTGTAGTACACAATATATTCTTATGTGCCATTACAAACTTAATAAAGAGCTGATAATTAACGTTACACGCCTGCCATCTGAGAACCAGAGAGAGTATTATACAAAATGGTGGACATGATATTTAACTGTTATTTTAAATAACAATATTTTACCGGATAAAAATAAAATTTGTATGTAAGAAGAGTTTTGAAGAGTTTATAATTTTAATGAAATAAAATATGTCTTTATTCAGGTTAAGTAAGGGCTATCAACACTACATATCTTACACTTGAAAGAAGAACATGTTTTGCCTTTTTAAGATTTTCTCAACAATTGTCCAACCCTCCAAATTATCCATTTAAATGATGTCCGGCCCCAGTGTTGGACTGTATGATTGAGGTTCTACTGTGTATAGTACAGTTTCCGAAATAAGCTATGACAAATTATTCTATTTAGGCAGATTGAGGTACACTAGAGTCCCGCTAATCCGAACTAATTGGGACCGGACCCTGTTCGGACTAGCAAAAATTCGGATTAAGCGGAATTTTGACATTTATTGATCATTGACCTTATAAGGTCATATATTGACTTTGAGCGACTAAATTTATATTTAAATTTAAGAAATTGTGTATTTTAATCCTGTAGTACACTGCAATAATAAACAGCGTGGAAGTAACGTACACCGACATGAGTGGCAGTAGGGCAATATTTGTGCGCTTATATGCATGTATAGTGCCTTATTGTGAGTGCTGGTTTGTTATTGAACACTACAGTATGACACAACTAGTTTTATTTATTTTACCAACTCAAAAACTATGTAGATTTTTTCCCCCTAACAGTGTTTGGATTAGGCGGATTTTCGGATTAGCAGGACTCTAGTGTAGACTCAAGATGAAGTCTGATTGTCTCGTTTGACAAGATGAAGTTAGGGCTACAAAGTCTTCTCTACCACTCAACCTTTATTATAAAGTAACTTAACAAACTGTTAATGGTGACTTCGGGGATCGAACCTTCGCCACTAGAGTGATGAGCTTTGGAGTCGTGCACGATACTAATCCCCCACGAGCAAGTCTGTCTACAAAAGAATAAGCCACCATCTGTTGCAGAACAAGGCGGATCAAAGGTAAGGAAGAGCCAAACACTCCTACTAACAACTATATAACGTAAGAGCCTATAAGTTGGTATTTCTAGTTATGTTGACGCCTTCTATCCAGCATGACTGGTCAACGAAGAAGACATCAGGTACTCGGGCCTACTTGAAATTTGAACCAATAAAATTAACTGTAGAATACCAACTTAAATTGTAGTAAGCAGAAAATAAAATCCATCCTGACTTACAAAACAGGATCATCAGGGTCTATTTCATACTTTATTTCAACTTTCTGCCATTTCCTGTCCGAAACCTCCCTCCAGCAAGATTTTCCACTACCGTAAAAATGTGGCTCCTTCAAAATCCATGCTATTCCGAATCAGATTTTTTGCAAGCCAACCATTGCACCATGCTTCAAAATGCCCAGATTTAAGGTTTTGTACAAATAAGGGACTTTTTAACTAAGCATGAGCATGTAGCACGCCGTGTTGTTCTGTAGCTTAGGCTTACCTTTAAACTATTGTACACAATTGAATTCCTAACTTAACTTTTGCATGGATCAAATTTTGTATTGTGTTTATTGAGTTAGTCTTCTGTACTGATTGTATTTAACAGCTAAATAAAAGACTTATCGATGAAGTATATTTGATAAACTACAATAAAAAACCTACACTAACCTTTAGAATACATGGAGTGACTGGGTGATTGTGTTTTATGAGCATCAAGGTAAGACAGAACGAGAACCAAAGCAATAATAATGTTCATGGGTTCATTCATTTTAATTTGTTCAACCAATCACTTTACATACAACTTGGTAAAAGAATTAATAACAGCAGGCCTACTCATAACCCATTTCATGAGATATGTTGTGGTAAAATGTTTGTTTATAACCTCTCTTCTTGATTTCAGGGCTGCTGAGCCTGCGGTATGATTCTGATTTTTTTTTAGACGATTGTTGTGAATATGACGCCTCGATCGTTCATTTGGTGACTGCATTGATTTTAAATATTTAAAGTCAATGGTGACTGCATTAAAAGCATTTACTTTAAATGTTTAAACGAACCTAGAGACAATCTTGGAGAACAAGGAAAACAATCTTTCTAAGCTCTAGCCTACACCAAAACTTAGCGTCCTAAACGGGGGACTACGAGAGCATGTTTTGAGCAACTTTTTCCGGGGTGATCAATACTCTTAACCACAAGTTTAAATACAACAGGTTTAAATACAAAATTCCAAAGACTTTTGAATCTATCTGTATAACACAGTGGTACTACCTTTTGTACTCAACCACCTACTATCCCAAGAGAGTGCAAAAAATACATTTACTGAAGAAGTATTTTAGTGGGGTATGCAGTGAGTGGATGAGTGGGAGCGTTATGTCTAATTACCCGTGAATTATATTTTATAATAATTATTATTATTTATAATTATTATTTTCGCTCACTATGTACGAAATAGTGTGTACACTGAAAAAACTGTCCTAGTAGGCATTGACTTTAAATATACATTTAAAATAAATGTAGTAGGCGACTCACATCGTCTAAACTGGAAGTAGTTCTGACCGCACTGAGCTCTACCATTGACTTTAAATATACATTTAAAATCAATGGCTCTACTATAAGATTTCTAGGAAGATCCATTGACTTGAATAAAAGAGCTTTCCATTGGGGAATTTCTCCAAAAATATCTATTTTTGAAAACGTTAACATAAAATGTAATTAAATTACTAATTACTTGGCTAATAAGTCAACGTAGGTATAACATTTTTGTTCGTAGATCTACTCGTATTAATGTTATGTGTTATGCTTGCAGCTATATAGTCTGCTAACTGAAATAAAGCTACAAAAAAAGTTAGCAGAAAGCAGACAGAAAGCAGAAGCACTACAGACAGACTGACGACTGTCAAACTACAGTTACTACAATAGGGTGATAATTGATTAAGCATATCTGAGCAAGATAAAAAGAGTTATTGTATTTAATAAATACAATTTTAGTAAAGTTTTTTAGTTTACCATGATTTGGTAAAGTTTTTTTAAAACTTTCCATTAGATGTTGAGGTTTACTTAAGCTTGTTTTTGGCGATTTCTTAGGAACATAATTATTTACAAAATTTAGCCTAGCTTACACGAACTCCTACTTACTCTACTTCGGTAAGGTGCATCTGCATTATTTCCATCTCATTTGATTAAACTGCCAATTTCCAATACATTTTATCACAATTTTATTGTTATAATTTCAATGTATATTATACAAATGATGATGGTTTAATCTATGCTCTTACAGCTTTCTCATCACTCATAAAACATGTTCTTATGAGGCAGTTTGTATCTAGTATTCCATTGCCTGGGAGAAAATAACCATAGAGAGGGATATATGAGTTAGTATCCACTATGGTTCTAGTTTTGTTCCTGGGTTTAGATTGAATTGGCTTTTCTCAGTGGCTTAGACCCTTCAAGTATTTCTGGAAGACATACGGCAAGGACCCAAGAAGATTGAATGCATAATGACCTAATGTCAATAAGCTCACTTTAAGTCCTAAGAAGGACATACCTAAATTAATGCAATAACTAGGCTACATTTTTAAAGCTCAAACTGTTGACCTTTCCCTATGAAAGGATTTATTTATTTATTCACGGTCCAGGATGTCATGAAAGAAAATGCTGCACTCTTTTTACTAAGGACATAGCAAAATATAAGGAGATTTTGGTATTAGTCTAGAAGAGTGACTTATGATATTATGAGCTGAAACTGATTTAACACGATGTGGAGGAGGCTCCTTAATATATAAACATTTATTTTGGGGTGCGGAACTTATTTATAAGTGGTTTAAAGTGGCTTTAAAGTTGGGACTATTTAACGTGCGGGGAGCACCGCGAGGCAACTGTCACTCATCTGTCAGTGACTTTTCACCCAATTCAAATTTAACTTAAAGGTGAATAAGTTATTATCGTGAAGTTAGGTTAGGTTATGTTAAGTTAGTTTATTTTTTATGTTGAACATATTTAAAAGTGGCTTTGAAGTTGGGACTATTATACGAGCGGAAGGCGCGCGGATGCGCGGCACTTTGTAGCAGACGACAGTATCTGTCACCCACTTCAAATTAACCTAGAGGCTGAATAAGGTGAAGGAATAAGGCTGAAAAATCCATAAGTCACTCTTCTAGATTTTTACCGAGATTTTACCATAAGATTTTGAATAAAAATTGCCACAGAAGTCCTGCAGCCAGTGATATATTTTCGAATAAGCGGACTAGGAGCTTGTCTTGGGCTGCAAAATTTTGGGTATAAATAATATATTTTTGGTGTTGGCCCCACAAGTTTTGATCTTACTAAAAAGTGGTTGGCAAGTGATGTTCAGGTATTAAAACGGCTATTTGAAATATTTTGAGTAAGTTTTTTTTAGAACTCAAGTATAAGTTAATTTTAGTTTACTTGGAATGTCTGTCCAGAGGATTTTACTGAATGTTTGATGAAAAACCCTAGTTTCAAAATGCGATTCTGACTTCTGACAAGCTACAACTGAACAACATTGCATTCCAAAGATCCAATCTTAAGTCAGAATTACTATTTATGTGAAAACGGCCCAACAAAAACATTAGTAAAGTAGGGTTCAAAAGTAATTGGATTTGTTGATCCAGCAGGCATTTGCTGATAACTTAATTACATAATCAGCTGACAGGGTATGTATTGGGGTGATCTTAATGACATTGGGGATGGCGCTGACAAGAGAGGGGGGGAAACTTCGCCTCCTAGGGGTGGCAGATACTTAAAATACGTCCCTGGATGTATCAAACTATTTCTTTTTCTCCTTGCCAGGTGTTTTCTTACATGTTGCTTAGAAAGCTGTCGACATACTTAAGAAAAGTTTTAATGAACAACCTGTATTCACTGGGTGAGAAAGGACTTGCCAGGATAAATGTCTGTCGGATGACCCACTTTTTAGAAGAATCTACCATCATTTAGTTTCGTAAGGCTATCTTTTCAGGCCACAAATAAGGTTAGGGGAATATTGATATAGTCTGATGAAAGTGATAGCCTCACTATACATATATAACTTAATATGGAAATATAGTTGTATAGTTCATATTGACATGTTAGTTTTGTAATTTTTGTTTGGCCGTCAATATCATTTGTATGTGAACTTCTCTTACATCACCCCGTTATGATTAAACAATTTTGAAACAAAATGCATTGTAAAAAACTGTTATGTATATGCAGTAGGAAATAAATAAATAACTTCCAACTGTTTTGAGTTTGTTAGTCCTTATGAGGACTTCTATTTCAATGTGGGTGAAAATTAACTTTTCTCTATCAATTTTAACACTTATACACACTTTTATTTTTAGGTAATCATCTCCAATTTCATTACTGCTGTAGCATCTAAACAAGATGACATGTTGATGTACAAAAACCAACAGTAGAAAGAAGATCTGGAAAAGGCAGTTTTTGAAGTATCATGAAGACTCATCACTCAGAATTAAAATTTATCCAAAGATAAATTTATTGTTGAAATAAAAAGAAACAATACACATTTCCTTTAAAATGCCTACAACAGACAATGAAGACCATCTGGAGATGCGGTTGTTAGATGATGACAGCCGGGACGAGGAGGAAACGGTTAAAAGAAACCCTCAAGTAAAATCTTATCCGTACCTTGGCCTAATTTTAGCATGTATTTCATCATTGTTCTTTTCTTTATGCTCTGTAATCGTCAAGTGGTTGAAAAATGTTCACCCTATGGAGCTGGCCGCCTGCAGGTTTGTCGGAGTGTTGCTCCCGACAATACCGATAGTTATTTGGCGCAACGAGGACCCGTACCCTGACGGCAAACGTCTGATGCTTCTCCTCCGATCATTCGTGGGCACGACAGGGCTCATGTTGAGTTTCTACGCTTTCAGACACATGCCACTAGCAGACTCTTCTGTCATCGTATTTAGTGTGCCTGTTTTTGTGGCTATATTTGCACGTATTTTTCTCAAAGAACCCTGCGGGCTATTCAATGTGATGACAATTCTTCTCACGTTGATAGGAGTAGTTCTCATTACTCGTCCACCTTTCATTTTCGGAACGCACATTCCCTCCTTGGCGTTCGAGGACGAGAGCTCTGCCAGCACGGATCTATGGGCTGCTATCGCCGCGTTCTCTGCGACTCTGTTTGGAGCTAACGTTTACGTTCTTCTCAGAGCTCTAAAAGGTCTCCACTTCTCTGTTATAATGACTAACTTCGGTGCCTTCGCCCTGGTCCAGACGGTCGCAGTCACTTGGTTCCTGGGTGCTCTGTGCTGGCCGCAGTGTGGTGTTGAACGTATCCTCGTCGTGGCCTTAGCTTTGTTCAGTTTCGGCGGACAGATTCTTCTCACTCTGTCTCTTCAGCTGGAGCAAGCCGGCCCTGTAGCTATTGCCAGGTCTGCTGACATAGTTTTTGCTTTCATTTGGCAAGTCTTGTTTTTCAAGGAAATACCGAATGTTTACAGCCTCGCAGGTGCGTTTCTCGTCACAAGTTCGGTGATGTTGACGGGGCTCAGGAAGTGGGCCTTGTCTCTGCCTGAAAACTCCTCTTTCAAGCGGCAAATGAGTTACTTCCTTAAGTAGGATATTCACTAAAGAGCTAGGGGTAGTTGAATATTGTTTAAACCCTTTTCTCTGGTTGTTGGAGGTTCCCCATTACACATATGCAATGTAAGTTTTATACTAACAATGTTGTAACTTGACGTAAGATAAAGGTAATGACAATATAGTTTTTGTATTCATAAGTAATTTACTAATTTAATGTAAACTGAAAGTTTAGTACACAGTTTTAAAGTATTCTCACTATGTAACTAAAATCTTAGTTACAGCAAATGTATGTAATAATAGGCCTTCCTAGAGAAATTTCTCAGACATTCTTGTGTACACAGTACAAATCACTAAAACTATAAATTTAGTTTACCACAGAATTTTTCTGTTAAAATAGTAGACTGTAATTCAGCTTTGTTTTTTAATACTACAATCAAATAAGCTGATAGATTGCTTTTGTTTTCACCGAGAGTGAAAAAAGTGCTTTAAAACTGTTGAGAAAAATTTTAATTTCTTGTACACCTTAGACACTTTGAAAAGCCAATAGTCGTTTTGTACAAGATATTCAATTGATGCTTTAATTCCTCTTCTAAAAGACAAATGTATCAAACTACTGTATATACATAAAATATTCTAAACATTACCAAAAGGAACACAGAAATACTAACACTATTTATTAGTCAACCAACATTTTTGATGTAATCTACGTTTATTTTCAAATGGATTTTTAACTTAGGTTGATTATAAATACTACCAGGTTAAAAGCACAAGCAATAATATGGAATAAAAACTTGGCATTTAAAAAATTGTTACAACTGATAATGCAGCCTTGATGATTGAACACCTTGATGATTTCTTAGTTCATTATTTTGTACTACAGTACTCATTTTTTGAGTTCACTATTTTTAAACTATGGGGAATGGGACTCTGTTCTTGGGTAGAACGTCTCTCCAGTTTCAAAAATCATCGAATAAAAACTACTTTGTGAGGTGATAAGCACACCTACACCCATTGCAAGTGCTTTATCTGACCGCAAGGCCGAGTAATTTGAACTATGGCCTGTTGCCTAGCAAGTTGTTACATACAAAGTGCTGTCTTCCTATGACGGTAAAGCTACAAGTGAGATTTAGGCCACCTATTAAGTGTCGGGTCAGACCATTAATAGGTATATCCTGAAAACTAATTCAAACTGATGTTTTGTGAATTCCTGGAAATGTTAGTTCTTTTTGAACTCTTATGAACCTTTTAATTCAAGTTAAAGGTTTCATCATGTTGGTTTCTTCATCTGTTATATTGTGAATTGGATTTAGTTTGAATTAATATTAAATTTAAAACACCCTTATGTTTGTTTCCAAATGCTTCTGACTCGACTTGAGGTTTTGTGGTGTCCAAAGTGACACTTCTTGAACTATACGTAGTTACCATGATATCGGCAAGGTTTGATCTCGCTGAAAATAATCTACCAAAGAGCTATTTAGGCACTATAGATACTCAAATTAACTTGGTGATAATTTATTTTTATGTACATAGCAAGCATAATTGGGAAAGTTCTTTGAATTGTTAAAACAAATAGCTAAACATCATTTATTTGATTTATTTATTTTCCTGGTGGTTGTTTCATCCAGTATGGTAACAGTTTGTATTATTATTTTTATTTACTGACGTCAGTAAAATTCCTCTGAATTATGATTTATACCTGTAATCAATGGAACCAAATACTAGTACGGTACTAAATATTTAACGTAGGTAAGCTGTACTGTGATTTTTGTGGTTATTTTTAATCCTTTTTGTTTGATTTGGTAAAAATCAAAAGTTACATAAAATATGTCTTTACCAGAGACAAATATAATGAAACCCAAAACAAAACAACTTGTGTTGTATATTGACTATTCTTTTTGTATTTGTTAAGACTGGAAATATATTTACTTTTAAGTGTTAACATTAGTTTAAGAAAGATCGGACATAGCAACCATGGCTCTAAAACTGTTTTGTTAAACTGATACGCTTTATATTACTTTACCAAAGTCATCGTTCCTATTTTATCCTTCAAAACACACTCATCTTAGTTCAGTTGAGTATTTATTGCATTTCTAACTTTCTACAAATTTAAATTTGTACATATTTAAGTAGGCCTACTACCACATGGCAGCTGTTCTTTAGCCAAACCAGTCGTTTAGTACTGTTCTTGCTGCCTAATAAACAAATGAACTTTGAATTCAGTCTGTGAGGGCATTTTCAGTAGAGTGAGTCAGTGATATAGATTTTAATCCTTCTAGAATAATTTTGTTTGATGTGCATGCTTGGCAAGACAGTGGACAATTTGCTATTTTTCCCTAGTTAAGCGGCAGCCTGATAGAGCCCCGAGGCATTTTAACGGGATATGGATTTTTTAATATGAGCAATTACAATGTTTTAATTTTGTTCGTTAATTAGTTAAAACGTGGACAGTTTTGCTTTAGAAATATAGAGTCATTAGTGCCGCTGCACGTAAAAACAAAAATGTTAAGTTTTGTTACAAAATAAAATAGTTATTTAAAATTATATGTTCTTATGGAAAAAACTACTTTTAAAGCAAACTTCAATACAACGCAAAGCAACTACATTGAAGCAAAACATTCGTTTGTTGACAAAAGCGAAAGTTTTAGTTTTTATATAAAACAGCATATATTTGCTTTGGTCCATTAATAGTCATTATAAAGAGCTCAAAATATTCAATAAGTTACAGCTTGACATTAGACGATTATCTTATAAATAGCTACAAATTAACACAACTTTTATATTGTAGATGAGTAGTTAGTTAATTATGTTTCTTTGTTTCTCTAATGAGGCTCAATGTACTTACAGTATTTATGCGTACACACTTATGGAAATAGAAAATTTTAAATGTATCTTAATGATTATTTACGTGGAACTTGGCTGTCATATTCATTACTTTATGTCATTTAATGTTATGAAATGACCTAACCAATTACATTGTATCAATATTTAATGAAGATACAGATGTTGTCTGTTCACTCTATCGTCTTCCAGAGAAAAGTATTTACATTACACTAGCTTAAAAGCTTCTTTTCCATTTCGTAAGTGGAACCTATGCTCGCCCTATCCGGATGCCTCTTAACTCCCTTGTGTTCGAAAAAGTGGCTTACCGTGTCTTACTGTCTCAAATGAGTGGGTACGACAATTTTCTGAGGGTCTTGGCCTGCGAGAACTTTTCTCAGAGTTCTTTTTAAATTCTTAATTCCAGGAAACTATAATTCAGTTTCCCATTCAATTGTGTTTCCTGTGAAAAGATCAAAGTTGACTGTGTTTTGAATGAAAGTTGACCTGAATTTTGTATCGAGTGATCCTTGGGGTGATTGTATTTTGGCTAGCTAACATATTACTTTCACGATTGCTTCATTTGTATACAAATATTGTACATTTTATTACTATAAACTTTGTTTTTATCAAGACTTTGCATCGTTCTCAATTTGTGATATCATCCAAAGATAAAGAAGCTTTAATTTGGTTTAGTTGGATAGATTGTGTAATAAATATGAATTTTTAGTTTTACTTTGTTGTTTTATTGTATTCCATTTAATAACCTCTTGCAGATAAGAGAAATGAAACACTGTTTAGTAGTTACTATTAGAGTTTTCTACTAGACAAATAATATTTGAGTACTAACCTGGCTTGTATAAGGACTTGACACAATACTTTGGCAATTTATTACTCACTACTCACAAAGTTACGTAATGATAATGACCAAGAGACTAACGATAGATCGGTGTCCATGGGTCATGTACAAGGCCTATTCAAAAAGTAGGCTTGGTTGCTGTAAAGATCGTAGATGAGCGATATCATATGGGGAAGTTATATCAAATCGTTTATTGATCAATCAAGTAATTTTAGCAGTTAATACAATCTTTCTATTGATTTAGATTTTAAATGCCTTGGTTTTACTAAACCTTTAAGGAGAGCTTTTAAAAACTTAAATAATTTTGTCCAGTACTGTCTAAGCAATAAATATAGAATTTGCAACATGCGAAAGGAAAATAAATATTAATGCACAGTGGAGTGATAATTGTTTATTACATAAACCTAGATTACATAAAAGAATACCTAAACTCCTTAAACTTCAATCAAATGGATAACATTTACCTGCTATCAGTAAATAACCCTATAAACAAAAAATGTATCAAGTTCCCTGCAACTTGAGAACTTGTAAATATTTGTTAGGGGTGGGCAGGATAGTTTTCTTTTTCTTTAAACAAAAAACATTTTTTGCTCGATTTTCGGGTAGTTTTCAGGCCTTTAAAAGGCAAATTTCGTTTAAAATAAAGTACCTAAAAAGGTTTAAACAAGGATATATTTAACCTAAACATTCAAAATGTTTGTTCATGTTATCATACAATAAAACTTTGCAATAATTACAGGCAACTGTAAACAACACCTTTTAAAACAATCATCTTTTACTCCATAAAAAAATGTAAACACGATTTATTATAGTGATTAAGATCAGTTATTAAAAGACATTTGTCTTGAAAACTATTCAGCTATTATAGAATATATACATTTCAAAAATTCCAAATTATCTGAAAACCCCAGATGCATTACCCTATCCACCAAAAACTCCCTACAAATAACCCGGTTGATCAAAAGTTCCCCAAAAACATACAGTTTTTGGAAAATTCTTGCCTGTTTTTTGGAGTTTTATTTTTTTTGGAAATTTCCCAATCTTTTAGGACCCGCCGACCCCTAAATATTCATAAAAAGGCGTATGATAAGATGAAGTTAAGACTGTATTTCTAAACATGCCAACGGGTAAAACAAATCTTTCAACAACAGAACCTTTCTTGCTTCAACAGGGGCGCAATGCAGGATATGGAAGGGTTAATAACACTTAAAATTAAAGTGACAAACTCATTCGCATTATATGCATAACAGAAAAAGTGGAAATGTCTTACAGTTTTTGTAAACCAGGTAGAAATGCGCTATTTACTTCAAGTAAATGTATTTTTTGTGCAAATAAAATCAAATTTTGTTTGTTAAGTAACTACATTTAGTATTGTTTTTTGTGAACTTTTACAATTTAAAATAATAAAACTATAAGTTTAATTTCGAGGCCTCATATTAGCCCACAGCAAATTTTACCTTTTATTTAATTATGGTAAATATTGAATACAATTCCAACTTGATAAATGCGGACTGAGCCATTCTTAATGAAGGAATTGTTGCGAAATATTAGCCTAGGACACAGCCTAGATATCTATATATTCTGTAAATAAAGTCTGCATTTAATTTAAAACTGACAAGTGATATATATTTTTAAAACACTTGTATGTTCATGAATAAATGGAGCTGACAAATTATTAACACTTCGAGATTTGATTCAAAACATGGCCTCTTATGGAGTGCTTCAATTATGTATAGTTTGAAATAAAACATTATCATTAAGTAACTTAAATGTATCTACTGGATAATGTAAAATACTATAATTATTTAGAAAAGTGATATCTAATATTGTATTATTATGAAAGGAAAATTTAAATAAAAAACAACATTTATAATTTTACTATGAAGCGCCTTTCAACAGCAAAACATCATTAAGTATCAAAAATAATTTTTTTCACTATAATTATTGACATAAATCTTAACTATTTGCTTTAATTACTTGTAATTTAATAGTTTAATATTTTTTCAACACTTTTAAATTTTAATATAACATCATTATGTGTATATTAAATTTGTCTATGCTCATTTCATGAACAGGATCAAAGGCAACAAAAATTATTATTAATTCCCCTGTAACATTTACTGGGTCAGTTTAAACTAAGTGAATTTATGAAATAGTACTCATTAAAACCAAAGTACATAAAAACCATACTTGCTCATAACTAATCTAGAAGTAACGAAATACCAGGTTTTTTTACATAAAAATAGTAAGAAGTTAAGAGTACGTACAGGCTATATACTTTATGCATTTAATATATATAAAATTATATATAAATATTTACGTATGTACATGTAAAAATGTATAGAAAAATACTGTGCCTTCAGTTAGATGATTTCCAAGGCACTTCAGCGAGAATCTAGACAGGTTTTGTAGACTTGGAACCCAAGGTTACAGTCTAGTGTCGGTTTATTATGGACGTGGTGACATGCATTGAATTAGGTCGTAACTCGTAAGGTATCTTTTTATCAAGTAATTTTGCACTTTGTATAAATTAAGCACAATTTTCATTATGTAGGCTGACTACTTCCATTCAATAAATTTGGTCACAGGTTTCTTCAAAAACTAAAATGTCCAACAATATTAAATACTGCTATATTTACCTTCAAAATGAAAGCCTCAACAAAAGTTAAGATCACCTTCATACAAATTTAATTCTATGACCTTTTTTTAAGATTTAATTTTTTCAAGTGAGATTCTGAAGTAGATTGACTACTGCTGAAACACCTTTAGCAGCTGGGAAAGTCAGACCATAGGAGTAATTCTACTCTTAATAATGGAGAACTTGTGGGGGTTAAAAGTAGGTAAGGTTGAAATGGTACCTGAAACTAAATATAGTTTCCCCTCAAGATGAAAACAGTTAAATGCTATAGCCGCTAAAACTTGACTTTTGTAGTTTACCTTAACTTGCAAATTAATTTCATAACACATTTTGAAAAAAATCACTATTGGAACAGGCAAAGGAGAATATTGTAAATACAAACAAACACTTGTATTTACAGATCTACAAGCGTAGCTAAGAAAGTAAAGTTTATACCTTAACCTTTTGCTACATTTTTTAGTTTAGTTGACGTATGAACAAAGCATCCGAGTTCTACGCTTTTAGGTAAAGGCTGTAAACTAAACCTACCCAAACGTAATGTACAAAGTATTATTCGTTTTCCTAAATCATACAGCGTTTTGCCTCTTCAACTGTATCGGCATTTATTCAATTATAATATTTAATTTGCAATTAAAAGGTGCTTTTGAGCTAATCTTAAATAACATAGAAGTTATTACAAATAACATTTTTCGTGTGTCCATAAGCTGAAGCCTTTTTTTGAGAGGACACCCCTTAGCAACTGATAAAGACCTCAATAACAACTTGGCTCTAAGTGCTAAGATCACTTCTTTGCCTGCTTCCCTTTGTGGAGTAAACACTCAATTTAATGCCTTCACATAGAGTATCACAAAAGACATAAACTATGACTAACATTTATGCTTTTACCGTACAAAATGAGTCTGAACCACCATTGGCTCCAGATACAGGTTTTCCCGAGGTTGACAAAAGCATTGAATCATTCAAATTGATAAAGATTATAAAATTTGAGGTCAAAATAAAGTAAATAAATAAAGTAAGTAAATAAACTTGAGAAAGTTGAGTTGAAATTGACAAAATATTTGTATAACCAAAGGAGCTTGAGGATAAAATTTACAGGTAACAAAACTTTTGGCTTTGAAACTATGAGCCATCGTCTACTGCCATACAACCCTCCTGGCTTTACTTAAACAAAATATGCCCACAAATATTTAATCCAGCAACAATAAGCTGAACAAAATCAATTAACAACTTAAATTTTGGCCCATTGTCGCTAGTTAGAATAATATGTTGACTTCAACCTGGGGAAAACTGCTCACATTCATCGAGTTCTACAACTGTTCACCAAAGAAAGTATACATAATATATTTTCAACATTATATTTTTAAAACCGTACTAAATTAACAATACACGTTAAAACAAATTGCTCATATAGGTATTTAAATATATAATTATTATGCAAAATAAAATCATAATTTTTTTTTAAACTAATAAGAAATAACAAGTTAATCTCTTAGGCAGTTATAGTCAATTAAATTCACCACAGTTAAAAATACAAATATTGTTTAAAACAAAATTTACCTACCAAGTTAAAAATATCGGGTAATTATATTAAATTTGCCACAGTTAAAAATTAAAATTATGTTTAAAACAAAATGTACAGACTGGCTGTTACAAAAATATATTCCCTCCCCCAAATCACAAAGCAAATAGAGTAATTAGACAAAAATTCTAAAAAAATATAAATAGATAAATTTATATTATTTATTATGCTATTGATAAAAAAAGAGCTATAACTTAAATAAAATAATTGAGGAACTTTGCTCTTTAAAATCCATATATACAGGGTGATTCAAAAATAGGCGCCAAATTTCTGAGGTAGGTTCCTTATGCAAAAACAATGAAAAAAGTCCCTATAAACATGGGTCCTAAAATTCTTGGTTACTCTGGTAGCCGCCATTTTGTATTTTTTACTTAAACACTTATATCTCCAGAACGGTTTGACCGATCGCATTCAAACTTGGTATGGTGTTTATGTGTCCCAAGGGCAATTTAAGAAAAAATAATTATGTCTTCAAACCATACAGAAACAAAATGGCGGCTGTTTAAATTTTTCAGATTGAACTACCATTAAATTGACGCATAATACAAAAAGTTTAAAAAAGTTGTATTTTATACTTTTACATTAAGATACAAACTCATTTTCCAAATGTTAAATTAATATTTTCACTTTTTACATCAATTTACAACTGGTACATTACCAGTTTTCATTGTAAAAATTTATATCTCCAGAACGGTTTAACCGATTGCATTCAAACTTGGTAGGGTGTTTATGTGTAATAAGTTAAATTTTAGAGAAACATTTTTTCACGCCCTTTTTTCATTTTTCACGTCCTTTTACAACTGGTAAATGTACCAATTGTAAAAAGACGTAAAAAATGAAAATATTAATGTAAAATTTGGAACAATGATTATGTTTCTTTATGTAAAATTATAAAATAAAACTTTTTTACTCTTGTAAAATTTTTGTATTATGTGCCATTTTCATGGTATTTTAAATTGAAAAGTTTAAATAGCCGCCATTTTGTTTTGTGGGTTTTTATGAAATAATCTTTTTTTCTTAAATTTACCTTATGACACATAAACACCCTACCAAGTTTGAATGCAATCGGTCAAAGCGTTCTGGAGATATAAATTTTTAAGTAAAAAAATACAAAATGGCGGCTACCGAGGTAACGAAGAATTTTAGGACCCATGTTTATAGGAATTTTTTTCATTGTTTTTGCATAAGAAACTCACCCCTGAAATTTGGCGCCCTATTTTTGAATCACCCTGTATAAACAGAGTAAAACACTTTTTAGTGTTTAGAGTTTTACTATTATTTTGGACCACGATATTTTGATTTAATAAGAACAGAAAATCTTTGTATTTTTAACAGCCTAGCAGAGTTTCTAGAAATAGAATCACGGTTTTTAAGCAGATTCAATTTATACACAATAAAGAAATACATTCAGAGCAAGTTTTGAACTAAAAATAATATCAGCTTTTAGTCCGTTATATGCATTAGAAATATATGGATGTATATTTATACCTTTGTACTTGGTTAACAGCACTTTCCAAACAATTCAAGCTCAGCTTAAAAAAACACAGCTGCTTAGTAAATAAATATAATTGATCATTGCAAATTAATATCCTTTCATTAAGATAAAAAGTTGCTTAATATAACAACAAATAATTATTTCATGATTGAAAATATACAAAAATATTAAAAATGTCTATTATATATATATATATAATATAAATAATTCTAAATGATAGGTCAGTAATCACAGGAATTTAAACTTTATTTAGCATTTATGCTTGTAAAGGCACAGTTCTAATGCAGTCAATAAATTTACAAGAGTTTCTCATACAATACCATATTATTATTTTATGTATTTACGCAAGTTAGTGTCAGGTAAACCCAGGTACAAGTTGTGTAACAGCTAAGTTGTGTTGTTTTCGATAGGGAGTAATGTAAGGCACAACTAATTTTTCCACTTGCCTCAGCAATCCGTTTCGACATTGGGGTGAATAAAATATTTATTATATCTTTCAGGTTTGGTGGTATAAATATTTTTATTTGTGAAAAAAAAAATCTTTTTCAATCTAATTGAAATTGGTATTTTGGTTTTGATTTTAATAATAAATTGACTTGTGATTTTGAAAACTAATTTCTTTTGTAGTTTATATTAATCATACTGTGCATGCAACCAGTTCACTAATTTTTTAATGTTTGAAATTTTGTCCGTACGGGCCAAAGGTATGTTTTCAACACCACAGCTACCTGAAATATATATAAATAGTGTTTTCTATTCAGCTTGTATACATTGAACAAGCGCACAACTGCGATGGAGGATGTCTAGGTCAGAATCTCGCCGCGACTAGGCCAGGTTTGTGAGCAAGGTGCAAGGTTGCTGCTGAATGCTGATACAGTCACTGTTATTCTGATTGTATTCTTCCATGTTTTACATGTTGTAACCGAGAGGTGCCATGTTGTTGAAGAGGAACGGATCATTCTTAATAAGCTAAAACCAATTTTAGTACATTTTAAAACTAGAAACATCGACTTGTTACAACCATTTTCATGTGGATGAAAAATATGTATGAAAATGGCTAAAACAAGTTGAGCTAATAGTGTGACTGTGACAATTCATTTTGCATTTACAAATAGATTCTAGAAAATTGCACCTTGCTTTCAAACTGCACTGCACTCGAGTTGGTCTACGCTAATGAGATCCGAGTCTGCTTACATGTAAACATCCTGCCCTACTTGTCAAGGTCGTGGCCGGGAGCTGCAGTTCGATTGAGAGAGGGTCTGCGCCCGCAGCTGTCTTGCAGCCTGAGTCGTCGGTTGGGAGCGAATGTCGGCAGCATGGGGGAGAGCTCACTGTCCGAGATGGACTTCAGCTTGAAATCCCCTTCTTGCCCTCGCGTCGAGGCGTTGTGCCACTTGTTCAACATGGGCGATATTGACTTGTGCTTGCGTTCTTTCAACAAGTCTTTCTTAGACAACGAGACACTGCTCAGGTTCTTGGATTCATAGAACAGATCACTGCTGTCCGACTCTAAGAAAGACTTGAGAAAGTTGGACTTGGGTGACTCCGGGTCTGTGGGTTTACCTGACACCTTGCGTTTTGCCAAGGCTGGCATTTGTTCCTCGAGGCGTTGCTTCTTCGCCGAGAGAGGACTGGGGGCTCGTGTGCGTTTAACGCTTGGGCTTGGCGAGTCGCTCAGGTCGATGTTGCGCGATCTCAGTGTCTTAATTGGCGTCGCGCTGTGCAGCATTCTGGTAGACTCCTCAAGACTTCGCAATTTGCATATGTTGTTGGACTTTCCTGGAAATTGTATTTAACATTATTTTTAGTTAACCCATAAATTAAACTATACATACTTCAATGGTTTGGCTGTTGGATTTACCAGTCAGAATCTGATTGGTTTTTACCTTAATTGATACTTTGAACAGTTCTTACGACTTTCCTTGGCAGTTAAAATTGCTCTGTGGACGTGCACATTTTCCATTCCTTACCAGAGAGCTTTGGTTAGGTTAGATTTCTTCATGGTTTCCCATGCTGGTCCAATGATTGTAGGACACTTTGGAGCACATCCTTCAAAACCCTAGCACAAATCTTTATTACTTCTAGGGGTGTGCGAGTACTCGAAAATCGAGTATTTTTCTAGTATTGTTTGGTACTCGAAGGTCGAGTCGAGTAGTGATACTACTCGTAGATATCGAGCCGAGTAGGTTATGTTGAAGGTTCACTTGAACTGAAGGTTAATAAATAAATACGAAAGTGTGTTTTTTATATTAGTACCTCATCCTTTATTCCTCAATTAACTTACAAAAAATGAAATAGGTAACCCAAAACCCCATAAAAAAATGGTATTGGAAACATAATATATTCTGACAACGTACAGCTGACATTATTTGCTACGGAGTACGGACAAAGATAATCGTCTGCTCGGCCTCGGACTGCAAATCGATATTGGGGTCCGAAAATGTACAAAAACAAGGTTGATTTACTGCACTCTATTATTATGAGTCTGAAGGACCGGGACTGGGGCGAGTGACAGGTACAAAATAAGATAAGCAAGTAAACAACTCTGCTCTCCCCTCCTGCAGCTGGCCCGTCTATTTTAGAACGCAGTGAGTGAGTTTGGTGCCGAGTCGGCGCATTGCGTACTGCACATCCCAAAATGGCTGTTTGTTTTGTTGTTGTGAAGCACAGTATTGCCGACTGTCATTCACAGCCCAAGTTTCAAATAAACAATATCATTAATACCGTATATACTCGAGTCAAAGACGCACCCATAAATGTCCCCTGAATATGGCACAACCCCGTTTCTTATAATGTCAACACTCAACAACTAGAGGGCTATGATTTGTCAGGCCCCTGACCCCTCCTTAGCAACCAGTGACGTAATTGCCAGCTGCAGCTGTCAAGAGGTAAAAGCAGAACAAAGAATGCATCACGATTGCCTTTCCTCGGCCCATCCCAAACCCCACCCTACTAGGTCCACCACTACCCCCTTGCACAGCACAAAAATTTATGTAAACAAGGGTCAGCAGAGGAGATGAGGAAAGCAGGTAGAGAGATAAAGGACCGGCTAGGGTCTGGCTAGGGACTAAATAGTAGACCCAAAAAATTTTGTAGTAAGTTAGTTCATTTTTTTGCCACTGGTGATTTACCCATATTTCCAAGCGCTAGTGTTTGATTGCTTCTCTTCTTTCTTCTCCGCCACCAACCTGCAGACAAGGGGGGTGGAGGGGAAGGAAGGAGAACACGAATGCAATGAGAAGCAAATCTGAGTCCCCACTAGTCACTTTCTCTGCTTTTAAACTATTATTCCATTCCACTCTTCAAAATAGGAATGCAATAGGCAACTCTGTTGTGGTTCCTGTGTTTTTTACCTCTCTCTTGGCCTACCTGAACGTTTGTCGATGTTTTGAGTGTCTGTAACTCTTCAAATTAATTGCTTGAATTTTCGAGTTTCGGCCGAGTACTCGACTCGACTTCAAAAAACTCATACTCGCCCACCCCTAATTACTTCTAGCCTTTACATTTGATCAACTGATTTGGCTCCCTAGATAATTAGATATATAATATATTTTAACATTTATAATAGTCAAACCACTTCTCCTACACTTTGTTGCTCAAGTACCCTAGAACTCAACTTAAATAATTAAAACTTGCAATTGAGATTGTTTGGGTTTGCTAATTACAAAAATTACCCCTAAATCTAATGTTTTAAAATGAGTTAAAGCCATTTTCAATGTAAAATTGACATTGTGTCACTAGTTTTTACCATATCTCAACTGATACATCCACAAAGCTTTATAAGCTGTCAAAATAGGGTGTCAGCAGAGGTTGGCATGATTCCATGCTTCTACTAACCATTGAGGGCAGGAAGGGAGGGTCTGCGGGTACCTGAGCGGGGCTTGGCGCTCTTTTTGTCCAGACTGAGCCGCCGCTTTTTCGTCTCTCCGTCAGGGAACACACCTTCGTTCTCGGTGTCACTGCTTGGCTCCCCCTCCAACTCACAGCCCTGATCCTCCACCCTGCACAAACTCACCGTCAAATCTCAAGTCTCAACTCACCTAGGCCATACAGACACTTTGGAGCAGAGGTTCTCCACCATATATATGGTATATTGTGTAAACATTTTTGAATTTCACTTCTGTTTTAAAATTGTGGCATTAAATTAAAAATTAACCGACCAAGATTATTGATATCAAATAAATAATAACTGAGACGTTAAAGTTTTCCTGAGCACAATCCTTTTATTTACACTTAAGAAACACATGTAAATAAAGGAGTGCATTGGTCTTAATAATACTAACAAGTGTGTAAAGTAACTAAATTAACCTCAACAATAAAAATCTTTTAGTGAAAAACAGCGACAAATAAAAAACTGTATGTGAACCAACCTATCTCTATTAATAACCCATAAATATGACACTTAAAATTCATCATCACAAAACTTTCACCAATAGAATAACCAATTATACTTTAAAAAAGTATAAACAACTCTAGTTCGACACTAGACAATGCAAAGGATACATGACATAGACTGCTCCAGGCAGGAAAGATTACCTCTATTAATAAATAAAAAAAGTCATGTCAAATACACAAACTTACAAGACAAATTTGCAACCAAGGCCTAAACTGGGTTTGAGTTTGTTCACACTATCTCTAAAGTATCTAAAAAAAAGTAGGCCAACTTTGACTTCTGGATGGATTTTAAATTTTTAACCCTGTTTTTTATCAATTGTGGCTATTGATCCCTGATCACCTTGGTTAACCTAAGAGTTTATTGTCACCTGGAACAGGGTAGCAGGTTGGAGCTGCACTTGAGAGGAGTTGTGATGGAGCCGACTTCACTTCCTTTCTTCCCCTGGTCCCGGTGGTCGTCGTGGTCCTTCTGTGCTTCGTTCTGCTCCATCTCTTTACTGAGGTTAGGCGGTTCTTTGTCTGTTGTTATTGGAAATCTATTCACTTTTACGTATCCTTTGACCTCATCTTCGATCCTGAAACCGGTGTCCACAATATCACTACCTGTTTTCTTTTCTAGTTTTGAATGATTTAGCACCTAGAGATCAATGTCACTCGAATCTTATGGAAATCTTATCTGAATCGAATCTTATCTGGTGGAAGAGAGGGAAAATACTCATTGAAAGTCATGCGTTTTTGTAACGGAGAATACCGCACCATCAACAAGAGCAGTTGAGAGGACAACACTATACGGCAACCAAGGAGGATAAATAGAAATGGAGTCGCCATCCCGTAAGCGAGGTACTGAGGGCAGTGAAGCCGGGCCACACCCCCCTTGGAGGGCAACAGTCACTGTTTTGCTGCGAGAACGCATGAAAATTCCAGTGCACTCATTTCGTTCCCACTGTGGTTTCAGTTACTCACAGTGCATGAATATTTTTATTTTTACCATATGGTAGCCAACTAAGTAAGGATGCCAATGGTGTAAATAACATGTTCAGAAACTCTCATTTTCATATTTTAAAAATTCATTAAAGTCGAAAGTTTTATATAGATTTTAAATCGTGACATTTAAAAAGTAGTCGGCTGCTACTTTTTTATTTTTGGTCAGGTAAAATTAAAAACGGTGGAAATTGTAGCCAAAGAACTGAATTTACCAAATATCATTTTTTGAAAAAATTAGCTCCTCTAATTTTGGCATTACGGCAGTTTTAGTGTGGGACAAGTTAACTTCGCTCAGCCGCTTTTTTCCAGTCTACCGCTTCTTGCCTCTGTATTCTGAGTGCATTAAACCTTCAAATAAAATTACTCTCAATTTATAATTTCCTATCCAATAACCTTTTCTTTGCATGTAATGCATTTTACATGACCTGCTATATAATATATGTGTATACATTGTGAAAATGTTGTAAATGTTGAAGTGTTTACTTATCCAAGTAACTTTGTGATTATGTTCAAAGCAAATACATGAGTTTTTTAACATTTTTATTACGGAAAGTTTAATAATTGTATATATTTGTTTGTAAATTATGTAACTATTATTATAGCTCATTAATTCTACTTTCATGATAAGAAATTCTCCGTTTTCAAGAAAAAGTGCAAAGCTTGTACAACAAAATGAATGAACCTATTTATTTCTATAATAATAGTTACATAATTTAAAACAAATATATACATTCATTAATTCTACTTTCATGATAAGAAATTCTCCGTTTTCAAGAAAAAGTGCAAAGATTGTACAACAAAATGAATGAAGTATAGACCTATTTATTGATTGATGTTATTGAAAAGGTTTCCAAAGTGAATGGTATGGGATACTAAAACAACCTTTAAATATTCAAATCATGTTTTCTTTTCAACAGACACATTTTACAGGAATTTTAGTGCCGCTACATACACTACTTAGCTGTATTTTTATTGTATATATTGTTAGTTCCCAATAATTATAAAGAAACTCATGTACACTAGTGCCCTTTACGCCATAATATTTCTTTGTCAAAGTTCTTTTAATTAAAGCATTTTGAACTCTGGTTTTAAGAATAGCTTTAATTATTGGCTTTACTTAGTAATTTGTTTGGATTTGACCGAATCACTTCGTGTTTGGGTTCATTATAAAGAGGACGTCAAGAGTAGTCCAAATAAAGTTACAAATGTATTGAGTTCATAAATTATGATCCGTGGTTAGAGGTTTTGCATGCAGGCATGGTTGGCTAATTCGCTCTCCTCACTCCAGGTGAGGGCAAACTCGCTGGTGAGGTGGCTTCACCTCTCGGTTTCAGACAGCGTCTCTGTTTTATACCTGCTCTGTGACGGCAACGTACGGAATAATATAACAGTGGTTTCAACAGTGTTACTTACGTTGCATCTTCTTCTTTGATCTTGTGGTCTTCATTGGACGGGAAGTGGGTGAATATTGCAATGCCTCCAGATTTGGGAACAGCAAATTTTGACTCTTCCTCCGCGGTGGATTCCATGCCCCTCATTGCATTCCATTGTTTGAGTAACACCTGCAAGCAAACGTGAAAACCAGGTTACTTTCTCATTTACTTTATTCATTGTCACGTCTCATATTTACCTTATTAATTGCAGATTTAATTTGTGAAAAATAACCTGCAACTAAGGATTTGAATTATATTGGTAATCAATTGTTTTTCAAATTTAGGGTTCGTGAGAAAGGGCAATTGTAAGGCTACTGTAAGCCCAATTTACTGGCCTAATTTGAATTTAAGGTTATTTCTACTTCTTACTGTAAATAATAAAATCTTTTTGCAAAATAAATTAAACTAAAGCTATAAAGATGGGTTTTTACAGAGAGGGAGTCCCAGGTTTCTTAGTAGTTTTTATAAACCCAGTGCATTAGGAAACTGTATCTACTTTAAGAAAATAATTGTTAGGGTTAGGTTTATTACTGTCCAGTCACTTAAATTCATACTAATATATGTCTATATAAAATTAGTACAAGCAACTCTTTTGGGTAATCACTTAATAATTCAACAATTTTTACATCTTTTAATTGTGTTCAGTGTAAAATACCGTCTGTTGTGTGCAAATACTATCTAGTAACCATATCTCATACATCTAGCCATTTTGGGCAGCCTAGTCCTTTTGTAAATGGTGTAATCCAATGGGATATATAAAGAAATTATTCTTAGATCTAATCCAAACTAAACTACTAACAGTTATATTCTTCTCAATATAATTTATATTTATCAAATTATTTCATCACTACATTTATTGTCAAAATCCCTTTGCCAAGCATGTGTCTAAATTGAACAAAGATCTCAAATTTATTTGAAAAAGTAAGCTTGGGATTTATTTAACTACTTATAATTAGTTATTTAACTACTTTATTATAGTTAACTACCTAAATTTCCAATATACAGAAAACACCTCTATACGTTTTTCTGTTAGATTAATACACTCTTACATAATGCACACGTCAACTAATGTTGACAACAAGTGGAACCTACGATATCTAGTTAGAGTGTCAGGCAAAATCATATCAAAAACTACACTGACAGCACAACCGTTGTCTATCTCTGTCTACAACCGCCGGTGTCTCGGACTACCAAACAGATTCCAGACACCAGTGGGAATCGTTCTGCCCATCATCACAAACTGTACACACCTACTGTTGTCAAATGCAACGGCAACTGTTGGTGTCGTGAGACTGCGGCACAGACATTACTCACACTATAAACATCTAATTGAGACATAACTACCAGTAAATATTACTCTTTGCTGGAATCTACTTGTGTGGATACAATCAGGTTGAGTTTGAATTGGGTAGATCTATTTGTAGGAAATAATCAACTTATATATATCTCCTTTTTTCATATTTGAAAAAACGTCTGGGCATAAAAAAATCTTTTAATGTTGAAATAATGGGAAAAATTGCTTTTAAATGAGACTATGACGAATTAAAATAACTTAAAAATGCATCACTTTAAAAACTTAGCAAACAGTATTAAAGTATTGGTATATTGTTTTAGACCAAGGCAATTTATGGTTTGCTCCTCTAAAGAAAACGAGTAGTAAAATAGTTTTTAGATACTAAACCACAAAATTAGTATCTCTATTTCAAATTTTTCTCTAACAACTACCTATCTACTTGTCTACGTTGTTTTTTGATCAAATCAGAGAAACTAGTAGGCTTAAACCTACAATTGTGTAGCATTTGTTAGGAAGAAGTACAGTAGAGCCTCAATAACTCAAATTCTTTCATAACTCAATTTGTTCAAATGTTGAAAACCCCCAATAAGTTGAATTTTGGAGCATCCATGATTAGGGAACAAAAACTTAAAAACTGAAATATGTGAACACTTAACCTCCGCAACTCAAAGTTTACCTCTTTAATTTGAATTTTCCGTGGATAACCTCCACGTTGAAGTTTTAATTCTGCATTAAATCTGATTATTTGTAACCTGCTATGTTTAAAGTCACTGTGTGAATTGCACGAGAGAAGAAAAACTGAATATGAATTGTCGGTTGAGGTTGAGTGACTGAGGTTCTACTGTACCCTACCTAGATACGTACAGGTGGTGTTACCTGTGCGCGCGGAGGGCCTGGGGGGTCAAGCAGCAGGGTAACCACACTAGTGTTGTCTGCCCGCAGCTTGGTCATCGTCCAACGCTCCAGCGCGTTGTCCACCAGCGCCTTGCTTGGGTTCAACCAGTCTTTGTTCTTGAAACAAAATCCACATGACCAGTTTAGAAAGATCAGAGAACAGTCTCGACAGTGAAAGGTTTGAGACGTTGGCCGGTTTATTGTCGGATATCGTATCAACTGATGGAGAGATTTTTTTTATATGCATATATTCATCAACTATTTATGTATTCAATATAATTTCTGATTGTTTACCATGTGAAAAATAAAAAATATCATCTGAACCTACATTAGAAACTTGTGGAGGTACAGCTTTTAGCGAATTTCCATAGAAATTAGAGTTATTCATTTCTATCACCAGAGAGAACGAAATGTCGTAGAACACAACTGTTTGCAGTATTGAGCTTCCCAACACCTTCTGAGTGGAATGGCAACTTGATGTGTGACCACTCTACAAGTCCCATTGGGGGTTTGTTGTCCGATTTTCACAACATTTGGTACAGATGCTCCTTTTAGTAAATCTCTAGATTATGATTGTTGACCACCGAAATTGGTCCACCGGAAGTGACGTTTTGAAGGGGCTTTTCCCCAAAAAATGGATTTGTATGCTATAAAACTATATCTGTAAACTAATTTCAATCAAACTAAGTATACAGATTCATGGTATTGTACCTAACATGAATACTGTACTAAAAATGAACTAAATCTGTTCAGCCAGAAAAAGATGACGGCGGAAAATATTTTATTCTTTAATTTTTGGGTATTTATTTTTGGTACACGTGTTAAGTATGGCGTCACAAATGCTTATACCAAGGGTAAACGAAATTGGATCATATATACAGTTTTATATCGTAAAAATACTCCGAACTTTACTAAGTTCATACTCCGTTATCAGAAATTCGCTAGGACTCATAGTAGTGTTTGTGGTTACACATCGGCTATGTTTTGACTTGAGTTAATATCAATTCAAAAAATCAATTTCTTACACTGAGAAAAAAAAGTTAACTGGAGCAGCACCAAACCAATTTGAACAGACAGTAAAATAAGGCTAGGGTAATTCGGATTTTTAAGAGGGCAGAGGAAGGAAGAGTGTCAAATACTTGGCTTGAAAAAAGAAAATTGATGGGAAGGGAAGAGATGTGAAAGGAACACCACACCAATAAGACGAGGAAGATAAGTTCACAAGAAAACAGAAGAGGCGTTTCATCACACACAGAAGAAACTGGAGCTATTTAACTTTTATAATCATGAATTACGATGAACTGATTCCAAGCAGGGGTAGGCGGGTATTCGTAAAAAAAATTTAAATCCCATTATTTAAGTAGGAATTCCTTTGAAACTGCGGGAAGGCGATATCAGAGAACTTTTGCAAACAGAGTAACTTATAGGGACTTCTGAACGATATGGCTTTGATGTGATAATTTGAATCAGATTGTAATAATATTTATTTTCAATAGAAATTCCTTTTAAAAGTTACCACAGTCACTTTGCTCAAATTTTAAAGATGTTTAAATTTTTTACTTTAATTTAAAAAGTAAATGCTAATTGTAATTTTAAGTTTTATTATATGATAATGTGAAATACTGTTGTTTTAAATAAACAGACAACAATGCTGTCCCATATACATTTTGTGATAAAAATCACAAATAAAATAAAATTGTGCAAGTTTTTAGGGTAACCTGATCGGTAAGAACCGGTAAGCCTTATTTATGTAGTCTATCAAAAAAAAATTAACTTTTGAACAATTAATCTTCAGTTTGCTACAAGACAAAATAGGCAATAACTTTCGATCCCATCCAAACATTTTGCAAATGTCAAGCAGGAAAATGCTATAAGCCCAAAGGAAAAATTCTATCCTGCCTACCCCTAATTACAAGTATATAGACAAACAGTTGTGTTGGATCAGTGTGTAGTGTGATGTGTGTTTCAACATTCAGAGATGTCCGTGTATTTTGGCGGTGATATGTTGTCAGTGGTTATAGTTTCTCCTGGAGATTATTGTCTAAGAGATGTTTTTACCTCCTGTCACTGCGTTTTGAAAGTTGCAGTCTGTCAATGTCGTTACTACATTTTGAGAGCTGAAGTACCCATTTCCCAGTAAGAACTTAACTAATCGCCAGTGTATATAACCTGATACAGTGGTTGGGAAAGGAGACAGTAGCACAATCAGGCGGGTAACTTCTTAGTAATCCAGGAGTGAAGCAGGATGACTGATTAGTCTTGTACTGTTTTTAAAAATACAACAAACCGAAATGAGAACAATTAACATTGAATGCAGTTAGTATAACAGACTTGATTCGCCCACCGCAAGACATGGAAGGAATTGGTTATACAACTTGACAATTCATTATTAAATGTTAAATTCTACTGTTTTAAAGGTTTTTAAAATAATGTATGCACAAGCAGCAAAATAATTTGCATTTTTCAAAAACTGTACTTTACACGATGAAATAATACAAAATCAGAGGTTTTTTTGAAAGCTTGTGGGACTTAAGAGTTAAGAACATTTATTCTGTTTGTAACTGCTATAGGCAGACTTGAGATAAATCGAGTGTTTTACAACCCAGATTTACATGTATATTCCATGACTTACATATTGACTGTTGAGGCCGTACAGCACTTGCTTCTCATTGTGCGTCTCTGTGGTCTGTACAATGGTGACGGCACGCTCGGGCGTCATCATGTTCCACAGTCCGTCAGTGCCGAGCAGCAGACAGCGGCAACGGTTCACATCCACTGGATACACAAACACGTCTGGCTCCGGTGACACTACGAACTGGTCCAGGGCAGAGTTGTAGCTCCAGAAGTCACCTGCAACCAGGTCCAACTTGTAGTGCGCCCATCTGAGCCACTAACATACTTGAAAACTCTCTAAATAACAATTAGTTGTTTATGATCTGCAGATTGATTGTATTCCTTTCCACAAATCGCAAAGTACATTGAGATCGAGTACAACTTTGCAGAAACAAAATTTGTACAATCATAATAATATTTATTGACATAACCATAGAAAATAGAAGATATAGGCTGTACAGTACACTTAAAACTAATATTTGGAGTTAAACAAAACAAAGACAATCCAGGTTTTATATACTGCAGACATGATTTCTAGACCATGACAGCCTGATCCCAAAGTGGATGTGAACAGTGAGCACTCACCAAGGGAGCGAGCTACGGCCAGGAAGGGAATCTCATCAATGGGGGTAGAGCGGCGTACAGGACCCTGGTGGCCTAGCCGCGGCCGGTTCCACACCACCCGAAGTACGCCAGACTTCACCACCACTTTACCCCCAGACTCTTGAATCCGCTGCTTTTCCTCCCGACTCTCGGGCTTATGGTCCTTGGTCAACACCTTCGCTCTCCACTCCTTCTCTCCTACAACCATCCAAGCAATAAGCCGATGTCACATACCCTCTAAAGTGACAAGAGCATGTGACAAGAATTCATGTGTGGAAGGAGGGAAAGGAGTCAATGGGACCTATGAATGTAAAAGGATTAGAATGTTCTCTTAGCTTGTGAGTCGTGACCAGGCACAGTCACATAGTCAGTCTCAGTGTATATTATTTTATTTCTAAATACTCACGGTTTACTAGCTTTAGAGAACACAAACTTTAGTATTGGTCAAACAAAGCGATGGCAGGTCACCTTTAAGGAACACAACACTCATCTCCTTCCGTGTCTCTCCTACACATTTATCAATGTAAATTAATTCTCGCTCGGATTATAATTGATAACTTGGGTTTCAGTTATCAATTAAGTGTTTTGGATATTTGACTTGTTTGAAATGTTTCAGACACTAAATTTTCTTGGGTCTGACTCCGCAAAATTGGATTGATTAATCAATTATTATATCCGGCCATCGCTAAGTATTTAGGCCTACGGTAACATACCTTCTTCTTGGTATCCAAGAACAATGCAAGTGTCTCCCACGTGACCTATATAGATCTTGCCTTTCATGACGAAGGCTACTGAAGCAGTGGAGCCTGACGTGCTTGGTAGTCCAGTACTTGTTTTCGGCCATTTTTCTGAACAAATAACAATGAGGTTAGAGGTGGATTATATCAGGTCTGCCCGTCTTGATAAGCATGATGAAAACTTTCATACTGGAGGGCTTATAGTAGATTTTCTTTCAAAGTAAGTGACTTAATTTGTATTGTTTTTTGCTCATTTTATCCTATTTACAATACACTTTGTGAGACTTAAATCAGGTAATTAGATCCAAATCAGCACTAAATTAACCGTACAAACTACTGAAGTTTAGTTATTCACTTCCTGTGAAGGAAACCTTGTTAGGAAGACCTTACATTTATTTGCTATTTAGTATTTACTTAATCTTATTTCAATAGATGTCCAAATCAATACATATCCATATAAAATACATGAGAATACATAGCAATTCCTATGTGCCATTTAGTCCCCTTCAAAATGTGTAAATCAACCCCAGGGTCACATTGTTTGTAAGTTAAAATAATTGTGACAAACCTTATGGCTGTATTAACTTGAAAACAGGCTCAAATTACTGAAAGTCACTTAGAAAAATGAATAAGATAAATTTAAATAAAATAATGTTGATTAACAACATTAATACATTATTTCAACTATAAATTTGAATTAAAATTTGAATTCCAACATCAGAAAACTGCTTTCTTCCAAATTTTTTGTTGCTGTTGTGGTTGTTCCACAGGCTGGCCAGAGAGGTTCACCATACAACACATTTTTCCTAGACAGGAAAAGTAAATAGAATAGTTTAAGAGTTACAGTCTTTGTTCCAATGCTCTCCGATCTCCCTACCCTTCTTTGAACCCATTGTTTCTGAATAATTCATATAACATATGTTTATATCGTAGTATTCATACTGTAATATCCGTAACAATTTGTTATTTATGCAGTTTATCATTGTTAAATGTTTATTTAATATCATTTTATTTGTTCAATATTATTATTTCGTTTATATTTTGTCATAAGATTACCTACCGCTGTATTACATTGGTTACTTGTACTTTTCATTCATATATTTTCATTGTGTTCATAGTAATAATAGAATGTTTCTATTAATTGTAAGATAAAACTAATATAACCTATTTAAATGGCTTTATTAAGGTTTCCTTGTTATCCAACATTTTTGCTTATCCATAAAACTAATATAACCTATTTAAATGGCTTTATTAAGGTGTCCTTGTTATCCAACATTTTTGTTTATTCATAAAACTAATATAACCTATTTGAATGGCTTTATTAAGGTTTCCTTGTTATCCAACATTTTTGTTTATCCGCCCCTTTTACAACGGATAAGCGAGACTGAACAATCCTACATTATCTTCTAATATTGTATTATATTGAATGGTGATAATGTGGAAGAGAGGACTTTATAGTCCTTAATTTGCCACAAAAAAGACTTATTTCATTTCATTATACAGCCAACTCCCAATTAACCGTAATCAGATTAACCGCGACACTTAATGAGGAAAAAATACGATGACGGCATCCCTCACAAAACAGACTATAACAGAGCCCCGCGTGACCTTGACTCGTCCTCTTGACTCACCTGAATATATTCATCCAAAAATAGCAATTTTCCCCACCTACCGGAATTACCCATCCGCCTCACTGATAAACCTTCGAGACAGAGCTTTCGATGGATGTCACCAACATCCCTAGGCCTAAAGCTAGCTACAAGAGAGAACAAATCACAAATTTGCTCTCAAACTGTGCAGTTACATCCAACACAACAATACAGGGGCGTCAAAATATATTGAAAATCAGTTATGGTTAATCGGATGAGTACTAGTGCTAAGTGACCTAGACAATTTATGAGAAGCAGACTAGGTGTGCTCTATTGTTTGTCCACATAAGTCAGTGAACTAGAATATAGCATATAACTACGGGCAATGTCAAAATGCAGTCATTTAAGTATGACACCACTGCGGATGTCTAATTGGCATTAGGTTAAAAGACACTACCTGACTTTTAATAGTTCTACTTCAATGCCTAGACATCTTGGTTGTGCTTACAGTAACCATGTACAATCACAGATGTATCATCAATTTGGGGGCAGGACATTTACATGCATTTTCAATTAATTGTGTGTAGTTAATAATCATTTATTGGGTAATTTCAAAACATGTTTAAAACATTTCTAACAACTTGATTATTTTAGTAGGTAAATCCAACACCGGCAATCTTGGCCGGTGATCATAGGCTAGGGGCCATATTGACGAGATCATACTGTAGCTAAAAAATCTTTTATGAGCATAAAATCTACTGGATGATTAGGGGGTATTTATTTATTCTCTCAGGGGCAAAAGCCAATAATGAAAGGAACTTAAAATGACTTTCCTCTTCTCTCTCTGCACCGTACCTTCTAAGGGTTGTATATGGTTTGGGCTAGTATTTTTCATACAGTCATATCCATAAGTAAATCTACAGGCCTATCCATAGGGCGTACATATTGAACCGCCTTGTAATCCCAAAACCATAGAAAACAAAAAGTTCACAGATGTAGCGAATCTAAGAGCTTTCCAGAAATCATGAAAGTTACTTGGTACACTTAGACAAATTGATTACACCAGGTCTAGGACTAACTAGATAACATAACCTCAATAATGACTTACCCAAATCTTTCCACATGTTATAATGAGTAGTGAGGTATCCTTCTCGGATAGCACTGAGGATGTCTTCGTCCTTATTGGACCAAAAGCTTTTCTGACTCACTATAGAATCTAATAGGTTTTCTTTAGCAAATGTTGCAGCTTGAGGCCCTCCATGGCCATCAAAAATGCCAAAAAAGGCATATTCTAAGTCTTTCAAGTCCATAGTTTGCTGGTATGCAACGGAAAACATGTCTTCCATATATTTCCGACCTCCTTGACAGCAATGTCCAGTAACACGTAGATTAACACCGATGCCTGACATTTTTAAAACTAATTTTTACTTAACCCCTAAAACTTTTAAGTTAACCGTTACACAACACCATTCCTGTTCTACTCATATCTGTCTGTTTCTTATTTCTTCATCTTGTTGTCTCTGTTTTCGCATACTCTCACTCCTTACCCTACTTTTCTTAATTTTTTTTAACTTGTCTAGACAAAGTTCATTCCTATTGGTTATGTTGACAAAAGCAAGCCAATCTTCTTTCGCCAGTCTATCTGGCTGTTAAGTAGCCAGTAACTACATACCCGATCAAGGCGTTATGCTTCAAAATACTGTATGAAAGATTCAGTTGTACCATTAATACATTTCTATTTTACCAGTTGCAGTACCTTGTTTTATTACAGTGACCTTGGTTTACCTTTGGTTTTAGCTGTTAATTATTTACGGTGCAGGTTATAGTCTAGACACGTGCGTCGCAGCACTTGTGCTGCATCACCAGTAGGTACACTAAGTCACTATTTACACTATTCAAACTAAATAACTTGATTACAATTATTTACATATAACTCACAAGTGCCATGAAATATGTAAATAACTGTAACTAAGCGACTTAGGGTACCTACTGATGATGCAGCACAAGCGCTGCGAAACACTTGTCTATATATACCATTGTAGTATGGTAGCGGGTGGTGGGTTAAAACTACAGGAGGACTCGAGACGTGGTTTGGGTGGTGACCACCGGCGAGTTTGGGGAGGGTAATGAACACCAAAGCACGGGGGAGGTCCGGCCCCGGGAAACATTTGAAATTTAACCTTTCAAAACACGTTTTTAAGCACTTTTAAGGACACGTCACCTTTGATTTATTGGTCTTTGAAGAACTGCTTTGAGTTACCTATTTTAGTACAAAGTTAAACAGTTTTAACATTGTATCAAGCTTCACCCTTGACAGAATGATGTCAGAACGTGTCAGTAAAGAAAGAAGCAAGTAATAAAAATAAAGAGTGCATTATCATTATCCAAGGCAACTAATGAATTTTACTTATTAATTACCTTGTATTGTGCCTGTAGATCCAACAGATGAGAATCAAGTGTGGATGGGCATTTCGCCCCCACAAGCGAAGCATATCGTCGGCACTCTGCGGGGGCACGAGCACACCTCCAACCTGCCTGTCATCCCCCAGTGCGCGATGTTTCTTAGGCGGCCACCGGACGAAAACCCGCGTACTGCGTCACCGCGTTCGCGTCCCCCCCCCCCCGGTATGTGTAAGGACAATAATTACCGTAGTGTAAATAGTATACCATATGTTTTAGTTAAGGACATTAAGAGTGCCGACGATGCCACACAAGCGGGGCGAAATGCGCATCCACACTTTATTCTCAACTGTAGGATCTACAGGCACAGTACAAGGTTATTACATTGACTTTAAATGTACAAAGACTTCTCATGGATATGGAAGATTTGTCAAGAAGAAATCCGTCCCGGACAGGGTTGGGAGACTTCTCGGTAGTTAGCGCTAGCGTCGCCGTCAAGCGTCACCAAGGCGGTCATCAGCTGTTATAAATTTCTAGGTTATGTACGGTTAGATGCGCGTTGGCGGGAACGGCCGCGCTCGCTCGTATTTGACCGGGGCCTGCCGCACTGTTCCACACCCGAAGCCACACAACTCTACAGTACACATCACACTCGTAGTGAGCAGACACACTGGCTACAATCACACTGTTAGCTACTGGTTGTCAGCTGTCGCCTTTTCGTTATCGAGAATGATTGGTGTACACCTGACCAAGACTCAGCTGACATACCACGCCCCACCTTGCACGGGCTTTCAATCCACAAGTCAATCAATATAATTTATATATCGTGGAAAAAATTAAATGTTATATGCATATACAGTATATATATACAGTCACATGTTTCGGATAAACATTCAGATTTAAATATTTATTTTAAGCCAGAAATAGTTGGGCCGGATGGTGTAGACCTAATAGTGAGCATAACCGCGGCAAGCGGGTTCAAGTCCCGTTCAGTGCAAATATTTTGACTAGTTTTTGTAAGATTTAGCAGTGTAGATAGGTGAAACTGTCTCAGCTCATCCGGAGTATTTATGTATAGAAAATGAGTTGCAGAGAATGAATTTATAATTTCAATACGGATTTTATGAGTGTAGGAACTCGTATGTTCATTATTATTGAGGCAGCTCTAGTTTGATAACCGTGTGAAATACTTTCAAAACAGTGTTGTGAACCTTTATGCAAGTAACACAGCAAAGAATAATTATTATATAGACGTTTAATATCAAGCTCTTTAAATTCTGAGGATATTACGTCAGTATGACATCAAATACATCTGCCCAGAGCTGATTTAATAATAAATATTTGTTTTATCGCAAGAGGTTGTAGATGGGTTCTGTATATTTCTCAAGCAATAATTTCCGACTCCAAAACATACTGTACATAAGCACAATAGGCACTTTTAGGTCAGCAGTAGTCAAATATACTCGTAATATAATTATTAATGAAATGCAATGCACGTATCATCTGAAAGCTATGGAAAACAATTGTGAGAGTTAAATGACACTCAACTTCAAGAAAGCAAACCAATGTACAGGGTGTTTTTAAATGATTCATCAGGTTTTAAAATACTGCATTAAGTTTATAACTGAACATATACAGCTAAAGGTTACACAGAATTAAAGGAAATATGTCCTAGTTCTATATGATAATAGGATACTACAAATGTTCTATGTGATGCCCATAGCAGGTTTCCAACCGATGCTGCAAATCAGCCCAAACTTTACTCAACACATCTTAGTTGATGACATCGAGTGGAGTGGTTATTCGATCTCGAACTTCTTGCAGAGTTTGGGGCATTGGTGGAATGTATATTTTGTTTTTTATGTAGCCCCAGAGGTCATACACGGTAGGGTCAAAGTCACATACGCCAAGGTCCGGAGAACGAGGTGGCCATCTGAGAAGAGCTAAATTATAATAATTTCAATAAAAATAATAATAATAATTTCTCTTATCTAAGGCTTCCGGTTTACATCGCGTCACAGTTGAAATTAAAATAACAATTCCACCACTGTTCATCAATTTTCTACCTCTGGAATAATTCAAAATATTTATTCAAATTTGGTCAAATTAAACATCTATTTGTCAAGCTATTAGAAGGACTATAACAATTATTTTTAGATAGGAATAATCAGAAAAATATCTCAAACCCGATAAACATTTTTAAAGATTTAAAAATCGACGTGCGAAAAGTTTTATTACCGCAGAAATTGCCCCAGTAGGTGACTCATATCTGAACCGGAAAGGATCCTGAATGCGGCGAGCTCGGCACTAAGATTTCTTGGAAGAAACTTGTACTGGAACGTTGTTAACAACAGCAAATATTTTGCAAACGTTAACGTATAGTTTGTTTAAAGTACATGAGTAATAGTGTGGTTTTTTAATTTTCATGAAAATGTGGTTTTGAATTAAATAACCCCGATAGTTACAGAAATGAGGGTTAACTTTTGCGGAAAATTGTCTCTTTGAAGTACTTATTTTACTCATTGACACGGTATAAATACTCTGTGCGCGGTGTCGTCATTTTATAAATACTTGTGCGCGGTGTTGTCATGTCGAGCGCCTGCGCTGTTGCCACGCTCCCCACTAATAGTGAGACTAAAAACTGGCGACCAACTCTCCAGCCCTGCGCAGCCCCGAGCCTGAGTCCCTTGCTTTGCGGTGGACTCACTTGTTGGACTCACGGTGGAAAACTTGTTTGTTTTTAATGCGTTGTCCTCTACTTTCATACAAATTACTTCAAAGGTACACTACAATAATTAAAATTTTTAAAATGATTTATTAATAAAAAGGGAGAGCTTTAACTTTATGAGATGTAGTATGACATTTAAAACACCATATGGCCGATTTTAACATTATGTTTTTGGACAAAAAATAACCAATAATTTATTATCCAGCATATTGGCATATTTGTACTATGTTATACTATAATATGTTCATTTCAAAATATTCAAATTCAGTTTCTTATCGTCTTACACGCACAGGACATCAATTTTAAAATGCTTTTTTTTAACGATGTTCATTATATTTGGAGTGCATGTTCAATATTTGCTATTACCTGTAGTAAACAACTTATTTTGGTAAAGAACGGGCAGGTCAACGATTTAAATTATGTACACTTTGTCAGTACTTACTTTGAGATTTAATAGTAGAATACTTCGAAACAAAAGTAATGCCAATAAAAGATAACAGTCATGTATATAATATTAATATGCATGACAATACAAAACTCCAATCAATACTTTTATTGGTTTTTGCTTGTAAGAATAGATTATGTTAAAATTACAAAAGCACAATTTAATGTAATTTCAAGTTGTTCAGTTGTTAGCATTAATACACTTTTAAATACTAAACTAGCCTTCGGCCAGCTAGGGGCTTCGCCCCCAGACCCCCGCTTCGGCCTGTGGCCTCAGTTCGTTCGCTTCGCTCACGGTTCTGCTTCGGCCTCTCGGTTTATGCATTCGCTTCGCTAATGACTATACTTTTTCAGTTAGGGCATTTCCTTTTCAAACTCTATCACCCTCCAAGCTGCAGTGCAGGCGTAATTATGGCGTTTGGCACAAACACAACACAATTTGCAACTGCTCGTGCGCACACAATAGACAAGCGCAGAGACAGTACACACTGCCATACACTTGCAGTCCTATGCTGGATTGTCTAGAGAACCAGAATACAAAAATAATCCCAGGAACGAAAGTCTCACCTTACAAGACACCAGCTGTCGAGCACTGGGTCAACAAACCCAGTCCAAACGGAAAAGTACCCATCTATATTTTCCAATAGTGCTGGGCTGCTGTCGGTGATTAATCAGAGGAGTGAGCAAGGGTCAGTGGGAGGGGTCGCGGAGTGCAGTCCGAACGGAAAAGAACCCATCTATTTTGTGATCATGACGAGAAGTGAGTCAGGTGACCGGTCAGGGGGGTGAGGGGCATGGGTCACCTGATCAGTGGGAGGGGTTCGCGTAGTGCTACAGCCAAGGTCACGATGACGGTACAGTCCAGACGAAGACGTACAGTCCGAGCAAAGACTGTGCGTGGTGTACGCACTCGCCGGTATCACACACTCCTCAAGCACCGCACTTGCTGTGCATTGATCGCAGCTGGCCCATTAAACCTTCAGTAACAATTCTTGAGTGCAGATTAGGCCTATCCAGTTACCATAATTGTATCGGTACAACAGGTAAGGTTGAAAACCTTAATCTTAAAACCAATCTAGAAAAGACAACATGCATGAACTTTAATTTAAATTCAACCCATAATAGCGGTGCATCGGTAGCAGTAGGGGATCAACTACTAAAAGAAGTGGATCACACCAAATTTTTAGGACTGTTTATAGATAAATCCTTATCTTGGGACTCCCATGTTGATCACGTTTGTAAAAAGATTTCTTCTGGAGTTTTTCTCTTAAGGAAAATGAAAGATTTCTGTTCCATAGATACTCTTAAGGTTGTTTACTATGGAACCATACAATCTCATTTGTCTTATGGGATTATATTTTGGGGTAACTGTGCTCAAAGAAGGTTGTTAAGAGCATTTATTCTACAAAAAACAGCAATTCGTGTAATTTGTAATCTAACCTCAAGGGCTACATGCAAATAACACTTCAAAACTTGAATATATTTACATTGCCTTCATATATATTTGAAACAATTTCATACTGTGTTGGCAAATGTGATTTAGTCAAGGTTATAATGTTCACTGTCACAATACAAAATCAAATGTATTGTACAGACAAAAAACCACAGATTGCAAATATTTGAAAAATTACCAATACAAGCAGGCATAAAATTTTTAAATAAAATTCCAAAAGAAATAAAAGAGACCTTTGCCGGATTTAGCTTTATTCAAAAGTAGATTAAAAAACATTTATTGCAACTGGCTCTTACTCAGTAGGAGAATTTATGGAACATACATAAAGGTACCATACTAATACTTGTAATTTGTTATTGTATCATCAATATATAAATTAAATACTTTTATTGGGGTTTGTTTCTATTTTATTTTTTCTAGTTCCAATAATGTATAGAGATAGTTCCTATACATCTTTTTTTTATATGGTAAATATTATTCTTACCAGTGGCTTCGTTAATTTGTTATTCATGTGGCACTGTTTGTTATTCACCCATCCATTCCATACTAATATTTCATTTCACTAGTCAACACAATTTTCATAATTGTCTTATGACTGTAAAATAAAATAAAAAAATAAAGGTCACTGGTAGTCGAATTGCAACTCATATAACATGATCCTAGATTAAATTTGTATCATAGATTACATTACAGAACATATTTGTACATAAGTACAGTAACGCAGTTTGGGAATTAAAACTCAAGAACAAATGATATACAAATAACTATAAATACAGCTAGTTCAATACTCGGCATTTGACAACAGCCGTTGAAATTAAATAAAAAAATAAATAAACAGCAGCGCAGGCTAATAACACATCAAGACAGTGACATAACCTCAACAAGATCAATGTTTTGTTAGCCAACTTTGTACAACTCACTAAATGCCTTATACTCTTCATAAGTTTCTTCAGGATCTAATTCATAGATGACACAATTGTCACTGTCCAGAGCTGGGCTAAAAGAGCTATTCGCGCTTCCAGAATTTTTGAGCAAGTTTTCATGTGAAAATTGTGTTATTTGCTGTACAATTTTAAGAGAACTCTCGGGAAAACAATCTAGTAACTGTAGAAGCAAAGAGTCTAATAGTCTAAAGAACACTTCTGTTCTCATTTTGCATCAGAATCTGTAGAGTTTCATCAAGTGCAAGTTCGTCCATAAATCTTTTCCTTTTACGAATTCTCTTGCTTGTTGTTGGCTGGAGGCTATGTTCTTCTGCAAACCTTTTGATGCGACTTAACATTTTTCACCACATGTCCTCACTTCTAAGGCCCACTAGTTTAGAGTTAGTATTAGAAATAACATCGGAAATGATCCCATAGTCGATATATTTTTATATACCCCGGGAAGAGGGGTCGGGGTGCGCTCTGCGGTGTGCGTGTGCTCCGACACCTAGCTGAATGTCGCTTTTTAATTTATAATCTGAAAATTGGACCAAACTATTCTATACAGTATACTGATTGGTCTATCCCATTAATCATTCAGTAAGAATAGCTCTGCGTATTGAATACCTAAAGTGTTACCTAATGAAACTATCAGTTGTGCTACAATTAATAAAAGTTTTAATTAGCAAAATTACTTTCAATTTTCAAATTCTTTCGCATATTTTGCTTTAATCAACTGTGAATCACGCGTTTTCTTTTTGTAAATACTCGTATTCAAACCACGGCTGTTTCGTAATCTGAGTGAAACATAGTCTTTCCCTTTTAAACTAACTTTTCTTTCCACAAATTGGCTAAGCTGCCTTATCAATGTGTCCAAATCGGAATGTGTCGTTATTCACCTGTGTCGTTATTGAGCGTCACCACACATAACGGTTTAGACAAAGAACTAAGAAATGTGAATACTGTGTATCATAACAATAGTTTAAAAATATGTCTAAATACGAGTATTAGGCCTGTATATTAACTGAGTCTTCCATAGACCTTTATATAATAATGACTCGTATATAACTTTTTAAATATGTGTGAATCAGTAAATTAATACACCCTACCTGCTAACGCAATGTGGAACGAACTCATCTAGTGACCTTCGTTTACTGAAACCATTACCAAAGACATGTCCTCTTTGCCATTGAACTATTCCATTGGAAACCATTGGAAGTGGATTTTAAGAGTCAGTTTTCAACCCGGACCCTCAGTTTTCCACGTGGAGATTCCACTCCCCAGACCCTCCAACTCCAAGTGCTCCTAACCCCCCTAAAATGTATTCCTGCTGGGTACAGCTTTTGTCAGAAACAGTAAGATTGTGAAGCTCTAGAGAAGAAAACCGGGTCTTAAAATAATCTGAAAAATACTCAACTAGAGGTAGATAAATGGATACACGGTAGTATTCCTCGGGCGAGTTCGTTATACTTTGCTCTGTGTTAGTATCTACGAGCATAAACAATAATTTTCATGATTTAAGTTTTCAATCAGCATTTACAAAACTATTTCTCAAATTCCATGGACGAACATAGGAGGTAAGTTTAAACTGCAATAATATAGGTTTGTGCATTATCCTATTAAACTGAAGAAAATATTATTTCAACCCTGTGTTTACTACAAATTAAATGTTCTAAAACACTTAAAATAATATATTTTGTATCTATATTTTCAAATGTTTTCCCCCGGACCCCACTCGGTGCCTGCGTGTCACCCCATACCCCTCAGACCCACTGGCAGTGCCCCCAATCTAAAATCCTGGATCTGCCCCTGTGTGTCAGCGCAGTATAGTTTCAACGACACAATATGAATACATGTAACTCACAGTAACTCACACTCCGCACTCGTATTCGCCAAAATTATCGTAGAACTAATATACAGTACATTCACACTTTAGACTTAAATCCAAACTGAATTCTTTTTGAAAGATGAGGATTGAGGACTACAGGGGTCCATCACAGACTAATGTGTAAATGTTACGGTCAACACCAATAATGAGATTACTGATTAGGAAATAATCAAGCTGCTGCCTACTGGCTCGTATCACTACAGCCGGTCTAAACAATATTCGCCACACCATGCATCCAGATTGCAAATCCCACAAATCCCAGGATTTGTTCGGCATGGCAACATCGTTGTGGTCTACTACAGTCTGGCCAGCTTGGATTCAATATTTAATCAAATTTTAACTACCTCGACATGATGAATTTCCAGTCTTTATCTAGTTTTTGCAGCTATTATTTGGCAGATTGAAATAATTTTTTAAATAGAAAAAATTTTACAAAATCATTCAATCAGCTTTTTACTTCAAACTCATTTTACGTTAATTTTGCAAACAATTGATTGTTGGGAAGAAATTCCTAGTAGAAAACAGTCAAAGAACTTCCCAGAAATCTGAGAGTCGAGCTCGCTGTGATCAAGGCCGCTTCCGGTATGAATATGAGTCACCTACTGGGACAGTTTTGACTCTGTAAAAAATCTTTCATACATAGATTTATATACAATTTTAAAGACTTCACGTGCTTGCGAACTTTTCTGAGTGCCACTATCAAAAAATAGTTTTATCGGCCTTCTAACAACTTGTCAAATTGGAGTTCACCCAATTTGAATATATTTATCTGTATTTGGTAACATAATAATCGAAGACAAAATATATGGGAGGTGGTTGGGGAAGCCTATCAGCCCCGCAGACGAGTTGAAAATAACTATTATGATTATTATCGTTATTAGCTGCCTGTTTCTCGCCCTCTGCCTATCTCCATGTCTCTACCGCATATAAATGATAAAATTATAAACCGTATGTTGAAGACCATTACTTGCTAATAATGTGTAACGGAAGCTAGTTTGACCTTCGAGAAAGAAGTTCAGATTACTTTGCAGATCGAGATGGCAGAGAAAAGCGCAGCTACGCTAGGACCAGGTGGAAGCCATGACGGCGTCGGTATAGTAAATAAATAAATAAATAAATTTTTATTGCAAAAACATTTCACAATGTATGGCAATCGTCAGAAAAGTTGATTGAGCTAAAATTTTCCATTCACTCTCACATCTAAGTCCCTTTTATACTTACAAGTTTTCCAATTTCTCTCTCTCATTCATTTGAATTATCCCACTCTAGTCCCTATTCGGTCAGCCAATTACCAGGTCTCCCAGTTAAACGCCATAAACTCGTCTATGTATAGTTCATCGCTTGACGGCAGGAACTCATGAGTCACGCAGCGGAGGCGGCAACCCCGGAAGCGGAGCGTCCCGTCACTCCACACATACACCGCATTACACCACAACAGACAACAGTCAACACAGACATCAGATGATCAGTGCAGTAGAAGCAAAGTGTAGTGAAATGCAACTGTAGTGGCTACGCAGGTCACATCAATAAGAATATCGCGGGTGCGTTTGTCATGTGTGCGGTAAAAGAAATCACCTTGCCAAGGCATGCCGTAGTAAGCAGAGTGGTAAGTCCACAAACTCTAACTATTCTAGTGATAAGAATACATTTGTTAATACAAGTAAACATCACTTTGTAGACAGTGTTGATGAGGTAAATGATGAAATAGACGTAGCAGAGTTCATTGGAAATCTGTTTGAAATCAATGAAAAGTCAGAGTCTAAAATTGTAAACAAAACTAGATTATATAAAGTAGAACCCTTTAAGACAGAGGTTATGGTAGAAAACAAAGCAGTGTCATTTGATATAGACACAGGAGCCTCAGGCCGGTTTCATGCAATTTTAGATACACACAGATAACGATTGCGATACATTTATTGTAAATGTCCGTAAGCAATAAAATATTTATTTATTTATTTATGCATGGGCGTCACTGACGCGCGACGTCGCGGTCATCGAGAGGGACGCGCGTCGGAAGTGTTTTCCCGCCTTCGTTGCTTTAATCCATTTCTTACTCAGTTGCACAAGAGTAAGTGCGGAGGATGGACCCGGTTTCTAAGTGGCTCAGCAGATAGTCTCAGTGATCATCTGATGACACCCGCATCAACTCCCCCCAAAGTTTAGACATATCAGACCATCACCTGCGTGGTTTGGAAGTCACGTTAAGACGTTGGTTCTTGTATTTCCATTGGTCATTGTGTTATTAATTAATGGTTGATCCATTCTAAGGAAGAGTCGACCTTAGTTTGTAACAAGACTACACCTCATAACTCATTACTACCACTCATCACACTCATTCTTCACCACATATTTGCCTTAAAATACCCTCATGAGAGTGGTCAGCACCTTAAATAGTGATATAGTGATATATGGATTAAGTTCGTTATCAGATTATCAAATGTACAGTATTATAATTACTTATTCTGCCCGAAAAACATCTTTTCCGAGAATAATATTTATCATCCAATGAAGCTTAGGGAAATGTACCTTTTGGGGGTTTGATCATGATTTTTAATAGTAAGTTAAACGTCAAATTACTGCTTCTGGACACTTTAAGCTATTGGTTACTATTCGGTGTTTGGAAAAAATAATTTATATTTCATCACAACAAACCTTATTAATTGACTAACGAGAAATAAACACGATTACAACACATTTGAACTTGAAGCGGTCTATAAAACACCATTAGTCCGCGCGTCGTCGCAGTTGCATAGTATAACAGCTGTGAGCCGGCCGACAGTAGCCGATCAGTCAGCTGACCAGAGAGTATAGATGTCAGTCCAGCTGACCGCTCCCTCACTCCCCGCCAGGGCTATATCTGTTCGACCAGCTGATACCTCACCCCCCTAGTCCCGCACCAGTCCCGTACCATCACTAGTCCCGTATCAAAAGCACATACCCCACAGTTGCGCGCTCCACAACCTTGAGACGCTATCCTCAGCGAATGCGAAAGCCTACTGCTAGGCTAGACTTGTAAATATTAGTCATAAGTAATATTAAATAATTGTTATTTGAACATTATGAGAATTTGTATTGATGATTATTGTACTATTTAAAACTGTGCGTTATAAAAAGGGTTTTTTCTGATGTGTTGTTTACATTCCGTTAGTGAACTACCCAAAATGCTGTAGTTGTTATTTATCCGTTACCCTAGACTCCTAGAGTCTAGACATCAACGCGGTACTTAGGTAGCAGATACCACAACGACGCCGCACCGCACAGTGCAGTGTACTGCAATACCTGACCTTGAACCGGCACCCCAGTCAGTCGCGACAGTGACAAGTCGCTGTGCATGCAGGTAACCTCACACAAAAGTATTGCAGCCCTTCAGGCTTCACGATGCAGTTACCTAACATTTATACAGTACTGATAGATATAAAAATATAATATAATGTACGCTGTTATTCTGGTTTATCTAGGCGTTGTTTTGCATAAAAAGTGTTAATTTTCGTTCAAACTTGTTATTTAGCGTCTTTTTCCGGTTAATCCGGACTGGGTCCGGTCCCAATCAGTTCAGATTAACGGGACTGTGGTATAAAATTAGTTGTTCTCAAGACAGTTATATAGACAGTTGAAATACTAATTAATTTCAAAAACACTCTGCCTGACCTTTGTTTTGCGTAATAGTTTAACTACCGTATGTAATCAATAAGATTTTTATTCCCTTAGTTGGTATAATTTAACGATTTTAAATATTTAGTAGTTGATATTTTTGTTTTGTATACACTTGTTTTTGTTTTTAAATTCTTACATAATATAGTTACATTTTGCACGTTAACAGAAAACAAAACATACTACTCTCTACATACGGCGTGGTACATGTCCCACTTACACGCACAAGTAGATTTACTAGTATTAACATTTCCCTATTATAGCAATTTGTGTAGAAGAAGAAAATCATTATAATTTAAACATTTTTGATATATGAGGTACTTCAAACAAACCAAGTATTTCAGCACACGGTAATTGGTATAAAACCAAAAGGTTTTGTAATACATAAATATCTAAAAATAAAAACAGTTTTGCAAATTATCTACCATTTCCATAAGATAATAATTGACAACTCGCAATCAGGCTAAAAAACGTGTCATCAATAATATATATAAACACAGGAACACAACAGCAAACATGAGCTACTGTAAAGGACATCATAGAACGGATATCCCTCATGTGTGTAGCAGTGTAGTAGAGACGAGGCGACCACCACAATACCAGACCAGAGAGGTTTTATTTTATTTGAATATTGTCGATTCTTAGAACGGAAGGAGAAAAGATAAGGCACAGATGCGCGAGCAAGCCTGATATAGTCGGTGAGCGCGGTGAGGCGGTGAGGAAGCGAAGGATGAGGATATTAAGTTCTAGAAATGTCCGGTAGAGCGTGTCAAGATCAGTGTTGAAAAAGCACTGTTTAGCAGTGATATCGCTAGGTGGCTCTACTCGTTATACTTTTTGACGGTATATGCTGGATAACATTAGGATGGGCTATCTCCTATACATTTAAAATCAATGGTTATTAATAATTGAACTTTGGTCCTACACTAGGTTACACTTCTAGTTAAATTTATTATTTTATAAGTACTTTTGTCGCTAGCCCTAAAATCACATAATTATTACCCACAAATACATTTACTGTAAATTAAAGATAAATAGTCCGATAAATAAGCAAAGATGTTTAATGTTGCTCACATGCCTTAATTTAGTTAATATCTAATTTCCCAGTTGCAGGACCTTGTTTCATTACAGTTACCTTGGTTGAGGGCCTGAAGATCCTACGGTGTAGATTGTAGTCTAGACACGTGTTTCGCAGCTCTTGTGCTGCATCATCGGTAGACACACTAAGTCACTATTTACATTGATACTAAAACTAAACACTATTAAAACTAAGAACTTAATTAGAACTATTTACATGGTCCACGGCACTTGTTCACTCGCGGCTTACAGGCGACGCGTCGGGGGGCCTGTTTCGGAAGAACATATTTGCGGAGCGAGAGGGTGTGAGTGACTGTTGATGGAATGAGGTCAGGGCGGGCGGTGTGGCTGGAGGGCTGGCGTTCATTGTTCCTTGGGAAACCCCAAGGACAGGTTGGTCGGTCTCGACTGCGGGCGTTGACTGAGTTTGAATGGTACTGGCAAATTTGAATAAAACTGAATTTTTAACGTCTTCTTTTTTGTTTAATAGAGAATCCCCGCCATGAGTGTCGATGTATTTAAATATTTCATAACTTTATGTGGGGCTAGTTTTTATTGCTGATTGATTTTAGTACTTGGAGAGATGCTGGAAATTCTATTTTATGGGTTGGGTTATTTTTCAAATGCGTAGCGACTATAGATGATGGTTTTTGGTAGTGTGCTGTATTATGTTCCTTGAATCTAGTTTTGAAATCTCTGTTAGTATATCCAATATATTGTTTGTTGCATTCAGGATTTTGATTCGAGCATGTAATTTTGTAGACCCCTCTTTGGGTTTTCTCTGGTATGGTTTTAAAGTTGCTGTACGTCGGTATGGTTTCCCTTTTAACTTTGTAAGCAGGGAAATATCCAGCTTTTTTGAATATCTTACCAATCTTTTCTGTTTTTTTGTCTACATAGTTTATGGGGATGTGTATCATTTCTTTAATGGGTGTGAGTTCGGAAAGGACGGGAGGAGCTTTTAATCTGTTTGAAAATTGCTTAATTAGATTGTTTACTAATGCAGGGTTGTAGCCGTTGCTTACAGCTATTTGCTGTATAATGTCTTTTTCTTTTTTATATTCTTCTGGGTTTAGGTTGAAAAACATTTTCACTTTCCGCGTTTGACACGGGGATAGTGCAAATTACACGCAATAGTTTTACCGACCCAAAGAGAACTTGGGTTGAATTGTTCTCATAAATAAAGTTTAACAACATCAAAGATCCCTTAGCAGTTTTGAAATCGTCCCGGCTATAAATGACCGACAGTTCTTGGCGAAGCTCTAATTTGTTTAGTCCAAACAGTTTAACACCGGTTTCAAGTCCATTTTCCGGAAAAGACTCTTTATATTTCACAAATAAGGTAGGCTCAAACAGTATTCCTACAGATAAGTGGTCCAAACAGTTAAACCGTTCATCTTGATTCTTCATCTTGATTCTTGATTCTTGAACAGCGTGTGGTGTTCCCAAGCGGTCTGCGGTGGATGAAGCGAAGAGAAACGCAAATGCAAACTTCATCGAAAACTCCAAAAATCCTTGTAAGGCTGCCTGGAATCTTATCAACAACAGCCGTAAGAAGCAACCAGTGGTGAGTAAATCTTCCAGTCCTGATGATTTTAACAATTATTTTGTGGAAATTGTAGATCATATTGTTGAGCATATTCCACCAAGTGCGTTCGACCCAGCATCACGGGTTGAGACGGGATCAAATGCACACCTTCACTCATGGTCTCCTATAACTCCTAGTGATGTTACTAGGATTGTTAAGTCTTTTAAAAAATCTAGGAGCCCTGATGTGTATGGAATGACAATCCATGTACTTCAACAGGTCATCGACATCATAGCTGACCACCTTGCATCTCTGATTAATGTCTGTCTAGAAAGTGGTGTCTTCCCAGCTGTACTAAAATGTGCTAGAACTGTTCCTATCTACAAGAAAGGTGACCCGGACCTACCTCCAGCTACAGGCCGATCTCTATTCTTCCAGTCCTAAGTAAGATCTTTGAGACAGTGATCAAGGTCCAATTGGTAAACTTCTTTGACAGCCATAACCTGTTTCTTCCCGCCCAGCATGGTTTCAGAAAACACCACTCCACAGTGACTGCTCTCACCTCTGTGACTGCAAGAATTCTGGAAGCATTTGAAAACAAATGTTCAGTGGCTCTTACCCTATGTGACCTGACGTTGTTTCACACGACATTCTCCTGAAAAAGCTCCAACGTTATGGGATTGAAGGTGTTGTGCTTAGAACTCTTCTGTCTTATCTAGAGAACCGGTCTCAGGTTGTATCCCTTGGAGGAGCCTCGAGTGACTCTAAAACAATCCTGCATGGTGTGCCACAGGGTTCTGTGCTTGGCCCCGTATTGTTCATTACCATAATGAATGATCTAAGCTTGAACGGCAATACGCTGCTTTACGCAGATGACTCCACTTTAATATCCGTGGGCACAAACCCTGACATCGCCAGGACCTTGGCAGCGAATCTCCTGGAGGAGGCACAGCAGTGGTTCACCGACAATAGACTCCTGATGAATGCTGATAAAACTCAACAGCTTATCTGTACTCTCAGTCGCACAGAACCTTCGACTGACAACAGTGTCAAGCTTCTCGGTTTCTTTCTGGACCCTAAACTAAGATGGGAGGATCACATATCGAGTGTGCGAAAACTCTCCAGAGTGCTGCACCTGCTGAGGAAGCTAAAGTGCCTTATCACCACAACGTATCTTACGAGTGTATATTACTCTCTCTTTCACAGTCATCTAAGGTACGGGCTGCTTCTTTGGGGACACTCTTCGCACGCCCATAGGATTCTGTTTCTCCAGAAGGCTGCGATCAGAATTATTGCTGGTGCTGGACACAGGGATCATTGCCGCCCTCTTTTCTCTCACCTACAAGTGCTGACTGTGACCAACCAGTTCATAAATGACAGTGTCTGTCATGTACGGAAAAATATTGAGCAGTTCACTCCCAGACATCAGATTCATGGTCTTGAACTGAGAGGTGGGCAAAATCTGGACATACCAAGATGTAGGCTGTTGAAAACTCAGGAAAGTTACCCTCTCCAGGCCCTGAGACTTTTCAACAAGCTGCCACAGGACTTGAAGGATCTTTCATCTAAACAATTCGAGTCTCGGTGGGTCGGTGGCTGCGAAAAATCCGTTCTACTCATTACGAGAATTCTATGAGTGTGATCTCAGCGAGTCTGACCTACACCGCCATGTATAAATGTAAATAGTTGTTTTATGTGTGACGCAGTCTATCCTTTAAGTTGGTCAAAGACGCAGTAGCGGTAATACGGTAATACGGTAATACGGTCACCCAACCAAATACTAACCACGCCCGACGTTACTTGACCTCGGAGATCGGGCGAGATCCTCTATAGCAACCATGTTATGGCTGATAGGCGCATATTAGATGTTTATTTACATCTAACGGTCCCTGTTAGTTATTAAGTTCGATATACGTTATTATCGTAAGTTGTCTTGGTGACGACTGACGGTAAATAAAAACGGTTACCAACTAAAAATTGTTTAGACATTTCAAAACATTACATTAGACCAGCTACAAGAATATGACGAATGAGATGAGCTGATAATTCCTACAAATTGGCAATGCATTTACTCAGGACTTGTAATCTTTATTTCAAAATAGCTTTTATCGAACTAAGTAAGTTGCAGTTTCAGGAATTATTAAAGTGAACTGTTCGATGATGATTAGGCCGAAATGCAAAAGCAGTTAGACTTCTCTTCAGACTACTTAACAAGGTATTTCTAGCTTTTATCAATTGAACTTGTTGGCCTTTTTAACCAGACATATACCTTAGAGGCTCTATGCAATAATTGAAAATATTAACAATGTAATTAATACAAGAAATGAACCAACTGAGAAACACCCTTTATACATTTATTTAAACCACTACCGGTTTCGGGAATTATCCCATCTTCCTGGTGGTACAAAGCATCACAAATTACCTACAAAAATACTTAACTTTGTATACAAACACAGGCCCAGATTTACAAACGGGCAGACTCGGCATTTGCCCAGGGCGGCAAATTTTCAAGGGCGGCGGTGGAGCAGCACTGAGACATGACATCAGTGTATTCTTACATAAATTTAAAACTACAAAAATATATACAACACCCCTAAGCAATGGAAATTCTATGGAACTTATCTCAAAATAGTATAAAAATATTGTATATTTAGTTATAATATAACCACCACCAACAACAAAAAGTCTAATTAATTACAATTTTGATAACTCACACATGAAACTGAGTGTTCAATGAATTCATCAATGCTGTAAAATGAGTTCAAAATTAGAAAACTCTTTAATTTGGTTTTAAACTGTTTCAAATTTTTAATATTTTTTAATGTGGTAGGAAGTTTGTTGAATAAAGTGACACCTGCTTGCGAAGGAAGCTTAGAGTACACCTCAGTTCTGTTGGTTAATTCGAAAATTATTCGCCATTCTTGTTCTATATGAATGTATTTCGCTTCCCTGTACCATGTACCCTGGTACAAAATAAATGTAGTAATGTGCAGTTCATTATTAAATAGTCTTAAGTTTTAAATAATCTTTGCTCAACAGATTACCTTTTAAGCAATGTATCATTAATGGTGGTACAAAATAGCCTATTCCAACTGAAGAAGGGCCTATACCTATAGAAGTAGTCAAGTAGGTTTTGATTCACACGAATAATAATTTCAAAGTCCGGATACAATAATTGGAGCAGAATCGAGTCAAAAGATGGGAGACAGATGAAGATGGTAAGTAAGGGGGGCGGAAAAAATGGTCTGCCCAGGGCGCCTGCAACCTGAAATCGGGGCCTGTACAAACAAAAGTATAAATTAACAAGATAAATAAATATTTATTTATAATGCTAAGGAAATATAGTTTTTAGCTTGCACACTGTTAGAAAATCAACCAGCTGTAAATATTTATTTATCTTGTTAATTTATACTTTTGTTTGTATACAAAGTTAAGTATTTTTGTAGGTAATTTGTGATGCTTTGTACCACCAGGAAGATGGGATAGTTCCCGAAACCGGTAGTGGTTTAAATAAATGTATAAAGGGTGCTTCTCAGTTTGTTCATTTCTTGTATTAATATACCAAGTTACAAGTATCCCTCAATAGTGAACTAATATCACAAAATAACAATGTAATATATTGTGTTGTCAAATTTATTGTGTTGTCGAAATTTATTAAAACAGTTTGTAAGAAACATATTTGAAGACAAGTTGGCAAAGAAAAATATTGGTTTGAAACTGCTATTAGATGTAAATTTGTATTTTTGTAGTGAATCTGCTGACAACTTTTTCGAACATTTTAGCAGTTAAATTGTAAAATTAAGAAATTTAAATACAACATGTCTTTAATTTTTGGATTCATGTCATTTTTTTACGAGTGGGAAAATAGAAATTCAGCTCAGCGGAGCTATTAAAACCTTAAAACTCTCCGATGAAAACTGTAGACATGAAGTTTCCCAAGAAAATGTACGTTTTAAAATTGCCCTTTACGGGACGAAATTCAATTCAAGGTCACAGCCATTTCTGCTCAGCTGTGCCGTGATGCTTCAATACAAGTGTTTGCGACGGCCCGTTTTTCACCTTTAAAAATAATTGTTACATTAATAAATATTATATATTTGCAAACTAGTGGAGTTCTCCAACCCACGTAGAGATTTTTCTTTCGAAATTATACGCTTAGAGGGTAAAAAAAATCCAACCTCAATACATTACAGTTCACCCATTTGGGAGTTTATTAAAATCTCTGACAGCTGGCCCAATAATTTAGATACTAGGACAAATTATCAAGACTGGATTTTTGGTTGTTACTGAGTGCATACAGAGCATTCTGTGGGAGTTACTACACAACTGCTACACTAGCGCTCCAAGTAGAGACTGGCTAAACTCCATCAACTTCTGTTACAACAGTATTATAGTCTGGAATACGCGTTACCTACAACGACACTGGACACATGTAAGTGCAGTTTTTATTATTATCAATTTATTAGATACGGTTTATTGGCCGGGGCAGCAGGGTCTGGGTAAAGACCACCACAACAAGGTCAGCTTGCATAGAATAGTTATTGTGATGTAATATATGATGGTGTTGAAGAGATATATGATGCTGTTAGAAGGACTATAAAACAAATCCCAGTTGAGGTGATATTTTGTAATTATTTAATTTTTAAACACATTGTTAATAGTAAGTAAGATGGTATTACAGTTACGTGTTAACACATCAGGGTGTTCTAGTTTGGATTAGTTTACAATAACTCCATACAAGTAATAACAGTTCAAACAACTGCAGTAGGGTAGTCTACTTAGTTCAGAGTGTTTCCAGAAAATCTATTGTTGATTAAATAAATGCTCACATAATAAAGTAACAGTAAAGATATGTTGACATCATGATAAAATACAGATCTACCAACAACTGTGACTAGAAATTACAAAATAACAATCTATAAAACGGTTATTCACTTTATTTTATTTCATTTTTCATACTAAAATCATGGTTCAAAAATACCCATGATGGTAAATTAAGATATTTTTATTCTAAACAATATCAAACCGTTCACTCTATTAAACCATGAAAAAATATTACAGATTTTACAAGTTGTAATTTTTGTAAACAAAATTAAAATAAAAGAATATTTAAGTACCCAAAAACGTCGCGAGCATGAATTATTCTTGTTAAATTTAACTTAAATTAACTGAAAAATAATTTTCTTATAAATTCTTTTTAAACCAGATAAGTCACGGTTACAATTATCAAAGACAAAAATCAACACTTTCCAGGCAGATAACAATACTGTGTAACTATTATGATTACTGCTAATTATGCTGATTGTTATCAATGGGTAAAACCAGTTTGGCCACATATGTTGAAACTTTATCAAGTAGCTCAATGTACTTAGGAGGTAGCCAGATAGATAACGGGCAACATTTTAAAAGGGATAGGTATTTTAATATAGGGAAGTTATGCAAACAATGTTTTGAGTGGGTTAATATACTACAAATGTAAAGTTGATTCTGGTGGATCCTACCAAAATTGAGCTATGCTCTAGAACCAAGTAGTTTTTATCACTACAGTTTATTGTAAAGTAACTCTCACGCCATGCTAAGTCTGGGGTATTGAATACTGTTCTTGGCTCGTTAGCTGTGTGCAGATCTCGGAATGTCCATTTTCCATATCTTCTATCTGACACTTTTGAAAACAGCCGGATCTGGTAAAGCTATGGCAGAGGGTTTGGCCAATGCTTTGAAACCGTGTTCCTCAAGGTAACTCTTATGCCATGCTAGGTCGGAGGTATTAAATACTCTTCTTGGTTCGTCAGCCCTGTGCAGTTCTCGGAATGTCCGTTTCCCAATTTTCTATCTCATATTGTTTAGACCAGAAGGATCTGCTAAAGCAGGGACAGAGGGTTTGGCCCATGCTTTCACAATTTGCTCCTCAAGGTAACTCTTACGCCATGCTACGTCTGAGACATTAAATACTCTTCTTGGCTCATCAGCCCTGTGCAGTTCTCGGAATGTCCGTTTCCCAATTTTCTATCTCATATTGTTTAGACCAGAAGGATCTGCTAAAGCAGGGACAGAGGGTTTGGCCCATGCTTTCACAATTTGCTCCTCAAGGTAACTCTTGCGCCATGCTACGTCTGAGACATTAAATACTCTTCTTGGCTCATCAACCCTGTGCAGTTCTCGGAATGTCCATATTCCCAATTTTCTATCTCATATCGTTGAGACCAGTAGGGTCTGCTAAAGCAGGGACAGAGGGTTTGGCCCATGCTTTCACAACATGTTCCTCAAGGCAGCTCTTTCATCATGCTAGGTCTAAGGCATTAAATACTCTTCTCAGCTCATTGGCCCTGTGCAGTTCTCTGAATGTCCATTTTTCCAACCTTCCAACTGACATTGTTAAAAATAGTAGGATCTGCTAAAGCAGGGACAGAGGGTTTGGCCCATGCTTTCACAACTTGTTCCTCAAGGGAAGGCCATGCTACGTCTGAGACATTAAAAAGTCTTCTTGGCTCATCAGCCTGGTGCCGTTCTCGGAATGTACATTTTTCCAATTTTCTATCTGACATTGTTCAGAACAAATGTTCTCTAACAATGGCCAACCCTTCGTCTCTGCTTTAGCAGATCCTACTGTTCTCAAACAATATGAGATAGAAAATTGGGAAAATGGACATCCCGAGAACTGCACAGGGCTGACAAGCCAAGAAGAGTATTAATGACTCAGTCCTAGCTTGACGTAAGAGTTACCTTGAGGAGCAAATTGTGAAAGCATGGGCCAAACCCTCTGTGCCTGCTTTAGCAGACCCTACTGGTCTCAAAAAAATTATGAAATAGAAAATTGGGAAAATGGACATTCCGAGAACTGCACAGGGCTGACGAACCAAGAAGAGTATTTAATACCTCCGACCTAGCATGAAATGAAAAAAGTCTTTATTTATGTGGCGAAGTTAGGATTATAGAGACCTCTCTTCCACTTAACCACCATAACATGGCGTAAGAGTTACCTTGAGGTACTAGTTGTTAAAGGATGGGCCAAACCCTCTGTCATTGCTTTAGCAGATCCTACTGTTCTCAACAATGGCAGATAGAAGATTGGGAAAATGGACATTCCGAGAACTGCACAGGGCTGATGAGCCAAGAAGAGTATTTAATGTCTCAGACGTAGCATGGTGCAAGAGTTACCTTGGGGAGCAAATTGTGAAAGCATGGGCCAAACCCTCTGTCATTGCTTTAGCAGATCCTACTGTTCTCAACAATGGCAGATAGAAGATTGGGAAAATGGACATTCCGAGAACTGCACAGGGCTGATGAGCCAAGAAGAGTATTAATGACTCAGACCTAGCTTGACGTAAGAGTTACCTTGAGGAGCAAATTGTGAAAGCATGGGCCAAACCCTCTGTCCCTGCTTTAACAGATCCTTCTGGTCTCAACAATATGAGATAAAAAACTGGGAAAATGGACATTCCGAGAACTGCACAGGGCTGATGAGCCAAGAAGAGTATTTAATGTCTCAGACGTAGCATGGCGTAAGAGTTACCTTGAGGAGCAAATTGTGGAAGCATGGACCAACCCCTCTGTCCTTGCTTTAGCAGATCCTTCTGGTCTCAACAATATGAGATAGAAAATTGGGAAAATGGACATTCCGAGAACTGCACAGGGCTGACGAGCCAAGAAGAGTATTTAATGTCTCAGACGTAGCATGATGTAAGAGTTACCTTGAGGAGCAAATTGTGGAAGCATGGACCAACCCCTCTGTCCTTGCTTTAGCAGACCCTACTGGTCTCAACAATATGAGATAGAAAATTGGGAAAATGGACATTCCGAGAACTGCACAGGGTTGATGAGCCAAGAAGAGTATTTAATGTCTCAGACGTAGCATGGCGCAAGAGTTACCTTGGGGAGCAAATTGTGGAAGCATGGGCCAAACCCTCTGTCTTTGCTTTAGCAGGTCCTATGTTTTTAAAAATGTCAGATAGAAGATTAAGGAAATGGACAATCTGAGAACTGCACAGGGTTAATGAGCCAAGAAGAGTATGTAATGTCTCAGACGTAGCATGGCGTAAGAGTTCCCTGGAGGAACAAGTTGTGAAAGCATGGGTCAAACCCACTGGCCCTGCTTTAGCAGATCCTGCTTCTTTCAATAATGTCAGATAGAAGATACTTACCTTGAGGAACATCAGTTTATGTATGCAAGTAAACTTTAGTGGTACATCTACTTGGCTCTAGAGCAGTGATCAATTTCGGCAAGAACCACCAGAATAAACCTTAACTTGAAAATATTCATTTGCAGATTAATACATGATAATGTACTACAAATGAAAATATTTCACTGGTAGCATAGCCATTAGTTCCGAAGCGTATAAAAAAAAGCATAAAACTTCCTCGGCAAATAAAATATTTACTACGTAATTTTAAGTTATCAGTTCTTGTACAAAGATCAAGTTTAAATCTTCAAAACAAAAGAATCAGTGTTCAATGAAAATGTATGTTTTAAGGTTTATGTACGGGCCTTAAGTCCCGCTCTATCCGGCCGCCTTCTAATTTGTGTAAACAAACTATTGTAACTGTTGTTTTGTAAAAATTTGGTTTCTGGGGAGTCTATTACACTTTGCTTTGACAAAGACAGTTTTTACAAACATTTATTTAGCTAAACTCTTATATTCCCAGCGGTAGGACATTTTTTAAAGGGTTATTACCTTTTGTTTTGGCCTTGGTCTAGGTCAGTTGGTGAGAATGTACTGCCGCTATCCTCCCAAAACGCAAACCGCGAACCGTGATGTACAAGAGTGACTCTTGTAAATAGTGTTTTAAAGGACTTTGTGTATTTTGTTGTTGTTGTCTAAATAGACATATGAGTAAAAAGAGTATTACTAATGATGTAGCCCAAAAGCTACGAAATGTGCATTTGTTCTGATAACAACTATAGTAAAGCCTAAAGGTCAAACTAAAAGGTAATAATTGTTTATTTGGCATTACATTTCACAGCATTAAATATTGCATATGAAATCTCTATAAAAAAAAATAAAAGTTCTTGACACTGCGGAATAATTTCACCCGGATAACTGGTAAAACTATCACTTAAAACTAATCAACTGATAATAGATATACTGACACTCAAGTCATCTTTGACTGTACACTGTTTTATTGTAAAAGAACTTAAATATCTTTCAATTCTTAATGTACAGTAATTGTTTGTAAGTTTAAGTACAAACATTCAATATAAATTGCAACATTGAAAATTCAAGCATGTGTATGGTTTGACTAATAAATAGTAGGCACTCAGTAGACAAGTAATGGAAGGTTTAATTTCAATATTAAATAGACGTTGCAAAATGGAAGGCATCATTTTGAAAGCTACTCGTCTCGTCAGAGGAGCCAAGCTCATTCCATACTGTCTCGGACGGCTGAGTCTTTAAAAAGCACCATCTCGTTCATGCATGTAACCTACGGCTAACTGATCTTATATGCTCCAACGATTAGTCTAATTTGTAAACCATAAGTATATATAACCTATTCTAATTTCAACAGTTCATTCGTACAAACTCTGTCTTTATTATTCTGTTTAGCAAACTGTACCAGGGTACATTCGGGAAATTATAATCAAATGTATAACTAAGCGGTTTTAGGCAAGTTTAGTTATGATCTACATAGGTCTAAGTTAGAGAATACATTTCATGCTATTGCCATTTACGCTTTGTATTATGATTTTGCCTGACTAACAATACTAAACTGAATGATTGTTTATCATCGAAAAGTTTGTTATTATTTTAACAGAATACCTTAGATCAGAAATGCAGGAGATTTATAAGCAAAATTGAAAAAGAATTATCTCACCAAAAACAAACCTTTGGCTACATCTTAATCAGTAACATTTAAACAATTGGAAATATGTGCGTCCAGCAGAATAAATTATGTACATTTCTAACTATCAATCCAAATAAATGGGTCAGGTTATTAACAGTCAAGCTTATTATTCTACTACTTTCTTTTACCGTAGAAAGAAAGCAGATAAACTATTCCCAAAAATCTAATCGGTCTAAACATTTTAACATCTTTTTCCGACACAAAAAGATGTTAATAAAATTTGGTGCTTTATGTACTTAACGTACTTATAAGATTCTTTTCTGTCACAGTAACTAAATTAAGACATTGCGTATACATAAATAAATTTTGGATAGAGAATTTACAAACTGTCATTAGTTTGTCCAATTAAACATTGGTGATTAAAAAAGAGAAAACACTAACAAGGGAGGATGAACAATATATATAGAGGTATACAAGAGACGCGGGAGGATTAGTCTAGCCTTCGTTGATGCGGTAGGACTTGGTGGTGGTGGTCTGAGACGAGGTGAGTTTCACCATCTGCTCCAGTGAGTGAGAGCTGCCGTTGCTAAGAGTCTGCTGCACCAGTGCTGAGGACAACTTGGATATAGGGCTGTGGTCTAGACTGTCTAGTGAGGTCAGCGCGTGCGTACATCTATAACAGACACAGAGTAAAGTGCTTCACCTAGGAATACCAGTACATTTCATAATATTTTAGAGACATGTTTATTTAGCCGATTGAAATATAAAATACTGCTAACATAACAAAAAGGAAAACAAATGAATCAAATCTTTAAAATCTTTAATCAGAAATGTATATTGTCACTAAATATACTTTCCAAATTCCAATAGACAACATCACCTGTATAAAGGATTTATTTTAATCATTACCATGTAGAAGTGGATTATGAGCAGTTACAATAAGACATATAATAAATAAACATATGGTAAATATGTTTCATTTTGAGGTAACTCCCTATTTCAGTCTAAAGTAAGTGTTTTAAATGGCCTAACGTTTGGCAGAAAGGTACACACCTGTTCGTTGGGCAGGGGGTACACCTTGGAGCGGCTCTCCACACTGCTGACGTACATACGGCCAGGGGTATGTTCTGGACTCTCCACTCCAGAGCTGCTCACGTGCTGCTGGAAGCTGCTCACTGTCCGACCATTGAACCCCTCGTGCAGGGGCGACGACAGCTGCTGATGGTGCTGCTGCTGGTGACTCGACGTCTCGAATGATGACTCAAACTTGCTGCTGCAAAACAGGAGCCAAATAGAACCATGATTGAACAGCTCATGTCCACAGATGATACAGAAGAGTCTCGCTGTACGGAACTGATTTGGACCACCCCTATTTGGATTAGTGAATTTTTTGGAATAGTTAAATTAAAATCAAATATTTCCTGATATTGACTCTAAAAAGAAAATTGGGCCATTGTTAACCTCCTGTGATCGTAAACGAGTGTGTAAAGGCCATTATTGAGCTCCTGGGGTCACTCAAAAGTGTGACCATGAGCTATGGCAGGAGTAACAATTAATCAATAATGGCTGTCTATTTATTCATGTGTTAGCACATTGGTTGTTTCAGTTGTTGGTTCTTTATCTTACTATTAGTGCATATTTGTTGTTTCTTATTGCTTGTTTAAGCCACATTGACATGTGTCTTTTATTATTATCGCTATTCACATTATATCACTTCCTATATTGTTCACTGTTGTCAACTGATTATAATTTGTATAACTGGTGTTTGCGGTTGAAATAATTATATAAATGAATAATATAATTATTCATTAATACTTATATAAATTATACAGTATAGGGATTAGTGTCATCAACACTTAACATATAACTTATTTTGTAATGTAATATATTTTACATAACAGCTTTCATTATGAAAAGTAAAGAGTTTTAAAACTAAAATTAAATAAATTATCTTGAAACTTCCTGTGGCTTTCGGTTATTTTAATGTTTCTTGGTAAATAATGAAACAATTTAATGTATAGATAGGTAGGACTTTTGGACAACTTTGGTGTTGTGTGACTATTTAAAACGATCTGGTTCTTATTTGTAGTGTGTTGATCGTAATGAAGCAGAAGAACCATTTCAAGATCTTTTTCAAGATTCTTTCAAGAAGTAGAATGCTTTTTCAAGATCATACTGGTCAACTGGTCATGCTGGTCATACTGATCATGGCGTTGCAATCACATGGCTCTCTCAAGTTAGCCAAATGTATTCTTTGGCTTTTTCTAATTGTTTTTGTTCTGGTTCCTGTTAAATTTAGGCTAATTATTTGATTGGCGGGACTTTACTGTATTGAAGACCATTCAACATAGGAGAAATGAGATAAAAATAGTTATTGTGCTTCTTTCATGTTAAGTAAGTTTGGCCATGTCTTCGAACATGTTCCTACATAAAATACATGGATGTATTATAGATGTATGAAGTAGATTTTGTTAAGTAAAAGGAAAGAACGGACTTTTCCAGCCACTTCCGGAGAAAACTACTCCTAACGTTTCGGGTAGTTAGAAACTCCACCCGCCTTCAGAGGACTACACTAATCTAGGAACTACATTTAATTAATATCTTAACTTAAGAACTAACCTAGGACTATTCCAACCAATATTTTACAATAGCTACATCATGAAAATTGATGGCTTGTCAAATTACAATTACAAATATGGACAAGTAAAACAAGGACACGTTATAGAGATAAAACTACATGTTAGCCTTACATACAATCAAGCTGAAAAAACAAATAGCTGAAAAACACAGAGATGTGGTAAGTAGTTATTAATTGAAAGGATCTCACCCAGACTCGACCGCTAACCTCGCGACTACGGGGCACGCACTAACTAACGCCCCTGTAGGTCGGTAGTTGACAGCCCGGTCTGTAAGTGAGTGGAGGGGAGCGGGTTGGGGAAGTTTGAGGCACACACACCGGGAGGGGGTTTGATGTTTTCATGGGAGAAGCACATTAAAACATATATCGAAACAAGAAAATATAACATTGCTAGGCCTAACTGTATTTAGTGTGGTCTCCATGCTTCGCTCACATGGGCATTCAGTTACTTAGACGGTATGTGTGTGTTAGTTCAGTCTATTTCTGAGGGTCATTGGGTGTGTTCTGGGTTTTATGTTATCTGTTATGACTTTTCTGGCTGAAATTGTTTACTGTTTTGAAAATGGGTTTTAAGCATAGGTATCCAGAGGGGCCTAACTTCTATACTACTTTGGCTAATGGGATTGTAATTTAGTTTTATCAAAGTTCCCTCTACAAATTTTCTTTTGTAAAAATGTGTTTCATGGTGGAGAATTTTAACGTTATTGAAGTCAAAAGTGTGTTCATGATCCCATGCGTGTTTTGCTAGATTTTGTTTAACCAAAATATTGTTTCAAAATCGGCCAAATTTTTATTATTTTTTGGGAATATAAGTTAATGTTTGATCATTATACTTTAAGTAATCTGAAACTAGACTTGAACATCATAACTACTTTGAAACTAATTGTGTGAATCCAGATTTCTTGATAAACACTTTGGAAACAAATTAAATTACTAGTTGTGAATTGAAGAAAATCCTCTCTTTGCTATTGCTATGAATGTACTCGGAATAACAATAAGTGCCACGGTTAGTTTCTACAGGCATGCACAAACTTCAGGTGTGTTCAAGTAATGTATACAAGTATACCTTAGAACATAAAAACTGCTGTTCAACTTTAAACCGTTTATAAATGCGTTAAAAATACCAGTTTATTTTGGGCTTTGTTTTTATCAACTAGAATACAACAAAAATACCAGTAATACAAGTATAAGTATGCCAAGTAAAATTGTTTGTGACCCCTCTACAGTTCTTTTGATAATTAAATATCTATTTAAGTTTTCTTGCAACTAATTACTTGAAAACCCTGGCTACACAGATTTAGACAGGGTTCGAGAGGAGCCTGGTACCTGTTGTAAGAGTCGAAGCCTTCCTGTTCTCCGTCGGAAGGACTGTTCTCGCCTTTCTGCTTGTACTTGGCTTGTCTGATGGCGGTCAGGCGACTCCTGGCCTCCTCCAGCTCCCGCTCTATCCTCAACACCTCTGATCTGTTCACAATAAGAAAAGGCCGGATTTAGGAATTTGACGCTTCTTGGCACCATGATCACTCAGCCCTCCCTCTTTGGTAAATAGGCTACTTACTGGGTTTCTTAACCTGAACAAAATTATCATCAATCTTATTTAAATAGTATGGCCTGAACCTGAAGACAGAAGTGATGTTTTGTTACTGAAAACTTGTTTTAAATTAATAATGGTGGTAGCTTTCAATTGAGAGATACATTCAGTAGTTTGAGCAATTGGGTCTTTTGGTTAAGATAGAGCTGTTGATTAAACTCCACTACCCAGTTAGACTTTTTCCGTTTAATGAGTTCCTTAAGCTTTTCAGCACTCTTCAAAATAAAAAACCAAATAAATCAGTACCATGAAATTGCGCAAATACTAATGTAAGATTTGTAAACATCCGATTTCTCAAAGATAAAGTTGCTGAAAATTTATCTAGAAAGACAAAATTGTTAGTTTGATTCTTAAATTGAGGACCAAACACATTATTTTTTATCTAAATAATTCTTTGGTATGATTACTTTTGCTCAAAGTGATTGACTATTAAAAAACACACAACGCAAACACAGAGTTCTTTACCAGTGAGGGGGCTCAAGGGTTTTCCCCTAGAAAGTTTTTTTCATTTCTGAGTGAAATTTTATTTTTTGAAAGTGTTTTCTAATACTTGAAATAGGTGTGTTCTAACTTCGAGTTTGACTCATTGAAGCTCCTTTTGAAAATATTCTCGGTTTGGCTACTTTGCCACCCCTGTGTATATGCCAAATCCTCACACAACAAGTCATCATACCGAGTCTAAGAGACCCTACTCGTAACATTTGGTTACCTGGCGTTGATCTCCTGTGCGATCCCTCCCACCATGCGTCTGTTGAGCACCAGGCTGCGCTCTTCCTCTTGTTGGATGGCTTGTTGCGCCGCACGCACCAGATTGTCTGTGGCACGCTTCACTGCATTTCCGGCAGCCTAAACATACACACACAGGTTACTTTCAAATAGGTAAGCAGCTAAAGATGTGTTATGAGCTCTAAAGCTTTCGCAGCCGGTGTCATCACTAAGATCTAAGGCTTCCGGCTTACACTGCGTCACAGTATAAATATAATACTGTTAAACGTTTCGACCTCGCTGTAGAGAGTAATCCTCAGTAGCTTGTTGAGTCAGTCAATCTCACCCAGTCAACAAGCTACTGAAGATGACTCTCCACAGCGAGGTCGAAACATTTAGCAGTAATTATATTTCAACTGCGACACGGTGTAAGCCACAAGCCTTAGATCTTAAAGATGTGTTAATAGTCCATCTAATAAAATGTTGCGCGTTTGTGAATGTTAGTTGTAGTAATTTTTAGACGCCAATCTTGTGCACATTGTATTTTCATGAATAAACTTATTTTGAATTTATAGGTTAAGGGTATCACTTTACTAACAGTTTGCTTCTCATTATCCTTAAGATATGGATGAGCCATAGGGTTGTTGCAGTCATTCAGGCAGTAGGTTCATGTTTGTTCCAGCAAAAACACACGTTTCACTGAATAAAGGAGAACAAGCTACGCCAGTGGGGTTGTAGGATACCATTTGAACCAATCCTTCCTTCACAGTTGTTAGTAATAAATTACTGTAAGTTTAAAATAACCTCTGGTATGTCAAATAACACTATTGTCAGAATATTCTGAATCCAATGATAGCCAGGGTTTAGGGACAGGTGAAATATTTCCCTCTGGATGAAAATTGGGCGGAAAACACTATTCATGCTTGACTTTCAAGAAATGTTTTGGTAGCATTATAAACAATTTTTAATTAGTTATTATTGGTTATAAATTCAAAATAAATTGATACAAATGTTTAAAAATATGTGTAATAACTACAGTCAACTGTAAACATTGAACACTAAGCATTCACTCCTCAAAAAGAAGTAAAAGTTGACAAATTTACAACATTGACATTTAAACATTATTTATTAGTGTTTTTAGTAGTTTGGGTAAGTTTTAAAACTAATATTTCAGTAACCAAAGGAAAATTGTCCCAAAAATGCCCAGCTGTCCAAAAATTCTTTTAAACTACCCTATCTTTAATAATGTTTTTATATCTACCCAAAAACACCCTAAAATTACAATCAGGCCTGTATCGTCCTAAAATATTTTTTTGGGAGGCCCCCTATGTTTTCAGGATTTTAATTTGTGTCAGGAAATTCTCAACTTGTTGAGACTTGCCAACCTCTAATATTAATGTAACTCTAACACTCCTCAACTCACCTGTAGCCTCTTGGTGTTGTCACTCTCAGGATCCGCTTTGACCTTGCAGGCTACCAGTAGCTGAGCAGTGGAACTTGCTACTTGCTTAGCGCTGGACACCAGCTTCTCCTCGGAGCTGAGGCCTTGCACCAGCGCATTGGCTGACTCCACCAGTGAGTGCGTAGCCGCTGCCACCAGCCGCGCTGCGGAGATCAGACCTTCCGACCACTGACCGTCGTCGGAGCTTGTCAGTGGCCTCCTGGATACCTGCAAATACAGGAGACAAAATTATCAAACTGTGCAATTATCACACATAAAACTTTTGAATTGGTTAGAGCAGTGGAAATGGATGCAAGATAAGGAAAAGTAACCAAGCTTCTCACAAAGTACGAAACATTTTTGACATCAACCAATTTTAACAGCTTTACAAACCTGACTTAATAACACCACAGGCCAATTCGACAGACAACAAAGTGGTTTGTGCGAACAGGGCCATGGTGCTCATCGGCCTGACAGCAGGGAATACATATTTTAAACTAAACACTTTTCACTCTTGGTTGGCAGCATGGAAAGCTCATATACCATGTTTTTAAAAGGGAGTTTGGACTGTACTACCGACTGAAAACTTGTAGCTCACTTCCGACTACCCATTTTTACCAATATTATATTGTAGTTCTTTCTATTTATATTATTTTCAATTTTTGAAATTTCCTTTTGACAGTCCTAATTGGACGTATAGATTTAAATGCCTCTTTTTTTCATCCAAGTAAATCTGCCAATCACTATGAGTCTATGCAGCCTGCGCGGTGAGCAACCGTTGGCTGAGGCTGACGCAAACCTGTGAATTTGGGATTAACAGTTTCATGCTGGGCTAGGGACTCAGCCACCACGCCAACAGACCAAATAACCTCACCTTGCCATTGTCGATGAGTTCCCGCTGGGCGGACGAAGCTGCCTTGACCAAAGCGGAGGTGGCGCCGATGGATTTGGCAGCCTCCAGTATCATCTCATCAAAGTTGAGACTTTCATCTGCTTCCTGTAAAACAAACAGAGTTCAAGTAGAGTGTGAGTCTTTGAGCAATGGCAATGGTCTTCGATACCCTATGACTTTTCTCCATAAGGTCAGCCTAGTGCTAAAAAATTTTATTTTTTGTGTATGATTAAATTAGTGGTTAATTATCATTTAAAACATTCTATAACATGTACCTGTATTCATGCTAATGTATAATTGAGGAGAACTATCAAGAATTAATTACTATTACTAAACAAACAGCAAACATAACCTGACATGTCAAGAGATTTTTGGTGTTGTTTTTCCAATAAGGCAATTTTACGAGATGAACCAAAGTTAGCAAATAAATTGTCACATTGGACTGATGATAATTTTTATAAGCCAAAATGTGTAATTTAAAAGATATTAGAAACAGTAATGTTTAAAGAAGTAATTAATATAACAAGTATATTCATATGGATGGTTATCTGATAACCAAATTTCTCACTATAGTATGTAGCATATTCATGTAATTATGTAGGGGATGGATTGAATAAATGCAATGAACAATCTAAGGACAATTTAAAACTAGTACAAACAACACTTTACCTTAAAAAAACCTAATTACAAAAAAAAAAAAAAATGAAACCTCACATTAAATCAATATTTAGCAGTATGAACATTTTAAGAACTACATTAACAGTACTTCTTAGCCTAATTGATTTTAATTTCACAACATCTTCCACTCTTATTTGAACCACTAAATTTAAGCTAAATTATTTAAAACTTACACATACTTGAATGCTTTGTCTCTGACCAAATCCTGGATAGACTACATCACATTAAATACAAATTTAAAAACCGGGATGTCGGTGAGTTATTTATTTTACATATATTTATTTATACATATTTTACTTTTATATTTTAATCACATATATATTTTATAGTAGTTGTACACACCAAATATTTCATTGTTAAGTAACCACATTGTTAAGGTTTTTCAATTAACATAATCAAGCAAATCAACTATAAATCCAAGCATTCTTCCAATTGTTATTTAATTGCAAACTGCAAATCTCTTATTGTATATTTTCTCTTAATCTCATTGTAAATGGTGTAAACCGTTGATAAAATTAATTGAATTGAAAAATGAATTTAATTGGATTGAGTTAGTAAAGTGGCAAGTCATCCACTAAAATTTGGCTAAATCCAACCAAAGCCATTTTGCTACGCCCGACTCTAAATCAATGGAGAAGGGGTGGTTCAAAAAATGTAGGGTGTCAAATATCTGTAATCCAACCACGTAAATGCCACTCCGTTCAATGAAGATTGTGGTGGGACTCAACGGAGAAGTGTTCTCACTGTACAAGTCCTTGACGAACCCGGAAGTAAGGCTGATAATAAATATCTAATTACCCTTCCGGTAAAATACCAGACTACAATAACAATCCAATATATATCATTCTTTACAAAATTACAAGACCCTAAACACTTATACCGAAACCCTAGTCTAGTAACACTAAACGAAACCCTTGGTCTGATAGACCCCATATAAATCGTATTGAGTTTTCAGTAGTAGCACTAACCGAAACTTCGGTCTGAGAGACCTCCATAAGCATTGACTGGAGAGCACTATGCATAGCTTTATGGGATCGTTCAGCCACGTCACATATGTTAATGAAATTTAACAAAAATATTATCTCTAGCTAGTGGAATATCTTCAAGGAAGGTACTATAATGATGGACAATACAAGCATGAGAGTATAGGAATTATAATTCCGCTAAAGTGTCCGGCGGTTTGTGAGACCGACGTTTCGGTAGAAGTGTTAAGATAATCTTTTAGGACTCATTCTGTTTTTTTAGTAGTTTGTGTGTAATAGACTTTTTTATTTGAAATACAGTGCAATCAGTCTTTATTTTGGACAAAAAGAAAAGGCTTCACTAGAAGGATGATGAGATATTTATTATCAGCCTTGCTTTCGGGCTCATGAAGAACTTCTGCAGTAGGAAAACTTCTCAGTTGGGTCCCACCACGATCTTCAATCAACTGAGTGACACCTTAAGGTTGAATAACTTCTGACCCTCTAAATTTTATGAACCACCCCTTTTCCATTGAGTTGTAGCCCGGTGTTGCAAAATAAAACTTGTAATAAATTACTAAGACTCATAACAATTTGAATGCATTGACATTAAAAATAGGTGACCTAATTATTTCTAATTCAACTAAACTAAACAACCTATGGCTAGAGGTGTTCGAGAGCATTTTTTTTTAGGGTTGAGACGAGATCCAGCAAAAACCAGCTGAGATTTTGAGAATCGAGATGAGAAATTTTAATGTTGATGAGTTTTTCTCCCCATTTGTTGGTTTCTATAGTAGTTTTCTCAGTTGTTCTCAAATTGTATACAATAATATGATTATTACTGTAATATTTAAAATGCAATGGCTTTTATTTTCCCTGAATGCTCTTTTAGGTTTAAGTATTGTACACATAAATAAATGGAAGTCCAGTTTTTAATTACCAAATAATTATGCACTATCATTATTTCACATTGATCAGAGTGAACATTAAGAATGTCAAAATAAAAACAAGGGCTTTGTTTGTTTTGTTGGAAATAAGGCTAACGGTTTCAGTTTGTTCTATAATTGTTTTTTGGGTCTGTGTCGAGATTAATGTTGGTGTTAAAGGAATTGTCAGCAGACTGTTCAGGGTTTCTTACGTTAGCAGTGTTTGTGTGCATAACAGAACAGTGAAGAATATCGACACTATCAAAGCTAATTGACTTAAATGATATTAGAAGATTGGCGTATTGTGCAGTTGCCAGCTGGAGCCGATACATGCCAGTTAGTCCAGATTGTTTTTTGTTTACTTCGTCACATAGCAGTTGCGTAATATTGCATCAGCCTTGGTCTCGTCACTACTGGACATTGATCTTGGGTGGTTATCATTCAAACTGGTGGCACTTAATATTTGAAATAAATCCTATAGTTTACACACAAAATCAAGTTTATAAGCACTTCTGGTCAATTTTATGGTATTCCAAGTTTTGTTCTGTTTTCATTTTGTTTCTTGTTTTGATTATTTTAAGAATAAAAATTCTTGTTGAGGAAAAGTCTTATATTGGTCTTGAAACCTCGCACACCTCTATGACAATAACTATAAAACCTTACTCTAAGATTACAAACAAAATGTTTCAAAGCAAAAATGTTTAGATTCCATACAATGTCTGGTTAGTTACCTGTAATTACCAGTTGGTGTCTCCAGAGAAATGAAGTGCCTTCACAATAATATGTTTGATCCTCGGTTGAACATAAAAACAACCAAGAATATCAAACATATCTTGCAAAGGTCACTCAAGAAACGGTTGTGTCGTCAGCGTTGGATCTTGATGCCACATCCTACATATCAAGCAGTACACTGATAAAACTACGCTATATGGTGGAACCACGTACAACTAACTAACTAACTAGAAATAGACACAATTCGGGGGGCCTAAGAACTAAATATTTTGAAGATTGGTAAAATATTAAATAATATGAAAAAACTTCAATCTAATGTATAAGAAATCACAATGGCTAAGTACTGAAAACATTCAAGTTCTTTCAAAAGACAAGCACAATCTATTTGAGTATTATTATCTGTATAGAAGTACCACAATGAACTACTTTTTGCCAGGAACAAATCCAAATAAAATGGAAATGTCGATGAATTACGACAGATATACAAGGCTGTACTAAATTAAAAACATATCTTAAATTACGATACCTTAGCATACTGTTTTCCAACTTTTTGGTCACTGTTATAAATATCATAATGACATATAGTAGAACTTTGGTAATCAAAAGAGTTTGAGAGAAGGGCAGTGGGTTTGGCGTGTACCATATTGATGAATACTCAGATGAGCTAAGTAAATTAATGGGCTAGTATGTATTCTGTATTCCCCACACTATCACTGCTGCTGCAAGGTAATGGTCACGCACCTGTGTGACTGACTTGCGAGGACGCAGACTGGCGAGCTTCTTGGCTGCTGCGTCGATAGAGGCTGCAGCGCCCAGCAGTTCGTTCTCCGCTATCACTGTTGGGTCATCCGGATCCACCCAGTCTGTCCCTGCATCACAACATCCATCAACTATCAATCTACCAATTCATCTATTGTGATTAAGTAGAAGAGAGGACTTTATAGGACTCATCTACCTGTTTATCTACAGCACATTCACAGTTTGTTTTTCTAAGAATTACTGTGGTAAACATTCCTAGCTATTTTCCCTTTATTTTTAGATAGCATCAGTGCCATGTTGCACAAACTATTTTGCATGCCACTTTCAAGAGAACAGTTTAAAAAACAGTATAAAGTAGATTATTTGGTTTATTACCAATATACTGATGGCAAGAGTATAGCATCAGGAAATTAAAGCTACATCTCTTGACTATTTCAAAATGTTGCTTGAAAAGTTTTCTTTCTTTATCACGTGCACTTTCAATTACCTGTTTTAAACTACTATTTATTTTAATTTTACGGCCTACATGGGACCATTTAAGTCAGTACAAGTTTCTATATTTCTTCTTTTTTTAAGCCCAGTACTTCTTCATCCTTTCTGAGAGCAGTTTTCTTTCTTCATCCGTTACCACTCTTCCTGTCCTCTGCTTATTATGTTTTATCAACAGTCTTGTTCGTTTTTCTTTTAATACGTTGAATGCGTCTGTGTTTTCTTCAAGATCCTCTACTGTTAAGTTCAAGTCTCTCATGTCTTCCTTGAGCTCAGTGATCCACATACATAATTTTGCTCTTACTACTCCACAGTTTTTCTATTATCTTTGAACTACTATACTAACAAATTTTGTATTTTCTAAATGGTGATAAATCAATTTGATGTTTTTAAGTCTTACTGTAAAGTTTCTAACACACTGTTTCAGGAGTTTATTTATCGTTACATATGAAACTGTCAATTTACAATAAAAGAAAACTGCTCAAAAAGTTGCTTAAATTTACGTGAGCGTAAAACTTACCTTTGAGGAGCTCTGCAACTGCAACAAGTTCGGTGACGCACTGCGCTATCCTGCGAGAGATGGGAGGCAAGCCTTGTTTGACGTCTGTAGCGCCTGGCCTGCTCAGTGTGTGCAGTACTGACTGCAGTAGTTCCCGGTATTCCATGGCCACGTCCTGCCCGGCCTGCAGCGTACGTCGGCGCAACTCCTCATTCTCTGCGTGGTGTGCGTTGCCCTGCGCACAGTGTACATGTCACAACATCACCACAAATTGCTTTACACTAGAAGTGGAAGGGGGGAGAAATCTTAAGTGTTCTTTGATTTTTCGAGAAGGGAAGAAATAAGACAAAATAAGCCCAAAAATATATAAATAACATTTTTAGTAAACATCAGTGACTAAACTCAATGTTGGCGACCAAACAATAGTATACAAAGTTGAACCTGCCGAATGAGTTTAGTATAAGAGTGGCTCTTGCTTGTTCATATTTCCATTAGCAGATTGTTATAATCATATGTGTCTCATGAATGGATATTTTGTGCAAGTCTATAATCATTGCTTTTATATAAACAATTCCATGTAATATTTGAGCAAATCCAACGTAATCATAAGAGAGGCCATTCAATTGTGATAAGGTGTTCATTTAGTAATGTATTTCATTTTGCACATTTTCCTTATAATAAAAGCAGGCTCACTCTTACTTCCTTACTCGATACTTGATGGTATCCTACTAGAAACGCCAGGCATCATTCATTTTGTTTTGGGTCCACTATAATTCTCGATCCCCCCATGAACTCTTCTATTGAATAATACGCTTAGGTTCTGGGAATGTGATTTTCTAAAGACTTCCAGCTTAGTCTCTTTTTTTGTAACAGAGTAGTTTTTGATTGATTTAATTTTACTCTATTTTCTCACACCAGTTTTCCATATCGGTTACTCCTTTTTGTGCATTGACTATATTTCCATTATAACCTGTAATTAGATGGCAAACATCCACATGTCACCTTGAGATATCTCATCGGCCAAATCGTTTATGTACAACATAAATAGGACAGGTCCCAAATTTGAGCCATGCGGTACATCTATGTTCAAATAAGGGGAGACATGACATCTATGTGTGCTCATTATATTCCTGTCATTCATTTGTTTAAGAGTTACTATTTGGGTTCTATCCTTTAAGTATGATGATATCCATGAAAAATAAATTGTTTCTAATACCAAGTGTATTAAATTTTTGTTTAAGGATTTCGTGATTAATACAGTCACAAAGCTTTTGTCATATCATAAAATAGACACAATATGTCATCAAAAATTTCAATACTGTTATATACAGAGGTCAGGAGTGAAAAAAATGAGTCAATTGGAGATTTTCCTTTTTGGAACCCAAAACTTTTTATCTGATAATAGTTTGTTTTGTTTTAAGTATGGAATTAGCTTGTTTAAAAATATCAATTCAAACCCTTTTGAAAAAACCGATTGAACAGCGATAGGACAGGACGGTAGTTTGTTGCCAGACTCATTCTAACAATAGAAAAGCTGACAAAACTGTGCATGAAGCCTGTGGTCATGTATTGCGAAGTTAAAAATGAAGATATTTGAATTGCTGTAACTAAATTACCTTAATTATATTTTATAAATGTCAATTGCATTCGGCTCATAAAGTGTTACTGTAGTTAAACCATAACGCATAAGAACATACTGTGTTTGACTAATACTTTACCTTGGTGATAGTGAGCATGTCGGAGATGGCCTTGCGCCCCATGTTGGCTGCCACTATAATGTCCTCCTGTTTGCAACTATTACCAGCGGCCACGGCTTTGGCTGTGGCCACGGTGATGGGCTTGGTGCATCTAACCAACTCTTCTGGCGTAGCCACACTGCGTGTCACCTCTACGCCGTGAAGGGCCTGTAAGCATTGAAAACTAAGTATCCATGACACAACTGGCATTCACCGTACAGTAGAGGTGGGCTACTCTGCAGTATCAGATACTGGCGGGACTGGTACCGAGAAATACTGATTACTTTTAGTCATTACTTTGTAATCATGAGTACTTTGTACTCCCGAGCTCCGTCCCTTTTCCGTAGCTAGTAGCTACGGCCGTTCCACCTAAGATCGTTGTTACTAGTCCCGTCCCGTCTGTCCCTACTCCCTACGGTCACTTGAGTGGTTGTATCCGTGTAACTTAATACTGTAACTCACCTATTACTGCATCATACACTATTAGTTATTACTTTTACAAATGCAGTACAATCACAGGCAGATAAAACCTCTAATTTATGCTTGTATTAACATTTATTTTATTGTGTTCTATTAAGCCTGAATAGTTACCACTGCAGTAGGCCTGGTTGTATCTTATATTTTTGTGTTACAATTAGGTTATACAGTTTTAACAAAATGGGTTTTAGTTTTAATTTGTAAACTAGAGCTATAACTAAGACAACCGTTTAGCGTGCTTATTCACTAATATTTCGTTTTAAAACAAATACATTTTCTGGGACAACAAGGACAACAAGGACATGCTCTGGCAGCAGTCCTAGAGTGAGACATGCCTTCCATACTCCACTACATAGCCAGTGTGTGTATAGTGTGCATTCTCTGTTTGTAAAGTGAACTCACCCGGATCTCCTGGGCGATGGCTTCGATGGTAGCTTCTAGTGCTCGAGTGCCCCGAGTGTGCTCGTCCTCCACCGCTTTCACTGTCTTCAGCAGAGACGTCACGTTGGTCACCATTACCTGAAACGCAAGTCACTCTTCAGTACACTAGTGCTTTAGAGTTTAGACCTAATCCATTTTCCTGATTGTGGGATTTTGGCATTATGTGTGCACAGTACCAATGTCAAAAAATGATGGTGTAGTCTGATTGATAACTGTAGCCTACAGGTGCACACAAATTATATGTTTTCGAGCAGCTAGAAACTATGTACAAGCTTCTTTAGTGACTTCACAAGAATTTGCAATCCAAAGAACAGCTGCTCTCATATGACGATTTTCTGCGTATCATGTTTTTTACATAATGTCAAAAAGATTACCTAGGCCAGATCGGAGCCACCCTTTTTTACATTCAACTTATAATTAAGGTTTTCAGTGCTCTAAAAGTTGTAGTTCTGTATTTTCTCATTTATCAAAACGTAGTTTTCTCAAAATAAAATTGGATAGACAACTTGTAATCCGGCCTACAGAATATATTGACCTTTTATATAAAAGTTTAAAGCAGATACTTTCACATTCTAGGTATAGTTTCATAAGAAGTCAAGGTTACTTTTGAAGCAAGCAGATTAGATTTAAATACATTGATCGTTTGTATAGCATAACATAACATAACATAACATAACATTTATTGTCAGTGTACAATTAATTGTGTTGACATAATGCTTAAAACTAAGGTTACAAAGAATTTAGAATGATAAAATCTCCAAACCGAGTAGGCCAAATAGTCCAAAGTACATTAATGGTAATTGTAAAATAAATTCTAAACCTATTTGAAACTATACTTATAATTATGTGTATGATTTTATTATTTTATAATTAGTTTAGGATGCATCCATAAATTCATCCACACTATAAAATGAATTGTTTAAAAGATAGTGTTTTAGTTTGCGTTTGAAGGAATTAAAATTTGTCTCTGATCTTATACTTTCAGGTAATTTGTAATATAGTTTTACTCCAGCTACACAAGGAAGTTGGTCGTAGATGTGAAGTCTGTGAAAATTATTACGAAAACGATTAACGTATCTAGTATTGTAGGAATGATAAGCTATTCGGTATCCAAATGACATTTTGTTAAACAAAAATTATTGTTTCAAAATGTACATGCAAGGAAGCGTTAAAATATTTAGTGTACTAAACAATTCCTTGCACGATTCTCGATACCTTGATTTGGAACGATTCGACTGCCTTCTTCTGCAAAATAAAACCCTCAAAATCTATTATCTGAACAAGCAAGTATGAAAACAACTTTTATTTTGTAGTTTTCAATAATTTCAAAATAATTAATTTAAAAAAAATAGTTTTAAAACTCAAAAAGGCCAAACCTATTTTTAATATTTCAAAAAAAAAACAAATAAGAGGGGGGATTTTAGGGCTATTTATAAAGTAGTATTAGGCACATTCTAGTGTTGTGTGAGTTGGTTGGTTTTAAATGAAATAATCTTTGGTGCAAAGATAGTTCTAATAGTTCCTTGCATACCTTGAGGAATTTTCATTGAAGGGGTATGTGGTCTCTGTTAAATAATGTAAATAATAAGGTTACATTGTAATAAAAATAGCAAAACCTATAGTAACACGATTTATAACGGCAGTACTTTTGTAACTGAAACATCAGTTTTTTCCACCTGAACTGCACAGTCGCAAGCTGGTTTGATCCTGAGATTGGTTCCGTGATTTAAATTTGTGTCTAGTTCCCACATTAAATTACTCAAATTGGCTTTTTGTATGTACAGTAAATTTTATGCTATAAACATCGTATAAGACTATCAAAAAGCATTTTAAATATTTTTCATACACTCACAATGGTCTGATTATTTGAAAAATTACCGTAATACCGTGCAAGATGCACGTTGTCAATGGCTGGTTCTTCAATACCTAACACAGTGACACTCTACTACTCTACTCTACTATACCATGGACAGCACTAGAAGCTAATTATAATTTAAATATTACAATTAGGGAGGTTGAGTTGATTGGTAGTTGCCAGTTATGATTCCAAAAGTTGAAACATTTAATTCAAGTGTTAAAATGATAGTTATAATGGTGTGTCTATGCAAATGAAGAATAAATATAAATTAGTAACATTTTAGTACCTTTTGGGTTGTCAACCTACAAGTAAATTGCTTAAAAATAAATATTGATAAATAAATAATGATTCCGGGATTTTTGGCACCCAAAATCAATCTGAGACCCTGGGGCTACTTATTCAATCTGATTCTCGTGTTATGTGTTTTGATTCATCGTCTTTAAGAGGCTGCCATATGTCATCGCTTATAACATTGCATAACAGTTGCCATTAACCTTCCAGAGGTCGATCACGGAGGTTACCTCCGGTGTATCTGTGTTCTTTAATCAAATCGCCAGACAAGAGCCAAAACCTGTGGATCCGTACTTTCGGCTTTCTTTCTTAGAACAGGATAAAATATAATTTAGCCACTTACAGCTTCGATTTAGTTAGTTTTAACTGTTTATATTATAGCCTGAGGTAACTTCCATGATGCCTCATAAGATGAGCAACCCGAGTTAACCTCCGTGCACCCTGCTTGTAGCTGGTGAATTCATCGTATCATTCTTTTAGTTTTATAGTTTCCGAAGTTTCATTTCACCAATTGCTTTTAATTCTAAAAAATGATGATACAAATGCTATATTGTAAGAACAACGATGTTTTGCCATTTTCACCAAGATAACCCACCTGGAAGTAACCTCCAGGTGCGCCCTCTCACGTTTTAAAAATCCATGCGCCCTCTGGAAGGTTAATGAATAAAAAACAAACAGAACCATCAGTCGAGAAAAAAGAAGAGTTCCGTGAGCCTAGACGAGGTACAGCAAAGTGAATGTGTGAAATTAGCTCATTATTATCTACGCTATCGTGTAATCACTTGTGAATATAGTGTATGGAATTTAATTGACTTCTTTATCTCAAACATTTTTCAATGTTCAGAATACCGAATTTAATGCCTGTAAAATCCATACAATTTACAATAAGTAAAATTTAAAATTTAAAAACAAAAAATACGTTTGATTATTTCAAATAGATAATGAATGTGTAGATACTAAATAACTGCCCCGTACTCAAGTTTTGTGTGAACTAGTGCCAAAAATAACAATTTTAGAGAATTACAGTTCTTGAAATACATACTTGATTTTTTTATGAACCCTATTAGGGAGTACAAAGCTTTACATATTGATTATATGCTAACTAAACGTAAATATAGAATAAAAATCATTCCTAAATATTTGGTTTTTTATATTATGTTTTTTTTTCTAGAATTTTACTTTCTATATTATAGTCAATAGTGTTTTGAAACATTGGTGTCTTCCTGGTATATGAAATCAAAAAAAAAAAATTGATACTAAACTTTAAATGTTTTTGCTCCAGTCAATCATTGAATTTAAATCTTCCTGTACCTTGGAGCATTCCTCTATACTAAATACTAATAATTATCAGCAGATAGTAAAATTGAATATTTTGTACAAAGTGCTCAATGTCATTTATGAAAATTGTAAAAAGAATGGAAATCAGGCAACTTTAACTTTGCAGCATGTTTAAGCCTACAACATTTTCCTTGGAAAATATGTATTCCTCACAACATACGTAATGTTTGCTCCTGCATAAATAAGAGCAAGAACATTGTAGTAAATTTGAGTTAATAGACCTTTTGGGGACAAAACTTGTTGATATTCACTAATATACAAGGGTTATCCAGAAAGTAAGTTACTGCGGTTACCTCCGCTAGCTTGCTAGCGCGCCATTTTGATATGTGGTTGTTCCCCAGTTCAGTCTGCATCTAGCGATCAACTCTCAGGTCTGTGTCGTACTTTTTACATTACAGTGTCGCTTGAAAATGTCTTTGTCAATTGAAAATCCCGCTGAGCTGTGCGCGCAGTAATAAGGGTTTTGGCTGCAAAACTGTAAACCGATTGAAATCTATCGGCAGCTTTGAGAAGTGTACGGGGACAATACCATCACTGAAGGTGGAGTGCGTCAATGGAGCATTAACTTTAAAAATGGCCGAACAAATGTGCACAATGAAAAGAGGAGTGGAAGACCCAGCTTGGCGAATGCCGAAATTGTGGAAAAAGTTAATGAAATCACACAAATCAGCGAATGGGTGCAGCGTAGCGTTAATGTTTTTGGACCATTACCACAAATATGGCGATTCACTACTTAATCGGATTGTTACTGGTGATGAAACATGGGTGAAACATGTTAACTGTTTGACAAAATTGCAGTCAATGCAGTGGGGACACACAAATTTCCTTCAGAAACAAAAAAAAATGCATGCAAACGATGTCGATAAGTAAGATTATGGTGACCGTAGGAGTTGTTTCCTCAATCACCGTACGGTCCGGATCATGCATTGTTTACTACCACTTGTTCCCAACGATGAAGAAGTGGCTGGCAACGCACAGCGTTCTGACGATGATGAACGGCCACAGTAAGAAGTAACAAAAGGGTTGAAGGAACAGGCGGCAGAACTGTATGACGAAGAAATTTTAAAGCTCGTCCATCGGTATGATAATTGCCTAAATTTGTATGGCGATTATAAAGAAAAGTAGTATTTTAGTGTGGCTTTCAAATGTATATAATAAAAATCTTTTCCTATTTTTCGTAGAATTTTTATTCCAAAACGTAATTTACTTTCTGGATAGCCCTCGTATTTTTAATATTGTAGTTTGTAGTTAGTTTGTAAAATTTCTAGTTAGTTCCATGACGCAGTCAATCCGTTATCTATGATCAAAGACGAAGGCAACAAGTATCAAGTAATGCGAGAAAATCTAACAAATAAACAGGCCTTAGCCTATTCATCCATTTATAAGTATAGAATAGAATAGAATCGTTTATTGTCATTAAACACAGTGTGCAATAGAGATAGTCAAATGTTACATTCTATAAAAAGCTATTATGGATGCTTCAATCTAAACACTGTTCAACAAAGGGATTTTTTGTCAAGAATATTGTTATTACTCGAGTATAGGCCCAGTTGGACTATGCAAAGCACATTAACACCGTCTTGAAAAGTTGGGTTTTCTTTATAACCAAACTTGCTTCTTCTTTTTAAATGAGATTAGTTTACCCTTGTGTGTGCAAGGTCTATGATAATTTTGCTAAACACCAAATGTGGGCATAGAGAGGCCATGGTCGTCTAAAAGTTAAAAATGCAGAAGCTAATTCTAAGCCTTTTTGTTTCATCCTTATTTTAGTATCCCTTGTAAACTACAACAATTAATTGACTAAGCTGTGTTACAGTGTGGGTTTCATATGCTTGAATTGAGAGTATTGATATAAAATACACAGAAACACAGGGCTTAAATCTGGGCCTGCCAATAGCCTTATGATAGAGGGGGTTTCACCAACGGAAGGACACCTGTTTGTTCAGGACCTTTTAAGGCTCATATTATGTACAGGTACCGGAAGTCTTAAATGATATTAAGTACACATACACATTCAGACACTAAACTTTTGATGAAACAGCCATAAATTACATCATTTTGCAATTCTGTTTTCAAAATATTTTTGAATCCCTTCAGCCTATCCGGATGTAACACAGCTTTTAAGTGGTTTGAACTTTCCATTCCTAGAGTGTACAGGCAGCAACCTCCGCCCAAGTTTGCATAAAACAGAACTTCACACTACGTTAGCAAGCAACTGTTTGAAAATAGTATAGTTAATTTTCCTACCTGACTCCTTGGTGGTCTTTACCAATGGTTTGGTGTTAAAAAGTGACACTCTCTTTGCTGATTAAATATTTCATTACTTTTTATTTGGTCTACCTCACAACAGCTCTTTTCTTGTCTTGAAATCAGTTTGTTACTGGTCTCCCTTGTCTCATCATAATAAAATAAAATAATTAGGTAGCACCTTAATGGCTAAATAATGTTTTCATAAACTGGCCAAAGGGACCAGAGTTCACATTTCACAATTTCTTTCTTTCTGAGATTTAAAAGAAATAAAGGTACTTTGTTTGAAGTTTGTTCACTAATGACAGAAAATGTCCGCAATAATAGTTCAACTTCTGAAATGAAGGTACATATTTTAGCATTTGAAGATATTTTACTTCAGCATTTGAAGATATTTTACTGCATCAAACAGTCAGTATATCTTTACCACTGAACTGTATATTTTAATGATCAGAAATACAAAGATGAAGAGAAGCTGTTGTCACTTACTTAACAGTTTAAAAATTGAAAATCAAGTAAAACAACAATTACCAAAATATTGGTATTACAAATAAAGAGTTTGAACTAGGTTGATACAATAGTCTGAGCTTGGAATGCAATAAGCTTAAAACGGACAAAACTAAAAAACTTGCACTCTTTGTATATTAATTCCTATGATTTTTTTAAATGGTTATTTGCTTCAGTATATTCTTTTATTAATTAAAATATGGAAACACTTAGACACTGGATGAAAAACAATCGACAGCATTTGGGAAAGAATAATTTATTTCATCAATCAGATACCAACAACTACAATGAATACATGAAAATAAATAAACACACCTATTAGCTATTACTAGAGATGCGTATTTATGATAATCCTTAAAATCAATACAATAATAGGCAACAAAGAATACATTAACAGTTCAGTCTTCGGGACAATAAATAAATAAACAAACTAAGCTATAAAAGTGTTTGGTGTGAGGACTAGTGTTAACATATAGTCAAGGTTTAACTAAGTAGTCCAGCAAAAAAAAAACTGTGAAAACAATGCTGTTTCGAATAAAGTGCACTAAGTGGTGGCAAAAAAGCATTAAGGTAAGTTTTATAGATTCAGATTCTACTTGTTTATTCCGTTTAGCAGCTTCATTTCTTTGAAAAATTAAACACGGCTCAAAATTGGACCGTTTCATGCACCAAATGGGTTATATCGCTAACAGTCTATGTTTATGCTGGGCTGGTTTATGGATTTATTTCTTCAGTTTTTAGAATATACGATTTTAATAGGATGTCCATAAAAATATTGGATCTCTGTAAATCTCCATTGGATCTATAAACTCAACCTTGAAGTGATAGCAAGTTATTGTCCAAAGTTAGCATAAGTTATAGCTTTAACAAGTTGTCACAGAAATTTAAAGAGTGGAACAAATGGTAAGTTGACACTTAGAGCCGGCACCATGAGAACTGGCATTAGAGAAGCTACGGACAAAACTTAAATAAAAACTAGTAAACTAGCAAAGTACGTATATCTTTACTGAAAGCTGATAGTTCACATTTCTGAGTAAAAAAATGTTTAAGATCCTTTTTAAAAAGATTTCAGGCAAATTTCAACTGCGAACTCTCGTGACGCAGAGTATAAGGAGGTTTGACTTGGACTAAGTACTAAACTGGACAAAACGTAACACCCATGGCCGCAGACAAACCAAACCAGGAATTATTAACTCATCGCACCTCTACAAAACAGATCATTAAGCCTAGCCCATCAAAAACTCAAGTACAATCAGTTAAGAAAAATACATTTATTTTGTGTTTACTTTTTATCAAGAAATTTTGTTATTTACTTTTCCTGAAAAGAAGTTAAACAACTGTTTTTAATGGGCTAATAGCGGTGTGGTCCTTGACTATTAAATAGAAAAATATAAATTCATATTTGTATTTTCATTACTAAGATGGACTGATACCGACTTTGATGAAATGAACAAAATTAATACCGGGCAATTTTCTATTCATCCATTAATTAAAGTGACAAACACAAACCACAACTGATTAAAAAAGAGACACTTTTAGGGGTGTGCAATGCAAATAAACGAAGGAATGGTTTTGCAAATACATTTAGATTTGATCTGACACATAGAATCGAATTTACATTTTGTTCCCAGAGAATTGCTTGTCATATGCACTGAAATAACCTCAAAGTATTGGAGCTACTTTGATAGACCTAATTTACTTGGATTAAATTTATGACTTGAGCAACTTGAAGAGAAAATGTATAATTTTCTTTGAAGATACCGAACGTTAACATATAACAACAATAATTATGGTATTGAATTGATCTGAACATTTCTGAGCAATTAAAGAATATAAGTACATAAGACAATTGAATAGTAGCAAAGTTATCAGTTCTTTGTACATTAAAAGCTAATTTAACTAAAACAATGAAATGAAAAATGTCTTTATTTACGTGGCGAAGTTAGGACTTAATAGTCCTCTCTACCACTTAACCACGAATACCATCCTTCATTGTTTTAATACATAGTTTATTTACAAATTCATTAAAGAATTATGGTGGTGTCAATATTTATGGTATAGTAAGAATGTACTATATTGCACTCCCCTAAATAGTGTCAGCATTAAATAAGCCAACTATTAAATTTATTTAATCTACTATTTTGGGCAGACAACAGTGCAAAGGAGTATGAGATTTCATATAACTTCCATGAGCCAAAGATAAGTTAGTTGAAAGGCCAACTACTGTTTATTTAGATGTTTCATTTTCATCTGTCAGTACAGGATTGCTTTGAGCAACACAATTAATTGCAAGCTTCAGTGATACTACTAGCCACTGTAAGAACAGTGCCTGACTACAGTTATATAAATTACCACTGTAAAAAATATTTTCTAACGACAATGAAGTTCATGTTCTAAATACAAGTTTTGTTAAAATAGTTCTTCAACACAGAGAACAAAACGCATCAAGAAAACAGGCAAACTTTTATAACCCTTGTACTGCCAGATGGCTGGAAACATGTAGTAGTTGAGATTAAATTTAACGGGCTTTTATACCACTCTATAATTGGAAAACTCCTTCAATACAAATGTATGCTTCTCAACATAAATACTTCTTGGTTTCAGGTGAACAGCCTTGAGAGTGGTGGAATGTCACGTCACGTTTCCGTGACGTGATTTTCACCCGAACCTCTACTACTACTCTATTTTGTTCATTCTGTCCCCAAAAAGCAGTTAAACCTTAGACAGCTACAGAATTCACCGCAAACACCAAGTAAGGAACAGGCTCCCGAGAAATCAACGGCTAACTAGATAGGCGCTCAGAAGTGCGAGTGAAGCGCTCAGAAAGAAACATTGACACAATTAACTAAAGCTTTGGTGGTTTCAAAGGTCGGTATCAGCCATCTCGCTTATACCTAGACACGAGAGACAGTAGACACTGTGTAGCGCTAAATGGTAGGGATATCATTGGTGACGTAAGCGAGTCGGTCAAGATTCTCAAACACCAACAGCCGGATTAGGTCTTCCTCCCGAGGCATGGCAGTCGACCAATCATGTGCTCGGCCCTAGCGAGAAACACTGTCAGAGATTGCAAACGACAACAGCTCTCACTCTCTCACGTCATCTCTCTCATTTGCTGATGGTTCTTAACTGTTGCCAGATATTCTTCTTTGCATAGATTCAACTTTAACTATAGACCTTCATTTTTTAATTATTGATCTCTAATTTTTCACTTTTTGTTAATTTGGATTTCTAACTCAAAAATGAAATAGCTATGTAAGAACATATGATAAGTTTTATAGAAATTAGCTTTTATACGTTTCAGTTTCAGTCATGAAACAATTTAGTACTTCAAACAGGAAAAAATTATTTAACCGCATGAACATTTATTGATTGACTCATAAGAAGGAAAGTACTGCACAGTTAAGAACCAACATCCAGTTACTCTCACAAATATTGTTTCAGTAATATTCATTCAAATATTTTGAGCTCCAAATTGAAATGTACAAAAATTAAAACAAATTAGGGTTCAATTTTTATGAAAGTTATTAAAACTAAAGAAAGATTTAGGAAATAGGGCACAGGTCAGGTGTTTTTTTGATGTCATCATAAAAATTAAATAAGTTAAGTTACTGTATAAAGAATTTCATAAATTAGTGGAACGTACAATATTATTTGAATTTACTTGATTTTGGCATCCAGCAAATATATTAGAACTGATACAGAGAGATATATATATATTTTACATGTGACACTAGTTTTCTTTTAAGGAAATATAATTTTAATCATAATTGAAGTTCAATGGTTTTAAGAAATTCTAAAGTTAATGGTATATCCTATGTTTCTTTTACTATGAGAAAGCAAAATAATAAAGAATTTCACTCTTATTTTCCCAATAAAACTCAAAACAAAAGCTTCTATAATGTCTATTAAAGCATCAACGCATGTAGCAAATTTCTCAAATTCATTCAGTTAATAATGAATTATTTACAAATGGGAAAAGTTTTAAATGTACTAGAATATTTAGGGTTTAGCATGATATTATTAACTTATTAAGTCTGTAAATTATTGATTGTTAAAGAGGGGAAACAATTTGGTTACTTTATTTATAATACTAAACGGGAAACACAGTAATTCATCTAAAATATTTTCAATATATCTCTTTCAAACAATTTACTTATTTTTAAATCTTAGTATACAACTTTTCATAACAAACCTAGCAGTTTGTGAAGTGAAACAACATTTATATACTGACAAATACACAATGACAAGCCAACAGAAAGATAGATAGAGATAGAGAGAGAAATGTACACAGTGTGGCCAGAAAGTAGCAAGTATTTCCATTTCCTGATGGTACTCATCTACCTGATAAAAAAAAACATCGCGAAAACAAATGTACTGTTTGGCTTCTTACTAAAAAAAAATTGTAAATTGACTATATCAAAGGTGTATTATATGAAATTAATGAACAAAATCTGTGGTATGAAGTTCCTCTTTACTTGTTGGAGTTAAAAACAAATGAACCGCAGGTTGGATTGTTTTACCCCAGTGGACAATATTCATTAAGTGTGTTATGGCTATGTACAAAGTAATAGTAAACAATTAAAAAAAGTTGTTGAATTCAATTTGTTTTAGTTTTGAAATTGAGGTATGTGAAAGAAAAGTGAAAATCGCATCACGAAAGTGATGTCAGTGGATTAATGAGTTTGTATACGTTTTTTTCAGCAGAATAAATCATGAAAAACTAGTCTCTAAAAAGGGATCACCAGATCATGAGATATATTATTTAGACTATCGTGTACTATCAAATTTGAATGTCACACTACTCTGAACAGCCTGTGTACACAAGGGAGAGAGAGAGAGAGAGAGAGACGGCAAGAGATAGCCCTGGAGTCACATGATTGGTCGACTGTGTAGCGGAGTAGGTTAGTGCCATCTTCTACCACAACTCGGGTTAGTGACACTTCTCCACATGCAACACTTCTACCATTCAACCTGCCTCTGTAACGTACTCACGTCTGCCTGGGCTACATATACGCCGGTCTTGACTACATATCCAATAATTTGTTTTTGGATCATTTTTTGGGAAATCGCCTTGTGGTACCGTTGGATGGTGTGTTGTTAATTTTGGTGTGAGCTATTGAAGCTGATGTTGTTTTCCCTTGGCTACACGTCCACCTGCCTGAACCGCACACCCGCGTCTGCCTAGGCTACACGCTCTTCTACCTCGTCACTCTTGCTTTTCTTCACAGGTAAAGTGTAACTAAACTTGAAATTCACAGCAGTGATCTTTGAGCTGGTTTTCATTGAACATATTCTGGTTAGCTTGCTGTTTAGTGCACAACAAAACATTTGGCCCCTTCAATTGTAAACGAGCCATTTCAAGTAACAAATTAGTTAAGTAGGTGAAGTATCTGTACTCCAACTCTCGGCTGTTCTATCTCATGGTCAACCAAAGGTCCACTAAAGCCTTCAGCTGCCTTTTTTTTATTATATTTTTATCTTCTCATCCATGTTATACATTCTTGATGCCTAGGCAGAAACACAGCCTATGGCCTTTTTCTCTACTCTTATAATGAACACCCTTGTTTCATTATACACACACAATTTGTGTGTGTAGTTTAACAAGGTTTTATGGTCCCATTTTAAATTAAATGAACACAAGATTATATTTTCTGAAAATACTTAGCTCTACTACTTGATCCATTGACGATAAAAACCTCTTATTGAACAGTTGGTCATTTTGAAGAGTGAATTTTGTTTGATGATTCTTCAAAAAACATCAAGTTTCACTATATGTTGTACTAATATAAGTCCATACACTTTTAAATGTTGTATAATACCCTGTAAAAGATTATTTACAAAAAAACTACTAAATATTAAGAAATATACTGAAGCAAAACCACCCATGAATATAAATACTTGTTAAATTAATTTTTAAATACAAAACCCAAACTGAAATATCAACATTAGTGGAACTCAGTATTATAAATAATTATTCAACAGAAGCCTTTTAAAACACCGGTAAAAACCGAACAGTTGATCTTCTGATGTCACTATCAACATTGAGCAAGTATTAAATAAAACTACTAACTAAAGCTTCCGGTGTAGACCGCGTCAATTGGCTATTTCTAACTTCTACTGCGCCAGACGTTTCGCTCATTTTGCAATGGAGCATCCTCAGTGGACTTGCTGAGACTGATTCAGGTTGACTTGAAATCTCCTTACATAACATTGTAACATTGGAGAAGTGGCAAAAATTCCGTACTACTACCCGAGGAAAATCAGGGAGGCTGTGGAGATTGCCAAGAAAACTAATAATATTAACAGGAACGACAGCTATAAACTTCCCAAAGCCTGGAAACCCGTAGTAGAGAAGTTGAAGAAAATTCACACTTAGCGACGCAGGTGTACAGCGCAGGTGTTCGGCACAGGTGTACAACGCAGGTGTGCACGCAGCTGTCCGATGCAGGTGTGCAGTGCAGGTGTCAGGTGTATTCCACCCTTCCTTCTCCCACTTCTCCAATGTTATGTAAGGAGATTTCGAGTCAACCTGAATCAGTCTCAGCAAGTCCACTGAGGATGCTCCATTGCAAAATGAGCGAAACGTCTGGCGCAGTAGAAGTTAGAAATAGCCAATTGACGCGGTCTACACCGGAAGCTTTAGTTAGTAAGGACGCTGGCCGCTTAAGCCTAAGACTTAATTTATTAAATAAAACTAATTGATTTCACCACAGTTGTAGATGTGGAGAATACGGTACCTGAGCTAGGATCACCCTGGTCTGTTCACTAAATCGACTCACCAAAGAGACATACGATACAAGTTTCAAACAACGAGTTATGGTTAGATAGTAGGAGGAGCATTATTCGTAACGTTAGTGAAGCGAAGCTGACGTATGAATATAAAAGACATGCTGGGCGCTTACCTTGGCGGACTCCTTGAGATGGTTCATGGAAGGGTCATTGATCTTCTTGCCGGAGGCAGCCTTGGTGGCTTGGATCAGGTCTCCTAGTGCAGACGCCACATCCTTCACCGCGTTAATCAGCATCACCTGCGTAACAAGTGAAAACACAAGATCAAACAACGGTCAACCCCTCCAGGGCTGTATTAAAACTCTGGCCTATGATAAAAGCTGTGAAAATACATTTGGTTGTTACTTTTGTTTTAAATGTGTATGAGAGGGTAAACATACTTAAATTTCTTAATTTATATTTCAAAATACTTTATAGTAAAAAAGAATAAGAGTTATACATCCATCTTCAGCCTGGGCCTTGGGGGGTTCAATAGGCCAGGGGTCAACAAATAGGCCTTGGTTCTACTTAAAAGCTTTTCTAGTGAAAGAAAACTGTTGCAAATTTCAAAAATATTACTGTGTAAAATATTTTACAGTGATTCTGTTACATCTCTACAAATATCTGTAAGTAAATGGTTTGCCATACGATTATAAATACATTAAAATCATTCCGAAGTTGTGCGCTACACTCACAACTGCGCTTCAGCTTTCTGCCTTAGCTTTACATGCTGTATAACCATGGGCAAGTAACAGATTAATATGTTTATTGATATCTACAAATATTGCACAGATATTTAAACGGTACACTGATACATCTGTCAAAGATTAGGAAAGAACAAGGTTTGGATTGTTGACACTACTTTTACAACAATGCTAGATTCGTTTGGTCGGTCTTACCTGAGCTTCTGGGTTGTTGGAGCCGAGAGAGGCGGCTCCAAACTTCACCACTTCTGCAAGTTGAACAATGGTAGACACGGCGTTCTGCGCCGCCACTGCCAACTGCTCTTGCGAGGAAGCAGCTCCTGAACACACACACAACAACCGGTATAGAGAGAACTGTAGCAACACCGTAGCTATGTTGGCAGTTCTAGGAGTCAGAAATATTGATTCAATAATTAAAATTCTGAAAATCATATGAGACAATTTTTTATCGTGGGTTGACAAGTTGAACTCCTATTTAAGAAGGCAAACATTCAAAAACTACTGTTCTGTGTCTCCCAGTTTGGTAGTTCCCCCTACCTCTTGTTTCATAAGATTGAATTGTGAATGTTACTTCACTTCCTGGAGTTCAAATTTTATTTTGCACATTTATTATTGTATTGTTATACAGATGCTATGATTTCATTTTTTTATTAGAGATTAAATAAAAGGTGAAAGCAAGCTCTTGCTGTTAAAGCTTCTTGTGAATTTCAAGAATATGTCAGACTTTATAAACTCTTCTAGATTTCATTGAGCATTTGTTGAAGAAATGCTAATTTTTAACACTCCCTATCTGAGCAGGCTGACGTAAGCAGCCAGCAGTGAGCACATACCTGCCACAAGTGTCTTAGTGTCCTCCACGAGCGCCTTAGCAGTCTTGAGTATGTTCTCGCGGTGGTCGGCGAACTTCTCATCATCGTTCTCGGCATGCAGTGTACCCGCCGTGGCAAACATGATGGTGGTGTCCAGATCTCCTATGATGCCTGATACTGTGCTGGCTGCGTTGATGCAGGCCTGGGTGCCTCTGGATCCTGCCTGCAGGGCGGCCAGCACCTTGGACACCTGTCAACGTAACGTACAATGATGTGAAGGAAGAGAAAAGTGTAAGTTCTCACTTCAGACCATAAAACGTGATGTTGTCTCAAACTTCCCTGGTTGGCTTTCCTGAGGGACTCATGACTTCCTCCAGTGGTTGGGACTATTGCTTAAAAGCGTTCATGACAAAATCTAGCCTCCCATTAGTAACTGCCATTCATTTCAATTCCTATTAGTGTCCTTTAAACTCGGCAATACAAATAATCTTTCTTTGCATATGCATAGAGTGCAGTATTGCGTCAACAAACAATTTACGATTAGCAATTTTGACACTCACTGACAGTCGATACCTCTTCTTTCAAATAAAGAACAGAGACGGAGACCTGGTAGTTGGTTATGGCTTTGCCCAAACAATCGGAAGTGATCTATAGCGCAGCACGGCAGCACCATTGCAATAAATGAGCCGAATTTAATTTGGTTCAGTGATGAAAATAGGCATTGATAACTAGTCATTATTTTTGCTGGGAAGCAATTAATTTCACAAACATTGTTTACATGTACATAACTAATCAAATTCACACATTTTTTAGAAAACTTGAGCCTCCGTAAAATATTTTATCACCCTTCCTAATAGTGATGGGTTGAATATGAAAAAATAAAGAATCGAATTCGAATTTAGCCACTTCGAATCTCGAATCCCAAATTTGAAGCCCAATTTAATTTTATACTACTATGTACATTGTTAAATTTAAATGCAAGGCATTTTTTGTCCTAAAAACCATTCATTTCAAGGCCACAACTTCTATTGTGAACTATATAACATGTATTATTCAAAAACTATAACCGACCGCATCTCGAATTCAAATTTTTACCCGAAATTTGGTAGATTCGGGATTTGAGATTCGAATTTGACCCATCACTACTTCCTAATGTGACACCAGGTGCGGGTTGCAGCCCGCTGGCAAGAACATGGCTTTCAGTTTTACTATACTTTAGACACTATGGTATAGGGAGTTTCTCCTGTAAATATGTGGGTCAGTATAAGTGTAGTGAAGGTTTACCTTTTCAGAGACGGTTCTTGCGTGGTCAGCCACATCTCTCTGAGTGACAGTATCACCCGGGGCCGCCTGGCACATGCCAGCGGACCTCACAATGTCAATGTTGGCTCTGCCCAGCTCCACCACTGCACTGGCCAACCGCCCTGCCACCTATACATCACACACATTAGATACACACAGTTAAGTGGTCTCGTGTTTCTTCTATATTGAAACTACTACAAGACAAGTCAAACTAAATAATTCTTTGGGGCTATATTTATTAAAATCCAATAATTTGTTTGAATGTTATCCTAGTAACTTGGGATGTTGACAGGCTTACCTCAGGGTTTGTGGAACTGGCGCCAGCACCGGCACAGTCGTTAGCTACCAGAGTGTACTGGCGTGTCAACTCTCCGCTCAGGTTGCCCAGACTGCTCACACTGCTGCCACACTTGCTCACCTAGACACAATCAACATTATGACCCACAGAAAAGAACATTATGACCCATTCACCCGGTAGTAGAGTTTTGTCATTGACAGTAACTTACCGGTCTGGGACATAAAAGGCCCAGGTTTGATTTCTCAACACAGTGATAGCAAGTTTGCTGATGTGACTACAACTCCTGAAGTTATAAAAAAAGTCAACATTAAATTTGGTAGAACAAACTGCTACTTTAATAAGGTCTTGTGCCATTAAAAGCTGTACACTAATTATTATTTAATCTTCCAGGCTACTTGAGCTCCCAGAAAAAAGGGGCTAGACTCTTCAAAGATTCTTTGTTCTAGAATATAACCTACAGTATCTAATATAACCTTTGCATATCTCATCCTAGGACAACCCTGCTCTTAAACTAGTGAGTTTATAACAGCAATTCTGGCGATACTATGTTTCCAATAGCCCCTCTGAAAATAGTCACGACGGTATGAAGCCCGAACTCACCATTTCCTGTGCAAGCCTGGCGATCTCTTTTGACGCTGCCACCATCCTGGTTTGATAGTCTACGAAGGAGTCGGAGGAGTCGGATATGAAGGAGCGTCGCTGGAAGGGTGTGTTGGCATCTGGTACGCGGGACATGGCGCGGGAGATGGTGTCTACTAGCCCGGTCACAATGCCTGCCTGGGTACTCAGGTCTGCCAGAGTAGCTGTCAGCTCAGCAAGTGCCTCCCGCGTGCCTGCCACGCATTCGTCCACATCCGTGTGCAGGTTTACTGCCTGAAACGTGAAGTGGTAGATTAAAAAAGATCATAGGTGTAATTTCATAAGGTTGACTTGGGAACTCTCTTTGACTTGAGAATTAAATGTATTATTAAAAGAACAAACCTTTTATATACATTATTTACAGTGGCGCCAGCAAGCAAATGGTCTTGAAGCGCATAAAAAATTCTCCGATTGAGTCAAAGGGTCACTCTAGTTGCGAGCCTTTCTTCAGCTTGCTCCCAAAGATTGTAGGATCAAGTGCATTGAAATCCATTGGTAAAACATTGTACTTACATGAAGCTAAGGTAGAATAGTATTCCTTCTTCTAACTAAACCTGCAACACGATATATCTAGATGATGCTTTAAGGTTAGGTTTGAAAGGAAGAGCCCAATGGCTGAACCAGGTGAATTTTACAAGGAGAGAGAGGATAGTAGCTAGCTTACCTAAGAAAAACAAGTTTAGGGGCCAACAAAAATAGGCACACAGAAGAGTCACACACAAAATTCACTAATATTTTGCTCTTACTAAGGACTTTATCAAAGCAATGAGTTCCTAGCACTAAACACAAAAAACAAAATGGCCACTTGTTGTTGTCTGTCTTCTTCTACTACTCTGCTGTCCTGATCTGAGGGGTACCAACTGTAAGGGTGAAATATCAGTGAATTGTGTGTGTGACTCTTCTGTGTGCCTATTTTTGTTGGCCCCTAATAACCCTAAACTTGTTTTTCTTAGGTAAGCTAGCAACTATCCTCTCTCTCCTTGTAAAATTCACCTATATCTAGATGATGGGTTTTCCTGGTGCTATAGTCACAGTGCTCATTTCTCACACAGAAGTCAGAGATGTTCAGCTCAAAGTGGTCAGCCAAGAAAGAATATACTGACCATGGACAGTGGGAACTTGTATGTTTACAAAATCCAGCCTACAGTTCTGCAGAAACCCAGGAAGCAGAAAAGTGTCATATGCTCATAGCTAATGTGCAACTGACCTTGGGGTTGCCGCCGCACTCCTTGGTGACGTAGAGCAGTTGCTGGGCACACTCGATGACGGTCTTGGTCTGGTCCAGCAGCAGCATCTGTTGCTTGGAGTGCACCATGTTGGAGGCGGCTCCAATAGCACCCGAGGTCAGAGGGTCACAGTACACAACTAGCCGCTCCACCTGGCAAACGATCAACATTAGCAATTGTCATCTCTAACTGGCTTTGACTCTCACTGTCAGATTTAAAAACAGATTTAAAATATTGAAGCTGTTTAAGTGAGATTTAAATGTCTGTGAATCCAAAGCTTTACCTTAAAATGACACTTAAAATAAATGTTATTATATCTTATCAATAAATTAATTTATTTATTTATTATTAAACTCGTTTTGGTTAAATTGTAAGATTAATCATTAACTATCCGCACTTGAGTAGGTACTGACCGAGTGGCCTATGTTCTCAGCCTCAGCCTTGGCTGCGCTGCGCAGTGCCTCCAGCCTGTCAGAGATCTCCGCTGCTGCGTTGTCCGTCTGCTCTGCGAACCCTTGCAGACTGTTGTCACGTGAGGGAGGCAGGTTCTGAGACAAGGCTAGCAGCGCAGCTTGGTCCAGCTCGGTTATACGCTGACTCAGCTTCTTGATGGCTTCTTCTGACTCACGCTGTCCAGGTGCCTTGTCCCTGTTACGTACACAGCAGGTCATGCAAGATAGATCCAAGGTCATGCATTTTCTTTAGGATTGAGAAGGTTGGATTTTAAGATTTGAGATTAGATTTTTGCTTCTCAACAACAACTATTTGTCTAGTTTTTACTCTCAGGAGTATTAGCAAAATAAAAAGCTAATTTTCTTACAACATTTCAAAATAAAAATTTTACACTAGACAATATAAGTATTTTTTTACACTTATTATAAATACAGCTAATTGTTTACTTACTATTATCAATATGTTTGAGAGTTTTGATCAAAATTATCTATGTGACGAGAGGATTGACTTTGAATTTGAAATTTAAATAAGTCAGAAAACCAAAGATTGAAACGAAACCTAAACAACTTGTATCCGGATGTATTGGAATTTACAGATTTTACAAAATGATTTGCTTTTTATTATTAGGTAAATCAGATATTTGAACAGCCAAAATTGAGCTGAAAATTATCCTGAAAATCCCTTCCAAGATTCAATTTTCCTTTACTTTTTGTGTGTTCCTCCAACCTCTTAAGAATTGTTCACCTGTTACGTTTCTAGATATACACCTAAACACTAAAAAGTTTGATTTGCAATTCTTTTACATTAGAATTGAAAACCAAATGTAACAAACTCCTCAGAAGTGTTTTCTTGCTCTTTGTGTTTCTTCCTACCACTCACCTGATGGAAGCGACCAGTTTCTTGATGGAATCGCTGACACTCTTGCTTTGATTGGCCAGGAGCTGCCAGGTGGGCGGGTCCTTGGGTGACACGGCCAGGCTCTTGGCCGCACGTACCATCACGCAGCTTGAGTCTATGATGGCGCAACCCGCCTCCACGATGGGCTGCTGTGCTGCACGTGATATGAGACATGAGACTTAGTCAATGTGGTGTTATCAGTAATTCATGTACTTATTGTCAGGTTTTGCTGATACTTGGGTTTACTTAAGTATTTTTGGGAGGCCCTATAGGACAAAATAAGTAGTATGGTCGAACTTTTAGTTTGCCAATGATGGACTTTTGATGGTATTTTGAGAGGTTCCATCTTAAAGTAGAAACAAAAGGATTACAACATTTTGTTAATAATTTTTGTTTGGCAAATTTAATTACCAATCCATTGTTACCAAAGTTAAAAATTCTGTTGGGCCACAACTGAGTAAATAAAGGAAAACAATTGTATAACCGATTACTTATACTATGAATTCCATCATAACTAAGTGAACACTATTACTGCTTTGACACTATTTATTGTATCCAATGATACTGTTTTTATGAATAAAGATATTTTGAATTGAATTGAATATCTCAATATAATTTTTAAACTTTGGTTTTAATTGATTGGTAATTAAATTTAAATTATATTCAACAATGATTTAGAATAACCGCTTTCCACTATTTCTTAGTTGAAGATTTCAGAAAAACCACTGAAAAAAACTGTCATTTTCAAACAATACGTCTAACTATGCTAGTGATGGTATCCTTGTTTTGCCAAGACAAAAATGTATACCAAGTTTCAGAAAATCGAATAAGATGTATGTGAGATAAAAATAATAAGTGAAAATCCCATTGGATAAATGTTATTCTTGATTTTATATTTAATTTTACAACTTAAGTCTGAAGTTCTGAAATTGATAAGCTGAGTTGACTTAGCTTGGTTACCTGAGTCACTGATGCGTGCAGGTTGACTGGCGAACTCGGGGGAACTGGCAAAGGTCACCAGGGAGTCCACAGCGTCCAGGAGGGGTTCCGTGGCTTTAGAGCAAGACTTGCGGTTGCGGTCAGAGTAGTCAAGGTCCAGAGCTACAACATATGTTTCTAGTCAACAATTATATGCCAGTTGCCATTTTTCTTTCGCTTTAAAACCCCTTTGTGGTTGCATGTTATCTCTGGCTGATAAGAGGTCATTCTGGCAAGATCTGTGCAATCAGTATAAGACGAAGGAGAACAGCTTGGTAATAATGCTGGCAGCAAAGTGTGAATTTGCATGGTTATGTACACTTACACAGTATCAAAGCTCTTGCTCAATATGTCTAGTGAGTCTTTTGAGAGGCTCGGTGATGGGTAAGATTCCCACCTGAGATGCAATGTCTAGACATTGCGCGTGCGTACTCTGGGAGCATACTAAACTTTCACCTCACAAAAGAGCAGCTTTGCTCAAATTTATTTTATTGGGCCTAGTAAGTTTTGATTAACAAAAAAATGTAAGCTACTTGAGGTATCCTCTAAATTTGAAGAAATGTAAGTTTTCTACAACAAAATTGCAAAGTCACTTTAATAGTAGTCACCTATTTTTAAGAATCAAGATATTTATTTGCCTTTAAAACAAATTGTTTACAATAGGCATCGTCAATAAAGTCACTATAAAAATTCAATATATCATTATCTTTCAAATAAAATTTGCTTCAAAAACTCCAAACAAAAATGAAACCTGTAGAAGTGATGAGTCTGATAAAAATGGATGTTTTTACATCATTATTAAGCGGCCAAAAAACAGATTGGCGGATGGTACTGAGCACCCTGAAAGAGCCTAACCTTTGATTTCTTTGACAAGATTAGCAGTGGAGTTGGCCACGTCCTTGGCAGACTGGACAAAGTGCCGCTTGGCGACAGGGTTGGCAGTCTTGGAGCTGGCAACTCGGCAAGCATTGCATAGTGCACTCGTGTGCTTGGCGATCACCGTGGCGGCTGACAACACCTGCGATGTAACTCACAAATCAACACTCAACAATCAGAGCTCCCAAAATAGCTTTGCAACTTTTTATGTTTTAGAGATTTCTACATGTGTGCAAGAGAAGATTTTTAAGGTCGAGGGGAGATTGAATTTAATTTTGATGAATATTTCCTTTGTTTGTTGGTTTCTTCTGTTATTAAGTAGTTTGCCCAGTTGTTCTACGATATAATACGATTGTAATGTTGAAAGTGCTATATGTTTTATTTTCCCTGTATGCTCCTTTTAAGTATTATACACATTATTAAATGTAAGGTTAGTTTTTAATTACAAAATAATTATGTACTTACATTATTTCATAATTAAAAAAGTGAAAAACTAAGGACTTCAAAATTTAAAAAAGTGTACTTGATACATCCTGTTTTACAATGAGTTTGTTAACTAAGCATACACATATTTGATTCCATCTAACTTAGCAAAATATACGGTGTTAATTATTTGAAATTCATTAAAACTACATTGTGTAGCATTGATTGATTTCATAGTCAACTAATAAACAACACCGTTTGCTTTTCTAGAAGACATTGAAAACTTGTTAGCAAGGCAAACTTCCTTACCTGTTGCTGGTTGCTAGTAGAGGAGGATAGGCTTGCGCAAGCACCTTGTATAGCCTGGTAGGCCCGCGCAAACTGAGCCTGGTCCACTAGACCCTGCTTAGCAGCCACGCTACTTGGCTCACTGACTGCTAGTAAATACGCGGCCTGCGCGGCAGCCTCCACTAGGCCACAGATGGAGTCACTCACACCGCGCACACTGTCTCCAAACTGTTCGTGTTGGCAGCGCTTAGCGTGGTTGGCAATACCTGTCATTCCATCACCTGAAGCAAAAGGTTAATTTTACTTTGTGGGAATTAGTTAGAATGGGAGCATTTGGAATAAGTGGAAAGTCACAATTTCTTTAAAAAATGTTATGCAACTTGTGAGATTCCTAGTCACTTGCCATTATTTGACTATTCTACCTAGCAGTTAATGTGCAAAGGTACTTAAATAATACTTTAGTTGATGCAGTGGAGGTAAATACAACTCTCAACATCACAACAGTTACTCTTGATATTTTTACCGAGCCTTGTTTGGATTGGTTCTATGGGTTTGGGAGCATCATGAACACAGTTGTCTACATGGTTAATCAAACTCTGAAATTGTGCAGCCACTCTGCCCACTGAACCATGGACTTAGGCAAGATCAACTTTATTCGGAGGATTGAGGCTCCACTGTATGCTCAAACTCACCAAGACTCTTGGACTTGTCCATGACGGTGTCAAGACAGTCGAAGTACGAAGCGTCACTGATGGGCTCTGAGGGATTGTCCAGCAGCGGCCTCATTGCCTGTATGTTCCTGATGGCGTTGTCACACTCCTTCTGTCCTGGAGCAGCCGAGGTGCACACATCCACCAGGTAGTTCACACTGTCCGTCACGGCCCTGCAACACAGGTCTAGATTGCCAAAGTGCCGTCCTTTCACATTCGAATGGTCATGGGAAGATTTTCACAAAATGAAAACAACAGTTAGCATTGAAAAGTTTCATAATGTTCAAGGTAATTTGTACCAACATACTGAAGCAATAGGAAAGGGAAACCAGAAAATAGGAGAGAACCTAAGTAATTCTATATTTGCATTTAATTTAGCAAAGAAATTAAGGTGGTGTCATTAGCATACCTTTCACATATTACCTTACACACACCAAAACAGCTATTTTATTTTATTGCTATCGTGGACCCCTGCAGGACTCCATACTGTATTTCAATGTCTTAAAACAAAGCAAAATTTTAAAACACTTTCCCATAGAAACCCCAAGTGATTCATAGTACTACAGTGTTATTGAAAGGACCAAGTTCTAGCCAGTCATGATCAAAGACAAATCCCTAGCCCTTTCCACCCCACTAAGCATCACAGTTTTGAAATTGTAGTAAGGCCAACCATATACAACTCACCAGGAAAAAGAACATTAAAGATTGTAGTTTGTGGATAAGTTTCTGGTACTTTTGGCTAAGAGATGTTTAACTGTAGTACAAAAGGTTGAATGATAATTAGGGCTTGAGATTCAAATAACTAAAAACTCAATTTAACTCTAAGCCTGATGTTGCAGTTGGAATTGCATTGGTAGAAATGTACTCGTAATTTTTTCAAGTAGTAAAACACACCTGTTGAGAACAAGGATGTATAACAGCGTTTTGAGAAAGGGATATGATCTAATACAAATATTTTCATCAAATTTATCACCAGTGGTATAAGAAAACTATTAGATAGTCAAGGGAAGGCAGAAATTGTAGGATTACCTGGCTGCAGAGGCAAGTTGGTTCTTGGCGTTGGGGGCGGCAGGGTCGGCAGCCACGTGCTTTGCTGTCACCAGCAGCTTGGAGGATACCATCGACACATTCTTCAGCGACACAACCATTTGCCCTCGTACCTCTGTATCCTGAAACCCATCATAACAAAACCGTGTTGAACCACTCTCACTCTGCTCTCTACAAGTAAGTACAGTAATAAGACAATCTAACTCTACAGGTTACACACTATATAACCTGAGAACAATTAGAAAAAATTTCATAAAAGAACAAAATTCACCGACCTATTTTGTGAATATAATTTATATTTTAGTTATAGTATTTAGTGGTACTGCTCTGCAATAAAATCCCAAATATAATAGATAGTTTGACACCAATTCAGTCCACAAATTATTGAACTATCAAATTTACTGTAATTAGATTTAAGTAATATTTTACCAATGGAAGCTCTTATAGAGTACCTGATTATAATTCCTTCTCCAACCCTTAATAAGCTGTAAATATAGAATTCGGTTTATGCTTTTCTGAAGGATATAAATACTGAATCTACATTAATGGTTTGCCTAAAGAAACGGCTCCAACTGACTACAAACCTTGGTCTGCCCGGCCATCTCCATGCCCACTCCCAATATGTCTCCGACAGCATTGCCGAACTTGTTGCTCGCTTTCTCCAGATGCTGCGTGGAGCGGACCGAGGACACTACCTCCGTGCTGGCGTCCGACAGACCTGCAGCTGCAGAGTTAAGTTCAGCCTGCAGCTGCCCAAAGGGCTTGTCTGTCACTGGGAAACTGCTGCGGTCCAATGCTGCGGAGACTGCATGGATGTTATCGATAGCTGCGTCCACTGCTCGCTGACCCGGCAGCACGCTTATGCAATCGTTCATTGCCTGTAACAGTTATAGAGTATAAAACGAGGTCATAATTGGGTTAAATCTCTGCCTGACATTAATACCTCTTTGAAATAGAAGTAGAAAAGGACTTGATTTGATGTGTAACAAGCAATCCTTAGATTGAACATATTTAGGATTCGTTTAAATCTGCCGTAATTACCTGAGTGACTCGTTTAGCGGCTAGAGTAAGACTGTCTACGTTCGACTGATCATGCAATGTCCTCTTGGCTTCTTCAAACATAATCAGTGATCTCTCCAACACTTCTTCAGTGGTGATCACCAATCTGAGGACATACCACATAGTTGTATTCACAACTAACAGAAAGAAGAACAAAAGTCAAAAATATATAGTCACTTACTTATTACTTGGTCTTGCATCAAACAGTCAAATTGATTAGAGGGTTTTCAAAAGTGTCTCATTCTCTCTCATTGAAGTATCCTAGAAAAATTGTAGCTAAGCAGTTTTTCCATTGGTAGAGCATGGGGTTCTAATCCCTTTCCCACAATTATTCAAACAAAAATTAGAGTTATACAATGGGAGTTGATAATTAAAGTGGTCTGAAAATTACTGGAAATTGAAAGATTAAATCAAATATATTATGTACTCAAAAATCACAGTCAGTGAAATTAACTGTATAGGTCTGACCTTGATAGTGACACAACGTACCTGTGCTGTGTTTCCTTGTGCTGAGTACTGGCTGCCACGACTCGCACGGCGTTGGTGAAGTCCCCCAGTGAATGCGCTGTGTCACGTGCGGCTTGCGCAGTGTACACTTCGTTGCCTTGCACTGCAGCGCTGACTACTTGCGCGATATTAGAGCTGACGTTCTTCGCGGCACTGCCCACCTGGTGGGTGCTGGTGGAATCCACCTGCAAGCAGACGTAATGCTACAGGCAACCGAGTGGGAGGTGATCCTTAGGGAAGAACCTTCTCTGTATGAATTTCTTCTTGCTTACATTGAAGTTTGTCACCTTGAACCTCGATTGTACAAATATGAGTAGAAGATCAAATCAGTCAATATGTAGATTAGAAACTGGAATTTTGGTTGGAGGAACTTCTCCTACTATGAGGGACAGTTCAAAAACTACACTAAAATATATATGTATGAGGAATAATTACCAGATATAGGACTGCCAAGTAAACAATTGTTAGAAGAGTACTAATTATTTAAGGCTTCTATGTGACTTCAAGATCTTATAAGTTAAGCCGTCACGTTAAAGAGTCACGTTAAGCCGTTGGTCCTTGTATTTCCATTGGTCATTGGGCAATTAATTAATGACCCATTCTAAGGAAGAGTCGGCCTTAGTTTGTAACAAGACTACACCTCATAACTTATTACTATCACTCATCACGCTCATCCTTCACCACATATTTGCCTTAAAATACCCTCATGAGAGTGGTCGGCATCTCAAATGGTGATTTAGTGATTTATATTGGGAGATGTTTAATTCCCTTCCTAGAGCTAATAAATTGTTCTTCCGATTGTATAGTCTATCACTGATTTTTATCGTGGAATGAATGAATGAGTCATGGCTTTATTAGGCGAAGTTAGCACTAGCAAGTCCTCTCTTAAACTTAACCTGCAAATGGAAATTAGACTTTTAGCCATAAAAACTTAAGATCCATTTAATCTAACAAATTGTATTTATTTCAACCTTCTCATTCATCCATTAGATTAGTTACATAAGTAACTGTTTGAGAAATGTAAATAGGTATCAGTTAAGATAGAAGTAACTTTATTATTGACAGGCTGGCAAAGTATGAAGAAGTATAAATGCTCTTAAAATGTATTAATTATAAACTAAATTCAAAATGAATCCAAACTGCATCAAGTAACTTACAACGTCTCCAGGCAGAGGTCTGAGCTGGCCTCTTTCCGCAGCGTGCTGGATCTGTATGACTTCTTCGCGCAGACAGGTGACAATGTCTGTAGCTGCATCCAGCTCCAATGCAGAGCCGCAAGCCTCTCTCGCACGGTCTGCTGCGCTGCGAAGCTCACTTAGTGCGGAGCTCAGCGCAGTGGACGCACCTGATAGCTGCAGGGCTGCAGACTGGTCTGTGACAGTGGGGATCACTCCACGGCAGCTCGACACCACACGCCCACTTGGCTGCCGATATACTTTAGTATTATTCTCAAATCATATATGTCTGCCCTGAAGGCTAGAGTGTTAGAATAAGCTAGCAAAATTTAAATTTCATCTATACACATTTTGAGAGACATGTCAAATCACCTTTTGGGTCTGGAATATGTTGAAATCTTTTATAAAAACTGCTACTTACAGTGATTATTACAATTCATGTAGATATTTAGCACTACAGTTGTTTCGGAGTTCACTCCATCGATGAGTACAGAGTATCGTAGCACTAAATATCTTGAACAATATGACAAGCACAAAATCTTCTAATCTTCATTTTCATTGGATCAAATAAAAAACCAAACATTAAGATTATAAAACTCAGCATCTCACACAATAAAACGAGTATAAGTAGTGGACCAGTACATGTCCACGGGCAAAGAGCAGATGGCCAACTACTGAATCATATCAGTGGAGCTAATACGGTGGTCACTGTACTGTCAGTGTGTTGAACCTGATTTCAAACTAATATGCTGAACGTAACCATTTTTATTTACAATGTACTTGATGGTGTTAATTTCTTTTTTATAGTGGTCTTTACTGGCCAAAATGGCCATAGTGCTAAATAACTACATGGATTATGTTAACGGCCGTAAGAAGTAATTTCTATTTGATGAACACAATCCGCCATGTTCTTATCATAAATATTTCATATTTAACATTTTCAAAGGGTACGAGAACCCCTAAGATTATGCCCACTGACACATAAAACCAGCAAATTAATGACAAGTATTGATTAGATTTCCACAGCAATATGAAACATTTAAAATAAAGTGTAGTGGCCCATGTGAACCAAAAGATCCAGAAATTATTGAGATTTCTGAAGCCAGGGTTATTGAGAAACTATTGAGCCAGGGTTAAGGTTAAATTTAAGATTTTAAGCTATTAACATCTATAAATATTGATTAGTCAGAGATTGACAAACACAATCAGGTTTCTGACCTGGAGGAACTGGTGGCTGGCGCTGATGAGGTTGAGTTGGGCCGTGGCACTCTCAGGTTGTGCCATGGTGCCCTTCACTCCTTGCACCAGTGATGGGATCTGCTCTGCCATGCTCTTGCAGTCTGTCTGCAGCTCTTCCTGAGCAACCTTATTGCTGTTGTGTTGTGACACCCCTTGAGCTGCGGAGATACACTGTGTAGCCGTGCTTGCGGCTTGTTTGGCTGCTCCCTAACATGGAACATTTCTCAGTGTAGAGATATTTCTTGGCTTTGAAATATAGATGGTATAAGCAGGATATCCATCAACCTGATTTTTGAGATCTGATTCAAATTTAACGCTCTCCTGGCTGTAAGCCAAAAAACACCAGGACAGCTTGAGCACCGTGATGGTCCTTGGCACAAAACGTCAGTGCTCTACAATCTACATTGACATCTGTACCTTTAGCTGTTGCATTCCGGTGGCTTTCTGTCAAACTCATTCACCTTGTTCATCGATTATACTGCTTCCACTTAGTCCCCAACATTTAGTGGATACAATATATAGACTCTTCTTCACTCAATACCTACAAAATATTAAGATATTTTGTATATCTTAGTATTGCTTATCTTTTATTATATCAAAAGCTTACTGCTGCTTTCTGGTGGTTAAATTTTGTGTTTAATTTGTTGCATTTTTCAGTCTTTCGCCAATGATTTTCAATTTAGTTGTGACTAGAAGAGGTAGTTTTTTTACATCACAGTGAGATGGGCCATGGTAGTGAGAGATTTTGACAGTAGTGAAAATGAAAACACATGATATTTTTCGGGGCTAGTAGCAAATTTTCTAGACAATTAGCCCAACCGATACTGACCTCCAAGCGGTTGACAAGGGTCTTGCGCAAAGCAGGCGTGGCGGCGAGTGTGGTGGCTGCACGCAATTCCTCCACGGTGTGGCGCAGGTGTTGCTGGCGTGCAGTGTCATGAGGGTGACTCGCACATTGTCTCGCTGCTTCCACCATTCTGGCAGTCGCCTCGGCCAACACCTTGGCGGCTGCCAGCAGTCTGCGCTGGAGCTCTGAATCTGGCTGCTTGTCTGCTTCTCCCTGAATAAGACAGAACACTATAGATGGTTGGCACTCATTCAAAATCATTACTCCTTTTAATGGGGTCAGTTAATCAAATATTTTTATTCTAGAGTCCTTGTGGAGGAAAGTGTATGCTTCTGGTGACGCAGTTGAACTCCGTGTATAGGTTGCGTTACATTTTTGGTGATATTATCCTTAGAAACTGTCATGTCTTTAAGATTCATTTCATTAATATCTTGATCAGCTTTGGGTGCTGCTGTTTTTATTTTAACACACCCATTTTTTTGTCTGTTTTTATTTTTCTTTTTTGGCTTAAGAGGCGGCCAGGTAGAGTCGCCATGGGTCCATGTCTGGGTCACGCTTATAAGATGGAGTACAAATTACAACAAAATATATAGAACTTAAAACTTGAATTGAATATTTTATTTTGTAATAAAACTGAACGTTTTTGTGTTTTTAGCACTGCAGGACTAATACTAAAGGCTCTATGCTTCTAAGTGGAAAACTTTTCACATGTTAGTACATTAATCCTACTTAAAACATTGGTTGTAAATTTTTCTTATCCAGTTAAAACGCTCCCTGGGTTCTCTCCGACCGCCTCTTGAGAGCTCACCAGATTATACTAAACCTTGCTGAAACCAGTGTATTATAGTGAGACACTTATTCTTTCTACAAAGTGAACAGTTGAGCACCTTGATGGCCTGTATGAGCTGCGCAGTAGCCTGGCCAAGGACTCGAGCCTGCCGCACCATCTCCCCTGCATCTCCGTGTGAAGCAAACAGCCGGTCAGTGGCTACCAGGATTGTCTCCACCGAACTCTCTTGAATGCTCTCTTTCGCCCTCTCCCTGCTGCTCAGTCTACAAACAATGTTCATGTATATCAACTCTATTTAAGTTTTGACAGTAGGTAGGTGATTCTATAAGTAAAGGTTTACTTGGTTTAAGAATGGGTACCTGAAGCAAGTATAGACGGGTTTCTTGGTTATTATCTATAGGGAACCCAATTAAAATTAGTTAACAACCATCTCAAAATTACATTAAGACTTGTTCTGTGCTGTAGATGAATAGTTTGAAGTGCATATCTTTGATGAAATACACAAACAAGTTTTTCACTGATGGCACATAAGTACTTTATTAATTGTACAATGGCCAAAAATATTAAACTTGTTCTGCAAAAAATAATTTAGTCAGTGACGGTTTGGTTAGAAAGATACATCAAGTTTAAATTATCTTAAAATGGTTACATTTCAATCAGCATGTATCTTGTTTCATCAATCCAAGAAGGGATTATATGCATAGTCCTCTCTGTCACACAAGAAGTGATATGTGAAATTATAACATGCTTGAAATGTGAAAAACATTCCTATTATCCAGCACATTGCTATGCTTTCAATAAAAAGATGAAACTAGTTTCAGTACATTTAAAAACTCTTTTAAATCCTCTTTGCTTAATCTACCATTGTACTCAATGGATGAATTATTTTTATTAAATATCACATAAATTGTTAAACTAGCTTATAAGCCACAAATACCTTGAGAATGACACAATTTCATGTTTGTACATGAAAATGAGATTAATAAAGAAATTTTGTTTTGTATTGTATTACTGTATGCTTGCCCTTGCTCAACTGAAAAGTTGCAAATTTGTTGTACATTCCATTTTTACTTGTCACTACAAGGAACTCCTAGCCAACATGAGAACATGTTCACAACAGACAACTCTGTGTAGACCGGGCATTACAGGGTGACTCCTAAGGTAACAAAGACCTACTTGATGTGGTTCAAGAGCTGGTTCAGTGTACGAGTTACTTCAGCGGCAGCCTTGCTCAATTCCTTGAGCAAATGTTCATCTTGGCAGTTCTCGTTACAAATTGCAACCAAGCTCTCGACAGAGTGAGCCACCTCGCGCACCGCTGACATCAGCTGCTGCTGGCAAGCAGGACTGTGCAGTGTCGGAGCTACAACCTGCAATACAAGACCACATGCTTAGCCTAATGAGACTCACTGTACGTGTCATCAGCTCGTAGGTTGTATGGATGGAAGAGGTTTAACCTAACATCTGGGAAATGGGATCAGCTTTATTATGATAATTATGTAGCCTATGCTTATAGAGGGATATTATCAGCTTAATATAACCCACACTATGGTCAGATGAGACTGGAGCTGAAGACTGTGATAACCAGTCTAATACAACTAACCCATAGTGTCTGACTGGATGTAACCTTCCTTGGCAAAACACAGTGGATCTGGAATGGTCTGCAGTAGCAAACTAACTGACACATATGAGTGGCACAGTATAACCAGACAGGTAGCCCCTCAGGGTGGACCAGTGTACCTGGGCAACTGCCTCAGCTTCATCAAGTTCCTACCCAAACAGTATGGAAGTGATTGTATTTACCTTGGCGCAGGCTACCAACTGGGAAGTGGCAAGTGCACACTGGGTGGCTGCAGTGATCACGGTGTTCTGCTGATCCGAGGGCATGGTCCCGGCCACTGACTTGGCTCGCAGCACCAGCGCTGCTGTCGTGTTGGCCACACCTTTCGCCAGACCTGCAGATGAAGCAAACAACATAACATTTTTATTGGAGAAATCACTCAATTAATTAAGCAGAATATATTGAAAAGGGGAACTTTTGAAAGCAATATTATTAATTGTTTTGGAATGAACAGAACCCAAAGCACTTTTTAATCTTTTCTAATTACATTTTTTTGTGAGTAGTTGCTGCTCCCCGCCTTACTTAATTGATGAGCCTAATCCGTAATCCTCATTGCAGTTTCTGCTCCCCGAGTATGCTCAATGCCTATAAATTGCATCGTACCAGACTGTACTCAGGTGGGAATCAAACTCACACCAGCTTTGTACCTCTCATTGTACCCACTTGACCTACTAGGCAATTGCTAAAGCAGGCACAACTGCAAATAAACTGGCAGTTACAAACTTTACTGCCAGGAGCACTAATGTACTGTCAATCATGTAGCCTGGAACTCTTCCGCTAAAACTTTCTACTGGCTACTTACCGAGAAGTGTGTCCTGCATCTCGCGAGTCTCTTCGTCTTCGTCTCCAATGGTGGTGAGCACTCTGTGAGAAGCTTCACCCACACGACTTGCCGCATTCAGCAGACTCTGTCTAGGCTGCGACATGAGATACAATGTTGCAATAAGGTACAATTTTAGTAAGTATACAAAAATTTCAGTCACATAAAGAGTTTTGCTAAAGATAAAAATGAAAGAAATAATTTTTATGTAAAAGTAAAGACCTTATGTTTAAGCACACTCTCTATTAAAATGATTTAAGTATTTGAATAAAAATGTGCTTTTATTCGTTATTTATTTTGCGTTTATACTACAAACGCATTTAATGATTATCATTTAAATTTTGTTGATTATTTTTTGTGATCGGAAATACGGACAACTCAACATTCTTCTAGAAGGTGAAATCCAAATAATTTTTAAAACTTTTCTTTTATAGAGTTAATGAAGGTTCTGCAAAAGTGCATTACTACTGCCTGGAAGCTCTAGCCTCCGCCCAAGCAAACCAGTCCAGGTGATCCTACTCCCTACTCAACCCCTGCCCTCAAACAAATATGAGTAGATGTGTCACAGTTTGTTACCTCCTTGGTCTCGGGCTCTGCGGCACGTAATAGGTCGCTGAAAGCAGTGCATAGCTTGCGCGCTGCGTCCAGCAGCTTGTCACCTCCGTCCTCATCTTCCATGAGTGCTGCTAGCATGCGCACGCCTCGTGACATTTCCGGCAGGTTGCTGGTGATAGTGGTGATGGCAGCGCCCACCGCCGTGTGGTCCACCTCGTCCCCTGACCCTGCACACAACGTAGTCTTGATTATGCTACGGTTGATGTATTGAGCCTTATTGTCAGAAAGATAATTACACTTATAATCACAATGAAAGTGTTAAAATTCTTCTTAAATTAGATCATTCCCACCAGAGCAATTGAATACTATTGTCTTCTTTCCTTTTCTATTCTACCCTATTATCACTTCTCAGCCTTGGGACTCACTGTGCACTCTTTTTTGGAGGTAGTGTTTCAGTAGCAAATCCCAGGCCTTAAACTGAAACTTTATTGACCTACTGTGATAAGTTTTTCAAACAAATGTAACAGCTATGGTTTCCATATCCAAGCACATCCCGTCACTAAAACAAGCATTAAAAACACTTGCCACAAGATATTTAACAATCATAAACATTTTCTTAATTATGCATAGCTTTTATTACACGTTTACACCTGAACTGAAAAACACCAAGTATATTTTTAGTTTGGCACTTGATGAACTGATTATGTGAAGCACAGGAGACTTTACCTGACGTGAGGGTGACGACTTGAGCGGTGGCTGCGTTCATGGCGGCTAGCTGGGAACTCACATTCTGTTTGTTTGTGTCCAGTGTCGTCTCTTTCCATTTCAACGAAGCCTGAAAAACATATTCAGAATATATTTAATGTTTTGTAGAAGCAGTAATATTGAACTCAAAGTGATAATAATTGGCCTATTATCGGTGCAAAAAGAATAGATATCGCAAAAAAGCTACCAAAGAATCATTTGGATGTAGATGAAAAATCAAATTTGTTTTTGAAAAGATTCACGGTGGTGAAGTACATACCGGGTTCGAGCCCAGTTCAGGGATCTCTGCCTTGGTGATGAGCTCCTTCTCGATGGTGGTGATGACTTGGTGACCGGCCGAGATCGTACTCAGCAGCGCTCTCTGTGGCTCAGACAATACACTCGTCACTTGACTCTGCTGCACCTGCAACCACCACACTACAATCAACATTGGATTGATAAAAACATGATTATCAACTAAACATAGTTGGTAGTGGCAAAGTGGTTGTAAACAAACCATGTATACCTGATTAAAAGCAATAAGATATGACTGAATAAATACATTTAAATACGAAATTATGTAATTAAAACAATAACTATTATTTAAAAAGTTCTTTTAAATGTAAGAAATTACCTTTTCAAAATTACGATATAACTACTATTTTTTACATAAATAAATATAACATGGTATACAGTTAGTTTAAAAACAAATGATCAGATGTGACAATCACAATAAATTCTATTTTATGCCATTAAGCCTTAAACAAATCAGTGGTACTTTGACTACTGAGTATTAATTTTTTTGTAATGGCCAATTTGATAAAAAAGGAAGAAACACACTAATGTTAAAGTGCGTTTTGTAAAGAAGCCAAGCAGCCAAGCTACTGCGGCACCAGTGTCTGTACCTACTCTGCTCCACAAGAAGTTGTCGTCTTCTGAAGCAGCGTGAAACAGACAAAACTGAATGAGAACTGTAACAAAGCGAACGTAAGCCGCACACTGCCCTGTCCCTGTCCTCTCCCTGTCCACTCCTAGCAATGCTCGGTCCTTTGCCTTTGTCACCAATGTGTGTCAGCTTAACTGAACATCAGTGCGGTGCTTTACACAGACAGATAGTGAACACTGACCAGTGACAAAACTAATGAAGCTTACAACACAAATTGGGTTTTCTAGCGAGCTCTTGTTATATACAGTATGGTTAGCCTTTTAGTGCGAAACATGCAAATAGTGTAACATTTTTAGTATAATTCTTACAAAGGTTTATTATGTTGATAACATAATTTTTTCACCTTCAGGTTCTTTCTATCTCCAGAACATGAATACAAAGCACAGGTTAAAACTTTGCAGATTCACCAACAAAGTAACTAATACACAGGCGATACTATAGTCAGTACAGTTAACTTACAAGTCAACTATTTATTAGAGCAGGAAAATAATGTTGGTTTATAAAAACAATAGACCACAGATGTGAAAAAAATTACTGGTATACTTTTTTATACAATTGATGTAAAAAAATGAAAGTTATAAACAAAAATCTGCCTTTTATGGAGGGCATGAAGGTGTCAAGCGTACTGACATTAGAGCACCCAAAACTAAATTTAGTTGGGGGCACTGCTGGATAGGATTGTGTAAAGTTTTCAACAGAGAACACCACACTACATTAAAATGGAAGGAAATACCAAAATGTATCAAGAATTCAAGAGTTTTAACTATATATCGTTCATTATTTAAAAGGGTTTGGTCATTACACAAATGTTGTTCCATATTCTGAGCTGTTGTCAATGTTTGACCTTGACTCTCTAGGGAAGCGGCGGCGGTGTCGGTGTTGGTTTGCCTGCACAATCTGGTGAGTGGGGCGATCGACGACTCATCCATTTTGTCAATGTTACAGTTCAATGTCCCTCGGTTCAATTCACGAACTCGTTTATTATTTACTCCTCACTACTCTTGTACCAGTCTGGCTGCTAACTCGCCTCTAAACGTTATGTTTAGATTACATAACGCACTACCACTCAGTATTGATATCTTTAGTACTTCTTTGCATACGTTTGTTCAAGGTGTTTTGCACAGTTTAAATCATTAAAAATAATAGATCGTAAATTCAAAAATTGTTTTATGTACAATATTTTTTATAAGGTATTTATATATTATGCATGTTATTTTAGTGTTTATGTGTTCGTTATTTATTGCTATTTATATTGTTGTAATCTATCACGTTATATTGCTGAAATATTTAGCTTCCACATTTATAGGATAATGCAAATTTGATGATCTGTCTGTTATGTTTTTAGTCTCGTCATTAATTAAGTTATAAACATATACATTATTTTACTATAGTATTTATTTATTTTATTGGCTGTTACTGTTATGCTAAAATGTGTGTTAGTGTCTCTAGTGATCATTCGAGATTGTTAATATTCCTAAATTATTATATTGTTATCTTTTTAATGCTACATTGTAATTGGGCATTGCCTGCATTGATGAATAAACGAATTGAATTGAATTATTTACACACAAAAAAGAGCTTCGACAAATTTCTCCAAGGGTTAATACCAGGTTAGAACTATTAACCAAGCTATGTAGATTAAGACTTTTGGGGAGAAACTCAAAACTGCAGTATTTAAACAATCTAGATTAGCACAACAAGTCAAGTTTTGATGGTATGGGAATGGTCACGAATGGTTATGTGCTAGTACCAGGTGAACAGGACAATGAGCTATTTGGGTAGACAGATTGTGGACAGAGCATGGAGGATGTTAGTTTACATCATCTTATTGCTGTACTAGATCCTATCAAGGAAATAGGAGTTAGAGGAACTAATGGTCTAGGCAAGAGGTGACTAAGGAAGGATACTCTATTTTGACTTTTGAGGGTGAACTCTCATTAGTAAATAGGTTGGAAAACACCATAGGCAAGGGTATTGAAACTAGTGTTATAAGCGGTGGAAAACAATGTTAAGTATGTTCAGGCTTTCCTTCTATGGAGAGGCAATTTTCTAGGTTGGTCAAATTGCCATACCATTGATTTTACACACCCTTATAGATCAGGCATGTGGTATCAGATGAGATAAAGATCTCTGAGCAAGGCAGAGGGATCTAGCGGATCTCAAGGGGCATCATTGGAAACTAGTGATCTTTCTCGCCACCACAAGCCACTCTAGGAGGAATTCTTTTGGATTCCACCCACATAATTATGTAGTCGGGAACAATTTTCTTAACCTAAAAGTCCGTGATGGTGGTGCAGGGCGAGGCTACGGCCGGAAACTAGATTCATTCACCCAAAACCACCAGTGCCATCCTTCCCGGCCAAATCCCAGATCTAAATGGGGTGTGATAAATCAAAGGTTATATCATATTAAAGGGATACGTTAAATCTTGACTAACTGCTTCAAGTGAAGTAGGTGAAAAAGAGGAGGAGGGGGAGTCACTTCGGCATCACACAGACTAGTATTTGAAGGATGAACGTTTGGTAGTGTGTTAGTGTTACGGGATGTAACGTGCTAGGGGTGAGGGCAGTGTGTGGCGAGGGCGAGGGCACGCTTACCGTGGAGGGTGAGTGGGCGATGTTGATCTGCCCGGTGAGGGTGGTGTACTGGGCACTGCCCATATGCCCTGTGCCGTACGGCTTGGCCCCTGTAACAGATCTGATGACTCTAGCTACCACACAAGACAACGTAGCCTATGTACATGTAGAGGGTCGTCCCTATCCACAACTATGTACAGTAATTATTCACGGTTTCAATCTGTCACTCAAGTCAGCTGCGGCTTTACAGTGCCCTGTCAAGGGGCAATACACAGGAACACAGATTTACCTAGATGGACAAGTTTTAGTTTACTTCAAAAAAGAAAGAGGATCTTAATTCATCCTGTTTCTATGTTTTTACATAAAGAGATTAACAGAAATCAGACATTTGTATTGTCATTAAGCATATTTTACAATAATTGCCACTATGAAAATAAGGGTTAAGAAGTCCTAAAGAGTCAGGATTTTCTGGCCAAAAATCTAAAATCTTTAAACTCTGGCATACATTTCTGTTTTCAGGGCGGAGGAATCATCTAAGGGTACTTTTCAACTGAGAAGGAAAATTTCTTGGAACTTTCTGCAAAAATGGAATTTTACACTAGTTTTAGCCGATAGGGAATTTTGGAATAATTTTGCACTGTTGGCCAAACTGTCTATTTCTTAACATTGTCTTAGTTTTGTCTTTCTTAAATTAATTATCTGTAATAAATCCAACATGTTTATTCAATGATGATGAAATACCAGTGTATCAAAAACTCCAAGAGAAGCAAAAAGAGTCTAGCAAAACAAGTGTTTTCCGATGAAAAGGATAATCTAATATCATCCATCTGTAATCAACTTCCTCCTCATAGTGACAGATTTGATACCAGCTGTGAACAACCAACGATGCAAAGAGTATTCGTAAGGTTCAAAAAACCTAATTACGTGGAAGCGGGATAAAATGTTTGTACTACAAATCACGTTCCCTAAAGTTCACCAGGTTTTGAAGGAAATTGCAAACTAAAATAAAAAATATTATTCAACAAAAATAAACAGCTTTTGAATATAGAAATCAAATTGAAATGGATCGTGAGTTATAAAACCATGATTAAAATTTGAAGAAAATTCAAATCATTTACTGTGCATGTAAAACGAGTGCTACATATTAAAATAAAAGACATGCTGAAGATAAAAAACGCTCACATATAGTCTAAAGGATTCTGATGACAGTTGATAGAGTCTTATATTCTAATGCAAGAAAGGATTTCTCCATCCAAACTGCAATCATGCAATTATTGAACCTTGAATTTTAAAGCTAGGAATATTACCTTTTTGAGAGAATGAGCACATCATGCATAACCTTTATGAGAATGAGTATTTTTTTTACATTTTAACTATTTCATGAAAATATAACAGATATTTTTCTATCAACATTATTTGAATCTAAAAAAATAAATATTTTTTTTTTCAAGAGACTGCATTTAAAGAGTTTTTGAAAAAGTAGCATTTAATGTTGTCTTTATAAGACAAAAACTTCTTCTCTGTGGAAAAAATGGGACAAAAGAATAGATAACCAATAGCCCACAAGTAAAAAAAGCATAAATTCATAGAAAATATCTGGGAGGAAAAGTAAAAAAAAGTAAACCGATCACCTAGACTAAATTTTTTTGAAATGTTTTCAAGAGAAGAAGAAATGTGTCAATGTGGAAGAAGAAACATACAAAATTTTAAAAAAATGAAGACCCTTAGTAAAAGTGTAACATTGTCCTTGGTGAGTGTGAGTGTTAGGTAGGTGCTAGCTTAAAGTGAGAGTGAGAGAGAATCATACCGTCAGTAGCTCTCATGATGGCAGGTTTCGCAACAGATTCCGTGTTCACCTTGGCGATACGACTGCTCTCATGCTGCAAGTATGTAGCTCTGGAACCGAACACACCACAGTAAGATTCAACATTTGTAACTTGACACCCTTTCAAGTAAAACTCATTTCAAAAACATCTGACAAAACTTATAGGTATGAGGGTCTCAAGAAAATTCCTATTTTTACATTGTTCTTATGGGTGACCAAGTGTTTCTCTTTATGTCCTTAAAGTTTGCTGTTGAAATAATTTATTTTTGTGTATTTTTTAACTCGTTTTGATCTAAGAGACACTTAAATAAAACTTTAAATTGAAATAGTGCTTGCAACAACTAATTTAATCAATTTAAAATGGTTTAAAAGGTGGGAGTTTAAAAGGTAAAAGGTTATGCCCCTCATCATACTGACATATTTCCATACTGTTCATGAGTAAAAAGTAAATATTTTGATAAGCTAATTCCATGTTAACCTTTAAGTTCATAGACACCAGTCTGTAAAGTATGGGAAAGAATAACCTTTGGATAATTTTTTTGCCATTTTGACATGGAACAGAAAACGGAGACAAGAAAGGATTGGGAGTCACACATATGGTTCCGTCTGGAGAAAGTCTCCACCTGCCGCTGTAGCAGGCTGCATGCTCCTCCTGGTTAAAAATGCCTAATACAGGAAAGTTAGCTGGATAGGTTGCTCTCCCAGCCCTAAAGGTTTAGTGGTAAAGGAAAGAAAATAGTGTATTCACAATTGGATCAATACTCACTTCAGAGGCGAGACACTGTCCTCAACCATAGTTGATCCTTCGTCCCCTTCAATGCCAAAGTGGTCTTTGGACTGTTTCTGTAAACAAGGAAGCAAGCAAAGAGTCAGCAGATCTATCTTACCTTGTGAGATTGAACCTGAACATGTAAACAAATACTTCTCAACTTCAAAATACAAGTAAAACTATCACATCTCTTAGCTAAATGTGTAAGCTTAAAAGGCTTGCAATCCTTCAAGTAAAGAAACTAAGCAGAGTTTGAAACATTACTGTGCTGAAGCAGAGATTAACTATTTTACTATGACTGTGACGTACACTCTCAAGACTACCTTTATTGCAATGCCCTGAATGGTATGGTGGTATCATTGTACAATAGTCTCCTGTCTGTTCATCATGCAACAATCCAAGCTCTGGCCAAATTGAACCTCCCAGCGGTAAAATAAATATACATCATCATGAAAATGTGATTATTTTTTAAATGATATCCGGAATCGCTTAAAGCTTTCTATAAATTAAGGACTGTATTGCTTAAAACATTGAATATTTTGAAGGTGTTTGAATTAAAGTGCAAGGTTGGCTAGTGCTAATTGTTGACTTTATTTATAGGTCTAAAAAATACAAACACAGTAAACACCTAACATTTCAAATGAAAAGTATTTTAAACTTTTCCGAGCAAGCATAATTAGTGATATTTGATAGAAGAGAAGTAGGCTGGATAGAAGAGAATAAACTGCATGTTATATGTTTGCTGCTTATTGTACCAGAAGACATTTTTGAATACTCACTAAAAATTAGCATTGCTAAGCTCAAAACTATTTCTAAAAATTTTACACCCCAGGCGTACAATGTACCCTTGGCTTGTCCAAGGCTGATTGACATCGCACCCACCTTCTTAAGGATGATGTCGATGTATCCGGCAATGAGTTGTAGGATCTGTTCTGCTTCTGTTGTCTGCACGGAGTAGTACTGGTCTGAGTAGTCGCCAAAATCGAGCGTGAAGGTGTTAGGCGAGGCGCCCCAGCGGCGCACTGTAGTAAGCGGCCACTTCAGGATCTCCTTGGTCTTCTCGTCCAGTCGCAGCACTGAGTCCTTGGTCACTCCCAGCAGTCGAGGCACCAGCTTGTTCTTGCCTTTCATTTTCTCCTGCAATCAGATGTAATCTGTGAGTAACACATGCGCCCAGCGTTTCAACAGTTTTTTTTCTCACGTAAGCTAGCTGAATATCCTATCCTTTTTCCCTGTTCAACCATTTTTACTATATATCAAAATTTTGCTATACTTTTCAAAAAGTCAAATAAAGAATCAGCTGAAATTAAATTTCTTACACTAAAACACATTGGGTTTGAAAGTGGATATACAGTTTTATAATTGGAAAACAATATAAAATGTAATCAATATACCAATACAACGGTGAGACATTTTTACCTTGACTAGGAAGAAAGTGACACCATAGGTTTTCAGTGATCTTGCTGTCTTGGTGTAGAGCACCTTAGCGTCCAACTCGGAGATGCCAACGTGTTTGGCGTGCTCCATGAACACCTTCTTCTCGATGCCCTTTACCTTCACGTACGACTGGGGCAGGAACTCCTTTAAACTGAGCCACACACGAATAAGAACAAGCTATTAGAAATTAACAATACCAACAGTACAGAGATAATTCATTTTTGGGACTTCTCAAGCCTCTGAATAAGAAGGAAAGAGAGCATGCCAGGGAACTTTTAGATGCGAATTAACACTGTGTGTTTTTAAATGACACAGCTCTTTGAAAGATTATAATGATCTAAAAGACTATTGAGAGTCATTCCCTCGGTTATCACGTCTTTTGCAGAAAATGCAATCTCAGGTCTTCTGAATTCATTCTTTGTGGTGCAAGAGGAAAGAACAAAATACTGGTACTGACCCGAAGACACCTGTACTGAGATCCAACTCACCAACATTGTTAAATGTTTCATCATTGATGCCGAATGACCAACTATCTAACCTACAAAACATCAAGAGCTACTGCGCTGCCATACTACTACTCACTCGAGGAAAGGAGGCTTGTGCTTGGCTTCGTTGTAGTCACCAAACTGTATGTGCGCCTGGACGCCAGCCAGCTCACAGGCCATCTCCTGCGTGATGGGGTGTGTGCCGTCAAGTATCGCGTCACGTGCTTGCACATACAGCAGGTTCAGCTGCACAGGGTCGCGGGAGTCAATGTTCTGGTCTGAGAAGAAGAACTTGCGCCTCAGCAGCACCGGTTCTGACTCATCGATGCCCTGCTCCCGCAGTGTCTTTGACGGGTCGATCCAGTTCACTGAAACAGACGTCCAAGTTGTTGAGGTGTTCAGGAGTTTTGGTGATGATATGTTGTAATTTTATTTGAAAATTTAATTGTTTATGGCACAAGAAACAAATCTAGAATTTTTCATAGGGAGAATCAAAGTGATAAAGGAATGGGTGTAACTCATGAATTAGAGGTATGACAGCTTTTAAGACAACTAAAACATTTGAGTTTTCATCCCAAAAAACCATTCATTGTTAACATAAATCCAGTGATCAAAATATTCTTTAAGTTCTTTCAAAACACACTGCCATGCGAGTGACAGTGAGAGGTTTTGAAATCTAATGAGAGACATAGATTTTTTCATTATGATGTCTAGTATCTGTTCATGCAGTTTTTTTACATTAGATGAATGACGTGCCCCCTCCTGCCCCACCCCTGACTTGAGCCCTGGTAAGGTGTGTAACATCTCACGCATCTCACCTTCATCATCCGTCTTGAGTTTCTTCCTCAGCTGTTCCATCTTAGCGTCCCTCTCCTTCTCTTCCTTCTTGCGCTTCAGTGTCAGAGTTCCATAGTTTGGCTTGTTCTCCACTTCGTCCTCTGCACTCTCCCTTACCAAACTGTACTCGTCGTGGTTTGTTATCCCTGCAAACAAGTTTCAATTTTCAGAGAATTAACTGTTGGCCTTATGGACAAATCTTCAAAGCCCTTCTTTTCCAAACGAAGGTTTACTTACGTTAAACCCATGATGAATTTAATTCACTCAAGAATATATATGAACTAGTTTTTATTTATGTATTTTTGCAGTGTTCTGTAGTAAATTCGTGTTGACAAGAATACATAAAAAACAACTTTATTATGGCTAAGGCCGTTATTTAAAAAAACTATTCAAATTGCTGGTTTTAAATTTTTGTTTTGATATTACTATTAATTGATTGAGAAAAAGTCAATTTTTAAACTGTCTATTGAGCAAGCTATAGCACGTTGAAGTGCTTATAACTGCAAAACTGTTTGCTGCCCAACTTGAAAAAGGTATTGACTAAAAAAATCAGACCATTCTTAAAATACTTGTAAAACGGCCCCGTTTAAACTCAAATTTACATAAATTTTCAAAACATAAAAATATTTAAGTCTAAATTAATGGTGTATGTTTTTTTAGTTAATTGGAAATAAAAATATGTCAGTATGTAGAGACAGGTCTCTATAATAGAGAAAAATAACTATTTGGTGACTTCTTTGGGCATACAGCAACAAGAAAGGCTCCCGGAGTGCTTCAGACGGGTTCATCTAGAAAACGTTGCAACTGTAGCGCTGTACCAGACTCGCTGGAAGTTGCCGGCTTTGTAGCCGCCTTCATGGTGAAAAATACTGCAATATGCAAGAGTTGCCTGGACAGATGGCCTCTCAGCCTTAAAGTGTTAAATTATTTCTAGCATGACCGGTTCCCCGTGCCTACCCACCTATCTTGGTGCAAATGACCACCATCAGGTTGGCGACGGGTTGACTGTCGTCTACCAGCAAGGTTTTCAGGGTTCCGTCCAACATGCGAACTCTCAATGTCCTCAGTTTCTTCCTGTACTCCAGTAGGTCCTGTAAAGAGATACAAGTCAAAGTCAAAATATCTGTGTTACGTATCATTAGGACAGTAATGCATCGATATCATTTTCAGTCAATAAACGCCAAATCTTAACCTTGGAATCTAATATTTTCTGTCAACAGACCCAAACAACTTAATCCTTATTCAGGATGGCCACAAGAGTAGCTTGAAAAAGTTCCTTGGTTTTTCCCCAGCTTTTACCATTATAGATACGACCGCTGCTTTCAAAAATACCGCTGACGAAGTTAAGTTCATTATAAATTGTTGTGCTCATTAATTTTTACGTTCCAGGTCCCTCGAAGTCAGAGAACCGATTCAATCTTGGGATGGTTCCCGATTACTGTAAAATACTTGCAACTCTGAGGATTGAAGTACTCATATGATAAGTTCCGACAAGTTTTAGTTTTCTCATTGAGGTGCCATCCTGTTATATCAGTTTGAACAGCAATTTAACAAGCAATATCATCTGTGTTCTATGTTGTCAAACAATATGATTGGATAATACCCTAAATTTCCTCATAAGTCATAACTAAATTTCGCCACCCGTTCTATTGATTATCAGCAACATACTGATCCAGATACGTGAGCATGGTGTATGTACTGACCCCGTTGCGAAGGATGTAGTAGTCCAAGTTCCTGCCCGGCTCAAGCCAGACTCCTTTCTTGACATCTTCGTCCGCTAGAAACAGTCCATAATCTTTTGCTGCAACAAACAAACCCTCGATCAGATGATATCTAACCATCACACTCTTACTCTTGATTGGCATTAGTCATAAGTGAGAGTTAAGTCACACAACCACAGGTTTCAATTACATTTTAACAGTTGTTGTTGGTATAAGTTATAGTTAAAAATTTTCAATCTGTGCCTGTCTCAAAGAAGATTACTGTTTAACCGAAAAAGTGGCCAAACACCTCTCACTCTATGTCTTAAGAAATTGTATCTTCAAGGATCAATTTTTGTTTAGTCAAAATTCAGAAAGATCATATTTCAACAGGATTTAAGCGTAATCAAAAGTAGTTTTTAGTTTATCAGCAAATTGGACAATATGAAATTATTAAAACTTACCCAAATCATTATTTAAACCAAATTTATCAATAACCATAAATTTCACATACGTTTTAGAAAATGTCTAATGATTTTTCATCACATTTTTTCATCACATTATTTGACCCCTTATTCACTAGCATTACAGTAAAGTATCAAACAATTACATATTTTAGATTGTGACTCAGTTTGCCTTAAATAGTCACTGTATACCAAGCTTTTAGGCCAGTCATGGCTCAAAGAAACTCACAATTTACTTTTATCAGTGTGTCACCACTATACTTACGTTGACCCAGGTTAGCCTCCGTGATCTTCTCCCGAATGAGACGGCAGGTGTCATACACCGAAGTATTCGGATCAAACTGCATGGTCTTCGTCACATTCTTCTCCACAATGCTGATACGCAGCGATATTGTAGCCATTTCGTCAGATGGGAACTTTCCTCTCTGCAACAGACAACAATTTCCTTAGTTTGATTTTAAAAATCAGATTGGTACTCTAATGTTGAATGAACCGTATGTAATTCCAACACTGTATGCTGAAGGGGCTCTGTAATACTCATATGAGGGAGCACAGTACAAACATAGTAAGGAAGTCTGACCATATTAGTACAATTCCAACAGAATTTCCGTTGCAAAAACTATAGTGGTTCTGTAACTTAAATCTTTGAGTAATTTTTCCAAACTAGATTTAGTCATGCGATGCATTACTTTAACATGGATTGCAGTTCTTATTGTAGTCTACTACAAAAGTAAAGTTTATTCATACATAGAAAAATTCTTTTTTACACATTAGGTTGATAAACAATAGTTTGATGGGTATCAATCAATCAAAAAGTTATTTATCCAAACGTACATGAAATGCATTAATAAATTGTATTGAAACTAGTTGACAAAGTAAAATTCACTTATATTGTACAATAGTAGTTTAATAAGATAATCTTTAAGTTTTACTTTGAACTTCCTAAGTTAATTTTCATTGCCTATGATATCCGGAAGGTAGTTAATTGACTTAATCACCATGTATTTAGGACTTTTTGGATTTTATTTATTATATTTTTTATAGTGAAGCAATTTCTTTGTCTAGTGTTATAATTGTTGAATATCATCTTGTTATTGTAGATTTGACTTGATTATTTAACATACAGAATTGCTCTAAAAACATGTACACGGTAAAAGGTCATGAAACCCAGTTTTGTCACACACACTTGACATCATATTCGGCAGAATGGATCTCCTATACTCTTCGCACATGACTGGTGAAAGAATTGTTACCAGCACTTGACGGAAACAATGGTCTCCCCTTCTTCGACCCTCCTCCCCCTTTACTGTGGGGATGTGTGAGGGGGTGTGGGTGGATGGAAGGGGTGACTATAGTGTGTTTTGTGAATCTGTGTCCGCAGGCATTTCTAGATACAGTATAGCAACTTGTGCCTTCTTGATAACATCAAGTGTTTCTTCACTACTTATCTCCAACCAAAGCAAATAGCTTGTATAAATAAGAGATCTAAACAAAGTACTAACAGTAACGTCCATCTACATCATTGAGGCAATAATGCATGCATCAATACCGTAAGATACTTGTGTAAGTTAAGCCTAAACAAATCTTCATTGTATTTTTCTACGAAAATAATGACTTATCTTTCACAATTGTATGGAATTAGTGTTTGTAGGCTAGATAAGCAACCAGCGTACTATAGACAAGTCATTTTATAACACTATAATTTAACTTTTCAAAAATATAAACTACAAAATTATTTTAGTTTTTGGCTAGTTGAAAGCTATTTTTTAACGTAAAATGCACCCGTTTTAGTTTTGCAATTGACTATCGGTGATTGCATTTTAAGGCAAAGAGAGCAAAACCTTCTGTTGTTTCATGCTAGCAAACAACTGACATTAATTATTCTCTCTGTTGTTGCTCCTGTTGTTTATTAAGTAACTTACAATGAATTCTATTTAAAGTTCAAAGGGTTCAGAAGGGTAATGGAAAAAGTGACTAAAGAGAACGCCTATATTAAATCACACGTTGGGGTCGGCACTCAAAAACAAATGCATCCTCACCGTAAATAATGAACTGTTTAACCCTTATAAAAGCCTACAAATTTCTGAATTGACGTTTATCCAAAAATAACATAATGCTGGGGAGTTGAAACCCTGTATCATGTACAAAACTATACCAGGGCCCCCAAAACAGTATAAAATAACCAACTTCATTATATTTGTCAATTTAAGCAAAAGCAAGTATTTTTTACTGTCAAATAAAGACTTTAAAACATAATTTAAATAACACCTACTCCACTTATCATAACATAAATTCAAATGTCTAAGTAGTTAAAGGATGCTTTAAATACATTGTAGTTGTATTCCAGAAGAATAATTGATTTTTCATTATTTTGAGGGACTGTATCTCTGAAAAACAAATACCTTAAAGTGTTAAAATAATATATCCTTTAACTTGATCTTCTTGTTGAGATATTGACAATTGATAGTAATGAATTAAAAACAGTAGGCCAATATAATAATTATTATACATCCTGTTTTTAAACTCATTAGACCCTACTATCCTGTAACTTGTTATGTCTTCTAATTTTTCTGACAAACTTATTGTTAGCTTTTCTAGTTGCCAAAATGTTTTTCTAGCAAGAGTATTTCTGTATGAAATCACAGTGCATACCTGATGGGGTTAACATATCCAAGATATTGATCAGTTACATGAGTTACTGTCACATAGGAAGTTGGTAACTGGACAATAGTGCTAAAAGTTTAGTACTGAGCTACCGATTACTGATTTGCATGACACACTGCAACACTAACCCATGAATCACAAGTGACTAAGTACAACCGTCTAGATTAGATGAAATTGGATGATTGCGATATGTGTTGCAAACAGGGGCGGCTCGAAGATGCATGCGCCCTTGGGCAGACTCAACAGCAGCGCCCCTAGAGGTGGTCTCTTGTGGAGGGGGGGGGGGGAGGTGATACCCCCAGCTCAAGGTGAAATCCGGCCACCCCCGGAAAATTTTAAAAATTTCAAAGCAACAATTAAACGTGTTTTAAAGTGGGCCTAATGTTAACTCGCTATTACAAAAGAAAACTGACTACATTACTAGTAATATGATTATAAATAGAAAGTATTATTTTTTAATATCGAATGTTTATGGAAACCTTTTGACTAGCACTAGCAAAAACAGTTATATTGTAGACTTTTTTAAGAATGGCCTCCTCATTTTGCTTTTCAGCTGCTCTTTTCTGAAATATTTCCCTACTTGGTTTAGAAAATCTCATGTTAATTTTTTTGTTCAGCTCATCTTTAAGGGGTAATATTATGTTTCCTATTGGAGATATTATGCCCTACCCTATAAATCTCCAGGCACCAACACATTCACACAAATCAATCACAATTATACTCAACTCTAACGAATAATCAGTACATTTATACTGCAGGCTGCAGGTTACACAGAGGATCTCCGGATCCAAATACTTCAGTGCAAAAGTAACTACCACAAAGATGCAAATAAATCCGACAACTGAAATATAGTCAACACGTAGCCACATAGCAAATTTCCCATAAAATAACATATTTTTTAACTTAAATAACACTTGTTTATTTTTGGTATTCAAGCAAACTTAAGCTTGTAAACGGCAGATTTAAGTGATTTGCTTTCAATTAAATATGCAGTGATTTTTACCATTATTTACATAATTTTAATTTCTGCTCAATGCTTTGAATGTGAAAAAATTCTGACTAAATAATAAAACCGAAATGACTTATGAAGGGTAAGTTTTGAAGCAACAGAAGTTTTTTTTCACTTAATAATGAGGCAACAATCTATTATACAGGGATAACTGTGTGTTCATTAATACCTACTACAATTTTATAGGTAAAACAAAACTTAGAATGGCTAACATTTTAAAACGAATGATTTGATCTAGCTGGTTTACGAACTTAACCTAAAGATTTACAAAAGGAACATTTGTACCAAATTTCATGAAAATCAGGCCAAAATTGTGACCTGCAGATTGGTCGCACACATAAATTATATAAAAATATACATAATATTATTAATGTTTGAAATTGGATTCAAGAGCGGTTGGGAAGCAAAAAACTGCAAACCACACCTTTCTACAATGTAACCTTCTCATTGGCGAGAAAAACTAGAAAGTAATAGCTCTATTTCCAAAGGAAAGGTGAAGCGAAGATGACACAAGCAGACAGCAAACAGCAACTGACAGTTCAGACTACTCGGGGCAGAGCAGTAGCCAGACACGGCGGCTAGATCCCAGAGATTACAGTCCACGAGTGTACAGTATAAGCCCGCTTCGATGCATATATGAAAATGTCACGTACCGATTTTACTCTACGTGTTCATCAATTCGGTGGTTTCAAGAAGGATTAATAAAACGGTATATTTTGAAAGAGGTATCTTTGATGCGTAAAACATCATTTGAAGCTCTAATTTTAGTTGTTAAATGTTTGGGCCTGTAGTTTGACTTATGTTTAACCGACACAACAACTTGTAATTGTCGCTGTTTCTTAGACGTACTTTTAGTTTTAAGTTACTCGGAAAACTTACAAACAAAATGTTTAGGTAGGTAAAAACTATGGGAGCCGCACCGAGAGACGTTTTATGACCGACCCTTATCCTCAGTAATTAGGGTCTAATCCTCGACCAGTTGCTAAAGGTGCGAGGAACAGTGAGGAGGGGGTGTGAGAAGGACTGTCACAGTCTTATGGCCTGTCACTCATATTAGCTCACTCATGCGGACAGACAATTGCCGACCCATCTTACACTCTGATGTCTCATCCGTTTGGAGAAAACAGGACAACTTCCCTCTAGCTAACTATGGAACCTTTAGGCTTATTACTTTGAGAGAACCAAACGACTCTCTCCAGGCACTCGCACCTTTCAAACCAAGCGACAAAATAACCAAGAGCAACTGAGACACTACATACGTTTGAAGTGCTTCCAGTTTAATTTTGGAACATTGCCAATCAATCAATTCTTGTTTAAAATAGGAAAAACGATCAGGCTAAATTGAACAGTAAACGATAGGAAAGAATATGTTTAGGGAATTTTAGAGACCTTTCATGTGCCTTAGATTTAAACTAGAAATATAAGTAAAACTTAGCACCTATTTTCATAGAAATATGTTATATGTTCAGGTTTATAAATATGTACGTATATACAGATGTCCCTCAAAAGATGTATACACAATACTGACATTTGTATTTTATCAAATATAAACTTTAACTTTATGATTTGACTGTATTAATTTTATATGTCATAATTTGCATAAACGCTAAATAGCTAATTTATTATTAAAGAAATTCAAAGACAAAATGTGTGGTCCGAACTGGGACTCGAACCCGAGTGTTTCACTTGCTGGGTGATTATGCTGATAAGTTTCTAATATACTTGGTTTTTTATTGCTAAAATGTATTAATGTTCAAAACGGTGAACTTTAAAGTTCTCACAATAACCACATCGTTTTGGTACCGACTGTTATAGAGCTCAAATTAGCTGTCATTGAAAGAATTGATAATTTAAAGACAACGGAACATTCAGCATGTTTTGTTCAGACTAAATTAAATAAATAGTCTGATAAGTTTCTAATATACTTGGTTTTTATTGCTAAAATGTATTAATGTTCAAAACAGTGACCTTTAAAGTTCTCACAATAACCACATCGTTTTGGTACGGATTGGGAAACCGACTGTTATAGAGCTCAAATTAGCTGTCATTGAAAGAATTGATAATCTAAAGACAACGGAACATTCAGCATGTTTTGTTCAGACTAAATTGAATAAATGAATAAATGATTTATTTTCCAATACTTATAAAATATGTACAAACATGTTTTTCATTTGGAAAAAAGACTGACCACTTACACAGTTATGTGGTCAGTTAAATAAATAGTAAAATTAAATAAATAGTCTGATAAGTTTCTAATATACTTGGTTTTTATTGCTAAAATGTATTAATGTTCAAAACGGTGACCTTTAAAGTTCTCACAATAACCACATCGTTTTGGTACGGACTGGAAAACCGACTGTTATAGAGCTCAAATTAGCTGTCATTGAAAGAATTGGTAATCTAAAGACAAAAGAACATTCAGCATGTTTTGTTCAGACTAAATTAAATAAATAGTAACATTCAGTTACATTGTTGAACACAGACGTTTTGAATAATAATAAGTTGGCGTAACGTCAAAAGCCACAGGTTTTATTAGTAATTAGTTACATTCGATTAAGGTGTGTATACATTTTTGAGACATTCTGTATTTAATTTTGAATTTAAACATCAAATATACAGTATTTTGTTTATTATAAAATCAATATTTGCTAATACGAGTACATTTTAAATAATTCGTCCAAATAATTTTGAAGTTTGAAACCTTTAATTATAAATATATTGTTCTTCAAATTTATAATTAATGTTGTCATACGTGCTCACCGGATGATGTTCTAGGGTCAATTATAATGTTAACAGGATATTCAATGTGTTAGGATTTAACCGTTGTTAATAAATAATTATCCCTTATAAGGATAATAACCGAAATTGAAATAGCCTAACTCAATAAGGGTCATAAATCAAACCTTTTGTACATATTATATTCATTAGAATGCATGTTATATTATGTTAACCTATGTATATTCTGTTTGAATACAGTACTTTTTTGTTCATCATGTAACGAAGCGGCTTAAAAGTATTTTCAATTAGTTAATTATTCAATTTCACGGAGTATTGGAAATTTCATAATAAAAATTAATTTCTGAAAAGTTTGCAAACTCAAAAATATAAATTTATTTATTATTTACTTAACTAGGGCTCAACACATAATTTATACGAGTTATCAAATGTCTTGTAGCCTACATGTATAATTATTATCCTCGTGGTGTCGATCCGAACAAATCTGTGCAAACTTTCCTTTTCCTAGTTTATGCTAGAAAGTTAGATTTTTCAACCTTGATTTGTAATGTAGGTTTTAAAAAACACCTAAGTCTGCATATGGTCGCTGTTAAACTAACTCGATAACAGTGGAAATGTACGAGGAACGTCAATATTCCGATTTCAAAATCAACTTATGACTCAAGTTTGCAAGGTTCTTGGTGGTGTGGAACTGGAAAGTAAACACAAAAGCAACTGTGATCAGGTACCGGCCGAGAATACAACTCTGTTCGAATGGGGTACCCTGTCTTCCAGGACCCGTCTCTCACCCCATTTCAACCTCAGCGCTACCCCCGCCTCCTTCTACCTGCGTTGTTTCTCGCGCCTACTCACTCACCGTGAAATGCGCTTAGGATATCTTGCATATATTAAACGTCTCTAAGTGCTAGACTCAAAAACTATGGGTATCCTTTGAATTTCCATTCAAAATGCAGTTCAATGGTTTATTATAATTTATATTAGTCCCTTGGAGGGGAAAATTCCGGAGATTGCGTTCTCGGTTAAATGACACTTGGTCAAGGTATCATCTAAATTAGTGTGTTCGTTAAGAGAGTCATAGTTACTCCCGCCTGATTTCAGAACCTGATTTCACAGATTACCTAGAGAGTAGAGACCCTCTGGAATTTCTGTGCTGATATTGATGATCGATTCTAAGAGTTGATATTTAGCCACCTTGGTTTGTTCACTGCGGGTCTTGACCAGCGAGCAGGTACGAGGTGTCTTGTGTCATACTTACCATGAGCCTGTGTCGATGTCGGTGACGGTGACGGTGCGGGCACCACAGCAGACAACAGTGTGAATGCGAGTGCGAGGGGCACGGGCTCCAGAAACCACCCCCGAAGTTCATGCCCCGACAGCGGGGCTGCTTGCTTCACTGCAAGTCTTTTGTTCGTATACTGACTGATCTAATGTCGGCAGCTACACCACAGCCGCTCTAACTTTGCATCTGGGCTTTGTTCATGATGGCAACAAGCTCTCGAGACATCATATCTTCAATAAAAAGATAGCTTTCCGCTAGCTTCAACTCTCATTTTTGCAGCTATTATGTAGACCGCGAAAATTATGTTTAATTAAAAAAAACCATAAAAATTCATTAAACTAGCCAAGTACTTTTAAACACATTTTATTTTAACGCTTTCACAAAGTTCTAGTTGAAAGTTTTTACTAGAAACCTCGAGAGAGTCCAGCTCGGTGCGGTCAAAAACGTTTCCCATTTAGATATGAGTCAACCACTGGAACAGTTTTTGCAGTGTAAACATATTTCCGTACATTGCCTTTTAAACATTATTAAAGATTGAATGTGTTAGCAAATTTAATTTTGATTGGTCTTATAAAAATTGGGCAGTTAAAGTTTGTAGTTCCCAAAATTTTAATATACTCCCCCGTCTTTGGTAATTGCTCTTATTTATATATTTTATTGATTCCGGAGATAGAACATTATTGAGCAGTGTCGCCACTTCCATGTACACCTAGACAAGGTCATGCAAATGCAAAGTTTTAGCGGTTCTAGTGTGAGTGAATATACCTCCACTCTTCACCCTACCCACACCCCTAGACTCGTACGTGTACGGTGTAGGGTGTACGTCAATGTGAGCGTCTGTCCTCGGCGACTGTGCCCTAATATTGAATAGGCCTACTAACAGCTGGTAACAGTGTGGATCTTATACTCTACTCTAGACTTCACGTTGGCACTTTCCAGTTTCCTCTTATCCCTCAACAAAATGTTCTCGGTTCGTTATCAAAGGAAGGTTTCAATGCTTAAAAGCGTGCAGTACCTTTCGGCCATTTTGTTGTTTGTCCCATGAACAATGCAGAAAAACCAATTTCATGCAACACCTCACGCCTGCAAATTGATCAGATCTTTCTTAAATAAATTTGATTTGAAAAATGTACTGCAGTGACTCCACTAACCACATTGTTGAAAATTGTACTCGTACTAGTAAAACAAAAAAATCCAATAAAAAGTTTCTTCAATTTTTGGATTCATGTCACGGTTTTATAAATGAGAAAATGGAAATTTGGCTCAGGGGAGTCATTATAACATTGAATGCACTTTAAAACAGAGTTTATTTCCTAAAAATCCGATAAAACTGTAGGCGAGGTAAACCAAGAAAACACATGTTTTTACATTGTTCTTATGAGACGAAACTCAAGGTCACGACCACTACTGACACTATCTAAAAGACTTCTTCAGAAGCTGGCAACAAGTGACTGAAGATGGTACTACACAGCGAGATCGAAATATTTCAAGCTAATCATTATGATGTTTTGACGCGGTATGGACTGGAATAACTAGATTATAGTTGTAACGCATACGTATTGTGATAATCGTCGATGATTTGATTGTATATCAAGCATTATCACGCCGGCCAAACAATTTTAGAACAAAGCACTTCTACATAAGTTACGTAACTTTAACCGACACTTAGCTCACTTTTCCCGAGGCCTGGTTGGCGTAAATATGAAAATAAACAGGCCGCAAAGCGACTGCGACTCTGCGAGTGACAAGGGGACAGGCGACAGTGATGAGGTTATGGGTAGGGGGAGAGGATGCCCAGTGTTGGGGGTTGGAACCTTTTGACCGTGAAATCGTGTTACTTGCGCCTCACTTGCAGGACACGTCCAAGCATTAGCAATAAACTGACATCACGGCGACCAGTACCGTATTAAAGCACCGCAGGAAAATTAATTATCAACATATTTTTAAATGAGTTAAATAAACATGTTTTAATTATAAACATATTGTTTAGGGCCACACAATTTTGGAAGCATTTTGGGTTGAGAAGGTGTGGGTAAACGTCAGTACCTGAGTTGGGAACTATTTTAGCAACTTTCCTAAGGCGCTAATCCGTAAGAGATGTGTGGGTAGACGTCAGCATAGTGTAATAAGTACTTATTACACCATGGACGTCGGTACCGGTACCTCAAAACATAAAAGTGGAAGTGCTAAAGCGGTAAAGCCTCGCCAAAACTATGAACATCATATAATATTTCAAAGTATATTAGCGGTATACCGTAAAACGACTGAATGCGGTGTAAATATACTTTAATAATTATCCCGAAAAACTAAGGATACATTCTTAAACATTAAGTAAAGATATTCTAATAGAAGATAACTGCCGCCTCTGGGGAGATCTTTTCCTTTTTTACTATCAAGGGTATTTTCTTTAATTAAAGTTTAAGAGTTATTCTGTGTTTTTTTCAGGATAGGCATACGATTACACTTAGAAAACCTGTAAAAGTCAAGAGAAGGGAGGGAGGTGGCACATTCCAGTCTCCTAGTAACTAGTAAGCGATTGTGTAAAACGTAAACGCCTCTGTATAATAGACTACTCGTATACAGAGATATCTGAGACTAGTGCCGCACCTGCAAACACGATTTGCAGAATGTGCTAAACTGTTGACCGAAACGTCGTGTAAATCAAGTGACGTGATGGTTGCACATTGCACAAGCTCGGCAATGACCCATTGACTGTCGTCACCCCGTCCGCCGTCCCCGCGCGCTCAACGCAGCAGTGCAGCTTGCTATACCAGTTATACACCTGCGTGTTCTTCGAGTGCGCAGCCAATAAACAAGTCGTAAAGTAAGATTTATTTAAGTCAAAATGCTGTCTCGTAAGATGAAGTGGCTGTCGCTCTTATGAACCTAGAGTCAGAGAAAACTACCAAATTGGGAGGTACAGAACGGCAGGTAATGATTGTTTGGTCGACCTCGAACTCATCAACTTTTAAGCCCCTAATTAGAAAGTCAGGAAAAGGTAGCCTAATCCTGACCACGAATTCACCAACTTTTGCCTCCAGTTAGACATTGGGTGATGGAAGGGTGCAAGCGATCAAGCGTGAATGGAATGTGACCGCAAGGGCAGAGACTGACGCTGCGCCCCCATGTAATAGCAAAAGACGTCCGTTCAACGAACCTAATGACACGTTGCATAACAGTAAACTGTCAAAGTAAAAATGTATGTAGTTTGAAATCAAAGCATATTGTACTTTTGAACCACATTAATTTTAATTTTTAAATAGACATGTTTCGCCTCAGCATAATCGGTATAAATAAATAGATACATCTGGAATAAAAATTCTTAAATTGTACAGGTGAAAAAATGTTTAAAGACAAATATGATTTCTTGAACTAATTTGCTGTATCATGTATAATTTCAAATATATTTGGGTATTTCAGTTTGTTAGAATATATTTGGAAGTCCTCTTTACGATTCATAATTCACCCCCTTTTTAACAAATTTCCATTTTTTCTTCAATACTTGTTACGTGTGATTATACTGCAAGTAGTGTTCAACAAACGATGCCTATTTAAATATAAAAATTAGTATGGTTAAAAAGTCAAATATTCTTTCATTTCATAGTAATTAATACTACAAAAAAAAGTTTCTTTGCTCTTCGCAGTTTTTATTTAGCACTGACCGTACATAGTTTACGTCTTGTATAGTAGTGATTGAGTGTAATGAAATACCGGGATTTGCGTTTAAAACTGTGTTTGGACTTGTGATGGAGGTCAACTACTTAAAAATAGGGTTTAGTGAGAAAGGTAATAAACAACTGTTTTAAACAAATTAGAAATTAATGTTTTGTCGCGTGAGCATGGAAAGTGATGGACGCGTTTGAACCAGTTGAAGCACGCAAGTGAATATCAAACCGTATCAACATTGCTTAACCACGAGTAAACAAAAACTTTGTACAGTTTCGCTATATTCCGGAATCACTAAACTGTCTAGATATTAGTTAAATTCGAAAATTGGTGGTTACAGGCTATGAAAAAATATTTCGACCTATTTTTAACTATCTGAATAAGTAAGTATAAATCGTTTGATACAATCAAAGATTATAAGAAACCCCTAGTTTCTTGATATTCATAATCCTATTAGAGAAGAATAGGGAGCTAAAGTTGGTGAGTTCGTGGCCACCCGGTTGTTTTTACCTTCTCAGCTAGGAGTTCAACTCGTCAACAGGCTGCCAAATTTGATATAAAGTGCCCCGAGCTTGAGGCTTTTGGGTTGAGGGGTTTTGACGCAAGGACACAATATCAGATCAAAATCCCGAAATATTGTCAAAGTAGACATTTTGACACAACTTGTTTGGGAGAAAGGTAAGGAAATCGCGACAGAGTGGGAGGAGTGCTGTGCGAGGGCGGCGATGACCTAGCGACCGGGTTCTCAGAAATGTCTTATAATCGAGTTAAGAATAAAACAATAACCACCCACTTTGTTTAGCGCCAAGTGCTCACACCGAGCGCTTAGGCATCTTCACCACGTTATACGCCCTCTTACTAACGCTAAGCTCATTCCAATTATTGATTCATATGTATTACTCAATTGCAAGTTCAGTTCTTATATTTTAGTTGGTTTTAACAGAGCCGGTTATCTGCAGAAGGTATTAAATTGTCATACAACATTTTTTTATGTGAAGTGTAGCATTTTAAACCAGATTTCTTGTAATCTTTAAATAAGTATTTAAAAAAAGAGTCGAGATAAAAACCTTTCCTTACGTCTTTGAATTCGTATTAAAATTCCCTTTCTTTTGAGGTGCCGCAAAGGGGGGTTTGTGGGTGACGAGGTTTTCGGATGGGTGACGCAAAGTACGTCAAAACAAACCTCAGAATCCTATAAAAACATTCCTTAAGATTTTTTAAAAAAGGTTGTCCTTTTCCAAAAGTTAAGGTGGGGGAGGACATTTAAAACACCCTGCATAAAACCTACCTTATTAAAGTCGTAAACCTTTTAAATTTGAACGCACATTTAACAGATTTTACACAATTCGTTTCTAACATTAATAAAACCCCAGATGAAACATCAACAATATTAGAGAACTTGAGTCATAGTATTGGATAAGTGCATAGGGCTAATGAAATAAAATAACGCAATGAGTAGCGAGCATTTCTGGCGAAAGTCCTCGCAAGTTAATTCTTCAGAGAATTGGCTTTTGTGTACCATTGAACTAAATTATAAACAACAATAATTAACTCACACCACAAAACACTAACCATAAAATAACACAATAACAACAAAAGCCTAATAGAGATTGTCTTAGCTCCAGTTATATTGATTAAATTAATGAAATTAATTAAATTAAATTATGTGGATATTATACAATTTTGTAAGCCGTGTTGTGGTGATGACGAGTTTGTCGGCCGCGGCTTATGACGAACTTTTGTCATTGTAGCCGGTTTGCTTACCTAAAACTGGACTGGTCAAGATTCTTCGTTGTTTTATTGTGTGCTTTGAGATTATGTGTCAGTTAGCGAAATTTCTACGGGTTTGCGTTTCCAGGAGAGTCGTATGAGTCATCAGGAGCCGCGTCGGGCAATACTTCTTCGTCCTCACTGTCTAACCCCACTTTACACCTGCTTCCTCCCCTATTTTTGTGCCAAAAGGCCGCTTTGGAGAGTGTTCGGATTATTTCCTGATTTATGATCACAGAAAACTGACCATTTGTGTCAAAATGCCGGCTCCCAAGGCTTTGAGGCCGACGGATAGAGCGGCCGCGGAACCCACGCTGGGCACCACCGCTTATAACATGGAGTAATAACTGCAAACGATTTTTTTAAACCAGTTAACGTTCTTAAAAAACGTTTTCAATAGAAGCATAACGCTATCGAAGCTGCTGCATATGCTCTCTTAAACTTGTACTTTCGGCAAACAATAAATTATTAATTACGTTTTTAAAACTTGATTTTCCTATAAGAACATTTAACTCGAATAATCGTAATAAATATTTTGTTTAGCAAGGAATTTTTCCTTTTTCTTACGTTTGTATGCTTGTATTGCTTGTTTATCCCTTTTATTGCATTAATGGCTCTATGCTTCTATTGACACACTTTTTCCATTTTAGTACATTAATTTACGCAGTTTTTTCGTTCTGACTTTGCAACTGAGGATTATTAAGAAGGAAACTTTAAGCCAACTACGAGGTATTCTACATAAAAAGGAGGGAAATGGCGAGATTTTCTTTGGTTGGTAGTACAGTCCAAACCCCCTGATAAATCACTAGGTATTTGGGTTTGCTATGCTGCCAACAGAGAGTGGAATGGAGTGTATGTGTGGGTTTGAATTGCGCATACAGTAGGCCTAACGTTTCAAGTGCGATAGTAGTGGAGGATGGACGGAGGTGGATAGTGGGCAGGTGATACACAGGTGGGAGTAGCGTGGACACCGACACAGCCGACACCGCCACACTTCCGACACAGCCTGCACTAGCGACTTTTCTTACTCTTCCGACACTGACGACACCGCCACACTTCCGACACTGACGACACCGCCACACTTCCGACACAGCCACCACTACCGACACAGCCTGCACTACCGACTTTTCTGACACTTCCGACACTGACGACACCGCCACACTTCCGACACAGCCACCACTACCGACACAGCCTGCACTACCGACTTTTTCTGACTGACACTTCCGACACTGACGACACCGCCACACTTCCGACACAGCCACCACTACGACACAGCCTGCACTAGCGACTTCTTCTGACACGACACTGACCACACCCTTCCGACACCACCACACCTCCGACACCGCCACACTACCGACACAGCCTTCACTACCGACTTTTCTGACACTTCCGACACTGACGACACCGCCACACTTCCGACACCACCACACTTCCGACACCGCCACACTACCGACACAGCCTGCACTACCGACTTTTCTGACACTTCCGACACTTACGACACCGCCACACTACCGACACAGCCTGCACTACCGACTTTTCTGACAATTCCGACACTGACGACACCGCCACACTTCCGACACCGCCACACTACCGACACAGCCTGCACTACCGACTTTTCTGACACTTTCGACACTGACGACACCGCCAAACTTCCGACACAGCCATCGACTACCGACTTTTCTGCGGTCACTAGTTAAACTAGCCGTGTCTTTATACCGAAGAAATGCCCGTCTGTAGAGAGTTTCTATTGTCTGTGCTCTGTGAGTGAGTGCAGCACCGCCCATTCCCAGAAGACGCATTGCGGAACCGGCCAGCTAGCTGTCACAATCCACGACTAGCACACTGACACGCTTTGCACACAGTGTGATTTCCGCGCAGGCAAATATTTCAGGTTGACCATTGAAGATAATACACCTTTCCACTGTACCGTGATTGCATACAGTCATTATTTTAGACCGCACGTGCTAAAATTGCCCATAACATCCTATTTGGTACGCGATACGGGTGGAAAATATACGATGTAGTTTCAACAATTAAAGTAGTCCAAGGGCGTGAAAAAGTTACTTGCTAAAACTACGAAGCCTCACGCCAATGATTACTATTCTAATTGAGTAGATTAGTAATCATTGCTCACGTCAACTTGTTCACGGGCCTTTTATTGCCTTTTCAAGGCTTTCAGTCCAAAAACGCTGCCTCTACTTTCCGTTTGTATCATAACCTTTCATAGTGTCAAAATGATTATCTAGGGTGGTGTGCCAGAGCTTTGAAGGTACAGCAGCTTCACGGTTTCAAAGTTTATTCAAATAAAACCTCTAACTTGAACCATCTGCTTCTAATCCACCCAAATTGACAAGCTGAACTCCTTTCCGATCTTGACTACCGTCTTAACGTTAGCTAGTTCTCCATACTTTTTCCCTATGTATGTCATCTAAGATATTTTTAACGTAAATATTTTTCAATATATACATACAGAGGGTTGCCAAAAATTGCAAACCTTTGAGTATTAATCCGCACGACCTATAGAGCTTACAATTCAGCGATTGTCAAAGCTAAGTAGATTAGTATTGATCTGAAGAAGCCTAATGTTATTAGGTGAAATATAATCACTTTCAAATTAAACTATTGTTTTAATGGTTTTGCGGAATACATTGCCAACCAACTGAAGATTTAAAGAAGTTAATATGTCTTCATCTTTTAGAAATCAACTGAAGTAGATTAGTCACTACCCATAGCATTCTTGTACTCTACGCGCCTTTCAATCGTAACGTACCTCATCTGAAGATTAGTATTGATAATACTCGAAATATAATAATCGATTTTCTTTAAAAATTGAGTATTATTATAAAAGAAGATGACATGCCACCAAATAATCATACTCGAAATATAATAATCGATTCTCTTTGAAAATTGAGTATTATTATAGAAGAAGGTGAGATGCCACCAAATAATCATACTAGAAATATAATAATCGATTCTCTTTGAAAATTGGTTTATTATAGAAGAAGATGAGATGCCACCAAATAATCATACAATGAATTCATCTTCACCCAGATCATCATATCGCCAAATTCGGAGTGCCTTTTAATGTTTCAAATTGATAAAATAACAACGCAGCTATAGTTTTATTCAAATGTATTAGTTTTTTTCAGTGTCACTGCATTTTTAAACTAGTTTCTGTTTTAACCACAAGTTGACCAATTGTCATAAATGAAATAGAACAGACATCGTATGGGCAAGAGCTGCAGTGTGCAGTCTGCACGAGGCGTGAGACGTGAGACGTGCGAAGTGGGCTTGCCAAGTTTAGTAGTGACTGCTGGATGACCGGAGACTGGGCTTGGAATGGTCGAGGGCACGACACACATCTCGCCATTCACTAGTCACTACTAGTAGTCGATTCATTCCTTTCACACTGACTACTGACTAGTAGATCCGTCAACAGACAACAGTACTATCCGCTCCTTGAGAACTTCATTCATTTAAACGAGCCGGAAAAATATTTGCTTCTCTCGTGACGGTATGACGACATTGAAAACTCATTGTCATCAACCATTGAATGTCCAAATCATCTCGGGCCTATCGAGATGCGGCGATTATGTTTTTCAACTGATTTCATTAAACCAAACATAAATGTGGATTTTATCTAAAAAAAACTATTAACTGACTATGGATAAGAGAGGGCGGCTAAATATTGCCTAATTCCACCTCTGCAGTCTGCATCCGTCTGTCGCCTACCGGTAGTCTTGTGGTAGCCAGAGTGTTTACAGTTTCGGCTAGGGTTCTGGATAAAGTGCTTGTATTGATCCGGACGCTGCGACACGGCGCGACTGAGAGGCGTCGCGACGCGACTTGACGACGCTGGACCCGGCGCCGCGACGCAACCCTGCACCCTTCCCCCTCCTTGTATCCGCCTAGGCGACCTAGGCCCCTGAACCGTGGCTCGCGCCTGCCTACTCCACTCACCAGAAGTGTCGTGAGCAGGGCGAACAGTATTTTAAAGTGTAAAACTGTTGAAAGTGCGATCTCGTAAGAGAGGTAGGTACACACTCTCACGAAATTAGAGGCAGGGAGAACTACCGAGCTGGAAGACCCAGAACGTTTGACATCTCGTGGACGAGTTAATTTTGCACACTTACTTTTGAGATTATGAAATAATAATGAAGTTTATTTCCAATATTTACATACAAGCTGAATAGTGCAAGATTTGTCTGAAAATATACTGATGGCTATTTCCAGTAGTCTAGCTGCCGTCAGAACATAAAGAAAGAGATTAAACGTGTCCTGTTGCCGAAGGCATTTACAGTTCGTCATAACATAGAATATACATAACATTAATATTATTATGCTTATTCTGTGGACATAAGACTTGATCGAGGAGGCGTTTTATAGTTCAAAATTTGTCAGATGAGTTTAAGGCGCGCGATCGGGGTTAGACGGGTGATATTCGAGAGAATGAGTATTGTACGAGTGTAACTTATGAATAACTATAATCTAGTTCTTCCGGTTCGCACTGCGTGAAACAGCTTTAGAATTTGATTGAAATATTTCGGTATCACTGTGAAGTACCATCTTCAGTCACTGATTGGCTGAAACTGTACTTGCTGTCTGCAGATTGGCTTTGTAGGGTGGTTGCTCAAGCGTAATCGAGTCCAGAATATTCATTCTCCAAGAAAGATAAACACAATATAAACAATTTCGAAATCGAAAAGAAGAGAGTCACGCAGCCCGGGATTCAGAAATTTGAAACTGTTTACACTACCCTAGTTTTAGAAACATGTATTTTTTTCGTAAGTGTGTGGCCCCATAAAAGGAAGTGACGCTTGCCCTTACAGGCAGAGAGAGCTACCGATTTGGGATAATTAGTACGGTAGCTTATGAAGGTTTTCTCTCAACAGGTTGTCAAATTATATTAACAGCGTCCAATGCTAAACGCTAAAACAGTTCAACGCAAAGGTAATACAGACGCGTTTACGACAAATGACTACAATAACACGGAATAAAACTGTAGTGGAATCATTCAATCATTTGCATGAAAGAGAGCGAGTGAATGCACTAAAGGCGCGGCTATACTACACCGTCATGTCATGTCACGTCACAAGTAAGTTGGAATGGAAACTTTGATGTTTGAATAAATGGAAAATGTTACAAACTAAAAGACACAAATGACGATTACATAACGTTGTCTTGTACTCGTTGTACATTACGTAACGTTGTAATAAAATATTTATCTACATAAATTTAGTAGCAAATTTAAATAATACATTCAAAATTCTGCTTTCATTCAATCAATTTTTAAACCATAACACTTAATCTACTATACGGTGGAACAAATTATCTCGCATTTAGATCGCACCGCAGATGATGCCAGAAAAAGGAAATTTCTAAAGGAATTTCCGCACATTGCCAAACAAACCAAAACACCCAGTTTTAAGCTGAAATCCTGTAACACCACTCCAAAAGAAACTGAAAACACCATTTTGATCTAGATGAAAAATATACGTGTGTGGACTGCATGTTACATATTCCTAATAGTAGAGTCAGAAACACTTGTGAATCAGTCACCGTAGACAGTTAAGAAAATACCAATCCATCTGATGAAAGACGTCTCGACAACGACTCTGAACGCGAATTTAACTCAATTCCAAAGGTTAAATCAATTAGAGTTAGTAACTGCTCTCCCTGTTGCTAATTCATCCGTTATCTACCGTAAGTGTTACTGTAAGTGTAGGTCTACTGATTATTGTCGTCGATCCCGAGTTCCAACTTGAGCATTAAATCTCCGCATCATGATGGATTAAACTTTCAAACTTTACTCGAAATTATCCTCCAGTCTTGGGGGCAAATGTTTTCACAAAGACGAGAATCAGAGTCTGGAACATTGAGGATTCGGTGGGGTTATGTAGGGTTGTGTTTGGAAAACCTGACAGGGAAGTTGTACAGTACTTAAAATCAATTGTGAAACGATTTCCGTTTTTTTCTTGATTGATGAAGATACCAGAAGTTTTTGGTAACGAAAAATATTGAAGTTTTAAATTTAAAGTGTTATTATAAACAGACGTAGCCTAAAAAATCCTACAAATAACGATTTCTGTGGTCTCATGATTCTTAAGTAAAACTAACTGAAAAATACTGTGCTAAGAGTCTGTAACTACGTTTGACGAAGTAACCTTCTACCAAGGAAGGTAAACGTTCACCAATCACCGTTCTGTGTCTCCCACACCGGTTGTTGTCCTCGCCTCTAGTTTCGTACAAGTGTATGTATGTACGTCTAGAGTATTCATTGTTTAAATATTCGCAAAATAGACATTTTTTTTTTTATTTAGAAGCGAGATAGTTTGTACAGTTTCGTAATTGGAATGCTTGCCTTCACGACTCTTTCGAACGGGTTTGTAATTGTGCGAACTGCTTGAAGTTTGCGTTTGTGCAGCCTCCCACAGCGTAGTTTGTGAAAGTAGATTACTCAATAATACGCCATCGTCACACCTGAGACAGTTTCCTCAAAACATAAATGCAGACAGTTTCGAGCGATCGTGGTCTATGTGAGAAGCTAACCTGCGGAATCTTGTTGAGTAGACCTCTACAATTTTAGTTTTGACGTACATTTCTCTGAGACTGACTTATTCTTTTTCCCGCAAGCAAACCTAAATGAAGTTTTATGGTTTTGAATTAGTTTTGAGACTGAGTTCGTTGAAATGTTGAATTGTTCTGTTAAGCCCAATAAAAGTAACGATCTCAAGTTGTTTATTGAATTTGCGTTGAAAAGAAAGCTGTGTCATCTGCGTACTGGACGAGTCGCCCTGGGGCCGATGAAATGGCATCGTTGAAAAAATGCATCGTACATAAAGAACAGCAAGGGTACAGTATGTATCCTTGTTGGACCCCGTATCTCAAATATTCCTTCCTCGATCTGAGATTTTTACAAATTGATGTTTTCGTTACTAAGATACAATTCAAGCACCTGAGAGACACTCCTAGGAATCCGTAATGCTTCATTTCTCGAATGAGGATTGGATGATCAACACAGCAACAACACAGGTTCGATCGTGACACTTCGCTGTAAGATAGCCTCTTCCTACCCTGAGATGGAACAGCCTGAATATTGAATTCATCAGTTCATTTAAAGTAAATGTAGGTGAATTGACGGCGAGTGTTTACTTGGGCCTCGGCTAATGCACGTTGACACTGGACACTCTGCACTCGAGATGTCAGCTGCAAAGTTAAACTTGGTAACTTAGCACACTTGCATGGGAAGAGTGTAGACCTACCCCAGATTCTGTCAGTCTGTCAACACCTACTAGTAGGGCTCCTCCTAAAAGTTAAACAGGTCGATTCCTTAAAAAACCTTATTCAGGTGGTTTGTAGATATTGTTAACTTGACCTTTTACACTAATTGACTGTAGGCCTACACTGCAGTTTTCAAATGCTATTGTAAAGTAAAAAAAGGTAGTTTATCTTGTTTAACGAAGTTAGGAAAACAAAGTCCTCTCTACCACTCAACCTCGACCTTTACCTAGCGTCACAGTATAGTCACATTACAAATTGTAAGAGGCGATTGCGGGGATCGAACCCGCACCACCGGAGTGATGAGCTCCAGAGTCGCGTGCGATACCAATCCGATACCAAAGATATGGTCTAAAGTTTTTAATACACTCCACAATTATTTGAATACAACAATTCTTCCATGTACGCATTTAGTTAGATGATAGCAACTACTTATGTTATGTAATATACCTATGACTCAAGTCTACTCGAATAGAGAATTTGACGAAAGATACGGAAAACTCCTACAAGCTGATACGGAAACTACTGACTCACGTGCAGTTAGGAAAACGGTACTACAAGATACTGCGATACATTGTAGGCCTACATCGTACATTATAGGCCTACCTACACAACTCAGTTCTAGCTACATACATACGTCCTGGCAGGTAGTGCTACTTGTACAAAATGTAGATATAAACCCCTGGTGTTGCTTACAAGTATATCGAGCCTCTTAAGAGGGGACCGGATAGAGCCCGAGCGGCGGGATAGGGAAATTAACTTAGGAAAATTTGCAAACGATGTTTTAAATAAGTCAATGAGCTAAAACTTGGAGAGTTTCTCTCTGAAAGTATTGAGTGATTAGTGCTGGTGCATATTATTGAGTTTGGTTATAAAATATAATTTAAATTAGCGAATTTCAAGTAAAATGTTCCTATGGAAAGTTAAATTTATTAATTATGTAAAACAAATGTTTTTTATGGTTTTTTTATGGTTTTAATTTTTTTTATTTCAAAAGTAAGTGAAACCAATAGTCACGGGCCTTCTTTCAACTGATGCGGCCTATCGAACCAAACTTGTAAGGGTTTACGGCGGACTGTTTTTCACCTTTCGAAATAATGTTTACATTAATAAACATGATATGTTTGGAAACTAGGAGAGTTTTGCATAGAGCCCGATTTCTCATAACTTGTTCAATAGTATTACAAACAAACTTTGAAATTGTCTAAATTTTAAAGCTTTTCAACTCCATTTTGTACAATTAATACGCACAATTTCGGAAAAAAGTTTCATACGCGTGTAGGAAAACTCTAGTTACCAAATATTTCACGTTAAAAAAAATTTTCATGTTAAAAATTATTAAATATTTAATAATTTTGTAAATAAAATAAAATAATATATCTATTTATTTATTTAACGGCCGTAGGAGTATATTTCTCATTATGTATTTCATAAAACTACGTAATGTAAAGGTTTTTACATTACCGTGGTGGCCAAACTGCTAAATGCGTATTTCCCATAAACCGTGCTACTAAGTAGGCGCCGGAATCAAATCTGACACTAAAAGTAAGTACAATCGTGTAACATTCCGTCTAGTCATAAAACATTGTCAGAAATGTATTTTAAAATTAAATAAAATGTAACTGTGCTCATAGTCAAAAGAAATTGTTATTTCCATTTCATTTATGACTATTCACAAATGATAGATGATGCTATTTTATTACGATGTTTTATTTTGGAAACAGTGACTAAAACGATGCAACTTGGTTAAAACATTTTAAACGGTAAATCGCACGGTTTTAAGCTTTTAAGCGAAGAAGTTTTCAGAAATTCGTCTCCATAGTTGTCACCTAGAACTATTTATAAAATTTGTAATATTGAAAACCTAAAATATGGTCAAATCTACTTTTAACGAGAAGAAACGTCGCAAACAAACTACAAGAAGTAAAGAATAAACACGACTATTAAATAGTGAGATAAAGGAAATGAAGAACTGCATCGAGAAGGCGGAAGGTAGAAGACAAGCTTAGAAACTGAGTGCGAAGAGAGGTTAACTTAACCTATACTCGTACAGAGGCACGAGGACAGACTAGCGAAGAGTGAGTGAGACTTGTTCAAAGAGATGGTTTACAAGTCAGGAGTCAAGGGTCAGGAGTCAGAGGTGCCGGTTTGCAAGTGAAGAGTGCCGAGATATACTCACGGTGACGACGAGGATGAGCACATAGTGTCGACGTGACGACGAGTTGACGAGCTGACGTCGTGGACGGCGGAGCGCCGAGTGTACTAACGCGCTAAAGACTACAGGGGATGTACCGTGAGGGGCGCGTAGAGGAGAGCGCGTGCGCAGTAGCCGCACCACCCCCACATTGATCCACTGCCGACACCGCCGATCACAAGCCCGCTCACATTGTTTTACACTCCACTTACGCTAATTTCTCTCCCCCTCGCTGTGAACTGACAACTACCGCACGGTCCATACCGCATCTGTACTGGGTCCGACGGTACAGATCTAAATAAATAAATAAATCTTGTATTGTGTAAAAAATATACACGCTATGCAACCGTCATTAGAATTAAGTGTCTAAAATTTACATTCATACACATCGAAATCCCATTCAAACATACAGGATTTGCATTCGCCCAATTCTAATTCGCTCGAATTTGGCCCTTTGTCGGTGGTCTGTTTAAGCGGAGCCAAAATGTAGAGGCAGGGTAATGTCAATTGTTAATGTTTGAATGCTGGTCTGCATGACTGTCTCCATCATTGTAGCTTTGCTATTATTCTGACTGCTTGTTTTTGGAGGATGGAAACTTAGGAAAAGTTTTCGCTTTTGCAGCCTCCCCACAGCGCTACTCCGTAGGAGAGATGTGGAAAGACTACTCCATTATATGCCGTCATCACTCATCAGTACCCGAGTTGGGCAATATTTGGAAAGCTGTCCCAAAACATAAATGCCTGAGAAAATTTCGGAGCAGACATAGTCTAGATCTTGTCGACCGACAGAGGAATAGGGCCCACCACGGACTTTTCAACTACCCCGAAATTGATGTTCGTTCCACGATCTTTCGATACAATTTACCCGGGTTCCAAAACAGAGGGAAAGGGTTGTATCCGACGACTTCGTAGTAGTGGATAAAGCAAGCACATACAACCCGATGCACCACTTTGGTGATCGATCTGGGAATTATGCACTTTAAAGTTAAGAACCACTCCGAAATGTCCCGATCCACGATTAATACATAATGTTAGAGCTCTTAGGTCTAAACATAAGAAGAATACAGTTTCCGTTCTAACTTTACCGGGCAAATAACCGAGAAGTTAAATTTATATTTGCATCTTTATGTCAAAACTACCTTGAAATTTCTATTTCCGAGTTAATAACTCCAAAGCAACGATAAGTCGTACTTACTTAGTCTAATGCGAAAAGTCAAAACCCTGAAACAGCTCATGCGTATCATTTTCCTAATTCACAAACAGCTTACATTCGTTTCCGACATCCATTAGCAATTAGCATATGAAGCAAAGGAATAGCCTGCCAATCAAACAGCTATTGTATCCAAACAATACGTAAACAGCGCACATTTGATCGCTGTAGGCGAAGAGATATAAATAAATCCCTCTGATGCTCCTTGCTCCCGTATCTCCAGTTTGCCCATTCTACGCCATCGATGTTGACAAAGACGACGGGGAACGGGAATTTTGACACAAACAATCAGCTTTATGTCATTATAAATCACTTAATAATCCGAGTACTTTCCAAAGCTGCCCTTTGACACAAAATTACTGGAGAAAGCAAGTGTAAAGTGGGGGTAGAGTGAATGATGGACGAAGAAATTAATTACCATCAGTTTTTGTTATTTCGTGTAGTTATTATTGTTCTTTATAATTTAGTACAATGAAACGCAAAAGTCAATAATCTGAAGAATTAACTTGCGAGTCCTTTAGCATTGCGCTATTTTGCCGAATTATACACTTATCCAATACTATGACTCAAGTTCTCTAATATTGTTATTGTTTCATCAAGGGTTATTATTGTTAAAAAACTAACTGTGTAAAATCTGTTAAATGTCCGTTCAAATTTAAAAGGTTTCATTATTTAACTACTAGTTTGATATATCTGTACCTCAGTTCACTTGATTATGATATCTAAATCTATTCAATCTATTGTGTAAGCCGAAAGGAGAAGTACTGTAAAAAAGGTCTTGTAAATGGAAAGTGGTTGAATCGGTGATAATAATTAGTAAAGTGAGGAACCGACATTGCAAACACAAGAGATGCTAACACCTTGTGCAGATAACCGCACTGTGAAAACTGACTAAAATATAAGAATTAAACTTAGTTGATCACAAGTACAGTGGTTCTAAGTTCCAATTGAGTGTACATATGAATCGATAATTGCAATGAGCTTAGCGTTAGTACTGTAATAGGGCGTATAACGTGGTATAGATGCCTAAGCGCTCGGTATGAACACTTGGCGCTAAAGTGGGTAGTATTTTTTTTCTGAACACGATTTTAGTAGCTTCTGAAAACCTGGTCTAGAGTCAACAACACCCCTTCTGCCACGATTTTCTTACCCCTCTCGCAACCAAGTTGTGTCAAAATGCCTACTTTGGCAATATTTTGGAATTTTGACCTGCTATTGTGTCCTTCCTTATTGTGTCAAAACCCCTTTAGCCCAGGACGACGCGACCGCCGTCAGCATGAAGATGACGTCAGTCACATCACAGTTCCAAATAGTAAATTAATGTTTGATTCCATAAACAATTTACATTAAATAAATACATAAATTGTTGACTGCGTCAAAATTAAAATCCCAATCAGACATACATTTTTGAAATTCACTTGAATTGTACTACTCTAGTCTTGCAGCCAGTCCGTGAGTTCAGCGTTTTCCTTTTCAGGCGAGTTTTAAAAGACCTAGGCTCTGGGACACTTTTATTCAATTTGGCAACCTGTTGACGAGTTGAACTCCTACCTGAGAAGACAAACGTTCTTGTACCACTGTTCTGTGCCTCCCAGCTCGGTAAACTACTCTGCCTCTAGTATCATAAGAGTGTATATGTCCATACTTCTTATGTAATCGAACTTTTATTTGAAAGGAAAACACGTTTCTAGGATATAAAGACAGGGAAGTACCAAGAAGTTCAGACTTTAGAACGCTGGTCTACAAGACTTTCTCCAATGTTTCAGCGCAAGTTTAAAAGATTACTCAACAGTCAAAATTATTTCATTTTTTGAGCTGAAGAGCTCGCCTGGTTCAAAACCGAAAGATTATTCACAGCTTATTTATTGATTCGTATTTATTGGTGTAGAGCCAATAGCAGGACCGTGTATAGCGCGGGATAGTATAGCGCGCGACAACACTCCGGTGGCGCGGGTTCGATCCCCGCATTTACCACTAACAATATGTTAAGTGACTTTGCGGTAACGCCCGGTTAAGGTTGAGTCTGAGTAGCAGAGATGACTGTGTAATTCCTAACTTCTCTTTAAACAAGAAACACTTTACCTTTTATTCAAATACATCGACGTGGCAACTCGAGTTGTGTGTAGTCTAGCAAGTTGGGTGCGATTGAAAACAAAGAAGACTACTCCACAAAGTTCCACGGAAGGTTTATCGACCGAGGATTGGTGGTGTTCCAGCTAGGGAGTGAGAAACTTGTCCCAAATATTGTCAGATGAAGAAGTGAAGACGTTCGTTTTGCGTTTTGTGAGAATAGTTCTCACAATCCTCTCCGACTGATTGGTACAACAGAGACGTCTACAGATAACCAATAGGATAGGATCTACGGAGAGTGTTTCGAAGCATTTGTGAAAATATCAAACCACTTATGAAAAATCAGGCTCTATTCACGTGTCGGAAAACTCATCTAGTTTCCAAATGTTTATTAATGTAAACATTATTTTTAAAGGTGAATAAACGGTCCGTTGTAAACCCTTGAAAGCGCTAGGGTTGACAGCTAGGCCGCATCAGTTCAAAGAAGGCACGGTGTTTAGTCAACTGTTACGTGCGCGTTGTCGTTTGTTCCTTGTATAGACGAAATTAGGTTTTATCTGAGGTGACCACTGAAGAGGACCCTTAAAGAATGGTCGAGGGAGCATCGGCGTTCAAGTGGTGGTCGTTGTGTTCGGAAAGGAGGGGTGGATAGTGGTGAAGTGGTTTAAGCCCCCAAAGCTCTTCTGCTACATCGCTACCCCTCCTCGAGTCCTGGTGGCACAAAAGCACACAATTCACTTTCTTCACAGTTCTTCTTGCCGATGGTATCTTGTATCGGGGCGTCCAGATCGTTGTTTTGCACGCGAGTTTCACGAAGAGTGAACTTACTAGCTGACAGTACCGGGGCTGCACTACGAGATTTAAAAAATAATTTTTGTGATTGAATTTACCAATAGTTTTTAACTTTTGCCCAGTGCCTTGAATGTCAAAGAGAAGAAATCTGCCTTGAATGTCAAATAAAGAAATTCTGAGGTAGTTTTTTCCAATATTTAACCCCCCAAAATCCCCCTAAACTTTTAAATTTTGAAAACTTCTCTCTAAGTGGGTGCTTATAGTATAAAAAGAGTGTCCGTACGAAACTTCAAGTTTCTAGGCCTAGGCTAAGCGATGATGAGTGAGTGAGTGGGTCATCAGTGAGTCAGGACGAAGCCTTTTATAAGTACAGAAGATGAACGACTTGCTCATCGTCACTATTATTACTTTTCTTAATTACACCTCGCTGATTCTATGCAAGTTGAGAGGCAATATAATTAATCCTTTTCATAATGCTCACTGTGTTCAACTATGAAGTTATATGAACAATCTCATTCTATTCTAATAATAACTGTTGGTATATTCATTGAAAATAATTTTTATGGTTAGTTTAAAAACTATCCATGGAAGAACGAGATCACAGTTTATAAACAGAAATGTACTCATTGTAATGGATTTAAAAGTATTATGGTTCTCCCCCGAGAAACCCAGTATAAAGGTACGTGGGTTATAAGACAAGAAATCAAATTGTTAGCCAACATTTGACACTAAGAAAACATTTTAATCATGAAATCAAATTGTAATACCCATGGTGTAATAAGTACAATTTTGGTAACGAGCCCTAAATTGAACTTTAAATTTTGTGAGTGTTAAGTTCGTTTTTTATGTGCTTCCCCGGAAAAAATGTGTATCACTTATGTATGTAATTTTATACTACTTTTACAATAGATATCTGCCATAAATGACAAGCGTCTGCAGAGTCAGGTGCCGGATAGCTGTCAGGACCGCCTTCAACGGTGAGGTGAAGCGTACAATAATTGCTCATCGATGTTCACGGGGTGGCATTCGGATCACCTCGAACTCTCGCTTTTAGGGGTGGCAGTTGGAATTCAGCCCGGCACTTAACCGGGGTTCGGCCACCTACCATCGGGTTCAAAAAGCAATATACTCGAGTTTGAGCGGGTGCTGTACGCAACTCAGTGAACGTGAAATTTATTTATTTATTTATTTATTCAAGTATTTTACATGACAGCTACAGGTCGTAATGTCCCAAAACAGCTATCTTAACAATACAAATTATAATAGTATAACATCTAAACTAAATTATATGTATAAACAATTTGCTGGCATATTCAGCTAAAATACAAACTAAGACACAAATTCACACTGTATGTAATGATACAAATTAACAGAACTTTCACTTAACTCACAACTAATAAAGTACTATAATTTAATTCTACAATAAGTAGTGACAAACATAAACATTAAAAAATAAGGTTGCTATATTTCTTTAAAAACCACTTAAGCTATCATAAAATATATCTAGTTCGGATTTGTTATCATTTAAAATCCTTAAGGCTTTAAACAAAGGAAATTTATAATGTGAGACGGTTTTACACCTTGGTAGTGAAAATAAAGAAAAATCTCTTAAAGTACGATTAGGAACATTCAAACATATACTACCCAACAAATAAGGACTATCTATCAAACCATTTACTAATTTATGCAAAATGTCATTAAAGACACCTCTCTTCTTGATGATAAGGTTGGTAAAAGGAACATATTTCTCAAGTGTACAGAAGGCATATCAAATGGACAAAAAAAGTTATATTGTTTGAAAAATAAAAATCTTAATATTTTATTTTGAACTACCTCTAACTTTTCGCTCTCTATGCTAGGCAATGAATTCCAAACAACAGAACAGTACTCCAACTTGCAAATTATGGTAATTACACCACAATGTTCTCCGTTTAATTCTACGTACTAGAAGTCAGCACGACAGCGCAAGCTGACACTACCAACAATGACAGTAGAGGGGCAATCGACTATATTATACTGATAATACTCGTTCTGAAAAAAAAGTATTAAAACCGTGTTTTACAACTTAACTTAAATCTTGCATGTTCTTCTATTTTTTACCTAAAAGCTAATTATGCGGTATCTATAAAAAAGTTATTTTTAGATAGCTTAAAATTTGCATATTATAATCATACACTGTAAAAAAAGCAGGAGGAAGTAAGATAAGTGTTCAAATACCCGTTCTTAATCAAGAACTCTGACGTGAGGCGTGGATTGCGACCGCCGGTCCAGCCATATTTATCGAAATGTGTGCAACAGCCTGAAGATGATAGCCTGATGTCGAAAGAGCTTGTACGAAATAAAACATATTATATTGGCCTTCTGTTCTAAAATTCTTTTCTAACAATTGCCAACATTTCCTCAAGAAAATCATTAGCTTACTAAAAATGCATTTTTGTTCATAAAATACGAGTACATATGAGTATATCGATCGTCGCCTACATAGCGCGCATTTCCACCAAACAGCATGTATAAGGTACAGGGTCCGGCAGTCAAACCTGACGGGTTTTAAAATGAGATGAATCAAAAAGTTGTTGAGATATTTTAAAAATTATTTTTTTATTGTAGAGAGGAGAAATGGAAATTTAATATTCATAATAGAAAAGCACAAAAATAACTTATATAGCAAAAGTTATGACACTTTTATAATGACCACTATTTTCACTGTACGAGTCTCTTGGAGAAGTTAGTCATGACTCTCTACGATGTTTGGCACGGGATCTCACGAAGTTCTCGCCGAATTACGGTTTTTGAGTGGGGATAGGTAGTGGTGGGGACGTCTGGACAGTTGGGGATGGTCGCCATTCCGTTCACCTTGAGCGAAAGTTCCGAGATGAAGCTTTGGACCGCGAACACCGTGCGTATGTAGTCGAGACTTTTTTTTTAAATAATGGTTCTGTGATTCTAACACAAAAGAGTTTTCGTATACGGTTTAATGTTCCTCGTGGTGCGATCCCGTCTCTAAACACAATTCTTCTTTGGGTTCGAAACTTTCAGAACACTGCTTTTGGGACAACAAGAAGAGGATGATCACCTCGAACGGTTAGAACACCTGCTAATATTGAAGCTGTTCGACATGCTTTTGAACGGAGCCCTCGTCGCTCTGTCGTTCTTCACACCCTCAAGGTGAACAGAATGGCGACCATCCCCAACTGACCAGACGTCCCAACCACTACCTATCCCCACTCAAAACCGTAATTCGGCAAGAACTTCGTGAGATCCCGTGCCAAACATTGGAGAGAGTCATGACTAACTTCTCCAAGAGACTCGTACAGTGGAAATAGTGGTCATTATTTAAGTGACATACTTTGGATGTATAATTTATTTTTGGGCTTTTTATTATGAATATTAAATTTACATTTCTTCTCTTTACAATAAAAAAAATTATGTTTAAAATATCTCAACAACTTTTTGATTTATCCCATTTTAAAAACCGTCAGGTTTGACTGCCGGACCCTGTATAAGTATAACCATGGATTAAGCATAACAGAACAGTATAACCATCTCTTCGACTCATGCCCAAGTTGGAGGTTCTAGCTACTAATGGAAATTTCCCAGGATGAACCCTCGTAATCCTTACCAGAGCAAGGGTGACTATATGTGCCCACAAAGTCTAACCCTACTTCTACGGTACATTTTTGAATGTTAAATGACGACCGAAATTAATCCTTTCCAGTTCGATGTTTATACTTATGGAATACTATGCCGGTATGGAAAATTCCTGTCAGTCTATCACCTTCTCAGAATCTTTGTTTCTCAAGCAAATATGTCCACCCTTTACATGCCCATGTCTCTACGACTGGATAACCAGGAACACGAACATCGAATTTATTTTAGAAATGTTTTGGTGAATATAAACACAATCATTCAGTTTTAAACCCGTAGCGTAGCACGGGTACTGACAGCTTGTCCGAACTACTAGAAACAACTCGACCTGAGTGTATCTGCAAGTGGAGTGACCGTACGAGTGAAACTATTGTATTTACTTATCAACGCAGTGATTTGAATAAAAAAAGTTCGTAAAAAGGCTTTTCTGCATTGTGTAATGGCTTAATCCCGGAGATTTGAACACATTTTGAGTTATCGACGAATTCCAGGCATCGATGAGATTCGAGTCATTAAAGTCCTTTCGTAGTTAAATAGTTACAACCCTAGAACGGTAAAATAACTAAGTATGGCTGCTTGAAATTAAATACAAAATATACACATTTTATAGGGGTCGGGTTTGTTTGTACCACTTGGCCTGGCACCTCGGGATTCGAACCCGGTCCGTCGGGTCGTGAGCTTACTACCTCCCAGAGCGACAACAACAAACATCGCATTCGTCAATGTATAAAAGTCGAGGAAGCAATGAAAACTGTCACTCGGGGGATAAGACTAAGAGCCGGAGAGGTCCGGAAGCGGGAAGCTAGTGCCAGACCGAGACTGGAGCCAGGCTCCGGAGACTGGAGAGTCGTCAGCGCGGCTCCAGCGGGACGCGATCAATGCGTCAGCAGTGTGGCATCAGCAGCCGGTAGCGGGTCTCAGCACACATCGATCCTCAGGGGCGGCGGTGGCGGCGGTGGAGGTGGCGGCGTCTGGGCCGCTGGGCGCCGCAGTGACGCCGCCCCCCGCCACGCGCTCACCCCTGTGCTCGCGCTGCAGCTTGTTTGTTGATCAGTATGAAATTGGCCCAGGGATGCTGGCCGGGTGGGACAAGAGCTTCTGATTACAAGTGGAGACGGAATGATAGCTAATGAACCGAGGAACACAGCCCACAGGTCGGCGGAGATCGCCTTCATTTTATCCACATTGTTTATGCTCTTACAAGATGCAGAAATCTACAACATCTTCTTTTAAAAGAAAAAGTAAACTACAGCAGTATCAATCTACGTTGAAGGTAAAGTGAGTCTTTTTTAACGAGGCGAAGTTAGGACTATAAAGTCCTCTATCCCACTCAACCTCGACCTTTACCTATCGTCAACGTATAATCACATTAGAAATTGTAAGTGGTGACTGCGGGGATCGATTCCGCGCCACTGTAGTCTATCTTTTGTTTGACCAAGAACGCCTATTGTACAGTCGATACTTTGGTACTTTGGTGTGCAACTAACGGTTAGGCTACATTATTTCTTGCCGTACATACGACCTAACATTTCAGACCTGTACGACCTATTCGAGGCTGTGTGACTTGGACACGACCAAGGTTTATTTTGATTTCAAAGCGTGTGTTCGGGACGTTGAACTGACTTCTCTGTAAATGAAGTGCTGACGTGCTGATGTAGCCGAGCCTGAGCTCGGGACGTGCTGAACGTGCTGAGGAGACTTGCACCCGAGTAGCGCGTAGTTCAACGTGACACCGGTGACCCCCCACCCGAGGTCGTATACGGCGTACCGTGTGCCAGTAGTAGATTCAACAAGGACCTACCAGATACAGTAGTGCTCTGTTTCACAATTAATATTCAACGCAACGTATGAGAAACTATTGATTTTCTACCTAAAACTGTATGGAGGGAAAGAAATTTTACTCAGCGTCCCTCAGATACCACGAATTTTGGTTTTTGACTGGTACTCGTGGCGTGGTCCTGTAGTCCAGCTTCATGGAGGTCAGGTTTTGGGGATGATATAGGTCTAAAGCGGCTCAGATAGTCTCAGTGATCATCTGATGATACTTGCGTCAACTCCCACCATCGTTTAGACATATCAGACCATCACCTGCGTGGTTCGGAAGTCACGTAAGCCGTTGGTCCTTGTACTTCCATTGGTCATTGGGCTATTAATTAATGACCAATTCTAAGGAAGAGTCGGCCTTAGTTTGTAACAAGACTACACCTCATAACTCATTACTACCACTCATCACACTCATCCTTCACCACATATTTGCCTTAAAATACCCTCATGAGAGTGGTCGGCATCTCAAATAATGATTTAGTGACATAACTTGACTCAATGGAAGTAACATTGCAGAAAACGCAGTGTGTAATGGAGGTTAGAGCACCTTTCAAAGTTGTATTTGTCACTTTTATGTTTAGTGTATATATACTTTTATTGGAGTGTGCTATTATTTTACGGGGAATAATTCAAAACATGTAGGGTTTTTTTTTAAATTCCAGGAAAAATGTTTTTTTTAAATAATACTACAGAGAAATACATTTGATGATTTACAACTCTGTTTCCAAGAACTTAAAATTTTTCGAATCCAATACCCGAATTTTTGAACGAATTTGTTAGTCTACTGACTAAGTGTACTCCTGCCAGGGAATGCTTCACAAAGCTCATGAATTACCGGTCTGTGTTTTCCGGACCCGTGGCGGGTTGGAATCGTACGCGACTCCGGAGCTGATCACTCCGCCGGCACAGGTTCGATCCTCGCAGACAACACTTACATTTTGTAATGTGACTATACGGTAACGCTAAGTAAAAGTCGGGGTTGAGTGGTAGGCCTCGTTTAGTAAGTCAACCCTTAGTTTAATTTAGTGTTTGCCTTTCTTTACCTCTGTAGTATTTATTACCTTTAACGTAAATGAGGCACGTCTCACAAGAGGGTGGTTCCAAAAGTTTCAGAGTTCGAATGCTTTCCTACATGACTCTCTCGAACTGCTAGTTTTGAAGCGTTTTTGCAACCTTCCCAGAGCGTCAATTTATAAGTTAGGTATATGCAGATTACTCTGTAATACGCTATCATCAAGATTCGGACAGTTACCACATACTTCACCCGTGTCATTCGTGTATCACAGAAAATATCCGATCTGTACCAGTGGCGGCTCCAGGGCATAAGCACTGGTACTGCCCACGAGTGACTTACCGGGAACTTGGGGGTATGGAATAAAACAATGAGGGGCCCTGGTGTCTGCTATATATCAATCTCTTGTACAGACGTCCATTTTTCGTTAATGAAAAAAATGTGAGTTTCATCATTCAATCCTCACCACACGGTTTCAGTTTCGGCGCGGTGTTTCTCGCCGCACTGCGCTGGCTCAGAGACGCTGAAAACTTTCCCTATCCTATCGGAACTCTGTAGTCGTTCTATTCTCTGTGCATGTGAGCCAGATACATCGAAGAGTGAGCTAGATCTAGATGACGGCGATGACAAGGTCAATTACAATGGAGCTTCTATGGCCGAGTCACATGCCAGTGCAATGTAGGCTAATCTACTAAACACTACTGTACTCACTCACTACTCATGTACTGGTATAGAGTGGTGTAAAAGAATCATAGCGTGCGTTTTTGACACGTTGCCCCCTCCACCACCCTTCAAGGGCGAGGAGAATACTGTATACAAGGCCGGTGAGGGGGAGACTTTATCTTGGAACTTGTCCAAACTACAAACTGTGGACGCAGAGTCGCTCAGATTGTTCGGATTTGCTCTGCCAGTTCTTCTCGGTTCAAACTCCGACTCGGCTCCATTAGCCGAGTAAGGCTGGTGTTTTTGGCACCGGTACCCCCTGCCTCCCCCCTCTCCACAACCAAACCAACCCTCGCCAGCGAGGTGGCGCCCAGGTTTTATTAACAACTTTACAGCCAGGGGCTTTAGGTGGACTTGGCGTCCATTTTTTGTTGTTTATGGTATAAAAGCGTATTTTCATGCGCTCGTTTCGCCAGAAAGGCTTTGCGACGCCCTATGTTGGCCGGGAAGTATTTCTTGTGGGTGGGATTGCTACTGTAATGCGTATGACGTATACTGACTCGCGTTTCAGAATTAACAATTGTCAGAATTATGTGCTCTCTTAACTTCTCGCGACATTTCCCTCTAACGCAGTTTTTATTGCAAAGGGAATGGGTCATTCAAAACGGCACTTCCAGCGATTCGATTTTAATGGTCACTTAAATGCTTTGCTTTGAGACGCCGACCACTCTTGGAGAGTATTTGAAGGTGAGTATGGGATGTTGGTGAGTGTGATGACTGATTTGATGGATGAGGTGTAGTCTCGTTACAAACTAGGGCCGACTGATGCCCAGATCGGGTCATTAACTAATAGCCTCACGACCAATAGAAGAGACCAATTGCTTAGCTGACTTTCGAACCACGGGGAGTGGCCATCGTGAAAAGTTATCACTGCGCCCGGGAATCGAACCCGGGCAGATTTTTTCGAAGCACGCACTATTACACTGAGCTATGGCCACCCCAGATGCGTGAACATGTGTTATTTTACTTAAACACCAGAAATATGAGTGTGTGATTTGTGATGGATATGTAGGTACAACGTAATATATATTTTTTTAATATGTATTATATAAAATTATTTAGTTCTGTTTTGCTTCTGATATAAATACGGATAGTTTCATGTGTTAATTAGTAGTGTAATAATTCAATATTATTATTTTAACAGTCTCTTTAATGTAAGCAATAACCAAAACTTGATCTGGATATTTACAAAAGAAACATTTGTACTAAATTGCTCCCTCGTCTTGAACTTAAAACTATAACATTAATCACAAGATTTAAACATTTTAACGCCACTTTTGGTCTTTACAAAGTAAAAGAACCCCAAATAACCAAAAACCAACGGATTCGTTTCAATGAACAGATAATAGTCTTATTAGACAAAAATGTGACTTGAAAGAGGGAGTGGTATCCCTTACGAAACCGGGGGCAAAGAGAACTACCGAGCCGGGAGACACTGAACGATAGCTCATGAACTTTCGACCTCACAGACAGGAGTTCAAGTGGTCGACAGGTTGCCAAATTCGATCAAAAGTGTTTCTATAGCTAATGCGTTTAGAACTGGCCTGAAACTTTTGGCCGAAGAAGCTTTCTATAATACAAACAATATTATGGCACACGACTGGGAATCCGCATATTTATGTATTATTTATTTTATTTTCAGCTAGTTTCTATAAGTTTGCGCACGTTTTCAAATGCATTACTTAAAGCGCGACATTAAAATTCAAACCCTTAACTCATACAAATAGTACATTGTTACTAGCAGTTTACAAATTATCCCTTCTTGAAAACTAATAGAGGGGAAAAACTTAAGCTAAGGTTACATATTTTATCGTGTATATTTATAGTCAACAAATTTTATAATAAATCGAAACATGTAGTTTATCGTCTTTTAATCGTTATGTCATGTATCGCGGAGCGATATCTTCAGTAGGTTGTATAAAATAGCCATCAGAAGAGGTTAGCGCATAAAGAGACGCCGGGCTTGGAATAGAATTGAGTTGATAAATAAGATTGTTGAGCCATAACCACTTCCCCTCTCCCGCACAATTGGCACAACTTAATTTAAGAGTATCCTGGGCGAGGGGTTGGGTCGGAAGGGGGGTGAGAGACAACCCTCTCTGTTTTCTACTGTCGATTTATTCACTTAGCTAGAAAACTGAGGGATGAAAGACTTGTGTAATATGAAAACTGTGTTTTTTTTCACTATTGATATTTTATTCGAATTATTCCACTCTAGCCCAGTGGTTTCTGCGGTCTCCCATGAGTTGAGACATAAACTCATCTGTACTATAAATCGACTTTCCCCCAGTCAGTATCTGTCTGGTTAGTACCTGCTCAGATTACTTTATACTGGGGTACATCAAAAAAGAGTTGTTCACAAACATACTGGGCAGCTTTGTAGTTGTCCAGATGTTGAACACGCTCCGTTCCCCACTAGGGGAGGTTGGATCAGATATAAATTTAGGGGGATGCGGCAGCAGGTTAGACCGCGACTTCAGGAGAGGCTTGCCATAATCTTGGGGGAAAGGTCCCCCGAGTGTTAGCAAGGCTCTCCATGTCTTGGGGGTTAGAGTCCCCTAAGTGGTTGTCAGCGGGCTTGCTTGTCGCACCCTCTCATGATTGTCTGGTCAGCCGAACCCAGTACCATTCCTCTCCTGAATCCAGACTTCCTTTTTCATTCCGGTGGCAGCGCAATATGCCCAAAAGACGAGGCAGACGTGCATAAGGGTAACCAGTCCCTGACCACTTGACCCCCTCAATCTAACATCTAAATCGCATTAATTTTGTGAACAAGATTTGTTTTAGACGAGCTTTGAACAACCGCGGCACACCCCTCGCTACATCAGCTACGGTCTTTGCATTTTCACTCCAGTATGCAATGGCCATGTTAAAACGTGAACAGTGCATTTGTTTGTATGCAACATTTCAAACCGCTTGTAGGCACATGGCGCAATCGTACTTCTGACATTTGAAACTATCATACTGTACAGTTAAAATGCAGTTAGTAGATTTTCGGGTACACCCCGAAACACACTCAGAGCCTACAGGCGTGAAATTTGTCAGAAAAGGTTCTAGTGCTGAAAATTGTTGATTCTTGCATGCGTGTCTATTCGAGTGCACAGTACCTGTTGGCCATTTTGTGTTTGTCCCATAAGAACAATGTAAAAACAAGCATTTTCTTGAGACACCACACGCCTTCACGTTTCATCAGATATTTTTGAAATAGCGTTTTTTGAAAGATAAGTACCGCAGTGGCTCCGCTGACCACTTTTTTGAAATTTTTTTGTTTACTGATGAAAAAGGAAATTCAAATACAAAGTTCCTTCACGTTTTATATTTATATCACGGTCTTATATAAATGAGAAAATGGAAATTCGACTCAGCGGAGGCACTAAACATTCAATGCACTTTAAAACAAAATTAGCTTCATTAAAGTTTTATGAATACTGTAGGTGTGAAGTGTTGCGAGAAAACGCATGTTTTTACATTGTTCTTACAGGACGAAGTTCAAGGTCACAGCAGTACTGCGCACTCTTAAAATAGACTACAATTCTTGTCACTGTGAGGCAAGATGTTGAGGTTAGCCAAGAACTTGACTGACTGATAAAACAGCACGAATGTCCATAAAGTCGACAGTTAATATGCCAGTTACGACTGAAATAGTACAGTACTGCATTTAACTAGTAATAAAGCATTACAATGCACAGCGTTTATAGCACTGTGTGCTTATTGTGTTCGTTATCACGAGGGTTAAAGGCTTGTCTGTTATCAGTGACGCAACAAGCCACTCACTCACATCGTACCCAGCTCATTCTCGAGGTGCTAAGTGTGACTTGCGTTAAACTCCATTGTTTGTGCAGTAGGCGACGATGCAGTGGTGCCACCCGAAAACACGGTAATTATATACGGGGTGAGTTTTAAATGTCCCCCCACCTAAACTTTTAAAAAGGGAAACATTTTAGAAACCCTTCGAGGAATGTTCTTGGTTCTGGAGTTTGTTTTTACGTACTTTGCGTCACCCACCCCCACCCATAAACTGGCAGGGAGGAGGGCCCCAAATTGAACAAAATACGAACCCCCTCCTTGTGGCACCTCAAAAGAAAGGTTATTTTAACACAAAATCAGCGAAGCAAAGAACAATTTTGTATCTAAACTCATGTTTTTGTTATACCCATTTAAAGATTACAAGAAATCCTTCGAATCACAACCTATAACATGATCCCATAGATTATTTTGAAGATAAATTTGTCATTCAAAAAAGATTTTGTGTGCAATGTGGAATTTTAAACCTAATTTCTTGTAATATTTAAACGAGTTTAACACAAAATTGGCGAGATAAACAAGTTTTCTTTGTATCGTTGAATTTGTGATAAAGTTCTTATATTTTCAGGTGCCACTAGAGGGGGGTTTGTATTTAAACCAATTGGGGGCGATTTTTTTTCGGTGGGGTGGGTAAACCAAAGAACGCTAAAATAAACTTCAGGATTCTATAAAAATTACCTAAAGGGGGTTTAAAAATGTGTTCTTCTTTTAAAAGTTAAGGTTGAGGGCATTTAAAACTCACCTTGTAGAGTTACTGTGGTTCCGTCCTACATCTTCGCTGCACTAAAGTCACTGGACTTTAATACACTGTACTACACCACACACTTTGCGTTTTCTTGATATAAAACATGTTAGCATGGAAAACACAACATTCAAGTTTCTACAAAACAACGAGGAACAATAAGCACAGTTGTTTTTTTTAATTGATCTAAACAAAACTCTTTGAGTCCCGGATACAATGGTATAGTTCTGGGTTTTTAAGTTTGACGCATTACGATTTTACAGTATATATGAAGTACATCTCAGATACAAATTTACATACAAATTTATATACATATATAGTTCACGGAACTAATGGATGCATGTTTGCTCTAGTGTCTGATTTATCCGTTTCTTGACCTGGCTAAGTATGAACTGAGATGAATAGATAGACGAGATGGAGGAGTGGAAGGCAGATATCGACATCACACTACAATAGAACTGATGTTTGTAAAGCGAGCAGTAGGAATGTGTGTATACTGCACTGTATACACGAACATACAACACAGCCGTCCCACCTATACGCCGTTCCAAGACGAGTTGTCTGTGTACAGATTTGTGTGTATACTGTACTGCACTGTATACACGTGCATACAACACAGCCGTCCCACCTATACGTCGTTCCAAGACGAGTTGTCTGTGTACAGATTTGTGTGTATACTGTACTGCACTGTATACACGAACATACAACACAGCCGTCCCACCTATACGCCGTTCCAAGACGAGTTGTCTGTGTACGGATTTTTAGAAATTATACTGCCTCTGGGCTGTGTGAGATACTATCTAGAGTCTAGAAATTCAGCCGTAAGCGGAATTGCAAGCTTTACATTGGAGGTCCGGAATTAGGATTTCCCAGGTAAAAGAGAGCCCTGGGGCTCTTATTTGTTTATTTTTTACAACAAGAAATGTCCCCTAGACTATTTACTTCCCTAGCACTCACTTTCGTCTGTTTTCGGTACAGTGTAGATGAAACTCTCATAGTTACATGTTCTATTGCTCCCCACTTCTTTGCGCCGAATGACCGCGACTGAGCCGTAGCGTCGGTCTCAGGCAACAAGAAGACAACTGTGTAGAAAAAGGGCCTCGGCCATGTCAGTTTGACCGGTAACCGTTGTTTTGATTTGAAACCCGAAATTGATTATAATTTGAAGTACTAACCGAGGAAACCTACATGTGGGTAAACTTATTTCTCGTATCAAATTACTAGGTATTTTTCGGGTAAGGGAGCCTAGAGACCCCAACCCCTTGTTACGCCTATTTCGACTTTCAATTTAACGTCGTTAAAGCCGCGCTGTAATCAGGTTGCGTAATACGCACTGATGCCCGGAACCGTTATGACTGTACACTTGTACAGTGTATCGTGTGAGACAACGATGATCTATGTATGATTCACTCTCGGTTCACGGGATCGTGAGTGAGGAGTACAGGAGGGTCTGGCCCCACACACACAGCTGACAGCGTGATATAGAGGGCACGGTCCGAAAATAGCATCCCTGATGTCACTGGTTATAATCATAGATAGTGTGTATAAGAGAGCGTCCGCTGTGCCGCAGTGTGCAGCTCCTCAACCAGAGCAATCAGCTTCGAACTGTGCTCCAGGGGGGATCCAGGACCAAATTTTAGAAAATGGTCATCAGCCGTATTCAACGTAGGGTTCAGGTGGACTCGCCCGCAAAATTTACACATTTTACGATCGAAAAGAGCAGTTTCATCTACAAAATCGTTCTTTTAATTAACAAAAAACCAACCACAGTAGAGTCTGTATAATCCGAAAATCCGCTTTATCTGAACGGGCTCGAACACAAAAATAATAAAAAGACAAAAACTACGTATGGCTACCATGAGTGAGTCATAGTTACTCCCGCCGTATTTACGATCGTACCAGCTCACTTACGACCAATTGTCCTTTAAACTAATCAGAGAATATTTGACGATGACGCAATACGCAATAAACTATTGATTTATTCATTTAAGTCTCGAGAAGCAGTGGCCCATAAGGACTTTGGACGGAGTGCTCATTATTCAATTTTTTTTTAATAACCTCAATCAACTAACTTGAACAGCGTTATTATAGTGGCTGTGGCCTTTAATTTAACTCCATAAAAACGATGTACAATCATGCATTTCCTTAGGACACCTCACACCTACAGTTTTAACCCTATTTTTATAACATAAACTTGGTTTTATAGTGCATTACATTTTTTAGTGACTCCACTGAGTCGAATTTCCATTTTCTCATTCATCAAACCGTGATATGGATCCAAAAATTAAAGCACCTGTATTTAAGTTTTTTGTTTTATTTTTTATTTAACTAATAAATATTTCATTTCAACAGACTAGGATGTTTCAGTTGTGCTTTGTCAATTAAATATATTTAAAATACACAATTTTTGTTAAATTAACGGCTGATTTCATACCAATAATATTATATTTATAAAACGAAGAATACAAAATGTAATTAATGTATAAATAATATAAATACTTGTACATTTTTATTGTTTATAATACTGTAGGTCTATCCACTGATATCAGTCTCTATTTATCAGAAGGGTAACAAAATACAAATAACTACATTGTCTCGCTCAATTTTAATGCAACCAAACCTATCGAAAGGAGTCACTCATTGAGAGAATATTAAGTACATGTTAATAAAGTGAATGTAGTGTCTGTAGTGAATGACAACACAGTAATCTCCCCTGTAGGCGAAGAGGCAAGAAGGACCGAGAAGACAAATTAAGTATTAAGGATCCATCCTATCTGAATGGACAGACCATCCTCTTTACCGATTGCAAAGCTACCCGTCCAATGGCTTAACAAGAGAATGACTTAAATCTACTTCTATTAAGATATATGACATTACCATACCACCATCTTCTTTATCGTTGTCCCTCTTGGAGAATAGATTGTATCAATCAAGTCACAAGATACTTATTAACTAGCATCAACGAGTGTTTGCAAGTCTACAAGATCATCCCTGAGATATTCACCGACCGAGTAACAAGGCTTTAATTTTGCTGAGCAACTGCCTAATTCCCGCAACCTCCACAACACAGTCGGGCAACACCTCGCACAACTGGGCTCCAAGCACAGTGTGCAGATAAGAAAAGAGTTGTCAGTCTTGCTCATCATTGAGTTCCAAATAAACCCTCATCCCTTATATCAAGCCGCTGACTTGCAGTATCTCAATGCGTCTGAGTCGAATAACGTATTGTGTGGAAGGTACAAAGAGTTTGAAGACTGATTCTTCCCAGCGTTTGAGTCGGATCCTGTCATTAAACGACAAGCGTGCAGGATAATCGGCTCAGACGATACCGAGCAGTTGGATAGCCCGACACAACAAACTGAAAGTGACAGACTATAAGCTAAAATATCACCACTCCACGATAACAATTACGACTTATTGTCAACAAACCTTCTGTTCGTAAACAAGTGTTTTAAAAATTTTCTCTTGCTTTTTTAGATATGGCAGAATGAAACATTTAACATTAAAGCTTGCTCTCACAGAAATATTTTTACAATTTATTCCTTTCATATAATAAATTTAATAGTGTTGTTAATGCTGTCTATTTCAATCCGTCTGAATTATAAAACTAAATTCCGCATTCGAACCTAGCTTTTCCCGAGCTTTTGAGTTTTTATTGTAAAATCAGGCACAGTTATAGTTTTGTTGCTCTAACAACTAAAATAAGAAAACTTTAGTTCTGTTAATTATTTGCTTTTTACTTAATATTTATTAAGTAAGGTTAGTTAAGACTTTGATTGATAAGAATAGTAGTTAGTTACTCATTTTAGTAATATAAAATGACTATTAATGGGTTAACAAATTTGCTATTTATAGAGTAAACTTTCATGAATGGACTCAAACATATTTCCATTCATTTCATGTTTAGATGCAAGAGGGACTTAAATTATTTAAAAGCTATTAATGAGTAAGTATTAGTTGCTTGTTAAGGTGGTTTGTGCCCATGTTTAGTTATTTTTGTGTTGATAACAAGTAGAATTGTGTTATAGAAATGAAACTATTTCAATATTTTACAACTATTTGCCAATAAATAGTACGTATCTGCTAATTTTTCCTCGCTAATTTAGTTAATCGTTTTTTCTAACCACTATAACCCCTCACACAAGTTATGTGAAATGGCTCAAGATATTATTTCAGTGGATTCATTCAAAAACCTTTTTACAATACGCATAAAGACATTTTGTTTAAGATAAAAATGTCTTTAAAAATACCAAAAACTGTTTGAGAAACTAATGATTTTTAGTTAATTTTGAGGAACTAGCAATAACCTCCTTCACCATTTTCATATAAACTTATTTAAATTTGTAGGAGACAAATTGACATGGAAAATTAATAATCCGGCTTTGTATTTTAACGTTATAGTTTACGAACTACTCTTGAAAATTCGAGCCAGCAGATGAGAACTTGAGGCAAGATGTATTAATGTTGTAATTTCTAGAACTACATATATCGATCATACTCCTTTGAGGGTATGAAATCCCTCCCTCTAAGAACTAAGAAATCCCTAGGGTTCAGTAATTAACTCATTAACCGCTTGCTCAATATTTCATATAAATTTCTTCATTAAATTTCACTTGTTTGATGAGAGATCAATTAAAACTCGAGACGAGGGCTTTGATGCCTTCATATTCAGCATGTGGGGTGCTCCTTACACAAGTAATGCGTCAGTTTACTCTTCGCGAAATTAATCAAGCTTGATGGAAACCCTAGTTAGAATCATGTCAGATAATTAAATGTTTTACACACACATTGATATTATTCCGAGAAATTTACCAACTCTAATGAAATTGCCGGTAATGAGTTTCAGACTGATAAAGGTAATTAATTGGACTTTCAATATGTATTCTTCTAATTTCAAGCAAACAAGTTCTTTAGAAATCGATAACAACTTTGATTTCAGAAAATTCATTTAATTTCCATTTAGTTGACAGTAAAAATACACCTTATTAGTGCTAGTTCTGACTTAAAAAGCATTAATGATTGAGTGAAAATAGTAAAATACCCATTTGGTTAGACATATGGTAAAAAAAATATTATTTTATAACTGTAAATTTTAAGCGTAGGTTTTTTTGTGTACATTAGAACTCTACTGTACTTCCAAATAAGTAGTTAAAATCATTGAAATAAAAACTTTTGGATTAACCACAATGAAAATAGTTTTAATTAATACAAAACTTTTCGACTATGCAGTGATAGCCATCATCAGTTGCACAGAAGAGAAAATAAAAATAAATAATTATATACATTGAATAAAAATGATTTGAAACAAGCAGGGAGTGTGTATGTTTCGACACCATTATTAAAGTTGTTGGGATGTTTTTTTTAATTTCTTTAATTTACTTTAATTTTTTTAACCTTCCAGAGGGCGCATGGATTTTTAAAACGTGATAGGGCGCACCGGAGGTTACTTCCAGGTGGTTAAAACCTTAGTGAAAATGGCAAAACATCTTTGTTCTTACAATATGGCATTTGTATCATCATTTTTTATAATTAAAAGCAATTTGTGAAATGAAACTCGGAAACTAAAAAACTAAAAAGTATGATAACGATGAATTCACCAGCTACAAGCAGGGTCGCACACGGAGGTTAACTCCGGGTTGCTCCGTAACGCGAGGAGGCGCATCATGGAAGTTACCTCCAGGCTCTAATATAAACAGTTAATAACTAACTAAATCGAAGCTGTAAGTGGCTAAATTATATTTTATCCTGTTCTAAGAAAGAAAGCCGAAGAGTACACGGATTCACAGGTTTTTGGCTCTTGTTTAGGCGATTTGATTAAAGAACACAGATACACCCGGAGGTAACCTCCGTGATGCGACCTCTGGAAGGTTAATGGCTTACCTAATGATTCTAGGAAAATAGAAGTTTTCTTTTGTAATCACTTGGGTTTTATCAAAGTTAATTTGGTTTTAGATTTATAGCTGTGTTCAGCAATGGCTGATTTGGAAATTTGTTCAAATTTGGTATGTCAAATGTGTTCTTTTAATCGAGTGGACACCAATCTTTTTGTTTATCCAACATACACCGACCCACAACTACACGGCACTTTGTAAACTCTAGCGCTTGAAAGAGGAATTGTGTCTTTTATGGTACGAAGGAAATCTTTGACCTTTTTAATTGGTTGGTTAATCCAAAAGTTTTATTTCAATTACATGTCAAACCACATAAGTTTAAAATCTAAAATATTTAAAATCATTAACTAGAACATTCTGAAAAAAAAGTTTGGTTTGAAAAAATAGCTCAATTAGACGAAGTGTTTGATTAGATAGATGGTCGAAGGAAAGTTTCTAAAATGAGAAGAGTGGTCTTGATTGAAGAAAGAAAAAGAGCTCATTTTGAATGGATGAAGAATAGCTCAGCTTTGAATCTGCGTACAACAAAAAATAAATTTTTCAAAACGGCTTTTGCGAGCTTTGCGTGGTCTGACCAAGCCTCTACGTGAATAATAATATAAAATTAGCTTAAACTAAAGCTAATAAAATGAAATACAAAAAATATTTACTAAAAACCAATGTCCATAAAAAGAATACCGATAACTGTAATAAGTCTTAATATTCTGACCTCACTTATAATCAAGTGTTCTCAAATGATCAAAGTTTAAGAGGGTGAATCGGCGAATCAGCACAATCAGCAATTAAAGAAAGCATTTGAAGGGCTTTGAGCGCATAAAATCAAAGTTGGTGATGACTATCAGCCATATCGGGAGTTGATTGTGGGCTGTCAGGCCTCTGACTGCCCCCAAGAGACCATTTCACCAGTGTAGTCAACTTCAGGGGCCTCGACTATGGTGGCAATTCACAACAAGGGTTGCTTACATACTTAGAGGAGTTAACAACAGCTATGTGACAACGTAAACATTGAAGAATGTCAACAAAGATGTTGACTTCCTGACAAAGACATTTAGTAAGAGTGCAATATTTTCTGTTATGTTGTTCGATTTTATTAATGGATACTTAGAAATTTAGATTTAATTTATTTGAAATCTAACATTTCAAAAATTAATAAAAAACTATTAGATTAAAACTTTAACTGGGTATTTTTTAATGCAATAACCTTGCTATATATGCAGAATAAAATCAATTTGTTTGAGTTTAGAAACAATAAGTGGTGTTGCTTGAATCTACTTATTAATTTCAATAACCATATAAAAAATACAATACAGTTGAATTTTTAGGTGAGAGTTTTCAATAAATAAATTTAAATGCATTGTACAAAAGTTCAAGGATATTTATATACAAACAGATGCATCCATTATTACTTTTATTTCCAGCTGTATTTATGGTTAACTTTACTTTTATCATTCTGAAACTCGTCAACTCTTCCAAGAAAGATATCTGTGTGAAAATATACCTCACGTTTTACTTCTAGCACCTCCTACTCGAAACCTCACAGTTTCACAGTTAAACGGTATTCACTGTGGATGCTGGTGGGCTGGGTAGACCAACTAATAGATTAATTACGCCACTGAGCGTGAGTGTGTGTGGGCCGCGCCGCGCACGTCACCCTCACACTGCAGCTGTGCGACTTCACTTCCAAGAGTTCCCGGTACTGAGGTTTCTACAAGCAAGTTGAAATGAAGACAACAATAGCGAGTTTCATGATTAAAAAAAGTTAAAACTAACCGAATGTTACATCCAGTGTTCTAAATCCTTAACTGGCGTTGCAATAAAATGCACTTAGAGATCCTAAATAGAAGCCTCAAAAAGTCAAATGAAGTTTGACCTTAAATAATAGTATAAAACTAAACTCTCAAATGAGGGGTTTAACTTGAGAATATTATGTAGTTTCCTTCTATTTTGTCAACATACTGTGTAAAAGAAATTTAAAAAATTTGAAACAGTGCTAAGTATTTTTTAAGTATTATATTTGTCATATTAAAAATGAGTTTGATATCTTATGACAATTTAAAATAAGAAAAATTAACAGATACACCCTTCTATTGGTCTTGGCTCTATAATAGAAATAAATAATTAAACATTTCTGTGAGACACAATGAATTTTACAATTATTACTTTTGTACTTAGTTGATAAAATTACTGCTAGTTAAATATATTGTAGCCCTTACATAGAAAAGTCTATCCATTTCTATGTTAATGTAATAACACTGGCATTATGAATTTTCAACAATTAGTAATATTGTAGGTATTAACCTTTCATAATCGGTTATATGGTAATATTTTTTATAAGCAAACAAAAGCATGCAAAACAAAACTTGAGATTCTTACCTTTCAAAACATGAATAAGCCAGCTGACAGTCAGGTTAAGGAAGACGATAACATATATCCTGGAACAAACAAGAAGGTCATTGTCTACTTACACTATAATTAGGAATAGTACTTCATTTATGTCATGATCATAAAACAAGCATAAAACAAAACTGTACAGTCATAAATCATTTAATTTTCAGTTGAACTATTTGTTCATTGGTGCAATTTCCACTAATATCCCAATAGAAATTCCTATCGGCCCATCAAAATTATTATAGTTAAAATCGAAATTGGTGGTTAGTTTTGTCACGTAAAAAACTTAAATTTGTGTTTCTGGTTCATGCTGGGTTTTAGTTTGTAAGTTATAATTTATAAATTTACATGTTCAATAAAAAAAATACATTGTAGTTTTCAATGTTTCTTGGCGACTGTATTATACTTTGCTAATAATATCCAGTATATCTGTATCTGTTCTGCAACTAATTATATTTGTAGAAGTTCTGCAACATTGTAGTGTGGTAATTAATGATGTTATTTTGAAAATAAAATATTACGAATACATTATTGCATAGAATGGAGACACCCATTCAAGGAAGTCACAACTAGCTAGTAAAACAAGATCTTAAAGTTTAATATAAGTAGAAGAGGGCGAGAGCAAAGTTTGTTTGAAGTGATGTTGCCGCGCGGTGAGTCACGTCAAGCGAGAGGAGTTGGCAGCAGCAGTGAGGTAGCCTAGACTACACGCACCAACACAGAGAATCAGTTCAGAAATAAACTCATCTATTCATAAGCTATAAATAACAAAGGAAGGAAGTTCTGAAATCACTCATGACTGGAACTATTGATAAATAAATTGGCATGAGAGAAGGGTGAAATGTGTAAAATGAGAAGTGAACTTATGCTCTATGAATAATGTTGTAATGGGAGGTCAGTAGATCATTAGTAAGTTATTTTAGATTTGAAATTAATCACTTAATAGTGGATAAAACTACATCACTCGAATGGACTCTTCATTGCATAAATCCAGCGGTGAGCACACCAAGCAGCCAACATTGTAGATAATTAGAATACCGGTGTCGCAGACCTAGCAAAACAGTTTGTTGTGACTGGCTTTCGCACGAATAATGTAGGAACGATGATATATTTTAATCACAACTTGTAATTGAAATGTATACTAAATCATGTTTAAGTTGTTATTTTAATTACTTATATTTTAAATATTTTAATAGGTGTTGGAAGTTTTGTAGTTACTGATGGTAAATGTGTTTATCGGTAAAAGGTTATAAATATACAGCGTGTCCAGTAATTAAGAACTAAAACTTCACCAGGTGATTTTTCAAGTAAAAATAAACACAAAATGTCCAATAACACATAGTCCTATCTTGCCTAGTTTTCCGTCTGTTTGTCTGTCTGTATTATTCACTAAATAATTTATATATCTGAGATAGATTAAGTTATATACTTAAAGCTTTGCACACTTACTAGTAGTTAAAAGCAATATTTAAAAAAAAATTTAATTGAAAAATGAATTATTATCCCTAGTGGTTTCAAAATGCGGCCATACTAATTTTTCTAAGCTTAATAACTCAAAACACTTACAAAACGTGGCAAATGTTTTTAAAAACATTTTACGGCCAAGATTTGTGTGCTGTGATAAATAATAATGGAGAAATTTAAGTTTTTCTGAATGCACTCCTTTATTTAAATTTAAGAAACATAATATATAAATAAAAAAGTACGCTCAGAAAAAAACTTAAATTTCTTCGTTATTATTGATCACAGCAGAAAAATCTTGGCCTTAAAATGTTTGTAAAAACATTTGCCACGTTTTGTTACACCTGTGTTTTTAACCGCTTTGAGTTATTGAGCTTAGACACCTTAGTATTGCCGTTATACTTAGTTTATACTTTATGCTACCACGGAGATAAAAACTATTCAGTAAAAACCACAGACAGACTGAAAACTAAGCGAGATAGGTCCATGCGTCATGAGAATTTTGTTGTTTATTTAGAATTGATTAATCACCTGGTGAGGTTAGACCCCACAGATATTGGGCACCCTGTATATATTATAAGATTTGCTTTGTCAAACTTTAAAAATTTCTTACAACATTGTGAGGGGGTGATGAGCTTTAATATTGCAACGTATATAATAAATTTAAAAACTTCATATAGCCAATATTTGTACTTTGATTCGGTCAACAAGCAAGATCATTCGTCAGATCTGACCACAAAAATCAAATTAAAATACAGTAATTAAGTAAACGAACAAACAAAAAGCCATATGATACTTAATTAATTTGAAACAAAGAGATACTAAGTAATTAATGTTGTTTGAAGTGTACCACAACTTATGTTTGAACATTCTTGTAATTTGAAATACAAACAAAATTGAATTTGACATCTACAGAAAGCCAGCCCACACAGATAGATATATATTAAACAAGTCACATCATCTTCTCTCTCAAAAAAGAAAAATTTTTAATTCCTTAATACATCGTTTACTCAACACACCTTTGACTCAAGAAGGATACAACACCGAAAGTTGCAATATTTAATGGATACTTAATTGCATTAGTTCAAAATATTTTATGAAAGGCAAAGAAAAGACAAGAAAGTAAAACAAGGAGAACTCTTCTCCCAATTAGGGCCGGTTTCCCCAAATTCTCGTTGTCCCCGTTTACTTTGCACCGATCAAAAATGTATACCTCTGGTTTAAACTCTGAGGCGTTTCCCCAACTTTTTGATAGGCACTGCATAGATTAAACCTCGCATCAATGAGTTGGCTAACCTGTTTGTCTGCTTTATGTTTGAATTCCGGAGAAACAGACAAAAAAAGTGTGTTCAATTAGAGTTGAGGTTATGTTTACTGGCTCCCAATGTAAAGAAGATAGGCCTATTTTGTTTGATCGCAATTTCTATCTTATTCCCGTTTACTTTTCTCCACTGGTATGAAACGCGGACACAAACGCGCTAGACTGCTAGAGCATTAGACACTTGCTTAATGACTTTGCTAACGGAGGACTTGTGCATTCTGCCCAACTCCCCTACGTTGATAAAAAAAGGACTGGAGGCATAGAAACTCAATGCGCACTAAAATGTATCCGCAGGTGACAAGGATCGATTTTTGTTACTTGTGGGTCTCAAAGAATTATTAATCAAATTGAGCAATAATCTTGCAGTTTCCTTCCTCGTTCGAAGTCTTTCAAAACACTCCTCCACTTGCTTCCTCCCCACCTCACGAATTGATTGGTTCTTTCCCTGATTCTCGTAATCCTCTTCCTCAACTTCTTCTAATATTTTCAACTGTTCATCCATTTGACTAAATATGTACTTAAAACAAAACAAAAAAATACTGTTTTAAATATTAGGCTAATGGCTAAGTATTTGTGAACTTACTATTTAGGCTAGGCTTTGATTTCCAAATTTGGGGAGTTATTCATTCCAATATTATTTATTTCCATAATATTTCCAACAGTTTAATGAATTAATCCATTTAACTGATTGTGCATTCAAAAATAATAAATAGATAGTACGATTTATAAAAGTAATAGGCTAAGTATTGAACTTAATATTATGGTGCGAAGGCTAGTCTTTGATTTATAACTTTGAGGTTAAGTTTTTGTTTATTTCGACTAGTATAACTTTGTATCAGCCGTTTAAACTACATGCCGAGGCCAGATAGTTTGTTCCGGCCAAATTGGTGGTAAAAATTTTGGAGAAACACCTCATTGAGATAAATTGCGGTTTAAACTGCCGATCTCAGTTAACTGACGTTTGGGGAAACCGGCCGAATCTTCTTGGGCTTCAAGTGTCACTTATAACCATATCTCTCCAATTCAGTCCAAAAGTCTTTTAAAAACATAGCAACTTAAATATTCATTTCAGAACTTCCAACAACCTAAAGACAAAATTATCCAACCCTAGAGACCCTGTAGACAATTTTAAAGAATCTGGAATATACAAGATTAAATGTGAAAATTGTAGTAAGAGGTGTATTGGCCAAACTAAACGTAACATTGAAATAAGATTTAAAGACTTTCATGATTTATTTACTTTTCAAACATCAAATTCAACAGACCACAAAAATCTGCCGTTGCCAACCATTGTATCGACTACAACACAGCATCAATAAAAATAATTTAAAATACTAAAAAACATACCAAAACCCAAACATCTACATTCATGCTAATCATTTTTCATCAACATTTCGGACCAAAAAGAACTATTAAACAATGAAGATAGGCCTATTGGAAATTCAAAATTATTAAATCATGAATTCATCAAAAGTTATATTTATAAACATTAGTTATAGTACACTTCAAACAACATTTAATTATTTAGTATATCTTTGATTTAAAATGTATTCAGTATCATACGGTATTTTGTTTGTTTATTTACTTACTTTTTGTCATTTGATTTTTGTGGTCAGATCTGACGAAGAAAGCTTTATTTTCGTTTCAATACATACGGCAATCACCAAATTACAATAATAGGTGTTATATAGGTTTTCCGCACAATATAGGCCTAGCCCTTTTTTCTTTAACGACGGGTTGAAGTACAGTATTAAAAATAATCATAAGTCAAGTAGTTGTTCACGGTAAAATAAATTTATATTTCGGATGACACGTCTGATTTAGGTTTTAAATGGACAAATTATAGGCTTTAACTAATTTTATCAGCAATGTCACTCATAAAATAATTAAAATTTATTTTGTTATAAAAGACAACAATTCAAAAGAAGGAAAGAAATTTTAAGATTCTATAGAAATATATATATTAGCTGGGTTAAATACATGATGTTTGGTAAAGTAGAAATAATTTAAAGATTGCAACTTATAATGAGTCTCAATATATGGTGGGGGACTACTCAATCAAAGAAATTACGATTTCATTCAGTGTATCACAACGGATGGGGTGGATGAACTGTGATTATTTTAGAGTAAACCCCAAAACTTGTGAAAATCAATAGAGAGGAGAGCAGCATTGCTTGCGAGGTTAGGTGACTAACTACCCCTAAATAATCAATACTTGCCCAATTTCAAGTCCCTGTCTGCTTTCAAGGGGGTTCAACAACATATTTAACACGTCCAAACTCAACACGATATCTAGATAACAGGTTATACTCAACACTGTTTACCTAAGCTAGCAGAACACTCTTTAACCTAACTGTCAAACTGTCATTTTTGACAAACATGACTTAAACAAAAGAAATATAATATTATTGATTTGCCATCTCGCCGCAGATTAAATAGTTTTTGTCTAACCGATGATTATAAGAAAACTTAATCTCACACTGAGCGCATTTACGGGTAAAATTACAGGAACCCATTCCCAAATTGTGTTCTCGCTCTTGCTCAAATATGGCTGTGTCCAAAGACTAATGAGGAACATTCGCTCGTAAAGATCCAGATGTGTTTTCAACACTGCTAAGCGCGTCTATTTTAAATTTCAACACTACAACTACACTAGTATGTCGTCGACTGGACAATTAACTATCGATACGTACCCAAACAAACAGAGGAATCGATCAATTAACTAGAAAACTGTCAAAATCATTCACTAACACCATCACTGTTTCACACACACCCAAGATTTTTGCTGCCCAAGTCCCCTTCCCACCGACACGTCTCCCCTCCTATGCCCCTCCCGTAAACTCGGATCCGTGACGTCACTCTCTCACACCACATCCACGATTCCACATGCCGCACCACTACAACGAGCACTCTGCACTCGAGTCAGATGTCGGATACATTGTACTGTATAGACACTACACAGTAGCCTGTAGACAGCACACGCCGTATCTACGAGTTCTCAATGCTGTGTCCCCAGCGATCAACTACAGTACTGATTACTGAGAAGTGAACAGATCACTAGTGACTAGATAATGCAATGCAGTCTATGTGCACACCGAGGTCGCCGATGTGTGGGGACTGGGGAATGGGGATACACTAAACCCACACTTGTCGAAGCCTGAACCTGAATCTCTCAGCTCAGTGTATCCTCGCCTTATAAGGCAGGGTCGCCTACATGCGGTACCGCGCTGAGGCCTGCCCGCCTGAGACCGTCGCGCTGATGCTCGACATCGGTAGTACAGTAGCCGGTAGTGCACTAGTAAAGATCGATAACCCCCTCGATCGTAGGGCTACGACCGCGATCCTTTTAGCAAATTAAAAGCGGAGCGCTGCTTCCCAGCCCCATTTTTCATAGTAATCTGATTTATTAATAGCTCGACTACTGTCTGCCTGTTTACTCAATACTGTTAGTACTCCGGTGAACTGCACACTTGTCATCATAAACTGGGCCGTTATCGCCGCATTTAATGATCCCGTTGTTATAGCAATGGCAAATGTCATTCCGCTCAGACTCTTTCTCTCTTCAATGTGTACTGTGTAGTGTGTAAGCCTGCTCATACTGTACCGCTATAGTTAACTGTTAACTGAACTAGTTATAGCTGAGTACTTTGCCAATATACGTACTTACAATTAAATCGGTTTTATTTTTTCATGTTATAATTTTTTTGGCATTTTTTTACTATTTTTATTTATTTTTGTATCTTCCACCTACAACTAGTTTTTGGTGGCAATATTGTTCCGTTATGTACATATGTAATATAATCATGAGATAATGTAAATGTATAATTTAATTTGTACAAATTCGCACTATGTATAATTTGACGAAGCATAGCTATACAACCAAGCACTGTAAATATGTGCTGCATATTGTTTTGTTCTATGGGAATAAAGAAATTTTGATTTTATTTTATAAGAAGATTGGACTGAAGTCAGTTGTTTACTCAATGTTGATGGCATCATTTTTCAAAGTATGAGTCTACTAAATATTTAAAACAAAACAAAATCATAAGTACGGTAAATAACTTGAAATATTAAAAAATATACAAAATAAGTTATAACATACACAACTAAAACAGGTTGAATTGTAAGTACATATTGGTCAAGTACTCAGCTATAACTACAGTAGTTACAGCTAACTATAGCGATGCAGTATGAGCAGGCTTACACACTACACAGTACACCCCTGCTTTCATGAAAGACACAAGTAGAAAGCAATGTCACAATAAAGTTGTAGACACTTTCGTAAAATAAGAGATTTTCGATTTGATAGAAGTGAGTTGTTAAAAGTCAAGAATAATAACATTAATTCAAAATAATGATATACTCTAATTTTAAAACGATTTGTGTTAGTATAACCTTAAAATCAGGGACGTTTTTGCTATGATTTCGATTGTATAATTAGAGAACGTGGTATAAGATTAAACTGATCACGGACCTATTATTTAGTGAGGGATTATAAATATAATTTAGTTTTAACGACAACCGCGCGTGTTGTACAACACATGGTTATTCATGTACAATTGTAAACCTTGAACCTTTTAAAAATAAAGAATTTTGAATTTGAACTTGAATACAATAACGAGAGAAAGAGTCTGAGCGGATTGGCATTTGTCACTTCGCGTTGTTATAACAAGATCATTAAATGCGGCGTTAACGGACCAGGTTAAGGTGACAAGGGGTCAACTTACCGGAGTACTGACAGTATTTTGTAAACAGTAGTCGAGTGCTATAAATACATTTATACGCTTTCTTTAAATAAACTACGGTTTAAGAGTGTGCAGTAGTGGCTGTGACCTTGAATTTCGTCACAAAACATGAGTTTTCTTAGGATACTTCACACATATAGTTTTCATCGGATCTTTATGAAATAAATTTCGTTTTAAAGTGCATTAAATGTTTAAGTGACTCCGCTGAGCCGAATTTCCATTTTGTCACTGATGAAATAGTGAGCTGAACCCAAATATTGAAGAAACTTATTTATTTAATTTATTGTTTTTTCTTTGAAACTAGTGAAATGTTATGTATATATATATTTGTCCTTTCTTTGTTTACAATGTCTGTGTTTAATACCAGATTAATTTGCACTCTTTAACGCTAAAAGTTGAAGTTTTTCTTTTTTGAAGGAACCTCTACACGGGCTTTTGCCTACTGAGGCCCTAATATTTTCTCAAATAATTATGTTTTTTGACTATTATATTATGTATATTAGAACTATGTTATATGTATATTTTATATTGTATTAATTATGAATATGCATATATGAATATATTGTGTAACAAGAATGTTCATTTTAAATTTTACTGTAAACAACTATTTTGTACATACTGTACTGTATTTTGAGAAAATAAATTCATTCTTATTCTTAGTTTTCAAAAAAGTTGTCAACGGAGCCACCGCAGTGCATCGTTATCTTTTAAGTAAATCTTATTTTAAAGAGATCTAGTGAAAATTTTGGGTGTAAAGTGTCTCAAGAATTTGGACCTCAAATTTGGAAATAAAAGCCTAGCCTACGCACAATAATGTTAAGTTTACAAATACTTAGCCTATTACTGGTTTGTGGGCATTTTCTTGAATTCCCAAATAATGAAACTGTTAAAGTGTTGTCCAAGTGTATAATTTTGATAACAGTTATACACAACACATTATACAACAGCCGGGGCCCAAGCATGACTTAGTTTTGTCCCGTGCAATTAGAAATAACCAAGTGTATTTAGCTAACATTTAGTAGACCTGATATTTAGTGCTAGCTCTTCATCTATGGTTGTTCCTTTCATCGTCGTGTGGCTGTCTTTTTATTATATCGTAGCGTGTTTTCGTGTTAATTAAATGTTAAAAAAGCTGTATCCTCAAAACTTACAAAATAAACTAAAAGTTTGCAACAAATTGTCTGTAGAAAACTAGAAGTTTTCGACGGTAAATTGCTCTTCTCAAATTAGAGAAAAAATTGGAAGATTTTGATAAGAAAACTAAAAGTTGCTCTTCAAATTTAGAGCAACAAGTGGATAACTTGTTGCTCAAGAATTGGCGCAAGGTTTTTTGCATAGAATAAGCATAACAGTATGCTTACTGTATGATTTTAGGTCAGTACTCATTGGTGTGAAGGAACAAGGATTTCGGGCGAAGAAGACGCAATTATTTGTCTTTTGGCTTCCAGAGAACCTCTCGACCCCGGTAAAGTTGAATCAATTCACTGCATTTGATCCCGGACCATTCATTCTCACAGCCTTTCATCTCGAGACAAACACAATAAAACGCCGAAAATAGCTTATTAAAAAACTGAAACTTACGAAGTCACTAAAAACACCTGCAGCTGTGAAGTTCATACGTGCAGTTAAGTTCAGACTATAGAGGGTTGCTTAGGGCGGGGGACGCCAGCGCCCGACGCCAAGTCAAGTCTAGGGCGTGTGGAGGGGGAAAGTTCTCCACAAGTTTTCTACAAGTTGCTTGCGCAAAGCCCTCAGCAACAATCTTCCACTTTTAGTGTTCAACTTTATTTGATCTTTACCGACATTACGTGGGAAACGAAAACTTAGTGGAAGACTCTGTTTTCCACAAGTTCAAGGTAAGAAAAATTGCTGTATTTTGTAGAAAAGCAAAAAATTCTTAAAATGTTGACAAACTAAGTGGAAGACTTTGATGTACACGTGGCTGTACACAACCTAGAATTCTCAAACAACGTCTCTAAAATTCTCTAAAAGAGCCTCAAAGTGCTATACTTTGCTTTGCGTTTTAAACTGAAAAATTCCCAAGGTGTGCCCGGGCCCCCACCCTAACACCGTTATGACTCCTGATCGCGCCTATACAATACAATATAAAATAACTATTTGATTGATTTAAGATCATTGTCCACTGCTGGCTAGTCAAGAGATAATCTCAACTCCTGACTACTAGACTGACAAACAAAACTCATCTGCGGTTGCAGCGTACGTCTCACTTTAGCTGCAGGCACTTGTACCGGAAAATATTTACCGTCTCTCGTTAAAGAAACAGCATTTAGGAGACAAAAAGAACACGGATTTATGTTATTAACTAAAACGAATATAACAAAACCGGTTTTATTTTTGAAAAAGTTGGAAAGTAAATATATTTTATACAGCCACGTCGTCACAAGTATTGTAAAGAGTAATGTGGCAAACTGATCTGGCAAATTGTCAGTCTAGATGACTCGTTTCGGGTTGACTAACCCATTGTCGAATCCATCTTCATTTCAGCCGTAGGCTTCGTCATGGTCACATTGAGACAAACACACACACACGAACATAATTACAACTAAACACGAACTGTACAGTTTTTTTTACAATTTACACGGCCGAAACGGGAAAGAGTGCGAAATTGTAAAAAACCGTACGGTTCGTGTTTAATTGTAATTATGTTCGTGTGTGTGTGTTTGTCTTCAATGTGACCATGATGAAGCCTACGGCTGAAATGAAGAGAGATTCGACAATGGGTTAGTCAACCCGAAACGCGTCATATAGACTGACAATTTGTAGACAGATCGACGGAGGTAAATACCATATTTAATTTTTTTTAAATACAGTAGTCTGTCTTGGGGCTATAATGAATTATCTTAGTAATTTAATCAACTGATCTGTTTTCAATCAATGTTTTCCTATTATTATTTGATATCATGCCTCTCCCAAACACTCGGACGCAGAGCGGAATTCTGGTACGTGGTACCAATTCATGACTTGATATTAGTTTTTGAGTCAGTGAAAATAGTTTTCTTCGAAACAGTTACCGCATCTGTTGGGCGATGGGTAACAATAAATAAACTATGAATATTTAGACTTTGATTCAGTTACTATTGAACTCTGTCTAGAATTCACCACGAGTGTTACTATAATTTATGCCAAAGACAATAAATCATAGTTAATGATATAGCCTATTTATCAATGTATGAGAATACTCACACCATTACCGTTATCTATGAAATTTTAGTCTATTCATTATTTATGTTACATATCGTATGTAAGTCCTTCAAATATAAATTATCCACTGTACATGTGTATATTATGTTCTCATTGACCCTTGCCGTTGAAATTAAAAAACAAGGCCGACACGCAGCTTAGCGCTAAAGCGCCGCTCGCATGAGTGAATCGGATTTCCATTCCAATTTGTTACTCTTATTCGCTACCCTCACAACCACACTTCGGCCTTCGGCCTCAGACTTACGGGTTTTTTTTTATTGGAAGTTATGTTACATATCAAGATAGGAAAACACATTTTAAATGTTGATAAATCGGGCTACTTATTCCGTAATCGTAAATCGTAATACACACATACACTATTCTGTTACAAAGTTAAAAATTTGTCACCTCAACATTCAATATCTTAGAGATAAATTGTTAATTGTACAACAGTGTTTCTTAAAATTGAACAACTCGACATAATTGTATTGTCTGAGCATGGTCTTAAAAAAGAGGAATTATATATTATTAACTTTCAAGTGTATGAAGTGATAGTGATTTCCCACGTTTACAACATAAAAGTAGTGGTTAGTTATCTTGATAAAACGAAACCTAAATGTAAATATTGTAAATATGAATGCAAAGAAATGATTTTTGAAGCAGCAGGAATTGAACTAGATATAAGTAAAGAAGTTAATTTAATGTTAATTGGTATCTACCGTCCACCGCACTATGAAAATGTAAATAACGTTTTCCAAATGTTCTATGAACTGCAGGTTAAGTGTAAGAGAGGACTTGGTCGTCCTAACTTCGCCTAATAAAGCCATGATTCTTTCACTCAACTGCTGTCGAGAAAAATTTCAAAAAAACTAGTATTTTCTTTTGGTAGGTGAGTTAAACTTAAACTTACTTAAAGATAATAATGAACTGTTTAGGCTTAAATATTTTATGACAATAGACAATATTCTTTATTCACATATTCATGGAGAACAACAGTACATGCGTAAAAATGATTTAAAGAAAAAATATGTTATACAATGCAACATAATTATGTATTCGTCAAGTGTTGCTGTTCTGGAGTGGTAGAGTTCTCTTGGTCAGGAAGTCTTTCTCTAAGTAGAAGGGTCTCTCCTGGAGCCACAAAGTCAGCTGTCTCTTGAGATGTTGTGAGTCTTGAGCTTTCAAGTATTCAGGAAGGTGGTTGAAGAAGAGAGCTCCTTTGTAAGATGGTTCCATTTTGAGGAGGCTCAGGTGATGAGGTGGCAAGGAGAAGTCTGTAGCGTGTCTAGTGTTGTGTTGGTGTTGATTGTGGTGTCTTGGTTGCTGGGTGCTGACTGCATGCACGATGGTTTCACGGATATACAGTGAGATAACTGTGAGAATTTTGAAGTGTTTGATTTGTTTTTGGCAGCTGTCAAGGCGTGGTATATTTGCTAGGCATCGAATTGCTCTCTTCTGTTCGATGAGGACTTTTCCCAAGTTAGTCTTTGCTGCCCCTCCCCAGGTGGCTATGCCATAGCTGAGGTGGGACTCAAACAGCGCAAAATAAGCAGTTTTGGCTGTGTCCAGACCACTTATATGGTTGATTCTCCGGATGACATGGATGCTTGATGAGAGTAACATATTATGTTGCATGTGCGGGATCCGGGACAGTTTCGAGTCAATTGTGATGCCAAGGTATTTTGTTGTAGTGGTTGATTCTCCGGATGACATGGATGCTTGATGAGAGTAACATATTATGTTGCATGTGCGGGATCAGGACAGTTTCGAGTCAATTGTGATGCCAAGGTATTTTGTTGTAGTGGTTGATTCTCCGGATGACATGGATGCTTGATGAGAGTAACATATGTTGTATGTGCGGGATCCGGACAGTTTCGAGTCAATTGTGATGCCAAGGTATTTTGTTGTAGTGGTTGATTCTCCGGATGACATGGATGCTTGATGAGAGTAACATATGTTGCGTGTGCGGGATCCAGGACAATTTCGAGTCAATTGTGATGCCAAGGTATTTTGTTGTAGTGGTTGATTCTAAGCCTGGAAGAGGGTGCATTTCTTAATTTTTATTCTTTGTAGTGAAACCTAGCTGAGCAGTTGAGACAAGGTCATTTTGAAAGCATTATTGTTTGGTTCTGTTTAATTGTAGGGTTGTGCTATTTTCTGAAATTTGAAGTCGGCGCTGTCCTAGAAATTGTTCTTGGACACATTTTCAGCGCCGACTTCAAATTGACACGACATTTTCTCCAAAATGTATGGATCAACGTTGCCTAGACTAGTGGTAACTGGGTTTAAAGCCTTTAGCCAGTCTAATATTTCACTCATTGAAATAAAACATTCAAGTCATAGTAAGCTGCTTTTTATGGTTGGTGGAATTTCAATGCATTGTGTAAACAAGAAATTCGAAGTTCCATTTTGTAGTTTATTGAAGTTTGTTAGCAGTGACTAAATACATTTGTAGTAGACTAAGACACGTGATATTATGCATTTAAAGTTATTTTTCCCTTTTTAGTGCTTTTTATTCAAACCTTTTTTGAAGTCGGTTCACTTTTTCATTAACATTTTTTTATTATTGACTAAGGATATGATGGTGTCAAATTTTGGTGTCAAGGTTTTCTCGCCAGGTGACACTATTTTTGTAAAGAAAAGACTAGCTCATCTATATATGAAGACTTTGTCTGTACGTTGCAATGAATCCATCGGTTTTTAGTTATTTGGTGTTTATTTACTTTGCAAAGCCCGAAACTGGCGTAAAAATGCCTGTATGTCTGTCTGTAACGATTTTAAGGCATCTTGGACCGCTTATAACTCAAAATCGGCTGAAGCTACGGCAGTGAAACTTCGTTTTGGGGTTTAACCTATTACGCAGTGTGTCTTTAGCTATATTTTGTATCCATACAACGGCCACAAAATAAAGAGCGAGGGACCAAAGTGGGCACTGAACACGTTTTTAAGGCATATTGGACCACTCATAATTGAAAATCGGCTGAACCTATGGTAGTGAAACTTCGTTTAACGGTTTAACTCATTACGCAGTGTGTCTATAGCTATATTTTGTGTTTATACAACATCCACACAAAAAATGGCGAGGGACTAAACTGGGCTCTGAAAACGCCGGAATGGCTGGATTACTATGACTCTCCTCAAGGTAACTAAACTCCTATAAATACTTATTAGTTATTTGGTTTCCGTATATCTGTACATTGAAATGAATCCATCGGTTTTTTGGTTATTAATTTTTATCACACTTTGTAAATACCAAAACTGACGTTAAGAAATTTCCTGTCTGTCTGTCAGTCTGTAACACTATTAAGCCATTTTGGAGCTCCAGCCAATCCAAAGTTGGCTCTGAAAAAGTTTTTTCCTCAGATTTGGTCCTGGGTTTGTCCGGCAAAATAGTCTACCATTCTTCCACTCACGCAGCCGCGGTGGCGAGTCACGACTGGCGAGCGCCCGAGGCGTAACTGACGGGAAGAATTCTGCCAGTCTGTCTGATCATGGTGTAAGAATGTGTCTGTCCGTAACATTGTTGAGGCATATTGGACTGCTTATAACTCAAAATCGGCTGTAGCTTTGGCGGTGAAACTCTGTTTAAAGGTTTAGCCCATTACTCATTGTGTCTTAAGTTATAGTTTATGTCCTTACAACATCCACAAAATACTGGGCGAGGGACCAAAGTGGGCACTGAACACGTTTTTAAAGCATATTGGAACATTTATACTCAAAATCGGTTAAGACTATGGCGATGAAACTTCGTTTAAGGGGTTTGCCCATTACCCAGTGTGTCTTTAGCTATATTTTGTATCCATACAACATCCTCACAAAAAATGGTGAAAGACTAAAGTACGGACTAAACACGTTTTAAGGCATATTGGAACGCATATGACTCAAAATCGGTTAAGACTATGGCAGTGAAACTTCTTTAAAATTAACACAATTGTGCTACAGCTATAACTATAACTAAACCAATACAACACTGTGCGCAAGCTTGTGTTGTTAAAACGGTATTTTTATTTATCTTAAGTATACGAGTATACTTAAATTTGCTGTGCATTTATAAAACTATGTTGCTTATCTATGAGTTAAACAGGGTTAAGGTGACTAACTTAAAAGACAAGTTTTAGAACCTTTCTTTTAATTTTAGTTATGTCACACCAAAGAGGAATTCATAATAATTTAAACAAAATAAAAACCCTGTTTTGTTTAACAATTAAGTTGAAATTTAAGTGATTATAGATGGCAATCCAACTTTACATGGCTTTATAGCAGTGGAGTTTCAGTTTATGTAAAACACTTTCATTGCAATCAACATTCTAAAATATGAAAACTACATTTTGTCCATAAACATTGCAAATACCCTTCACACCTTAAACTATTAATTCATAATATAATCAATAGTTATAGTTTTCTTCAAAACTACAACCTATAATTTCAAAAAAGGTTTCCTTTTGTTTGTGTCTTATAAAGTATAAAATGTAAAAATACTGTACTATAATGATAAGTAGTGGGGGTCAAGGGGGTGCGGAATTCTCCAGGACAGCCAAGGCTGCTTAGATTTAGTAACCTGGCGATTTCTTCACACCCAGGGGTGCTTCACACCCAAGACCGTCCGGAAAGTGCTGTGGTGGAGGCAGCCTCACATACAGAGACTGCCTCCACTCCTGCACTATGCAAGCTTAGCTGCATCCTGCACGTTGGTGGCCCTGCCTTCACAGATTCCGGCGGATCTAGGCTGGTAGTTCCGAAAAACTCCTTGGTAGGAAAAGGCGACTCCTATCAATACTAGCACTAGTTCTATCGGTGAGAGTTCAACATCGGGGGAAATAGTGCTAGCAGTCCTTCCACTGGGTCCCGTCCAAACCCACTGGTTGTCTTTTCCTAACCTCGTCCTCTCCTTCCCTTTCCTTAATCCAGTCAGTCCAACCTTCCTTCCTCCCACCGCCCAACCCTAGGGTGTCAAGCGATCCGTGCCAAGGGGTGTATGGCACAGGGCTAATTGTGTCTCAAACGGAGCCTGTGGATACCAGGCGACCTCCCGTAGTATCTAGCCTTCCTTGGGTAAGCGGGGCTCTGCCCAAGGCGACCTTTATTTCCCTAGCCACTCGTGGGAACACCATGGAAACAAATAAAGAAAAAAAACAAAATCAAATCCATCTTCGCAGACCCAGGTCAAGGAAGATAAACAAAAACCAACATTTACAAAATCATCGGAGGCCCTTCAGGCCAAGGATGATTCCAACAAAAAACACACTCAAGTGTCTCCGGAGGCCTCGGTCAAGGGAAACACTAACACAGACAAAAACACTACGCAGTCTTTGGAGGTCACTTTGGCCAAGGGAGACTGTAACAGTACAAAATTGGAAGGAGGGCTTGAGGAGGCAGCCGATTCTCTCCTTGAGGGAGAAGAAAGAGACCTTCTTCAGTCCCCCGACCCCACACTACACAGCGAGATTGACAAAGCTGAAAGCCACCATCCGAGTCCTTCCGTGGAGGAAGAGAGCGACGGACAAGGATGGAGAGCAGAATTCTGCAAGTAAACCTCCACCACAGTAAGGCGGCCTCGGCCACCTTCTGTAGGACGTTTTCTCTGGCAACTACGACCTCGCCCTCGTCCAGGAGCCTTGGCTTCATCGGGGACGGATAGCGGGATTGGCAGATGCCAGAGGAAAGATAATCTATTACAATAGTGCAAAAAATCCAAGAACTTGTATTGTTGTAAAAAAAGAATGTCAGTGTCTGCCTCTAATGGAATTTAGTTCCAGAGACTTGACCACTGTAGAAATTTGCTGGAGTCATGGGGATGTGAAAAGACTGGTCATCAGCTCTGCATATCTTCCATACGACTCCAGCGAACCTCCTCCTTCACAAGAGCTACAACAACTTGTGGAGAAGACGCAGAGCAGAGGGTGCCATCTCCTAGTGGGCTGCGACGCCAATGCTCATAACCAAATTGGATGGGGCAGCTCCAATACTAACCTTAGGGGCGAGTATCTCATGGAGTTCCTCATGGCAAATAACCTAGAGATAATGAATGTCGGTAACGCTCCCACGTTTGAAACGAAAACTAGAAGCGAAGTAATTGACATAACCTTTTGTTCAAGTAAAACTAGCAAGTTCGTAAGTGGGTGGAATGTCTTAGAACAAGCCTCACTTTCGGATCATAAGTACATTCAGTTTAAACTTAATGCAAGTAACCACAAAACATCTTACAGAAATCCTAAAACAACTGACTGGGACCAATACTCTAGTCAGTTGACAGCTATGACTAGATCGATGGCTGGCAGGATTCGGAGTGTTTTGGACTTTGAACACGTAGCCTCATCTCTGAATAAGGCAATGTTAGACTCATTCAATGACAACTGTCCTCTGCAAACCAGGAAAGGTAGATCCACTATTAAATGGTGGACTGCGGATCTAGACCGACAGAGGAGAGATGTCAGAAAAAACTTTAACCGAGCCAAGAGCTATGGTACCTGGGAAGCCATCATGCTAGCCTTACAAAGTACAGTAAGGCTATCAGGAAGGCAAAATCAGATTCGGTTCAAGTTCACCAGCGAGGTGAATCAAGGAGACAGCAAGGTTGTGCAAGTTCATGGCCTCGGAACCCTCAATTCTCATCGGTTCGCTAAAGAAACCAAATGGAGAATATACTGAGTCTGCTGGTGATACTCTCGACCTTCTCCTCGAGACTCACTTTCCAGACAGTACTCAGCGCGACTTGCTGGACAATTATGGTCACCTGGATAGCGGTCAAAGCCCGTGGGCCGCTTGAAGGGACTGGAACTTGGCCAACAAAATTGTTACGCTCTCAAGGCTCAAATGGGCTCTAAGTAAATTCAGCCCGTATAAATCACCTGGGGGGGATGGAATCTATCCAGCAATGCTACAGCATGCATCCGACCCAGTACTCAGGCTGATATGCGAACTCTGCAGAGCCAGCGTGGCCTTTGGTCACATACCACTGGCATGGAGGGTAAGCAGGGTGGTCTTTATCCCTAAAAGGGGTAAAACAGATTATAGTCAGGCAAAATCTTTCAGACCTATCAGTCTTTCATCATTTCTTTTAAAAACGGTGGAAAGGCTCTCGTAGAGATACCTCAGGGACAGGGTGCTGCTAGGTCAACCCCTGCATAGAAACCAGCATGCCTACCAATCTGGCAGGTCATGCATTACGGCACTCAATGAATTGGTCAGCAGGGCAGAGGGTTCTCTAGATAATAGAGAGCTGGCACTCTGCGCTTTCCTGGACATTGAAGGGGCTTTTGACAGCACCTCACACGAGGTGATCATAGAGAAAGCCAGTAAAAGGGGGGTACCACTAACCTTAAGTAAGTGGATAAAAAATATGCTCGCAACAAGAAGGGTCCAATCCACCCTACTAAATGTCACCAGGGAAGTCTCTACCACAAGAGGTTGTCCGCAGGGAGGGGTTCTTTCCCGCTCTTGTGGAATCTGGTGGTGGATGATCTTTAACGCAAGTATCACAAACAGGAACTTTCATTCAGGGGTACGCTGATGATATAGTTCTCATGGTTCAAGGCAAGTTCATCGACACCGTAGCAGATGTAATGAACAATAGCCTAAGACAAGTTAGTGAATGGTGTAGGAGGGAACAGCTTAAAGTTAATCCTTCCAAAACCGTTATACTTCCAATTACTCGTATTAGGAACCTGACCCCTCTGGCCAGACTAGAGCTCGACGGCGTCCGATTACCACTTTCAGACAGCACGAAGTACCTAGGCCTGACCTTGGATCGCAAACTTACGTGGAACCTACACTTACAGTCGGTACTACACAGAGCAAGCTGGTCGCTCTTTTACCAGATTAGGAAAACTTGGGGACTTAAGCCACACATGGCGCTTTGGCTATACAAAGCAGTAATAAGGCCCCAGATCACTTACGCCTCTAGTTTGGTGGACGAAAGCCAGGCAGAGTACCGTAAAGACCAAACTTAGCAGCCTACAAAGACTGGCATGCTTAGGTATCACTGGAGCATTCACTAGCACCCCACAGCGGCGCTAGAGGTATTGCTCAATATAACCCCCTAGACATTTTCATAGAAATGGAGGCTAGGAAATTCGGGTACAAACTCTCTATTGCGGGCCTTTTAAAAGGGGTCCGACTCTTTCGGGACATGTGGAGCCTTAGACTCCTTCCCCGAGGAACCGCTCCTCACTATGAGGTCTGACTATATGGAGGGCAATACCTCTTTGTAAAACCTACACAGTCAGCATAGAATCACGGCTACAGTGGTCAACTGACAAATCTCTTTTAACTATTAATAACTGTAGGGTCTGGTACACAGACGGTTCATTGATAGAAGGAAAGGCTGGCTACGGGGCACACAGAGTCCAGCCCAGGTGTAACCTCTCAGGTAGCTTGGGAGGCTTTTGTACAGTGTTTCAAGCAGAAGTCTTCGCAATCCTCACTTGCACCTATATAGAGTTATCTGTTGGTACAAGGGATAAACATATCTTAATCTTCTCAGACAGTCAGGCTGCCCTCAGGGCGCTGGACTGTCCACTTATCAACTCCTGCATTGTCCGGGAATGCTCCCAAGCGCTCCGGGCTCTAGCAAGCTGTAATAATGTACGGCTTGAATGGATACCGGGGCATCAAGGATTTAAAGGGAATGAAAAAGCCGATCTGCTGGCTAGAAAGGGAGCGCTGTCATCCTTGCCGGTCCGGAACCAGCGGTAGGAATCAGTCCTTCTTGTCAAAACTATGCTAGCCGATAGGGCAAATGCGCGACACACTGAGCGATGGAAACAGCTACCATGCCAGGAACCCGCCAAACTTTTAGTCAAGAATCCATCAAGGATACTTACCAAACATCTGACCAGTCTTAGTCGCCAGAACATCAGACTGGTAATATCTTACATCACAGGTCATGGGCACTTCAGAAATCACCTAGCAAAATGGGTCTCTACACAGGAGATACTAGTTGTATTGTGAGCGTACCCTGAGTCCGCAAAACACATTCTCATTGAATGCGAGTCCCTGGAGGCCAGGAGAAGGGTCTCTAGGGTCTCGGGAGTGGCAGGAGTTACACCCATCAGAATTGGGTAGCGCGATCCTCGAGCTTTGTAAGCAAACGGGGTGGGGCTGCCTAATTAGAGAACAGGGAGCCAGCACAATAAACCAAAGGGTTGACGCGTGGTCTTGAACCACAAATTTCCCCCATCTAATCTAATCTAATAATGATAAGTATAGTTAATGGCACTAACTATATGTATGTATATGCATGAAAAATAAAGGTTATTTGATATTTTCAATAATTACAGAATAGTTCAGTGCAATTCCGACATAACTTGCTGCTCCGGAGTATCCTTTTCAATGTAAAGGATACGGCAAAATTGTGAGTATTGATCATTACAATATACCAGGTAAACATTTAGGTAAATATAATCACGAAAGTTCAATATTTAAATCCCATCATCCCGTAGCCTAGCACCGGTACTGAAAGCTTGTCTTTTCTTGAATGTAATGGGGGTATCTCCAAGGTAATTAATGTGAGTAATTATACCCAAAGGGCCTTGTGGAGAACTTTAGTGAACAGCAGCTCTTAAACTTAGGTTGATCCAAAAATACCTTAATATTTGGGGGTTCTTGTAAGACATTCTAAAGTCGGCTGCCATTTTAGATTCACCATTCATATTTGGTGAGTTTTGAATGGCAGCCTGGCTGTCATTATACAGCCACACAAATGCTGTGAAAGGGTATTACTTTTACCTTCCTTTATTACTTGATCCTAAATAATGAAACATGCAACGGATTTTACTTAATAAAAACTTTTAATTTGTCAAGGATGTTTTTAATCTTACAGTTAGTAATAAACAACCCAAAAATTTAAATGTTTAAAAACTACTTGATTAGTGTCCTATGTTTGTTTTAGTGTTCGCGCAGTTCGGACTGTTGCTCATTTAAGTGTCAAAACATGAACTGTGAACCCTTATACAAGTCACCAAGGAAATCCCAGGCTAAACGTTTGACACATCTATACTCGATGAACATGGATTAGTTAATCTAAAACTTTTCCAACTATGATAACCCAATATTATTAAACCTATTTTTGAGTTAATGGCGCTGTTTTATTCCCTGCAGTTTCGTCCTAAGCTTAATGGTACTTAAAGTATAAGGAATTGGTAGTTTATTTTTGTTTCTTCATTAACTTAGGTAGATTGAAAAGATAAAACCGACAAATTATTACTTGCAACAAGGTCTTAAAAAATCTTCAATTAGCAGAAAACATCTAATGAAAGGATTTTAGCGGCCTTCCGCAATCCACATGATAGTTTTAAATAAGATATCACTGAAACTACAAGAAAACTTTGTTGTAGGCTACTCTTACATTCAATAAGTGAAGCCAAACCTGTAGTGCCCTGTTCTGAAGGAATGGTGAAAACACTTGTCTAAATATGGTGCTAAATAGTAAATATATACAATAGGAAATTTTGTTACTATAGTAAATAAATAAATAGTTTATTGCGGAAACATGGTATGCAATCGTCATTTGTTTAGTCTAAAATTTTCCACGCATTCTGCCATCGAAGTCTCATTCAAACATACATTTTGTTCATTCACTCTCTCCCATTCATTCGAATTATTCCTCTCTAGCTCTATTGTAAGTCGGTGGTTTCCGCGGTCTCCCAGTTATGTGCCGTGAGCTCGTCTATACTGTAAAACGCTGTTGTGACCAAGATTTGTTTTAGACGAGCTTTAAGCACTTTTGATCGAATTTGGCAACGAGTTGACCAATTGAACTCCTGCCTGAGAAGGCAAACGTTCATGAACTATCGTTCTGTGTCTCCCAGTTCAGTAGTTCTCCCTGCCTCGTGTTTCGTAAGAGTGAATGTCACTTCCTCTTACGTGGTCACATTTTGATTTGAAAAGAAGGCAAGTTTGAAGAATGTAGAGGCAATTGGTAAAGTCAACAATTTCAAATTTTGAAAAGCTGACCTGCACGACTCTCTTCTTTGAAGTTTTGCAATTGTCCTAACGGTTTTTTTTTAAGAATGAAAGCTCTTGAAAATTTCGTTTTTGTACAACCACCCCACAACTCTAATCCGTAAGACAGGTGTGGGTATATTACTCCGTAAGAGGACCAAATATACAAGGGCCTGGTCACTTCTTTGATGTGCGGGATGCCGACTCGTCCCGGAGTGGAAGGGGGCTGTGACGTAGCCACGATGGTAGACGCTTGCTCAGTTCCGTATAGCTAGCATTGAGTTTTAGTGCACGCGCTCACTTATCAATTTATAGTGAGTCACTTGAAAATGCCACATTACAAAATGTGGTATTTTCATAATCAGCGATAAATTTCGATCAAAACTGTATTAATTTGAATATATCTTCTCTCACCATTTAATTTGTAAAAATGTGTTTTCCTGGAATTGAGAAGAAATATAACATTATTAGCTATTCCACAAATCATTTTTAAATACTTGACCTGGGTAAGAGTTATTTTACCCCATGGCTATTTATACGTGAAAACCCGGATGTTCACACGCATACACGAGTAAATTCCAGGATGTTTAAAAATAAATATTGGTTGGATGTTGGTTTCATTTTTTTTATTTAAACCTCACTTTTCACCAAGTGCTGGTAGAGAAGGTTGTGTTACGCTCTGTTGTAGCAGGTTGTTTTCTTTGCGTTTTTATTAGTACATAGTTAATTATCGTGGACTTGTCATTAAGTTATATTGAGAACTGTAGCTGTAAAGATTCTTATAGGAAAACCAAAGAATTAGGTCTGAGTGTAGTGTACCATATTTTCCAGTTCACCTGGAACTTGCTAAATCATGGGCTGTGAAGTGTAAAAGTGAAGACGGGTTGAATTTCAACAATGCTCGTGTGTGTAGTGATCATTTTAGTAGTGAAGATTACAAAGATGATGTCAAAAATAGATATGTACATATGTAAATACATACAAATATATGTACATATGTAAATAAAACTTTTAATGCGGCCTCTAAAACAGTCTCAAGCTTGTTTTATAAGCAGATATAAATGGAATAACATGTATTTGCTTATACAGTAATATAAACGCAGAGAGGAAGTTTTATTGTTATTTTAAGTATTATATTAGCTAACATATTTAAATATAAAACGTATAACCATTGCAATAAAATAGAAAGTTGGCAAAATTTGAACCCAACAACTGTTATTTACTCTTTTATGAGTGTAAACGGGCAACAATAGCCTAAGAATGACAATAAATGTCTTCAAAACGCAATTTTAATAAATTATCATGAGGTAAATAATTTAAAAAAATATGGTTCGATTCCGCGTTTAATACACTTTAATATTATGTGACTATCATAGGTTGTGTTGACTTCTAGTGTATGTTAGACGTGTTAGAATGAGCGCGCAACACGCGAAGCCATGCTGTGGTATAGGGAGTAGCAGAGGAGCTATCATCGCCGTGACGTCACTCGCTCCGCGGCGCGTGAACCACCTTTTTGAGCCAGTGACTAGGCCCTTGTATATTTGGTCCTGACTCCGTAATACGTCGTCATCAGTACTAAATATACTTAATAAGTCTAAATAACTTAGTATTTTCTAGGTGATTGGATAACAGGACATTTAATATCTTCAGAAACATTAACAAAATGGCAACACAAATTCACAATCGTGTACGTTGTAACCCTAATTTGATCATATAATCCTATATTTCAAAATTGTCTGGCGAGAGACTGCCGAAAAAAGTCATACATTTTCAAATGTAAACTGACGTTGATTGATGCCTCAATTTAAAAGGCTTAGTTACAATAATACATTACCCAAACTTTTATTAAACAAAACCCCAAGCGAAATGGTGGTTGTTTTAGTCATACTCGTTTGAACTTAGTAATTAAGTCATAACTCATAAGATATTCAATATAAAAAGCTTTCAGCCAGTTTGGGAGAAAGACAGTCCTCTTATCAGCCCCAAGTTTTTTTAAAAATTAAAATGCCTATAGTACGACTTTTGTATTTGTACCAAGAGTACTCTCAAAAATGTTTGACGAAGAATTCCAAGCCGTTGCCTTGCTATGTTGGACTGTAAAAAGCGTAAATTCTGCCACTTAAAAATTCATAACGAACGGAAAAATATATTTTGAATTTGTTCGATTGCAGTAATAGATTTCCAGTATCATTGTACTTCATAAAAAAAATGAAAAATGAAATTGTATTTTTTTAATGCACAACTTTAAGGCCTTCATCTTCAATATCTATCGTTGGTTTGACGTGACTTTTTAACCAACTTCAGAGAAACGAGGTGGTTATACAAGTTGACCTGCGGCGATGCTTATCTTTTATGTCTGTTCACGAATAACTTTTAAACGCGTCCATCGTTGATTGGTAGATCTTAACTCGATAGTGGTCCCATTTAAATATCTTTTCGATCGGACTAATATTTCTATATAAAAAGTAAAAACCTCGAAAAATCTCAAAGCCCCATGTACTATTTTGATGTAAAATTAAATTTCCAACAAGATGGTGGCCTTACGTCTCTTGAATATTTAAGTTTTGCTAAAATAAACAGATATTTGTGTCTAAAAATACTCAGAAAAACCTTTATTTATTTTTATAGCGTTATAGGCGCCAAACTATACATTTGATCGAAGTTTCGAAGAAACCAACTGAGGGTCAAATTTAATTTTCTTTAAGAAAATATATATTTTTACAATTATATTCATATTTACTGAGCTATGCCCTCCTTATCGCTAAAAACACGTAATTTTTAGCATTTCATTTTGAAAGCCGTAGAGACTTTACTTTCAGTTTAATACTCCCGGTAATGATATACTTCTGTACATAGTTATGTTTTCAACAATAAACGTATTTTACATGCGTTAAAACTCTTTATGGATTCTGTAAAAAGAAATAAAATGTCCAAAAATTTATGCCATAAAATGTTTGAAGTACTGCTAAAAAAAGTATTAAAATGTTCTGAGTCATTTTACTCAAGCACGCTTTTATTACTGATTTAAGCTGATGACGTTTTCATTTTTATGTGATGGATGTATGATAATGATACCGTTCTGTCCAAAACATAACTTACTGCAAAATGGTACCCCTGATACGTCTAAAAATACGTATATCTCTGGAGGAAAATTTGAAACAAACAGACATTTTGACGGTGAGCGTGAACTACTCGTAAATTTTGAACTGCATTTGTGTAAATTCCAACATTATTAACTACTGTATTTATATAACCTTACACAACACGTTAATTTATAAGATTATTAGAAAATAGCTCGCTCGACATAGTTTAAACCTTTTAAGTTATTATCATTTTCAAATTATTGTATGTTATTAAATTTTTGTATATTTATTATTTATTTTAGATTAGGTATAGATATTATATTATTATGGTTATTCATAACAATAGATTGTTCAAAATTGTGTGCATGTTTCCTATTTACGTTATTTATTCATGCATTTATCCATGTTATTATTCATATTTTATCCATGTTATTAAATTATATATTTAACTCTGTTATTATTTACAAATGTATGAGTATTTATTTATGTTACTATTTAATATCGCTTAGTATCACCAAAGTTACCATCGTACAGCACTGTCTATATCATTTGTCCATATATTTGTATATCTTGTGTTTCAATCGGTTTACCACTCAATCACTTCAGCAATCTAGTCATCTTGGTGTTAGTCTTATCTCGCCCATAATTTATTTTAGGTTAAAGTCACCAGCAGCCATTATTCCCTTTTTGTTACCCATAACCACCCCGAACATTAAATCTTTTCCTCCAAAAGAATACAAAAAATAAAGTACCACGAAAGTAGGGGTGGAATGGACGAACTCCCTAATAACATTATTATTTTCATATCAAACGTACTTGTTTGTTTATTTTGTTTTTTCAGCTCAAGACTATTTGTCTTTGTATTGTATTTACTATTTGTGCATTTATATTGTAAAAATGGTGTTTACCGTGAATAAATAAATGAAATGAATGGTAAATGACAATAGTGAGCCTAAAGGACGACGCGTTACTTACTATAAGCAATGTAATCGGGTCACAATATAGCAAACTTGCAAAAAATAGTACACATTACACCTAAGTCATAAGGATAAGGACCAAAACCTAACAGTACTTGGCCTTGTGAGCTGGCAATAAGCAAACGAAACGCCAGCAACATCGAAGCGTCAACGCGAGTGGAGTGAACCACCTATAGTCTTTTTTAGTTTGACTAGGCACCGAAACTACATCGACAGAAGGGACCTAGTCCTGTGAGCTTATTATTAGAAAAGGGCCAAAGGTTTGTAACCGACGAGCCAGTCGTTTATCTATGGTATCACTCAGCACCTCGCGATCCGCCGATACACGTCCAAACTCCCTCGTAAGTGAAGTTGTAAAACATGCTCGTAAATTATATTTAAATTCCTCTCAACAAAATGATGAAAGGTCCCCAGCGAGGACTGAGTTACTACTGTCGTTTATGGTCTTCAACTCATTCGGTTAACTGCTACGCGATGGGGGTAGTGGGTGAGGGGGAGGGCCCATTACGCGTGTGCCATTAAACCCATATGAATGGCTCGGCTCTCGGATCAGCCTAATAAGTTAATGAAATTTGAATCGGTTTTGGAAGGGGGAGAGATAAATAGGATGAGTTTGTAATTGTAGATGTAAACTTAAATACTGTTTTGCGATAAATCTACGTAAATAAAATTACATTGGAGTGGTGGCCGTACATTGCTTGGAGTTGGTCCAGTTTTGTATATTTCGTCGGTTTTTGGCATAAGTTAACGGTAAAATAAAATAAGTAAAAAATGACTTCTTTGTTTGAAGTTTGTTGTTGAGGATGGTAACATTTTTGGGATTAAAATATTAATTCCGGACGTTTATATAGTTTGTGTGTGAACAAAGTATACGACGTTTCGGGATCGGGAATCTGACCCCGTCTTCAGGTGTAAAGTAACCTAAAACAAAACATTTGGAAAAAGCGGTGAAAAATCAGTGAATGAATTTAGCTAAAATTTATTTCAGTATTTTCTACAAACGGTTTGTGTCATTAGTGAATAAACTAATTTAAAATCAGTCAAACTGTCCAATTAATAGATTAATTCATTCCTAAAGCTTTCCGTGAACTAGGTTCACACCTTCAAAGGCTCTAGACTGAAGGAATAATAACAAACATCAATACAAAATTTCTATGAAAACGTGTGTTGGAAACTAAATTATAAAAATATGACTAAGGGGAAAATTAAAAAAAAACAATAAATGCGTATTATGGTGTATGTAAATAATCAAGGAATGGAGAATTTTTAAATAGACCAGGTTCATTGTTCACTAGGTAGTTTTGACGTTTCATCATAAACAGAGATAGATTCGTAGGCGTCTAACTGCTGTGAATTTCGAACTTATTGTAGCAAAGAATTACGGTTGAAAAGTGGTGTCCTGCTCCTATGGAATGTGTCTATGCAATGTCTCTGTTCATGCAAACGAACACAACCTAGAGAACAATGAACCTGGACTATTTCAAAATTCTCCGTTCCTTGATTATTTTTATACACCATAGTGTACGTTTATATTTTATTTTTCCTTAATAATAATTTTATAATTTGTTTTAACACATGTATTTATAGAACTTTTGCATTGATGTATTTTGTTATTCCTTCTGTCTAGAGCCTTTGAAGGTGTGAATCTAGTTCACGAAAAGCTTTAGGAAAGAATAAGTCTATTTATTGGACCGTTTGACTGATTTTAAATTACATATATTCCAACAACAGCCTCAAGACAAGTGAATAAACCATTTGAATTGTACTTCTAAGGTTTTTATTTGAAAATAAAATTAACCTATCATCAGCAAATAGTATTTGATGACGACTGGCATCAAAGTGCTTTCGCAATGAAATGTCACATTTATACAGAACAGCTAGGCAAGGGAGGGTAGGGGCCGATGATTAACGACCTTTCCTCAGCCCATCCACAAATCTCTCAGCGACGTGAAGCCCCTCTCAGAGTCACTATTGTTATGCGCATCGGCGTCCGTACTAACGAAATGGCCTTCATCCGGAGTATCGGAAGCATCCGGTGCAGGATCGACGGAGAGGCGAGGTCTCCCTGAATCTGGAGAGTGGAGATACTGTTTATCCTGCACCCTGTGTGTAGTGAGCAGCAGTATCTCCCGTGCCGAGAGAATGGCACATGCAGTAGAAGTTGAATGTGATATTGTGGGCGAGTATCTCAGTACTGAGCAATTACAGTGAGATATTTCCCGACCACGAGATCCGCGCAGTAACCTAAACCTATAAAACAGAGATTCCGAAATTTTTGCCGAAAGCGAACGACTCGACGCGTCGATAGAAATAAAGGTTTGGGAAGAGAAAAACAAATCGATGGCGGCCTGGGTAAAGGGAGGAGAGTGGAGAAGTTGGCAGGGAACTGCGAAGAGTGGCGCCAGCGGGCAGGGAGACCAGACACAGACGGGGAAACTACCCTGACATCCCCTCAGCCTCATATACCCGTACGTGTTAACCTTCACTGTCGGATATCTCACTCGACCTCAGTGGTCACCACAGAAAAAGAATGAATTCGTCCGCCCAAGGATCACATGACACCGCGTACGTAACAATTGGCTAAACAACGGACCTTCTTTCAGGTGATGCGGCCTAACTGTCAAACCAATTAAGCGCCTGCAAAGGTTTAATCGGCCCGTTTTTCACCTTTCTAAATAATCTTTACATAAATAATCATGATATATTCAGAACTAAAGGAATTTTCTGGCACGACTGTACAGATCGATTGTTCATAAGTTGTTTAATAGTTTCACAAATAAATTTTGAAATAGATTAAGTTAATGAAGTTAATGGGAAAGTTGTAATGCTTTTAAACATTATTTTAAGCTTAAAATGAATAATTTCGAAAAAAACTCTCTATACCGAAAAACTTCTTTAGTGTCCAAATATATCATGTTTATTAAATATTAATGTACAAATTATTTTTAAGGTGAAAACGGGCCGCCGTAAACTCTGCATCGAAGCTTCACCGGCCTCGCCCCTCAGCTGAGGCGGACCCATAACACTCGGAAACAGCAATCAATCTGGCAATGACTTTTTGTTTCAAGATATCCAAGTAGGAAAATTCTAGTACTATACAGAGTACTCAGATGGTAGCATTGAAACCCCACTCACCCTGTTATTGAAATGGGAGTTTGTACTGAACTCTCCAATAGAACATATCACTTCACTTCTACCCATTTGTACAGGGTTTTCAGTAAAACACGTATCAATTCTTCAATTTAGACAAATGACTCAAATTCTCCTGTTGCAAATGTGTACGTATGACGTGTGTGACTACTCTCTTCTATAGGTCACATTTTTGTTCGATGTTCACGAAATTTGGTACAAACCCTTTGTAAAAAAGGTTGAGTTAGTTAAACAGCAAGATGTTTCCGAGGTGGATTGTACACGTGGACCACGTGGACGCAAGGCAGGGGTGTCAAAATCCATAGGCACTAACATGGGTGGATTTTAGTTGGGGCACTGCCGTATGGAATACCCCCCATGCACAGGGGTGGGGGAGGGGGGAGTCCAAGGGAAAATTTTGAAAAATAGAGTCGCAAAATAGACTATTTCAAACGGTTTGGAGCATTTACTTTGTAGTAAACAAACGGTTGAAATAACTGGTTCTTCAGTTTAATAGGATTACTTTGTGAGATTTCAATATGGATTTATACTGTTCAGATAGCTTCCAATACCAAAATAAGATGAAATACTGTGAATTTTAAATGCGACTAATAAATCAAATGAGTATAGGATACAAATTAAAAGATCTAAGGCTTCCGGTTTACACCGCGTCACAGTTAAAATACAATTACTGCTAGACGTTTCGACCTCGCTGTGGAGAGTCATCCTCAGTAGCTTGTTGACTGGCTGAGACTGGATTGGCCGGCCGTGGCGTCTTCCTTATATACCCCAGTGTGGGGGGGGGGGTCCTGTCACCTGATTGGCCGAAGTGGGCGCAGCCTGTTGCTCGTTGTCGAACTGGATTGGCTGGTTTCAATAGGACTTCTGAAGAACTGGCTGCCAAGTTTTTGATAATTTTATGCTGTCTTCTTTGTTAAAGTTGTCTCCATGCTTAATTATTTCTATGGTTTCTCTAATTTTCCTTGGATAATAGTGTGAAATTTTTGCCAAGACTTTGGTTAAAAGGGGACTACAGATAAGGTTGGGAGAATTCTGAAGAAACATAATATCCAAACCATATTCAAGCCGGCCAACAAAATCAGGAACTGTTTACGACCCGTGAAAGACAACATTCATCTTTGTACACCTGGAGTTTATGAGATACCTTGCAGTTGCGGCTCAGTCTATATTGGTGAAACGAAACGGCTAATCTCTACGACTTCAAGAGCACATACGGCACACGAAACAAGAAGACATAGAAAAGTCGGCAATAGCAGAACACAGCTACAAGACAAAGCATGGAATTTATTTTGACAAAACCAAAGTCTTGGCAAAAATTTCACACTATTATCCAAGGAAAATTAGAGAAACCATAGAAATAATTAAGCATGAAGACAACTTTAACAAAGAAGACAGCATAAAATTATCAAAAACTTGGCAGCCAGTTCTTCAGAAGTCCTATTGAAGCCAGCCAATCCAGTTCGACAACGAGCTGCGCCCACTTCGGCCAATCAGGTGACAGGACCCCCACACTGGGGTATATAAGGAAGACGCCACGGCCGGCCAATCCAGTCTCAGCCAGTCAACAAGCTACTGAGGATGACTCTCCACAGCGAGGTCGAAACGTCTAGCAGTAATTGTATTTTAACTGTGACGCGGTGTAAACCGGAAGCCTTAGATCTTAGTGATGACACCGGCCGCGAAAGCCTAAGAGTTAAGATCAAATTAAAAGAATTGTCACTTAGAAACCTTTTAAACATTTTGAGCTGTTCATTAGTTGTTGTTCATACCTTTTAAATGTTCAAGGTATAATAAAACATTAGTTTACAAAATTACAACAAACAAAAGATATATTTAAATACCTTATGCCAACATTGCTAGACTCATGGATCTACTTGATCCTATCGCTACTCTCTAACGGCTACTGCAATAACTTACTACAGTAACTTATATTTCGATAATGTATATTCGATCATATTTACAACAAAGCACAAAAGTCAGGCACATTCAGCACAGTTGAAGACTAAATATTATACCTACCTTGCGTAGGAAGTCGGTTAAAAACCCCCAACCCCCTTACCTGGTCGAAGGCCAAATCACCCAGCATGATGTTAGCAGAACCATTCCCTTCCATACCTTGTTCCATATTCTTCCCACTCGGCCACTCCGTTGACTAGCACGAAAACCCTACAATGGCTGAGTTTGGCCAGCTAAGATTTTCCTTGGCTGGCGGCCCATGTGACCAAGCCAATTGTCAAAAAAAGATAAAACTCTTAGTATTCATGTCCATCGCCGTTGCCGTCCCTTGTGCGTGTATTGATAAACGTACATGTACGGCTCATTAGATGCCTACACGGTACACTCTAATGGTAAGTCATCTCTTAGTCCGTTCCGCAAACATGGGGGAGGCTTCTTCAATCTTCCCAGTTCGATCCACGCGTTTGGAAAGAAACTGTTTCACCTGGATCATGTTGTTGTAAGGTCAACAGGGCCGGTGGGACTGCCTAGGGTGCCGTAATTTTGGGGCGCCGATCAGGTGGAAAAAACATACAGTTTGGAAACGTATAAATAGTTCAAGGAGAGAATTATTTGGTCCTTAAAATAATGTTAACCAAACTTACGACGTTTATTTTATGTCGTAAACTCTTATTATCTAAAAATTCAATTATTCAACAACATTGGAAAGAGGAATATTGGAATATTGGAAATATTCGTAATCAACTTCCGTCGACTGCACGAAGTAAATACTCTGTAGCACGGGCTGCTTCCTGCTCGCGCCAATAGAAGATCGAGTAGTGTCACCATTGACTTTAAATGTTTAGATATATATATAAAGATATTAACAAAGATAAGAAAAACAGAGTAGTACCCTTTTTTATATTTTAATTGAAGCACGACCGGTTTCGGGAGCTAAGCCCATCGTCTCGGTGCTGTACATGAAAATTGAGACAATAGTGTAGTTTGTATCTTAAATAGGAAAAAAAACAACAAATGTTATGAAAACGGAAGTTGTTTTATTGAAATCTTAACATTTTAAAGTTATTATTTACATATTCTGTACACTTCAATACGACCACCATTGGTCGCTCTACATACATCTAAACGATAACCTATTTCAGCACAAACGTCGTTCAACATGTCAGGAGATACAGTAGAAAGTGCATTTTGAATTCAGCCCTTTAAATGAGCTAAGTTTCGAATGTTTTCAGAGTAAACTATATTTTTTATATGGCACCACAAAAAAATCACATGGGGTCAGCTCCGGACTTCTTGGGGGCCATGCAACAGGACCTCCCCTACCAATCCACCTGTCTTGGAACTTTTCGTCTAATGTGTCTTGAACAATCTCCTTGTAATGAGGAGGAGCTCCATCCTGCTGAAAAAAACTTCATTTTCTATCTTTTCAATTTGAGGAAAGAAGTAATTCTCAAGCATGTCCAGGTAAACATTTCCATTGATATTCTTCTCTTGAAAGATAACAGGTCCTATAACCTCTTCTTTTGACAAACCACACCAAACATTAACTTTTGGCTATGAGGTGCACCCTTATTATAAGTGAATCTAAACCTTCGCTGCACTAAAATTATTGATTTTAACTCACTAAACCACAAAACACATTTTGCTTTTTCTTGATAGGAAAAGATTTTTAAGATAAAAACACAACTTTTACTTTATGGACCACAATAAGGTTAATAACCAAAACAGCTAGTTGGTAGAATATGTAAACAAAACTGTTTGAGCTACCGAAAACAGTGATACCACTCTGAGCGTTTTTACATGTTGTGTTACAGTTTTATATACTGTACTGTTAAAACTGCACCATTCTTTTATGAAAACACTGTATATGAAAAAAAATTATAGTTATCCTGTAAAGAGTATTTTACCTAGGTCAATGATTTTTTACCTAGGTATGAATTACCTGGGTCTGAAGCACTACCGCTCAGAATTATAACGTACTGCACAATCGAAACAATAAATGTGTGATGCCCCCTTCCCCACGGGTATGTAAAAATAAATGAGTGACTAAAAGTAACATTTGTTTTAATCGATAAAGAAGGGGGCAATAAACAAACCAAACTGTAAAAACGTGTACTATTTCACTTTGCCTGTGTGTGGGGACAGTCAAAGCGGTGGTTTTGGTCATGGTCATGGTCAAAGGTTTTGCCTAGGGCGCCGAAAACCGGCAGGTTAATAGTGTGCAGTAGTGACCGTGATCTTGAATTTCGCCCCGTAAGAATAATGTAAAAAATGCATTTTCGGGACACCTAATGCCTACAATTTTCATCGGATTTGTATAAAGTAAACCTTGTTTTGAAGTGTGTCAATTCTTTTAGTGACTCCGCTGATATTATTTTCTTACTTGAATGAGACCCCAACCTCTCTATCCTGGTCCAAGGCCAAATCAGTAACATAAGGCCAAAATAAGAAAAGAATTTGTATTTGAATTTCTTGGTTTACTACTTGTATTAAGTAACGGGCTAGTGATAGCAGATAAATGCTCATACACACACAAATTCGGGCCATCCTTCTCTATTGCATGCCATATTTGTGTGTGTTATGACAAATCAATGATACTTCACATGTTCACTAAAGACACCGACCACTCTTAGAGTGAATACGGGATAAGAGGTGAGTGTGATTAGTGTTTCGTTGGATGGTGAGGAGTAGACTTGTTACAAACTAGGGCCGACTGTACCTCAGGTTTGGTCATAAACAGCCTTACGACCAATAAAAATGAACCGACAGCTTAACGTGACTTGCGAAAAGACAACGCGACGTCTAACCGAAATAGAGTGCAAACTTCTTAAACTTGAATCACAAAACCATTCATTTTCAATGTTCAGCACGTCACTTTACCAAATAACCTTAAATTTCATACCCCATAGGTTCCTCTGAATATTAAAATCCCAACAACCGATAGGAAACGTACATCATCCACCACTTATAATTTGTTTACTATCTTGTGATTGTAATACAAAACTCCGTAATTTCCCCTGCGCAGTTCTCATTGTCGCATTGTTACGGAGTTTGGATTGCTTCGTGTTCATCCCGTTTGAAAAGAAGCCACCCTACGTTTGACTGGAAAGAGGTCGCGCTATGGAATCTATCGCTCGGAAGGCGAAGGGGAGAGACGGACACAAATCACAATTTGTACATCAGTTTCAACATCTAAACATTGCATCCCTTCTCCCCTTACCACCAATGCTTGCATGACTCACTCACCCCGCGCACGCATTGGACACGGGTGACTCGTTAGCGAGAACTACATAGAAGAAGCAGTAAGCACGATCCATTGTCGAGATTAATAATTGACCGGTCAGGAATAGTGTTTTTAAAATCTTTTCACTCTAAATATGTAAGAGTGAAAAACACTCCCAAAATTGAGCCATTCTTTAACGAGAGTAGCTGCGTTTCAACCATTGACTTAAAAAAACCCATAATGTAAGAATACGTATTCTTACACCATGGAAAACCTAACCTAAACATTTAAAATCAATGGTTTCAACACACAAAAGAGTGAAGCATTTTATCATATCTTAGCCACTCTGTCCCAACTTCCCACTTAGTTTCATCGACCACTGTGAAAGTGACTGCAGTTCAAGTGAAGTTCAATGTGGATTTTAACCCAAATCAGTAAAAAAAAATACACGCAGATAAGTGCTAAAGCACCGCTGGCATGAGTGAATCGAATTTATTTTGCAATTTGTGACTCCAATTCGTTCCGCTCACAGCCTCGCTTCATACTTATGTGGTGCATTATCACGGGCGCTACGAGGCTCTGTGCTACGCTCAGGTTTACGGGGTTTTTTCAATTGAAGTCATACTACATTACATATCATAAAAGGAAATCACATTTTAAATTTCAATAAAATCGGACTACTCATTCCGCCGTTATAGAAAAACATCACTTTTTTCCGCAATTTTGAAACAACTAGACGGATTTTCATAATTTTGTTGTATAGTGATGTATGAAAATAAGATATTTATATAAAATTTCATCAAAATCAGTTTTAGTCAAAATCGGAAAAGTCCCCCAAGGGGTTTGGTTGTCCGAATTTTCCGGTTAACGACTTTGACCGAGATATTTACAAAAGGAATATTTTTACTAAATTTAGTGAAAATCGGACAAAAAATGCGACCTGTGGACATACACGCATTGTGAAAAGGAAATGCTCATTTAATGGTTCTGGGTCTGGGTCCACTGATAGAAATATTATTGTAGCCAACACAATAGCTGATATAAATCTCATTGTGTTGTTATTCAACGTTAAAATCGAGCGAAGAGAGCAATAAGAGTAATCAATAACTCTGGACATCTGGACCACTGCAGACCTCTTTTCAAAGACTTCAGCTTTTCAAAGAGCTGAAGGTCCTTACTGTATTTGGCCAGTATGTCTTCAGCATTTTAACCTTGCTCAAAGAAAACTTAGAAAATTACAGAAAAAGAGAGAGCCAACACAACTACAATACCCGGAATGCCGGAGATTTGGACCTTCCTAGATGTAGGCTCAGTCTGACCCAGAGATCCTATCCTCACTCAGCCATGAAGATATATAATTCTCTCCCGGAAGAAATGCGCAGCTTGAGCTTAAAGCCCTTCAAGACCCGGTTGAGAGAATGTTTAATAAGGAAGCCGCTGCTGTACTCTGCAGGAGCTGAGTGAGGAGCATTCTCTGGAATAAATACCATCCTACTGACCGGCAATGATTTTTGCCATTGCTGCCTCTACCTAAGACTGACGCAATCTATCCGAAAATCTTCGGTCAGCGATGAAGAGGACAAGTATCAAGTAAGTAAGTATCAAGTAACATAATACATTATGGACCAATGAGAACGACACAATTCGTTTACGCTCTCTCATGGCTAATGACAATAATGAATCATCAGCTGTGTTTATAACCTCAATAAAGTTCTGCCATTTTAGTTGAAAACTTGACATGGTGTTTTGGAGCCCTGATCATCGTGCTTTGCTTTTGAACCAGGTAAAAACAAAACTGTGATTCTTTAGTTAGAGCTCGAAAACTGTTTGGATCCCACTACAATGTTGGTCGACACGGAAAATGGTTTTTAGTCGTAAACAAATTTCAAACTGGGCAAGTTTATACAGGAATACTACTTCTACACAAAAGAAATCGGTGGAAGTGCTGAAACAGTCCGTAACCCAGAAAATGTTGAGAAGGTGCGAGAAGCAGTCCTTGACCAGCTAGTTCAAGCGAATAAAGGAGTGTCAGCTAGTTCAAGGTCCATAAAGGATGTAGTTTTCAAAAAATTACTTGTTTCTATTAAAATGTCATAAAATACCCTACCGCTCAGTACAGTATTTAGGTGTCTAATATTAAACATGATTTATATAATTTTTAAATTGTATCGTTCTCATTTGTCAATCCTGTACCTTATGACTACTATAAAGTTTCTCAACGTAGATTTTTGTCGCAGTTTCGGAACAGATATGTTTTGATTTTGTATTGTTATCTGTTGGGTTCCGCACACTGTGCGGGAGGTGGGGGAGGCGCCGCGACGCTTCTATCTGCTGGCGTCACCCCAGACCCCTGCCGAGGCGCCAGCCCCCTCGCCCTGCCACGAGCTCTTCGTCATACTACTCCATTGATTCGCACATTCCCACAAACTTTCATACTTGCACAAAACCTACGAGTCAGCGTTTTTAAAACCAACCCATTGTCGAGTGACTGTCGTTCCACCCTGAAATTGGGGGGTGTACAGGGGGTTGATAGTTACAGTGGTGTTTTCCGTTCAGAAATATTGTCGTTAAAATGGCAAACACGTTGTTTCCGGTGTGTGTGTGATTTTTACACCTTCAATAAAGAAACGCATGTTCACATTTTGCCTTCGAGAAGAGCAGTTTCGACGCAATTCTTCCTCCACAAAACCACCAATTTTAACCAACAAAAACTTAGTACGTATTGGGCATTTGGGGTTTGATCTGAGGTTTATCAACAAAACGTGTTGGCAAAATCACTAGAGACACGTTAGGACCAAAATATTAGTAACTAGCGGACAGTACCCGTGCTACGCTACGGGACTTAAAAATGAACTTTTTCCCTACATTTAACCCTCCAAACCCCCACCTAAATATAGCACTAACTATTATAGGTCAAAATAGAGAAAAATCGTCACATTTTTAAACGAAACTTGCTTTATTGACCAGCACTAACGAATTTCTTGACGGCACTTACCTCACACAACCTAACACTACAATTTAAGATTAAATTTTGCTGGGCGAGCCGATACGTTTCCATAGCACTAACGATTATATGCCAAAATAGCGAAAACCTTCTTCAGCCTTTAGCTGTCTGGAAATTACAGCACCAACGTCGAGCTTTACGGCACTAACGATTCAAATTTATCAAAACTGGGTGGGCTGGTTATGGGTGGGCCAACTTCACTAATTGTGTGAAGTTGGCCCACCCAATTTTGACAATGTGAATAGTTAGTGCTGGTTATTGTCGTACAACATTTTGTTAGTGCTGGTAATATTTTAGCTCTTTTAATGAAATCATTGTTTATTGGACCCGCCCAGTTATAAACACGTTTAATGACTGGTCGGCAATGACAATATTTCTTACGGCACTAACGATTTAGGCCAATCAGAAGGGGCTATGCTGTTATGGGGGGCTACTTCCCCCTTCCACCTCCTCTTAACGGCCATCGGCTGCCCGGTGAATGCAGCACTAACGTCAAACTTTACGGCACTAACACCAACTAATCCAAATAAATTAGTTTCCTTGCAATTTTTGGTTGTGGGCAGGCCCGCCCAATATTGACTAGGTTAATAAGGATAGTCTTAATGACCAGCACTAACGAAAATTTTACGGCACTAAAGAAAATTGTACAGCACTAACGATTCACATTGTCAAAAGTGGGCCGGCCAACTTCACAAACATACTGGTATAGTAGCCAGTAGGTATCGAAACACTACTATGTGATTTAGTTATCAGTGTACCTATCAAAAAATTATTTAAATCGGGGTTCTAATAGCTTGGAAAAATGAAGTTTGTGTTTTTCAAATTTGAATAAATTTATCTCGTTTTAATACTTTATTAATTTTAGATTTATAATTTCAAGATAATAATTGAGCCAAGCCTTGATATCAGGACTCACACCTCATTCTTTCATTTTATGTTATTTTTATTTCCAATTTAATAATTATAATTTAATTCCATGAAATTGTTTGGTTTGTTGGCAGGAAATTGTTGGCCCACTGTTGGTTATTTACCAGCAATCTCTTCTTGGATTTCTTCAGGCCTTTCTCCAACATCTTTGTAAAATATGTTTAGAACATCTATTATGTGTTTTATGGTATTATATTTCCACAGTTATTGTTGAGAGTAGCTCTCTGAAGAAATTGTTCTTGGATTGAAAAAATCTTTGAGCTACAAAAAAGCTCTTAAAACCTTTTGAAATTTAATATAAATTGGAGCTTTCTATCACAAAACTGAACATAGGTAGTATTATTTCAAAAATGACCACACGTTAACAAAAAGGACATTTCTTCATACCAAAGAAATCAAAGTCATCGTTTTGCTCACTTGTCCAAATTATACATATACTGTACAAGTATTGAAGAAAAGGTTTCCACCATTTTGGAGTTTGTAAAAAAGGGTGAAACTATGCATTGTAAAGAGGACTTCCAGATAAGTTAACAAACTAAAAGATCCGAATATACTTAATATCACCCATTCAAACAACAGGAATCCAATATTTGAAATTATGCATGATATGAAAACAGCAAACTAGTTCAAGAAATCATATTTGTCTTTGAAAACCTTGTCACCTGTACAATTTAAGAATTTCAATTCCAGTTGTATCCATTTATTCTGATTTTATACTTTTATTAGCTGAGAGCACCCGCGCTTCGTCTCGGGGCTTCGTTAACATAGTTGTGTGTAAACTTTAAAAAGATGCAAATTGAAAAAAATAGTTTCCCATCTTTAGAAAAACGCAAACCATAAAACCAAGCCACGCAAAGCTACACGCCACTCACAGACCAGCAACAAAACAGACGACAGTGAATTAAGGCGAGGTTAAGTAAGCCAATGAATAATGTAATGATATGAGAAATAGATAGGTAGGTATGGGACAGAGTTATAATTCTAATGAAAAAGTAATCTGTAGAAATAAACTTCAGACGTGTACCGTACCACCGAGCCAGTACCAGGTCCAGAGGACGACTGCGGTGCGGACTGCGAATGTGTAGTGGGGAGCGACTGGTGTATCATGAGCCTGTTTCTCCACACTGAAGCAAGCTTTCCGAGGAAACGGTTGAAGATACCACACAAATTCTCAGGTCCATTTTGTAGAAGATTAAATTTTAACGCTCGTATGGGCTGTCAAAAATTAAATATCTTTTACTGTTTTTCTATAATTTCACATGGCAGTTTTAGGGTTATAAATTTTCACATGTAGTGATGTCTTATTAATAACTGCCATCTTGAAAATAATAAAATTATCAAACATGTTAACAGCCTATGTGTTGTTACCATGTAAGCCACATTTCTGTAAAATTGGTCAAGTAGTATTTGCGTGATTGAGGAACAGACACACGCGATCTCATTTTTATAGTTCTAGCCTCCATGTTATATTTTACTTAGTCCCGAAACTATTTGTGTTCTATTAAACTATTGTTTTCAGGGTGCTGCACAGTTGTTCATTTTTGCTATTTAATATTTAGTTATTAGACTAACATTAAAATGTTCAATTTATACATTTGAGTTCTCAACGTTTGTAACTGGTGTATCAATACATAATAATATAATGGAGCTACGCCAACTGGGCATGGCTTTAGCGTAGACAATCTTCACGTAGATTAGAGCACTTCTCAGAACATTGGTCCTACTGTAATTGTATAATGAAATAACCTTGCAAATATGAGAACTTGAGAAGCAGACCCTTTAAATAATTTAAGCTTAAATACCATATTTACTTAATACATTTTTATTGAACAGAGCTTGTTACTCAGCAATTGAGTTTCTTGAGGTGCAACTATAAAAAAGATAGTATTATTACTCTCAAGTTATGCGTATATTTTTATTAGAATAGACATTTGTATGTGTAATATTATTTTTAGCTTTTAAGGAGTTTTGACATTTGTAAAACATTCATCTTTGATTGTCCATTAAGATAAGAACTAAGTGGCCAATAAATTGAGACAAAGTTTTCAAATTGGCTAAATGAAAAAATTACACGAGTACCTGACTACGACTCCTGATTGCCGAGAAACTATGTGGTAGATCAGGTTTAACATCTTGTAAATGCTCAGTATTACCGCATTGAGCAACCAAAGTGACCGGGGAAAACTAAAATCCTAAAGATTAACCCTCCTCTCGCTAGTGGATCAATAGTCCTATTCACTTGAGTATTTGTTTTGCTCCGATCATGTAGAACAAAATCGTAAACAAGCAACATTTATGTTGTTAAGTTCTGTTTACAGGACATTGAAAGCAAACACAGGATCATCTATCAGATTTGTGATAATTTATTGAACAAAATGCATCATATTACAGGAAAATAAATACAAACAATATATTTGGTACGGTTGAAAAATTAATTCCAAATATTTTAAAACTAGCAATAAAAATACTATACAGATTACTTCTGCTCTATGGGTATCACTTGTAATGGCATAAATATACACAAACTATAACGGATGCGTAGAGTATTGTTGAGCAAAAGCAAATTTAACAGTTCATTTCATGAACACAGGGTGTATGTAATTTGAGAGTTGAATCTTATAATAATATTTATCAACCAAAAACAATAAATAAATATCTGATTAAATATGGATAAATAAACATCAATAAGAATAGATTACGTTGATTTGGAAGGAGAGAGGAGTGATTACTCTCTCAGAACTTGACTAGATGCTAGGACCTGTGGAATGAATTCAACTCAAAATCAAACACTGGGCGCTGCCACGCAAACGCCTCAATCCACTGTTGGTATATTTTATTTGTTTGCTCCAACAACAAATTTGTCTAAATTGATTTACTATTATTAAATTTAACACTTTAAAATAACCTTAGCTCCCATGAAAACCTGTCATGTCTAGCTGTAGTGTCTAATAAACACTTTTCTGTCATTTTCTACACTAGCAAATGCTTAAATGATGCCTAACAATTTACACATGTTACAGGACAAATCAAAACTAAGTGGGTAAACTACAAAGCAAGCTTTAGAATCAATAAATAACTTGGAAGAATGGCGGTTAATAGAGGTGACGCCGTCTGGTTGTTTCCAAGCGAAAAATATTCAGTTCGCCCAGTCAAACTTGAATGGATAAAACCGATCAAGACTTAGCTAGATCCGTGAGAGTTCTGAATAAAACTCAGATGGATCCTCGAAACGGCAAACAGAACACATACAATTTGTAAATGTAAAGCTGAAAAGGTAAATTTGTCCACAAATACAATAGAGTATACTAACTTATGTTGTTTTTAGGTGTTTTAAGAACACAGTGACCTCCTTGAGGTGTCAGACAACTTTATACAACAATATTTGTTTTTTATAAAGCTTGCTTTTGTCAATGCAGTTTTTGTAGGACCTCTTTTTTCTTTGTACCTCTTGTCTCAAACGCAAACCTACAAACAAGTTTTTACGATCTTAGAGAAACACGGGATTCACAGGACACGCAAATAACACAATCTGTTCAATCTAAAGCTTTCCACCAAATAAATATTCTTTACAGATTTGTGATGTAAAATATATCTGTTATAAATTATAAACAGATATCCAAAAATTGTACTAACTTACCTCTACTATTAGTTCCGATTACTAAACAAAATTCCTAATATCTAACCGATAACTCTGATTTAATACTAAAACAGAACAAAGTTAACGTAATATTATACAAATATTTGACTACTTATAAATTACAAAGGCAGATGAAATAAATATTTAATAAATGCTGACCAGCCTAGGATCTAGAGAAAACTTGGCAGTAGCTAAAACAAAACATCCCAAATGTAGTGTAATATTGACCGGGTCCCGTATAGCCAGGTGTGGTGTACAAGTTGCCGTGTGGTCAGACCTAGCCAGGGCCAGATGCGTTAGTTAGAGGCTAACGAGTACACGAACACACGAATCTTGTGAGTCGTAGCTTCGCAGTGCAACCGGAGTTAGATAATGCATAGCACTTTCACGTTACTACATTTGTTCTAAAAATCAACGGACTTAAAATAAGTCTACTAAAAGATTTAAATTTCTCTTTTTATAAAGGCACTGTTAGTTACAGTGCTTTTGCTGAATTGAACACACTTCATTTGGAATGGGGAAACTTATTTACAGAAGTGAACAAACTCATGTCTTGCAAGCCAATACTCCAACTCGACGAACCGTCCCGACGGTAGATACAATATTTACAAATAATATTCAAACTATCAAATAAATATAACAAACATACCTACTCGTACTTTACACTAGTAATCAATATTTATAACAATGAATGGAAAGAGAAAGCCTTGTGAAAGTGTGTATTTAACTTTCTGGAGAGGGCGGTCAGAAAAATAAACACTGATGTTATAAGCAGTGAGAGAGATTTCAGATGGTGGAAGAAAGCGTTTCACACTGTCATTGTGTCTAGGACCGAGTATTGCTGTTGAACAGTTTACTGTGTAAACATCGAGTAACAAATCATGAAGGATGGAGATTGTCCAACGTATCATTACACGAGCACAGATATGTGATTAGTACTTTAGTATTGCCCTTTGATACAATGAATGACACTGTAAACATGATGATTCGTTATGATTAGGTACTTGTCTGTACAAGTCATTGTCTATTGACAAACAAGAATCAATCTATATTGATTGCTGTTTGTAAATACTTTTTACTAAAAAAATAAATTATTTTAAAAACAAACTCATGCGAACAAACAATAATTCTTTAAATGTTACAATACAGGATACAAAATAAACATTTTTGGTTTTAAATAATACTGGTGACGTAACAAAACCTTAAGGGTGAAAATACACAAAAATATCAAAACCCTGTCAATACCAATACAAAAAATAAAATTACAAAAAAAGTTTTTCTATCAAAAAAGCCTTTGGAAATACATCAACAACAAGTTTGCTTAAGTCATAAATGCAAATTTGACTAAATTAAATAAATAATTATATAAAAGAACAAAAATATCAACAACAATAAAAGTTTACGCCTTGTTTGTTCAAGACATCGAGAGAATAGCAGGTAGAGGGAGAATGATGGAATATCAACTAGGCCTAGCGTTAAGGTACGATCTAGCGAACCCTAGCACCAGAAAGGGAGAGGGTGGTGAATACCAACCCTCTGTAGTAGTTAGCTCTATGACAAGAATACACACAGGCGCACAGGCGGCAGCATACGTCAGTCGCACTTCTCACAAGTAACAAACCCAATATACAGGAAATAGGACACTAGGCCAGGATATGCTATGAAAAAGGAATAGAAAGGAGAGCAGGCTCAGCTGGATCCAGGTGAGTCTGCTCTCCTTTCTATTCCATTTTGATAGCATAAACCCAATATACAGTATACTATACGACATGCTTAATAAATCTAACATGTGGAAAAGCCCTAGTCCAAAACAAGCAGAACAACAGAGGCCTGTGGAAGCAAACATTGTTACAATCCAAGCTAACGCGATGTGTAAAATTAAGTACTTTTTTGTTGAAATCTCTCTCAACAAATCAATGATTTTTTACCATTTAAAATGTATATTAAGTGTTCAGACAAAGGGCAGCATTCTGGTAGCGTGTATGAAGAGGTCTATCATTTGGAACCAGATGCGGCGTGCGGTGCTCGAGCGCATCATCACAGCTTTCCAGACCAGCAGGAACAGCATGAAGCGCGAGAACTGGTGCAGCCACAGCATCCTGCACACAGACACACAGTCCGTGAACATCAGCGTTGCAACTCTCATCCCATAGACAATATCAGGGTTATTGATCAAGCATAATTACCTGTTATTGCAATCAGATTAAGGTATACACATTTGGACCCTACAAGCACACAGGAAATGTGCTGTCCTGTAGGCAACCCCCATAACTAACACTTAACGTATAGCAATTCTCCAAGATTAGATTTGAAAAACTTCAATGTTATTTTACTTATCTAGAAACTTTGATTTTGTGTGGCGATTTATATCAAATGTTTGGAGTAATGCACCTAAGAGTAATGGGATAAGGAAATTAAAGGAAAGCTACTGACTTGGTGAGTTGTTTGCGAGCTGCAGGGATGGAACTGGGGTTGTCCTTGAAGATGAAGTGGCGGATGCCAAGCACATAGTCTTCGATGTACTTAGACCAGTTGATCTTGCTCACGTCAAACATAAACTCTGCCCTATCCTCCACGCTCAGGGACTGGTTGAGCATGCGCACGTTGTCGTCCAGGAACCGCCACTGCCTCGTCGAGAAGTACTCCAGGCACTTGGCTGCCTTATCCAGCTTGTTTTGAATCCGAGCCATGCTGTAACATGTGCGCTTCAATAAACTATATGGTGACTAAAGAGAGTGTTTGAGCTTGAATAACAACATTTCCCTACATTATCCAAAATTACCAACAATTCCTGATAGGTAGACACTCTTTAAGCCTTTCCAAAAGTTATAGGTGAACTCAACTCATGTTTGTTGGTGCAAACTAGATCACCACTTACAGAGGCGGAATGTCTTGCACTTACTTGGGCTGCTTGCCGGCCAGACGGCTGAAGATGTCCACTATGTATGCTGGCAACACGTGCAGAGTGAAGGAGAAGAATGCGTTGGTCAGCCAGCTGGAGCGACATGATCCATCCGGGTACCACAGCAGGTCTCCCAGCGGGTACTTGCGCATCGCTTCGAAGCTGTGGTTCACAAAGTTCTTCCATGTGATCGGTCTCTGCTGCCCTGTCACGCAGTTGTACACGGTGATCCCATTCGGCCTGTTAACACGTTCAAACTATTAGCACCTGAGAGTTTCTGCACATGCATTTGCATCTTTCACAGTGTCGTGCAGAAACTATAAATAGTGCTGAAGAGAATTTATCAAATTTAAACAAAAGATAAACTAACGCTAATCTTGAAAAAAATGCAAAATATATATATATATGTAATAATAATAAAATGTAACAATAGCATGTATATGTTAAAAGTGGACCTCATCGACAAGTTTAACTTGGTGAGGCCATTATGATGTAGAAATTCAGAAATAAACGAATTGAATTGAATTGTGGCTGGGGGGATAGTGCTACTTTCGTTGTATTTCTTAAAAGGCTCAAACCCAATGCTGAAAACAATTAATGGGTAAATTACCTTTGTCACTATACTAATTTTGTAGATGGAATTTACAACGCGTTTCGACCTAATCAGGCCATAATCATGTGTTTTCATCCGTCAGTTGGCTTCATCTTCACATTAAAACATCCACACAAAGTACATGACACACACATACGAGCGACGACGAAAAAAAACGAAACGAAATAAACTAATACAAACAAAATAAATTAATATAAAACATCGAGCCGGCTCATAAGCAACCTTCCCGTCACAGCATGCGAGGACTACACTGAGGCTAACATCTACGTAATCCCCTCCCCATTTCCTCCTGGCTGGACTGATAACATCTGGACTGATCAGCTATAACAGCTGATAATAGCTGGACTGATCGGCTAACATCTGGGTGTTTGTCTTGAGCTATTGATAAAGTGATTAAAGAGATGGTGTGATTGGTACAGTAATTTTTCATTTGAATGTGGATGATTATTTTTAAAAGAATTGTTTATTTCAAATTCTTCCAAGGAGTTGAAAAAATTTGATTTTTGGGAGTAGTGGAGGATTTGTAGACTTTCGTTTATACGTGCCGTAGATTTTCGTTATAGATAAAGCGTCGTCCATCTACAAAATTAGGATAGTGACAAAGGTAATTACCCATTAATTGTTGAATCCTGGGGCTATTATAAATGATATGCTGAAAACAAGGTTAACAAGATACATGGCAAATGGTGGGCCTTATATTTCAAAAAGATTTTGAACTGTATAATGTATATATTTGTAAAGGTACAAATATTTCTGATTCAAATCGGTTTTTGAATGTCAACAATTATTGTACATTTCTTGGAATCCCTATTACGGGTACATAAATTTTCAGAGCGAATGCACTTTTTGATTAATGGAGGTCGAGAGTTTGTGTTAACTTAAGCAGCGGCAACTACATAGTGTGCCAATGTGACTAATAATCAACTATGATCCGACCTAACCATGTACGTAGGAGTTTGACTTTTAGTTGTGTCAGTTCATCTTGCCTATGGCTTCAATGATTCATGATCTGGTACTTAGTGTCCATACTATGTTTAGTTTCGGATTGCCAGATTCAATGCAATACAAACGGTGGTCACTAACAACTGCAAAACTTCATTTTTGACTTGTTGATATAGTTTTGAAGTAGAAGGAGCTATTGGGACAGCTGACACAATCCGCTATACAATCACAGAAGAGATAGTAGGCAGGTGATCTTTTTTAACCCTGCATTAGAAGGTGAAAGTAGAATGGACAGTCCAATACTCACTTTTCTGTGGCAGTTCGCCAAGCGGCACAAATCATGAGGTTGATGACCACATCCACAGGCACCAAGTCTGCGATCTTGTCTTCGTGACACAACATTGTGCGGAAGAAACCTTTGCCTGCAGCTGCGATGATCCCGGTCGGTCCGTTCCAGTTGTCCACCCATCCGGCCACCGGTTCATTTATAGAGGAAAGCACTGCAACACATATCATTAATGTGTACACTTTATAATAGTAAGCAAACCTTTAACAAGACATTGATAAGTAGAATGCTATCTCACCCCAAAAGTAAAACAGAAATTGTAACTACGCTCCCTGAGGTGATTTGAATAATTTGTTTTGTCTATTTTGTATGACCCAATTGCAATTTTTTCACACTATGGTAAATGTGCAAGTTGATTCTTTTCCCGTCGTCTATGTTTTCCTCTTTTTCCATAAATACTTCTCTGACCTTTTCCTGATTGTTCACCACACTTTGATGTAACAAGTAGCCTGGCGGGGGCAGACTTACCTATCGAGGGACGTACGATTGCTACTGGAAGGTTCCCGGATTCTTTGAGCAGCATGGATTCTGCCAGGGCCTTCGTGAAAGTGTAAGTGTTGGGCCGGCTACCAATCAGTCTGAAATCGAACAAAGAAAATTAGTGAATATATCAATAGCTAGTTTACCCATTTTGACCATCACTATCAAACAGTTTTGATATGATAAATTGCACTGTTTTAAATTCAAAACCTGAATTGAGTTGAAAGGACATGCTTTAAATCAAACTAAGATTAAAAGGCACGTCCTTCAACTTGAAATCACTGTTAGCTTTAGTCTTAGCTTTTTAGATTGTTTTTCAGTTGGTAACCATAGTTATTGTACAATATTGTGACATGAGTTCTTATGTAAAACAGATATGTATCTGATAACCCCTAGAGAATAAAGGCGTGTTTATTTATAAAATTGCAGTATTTTTGTGTGTCGTAAAGACTATTGAAAAAAGTATATTTATGTTAACTGAACGATAGAAATGTAACTAAACTACTTTTACAACATTTAGATATTCTCAGATTGAAATTCAGTAGCCTTTAATTGAGAACTTACTGAGCCTTGGATAGTCAGCAGCTTTCAAATTGATTTAACATAAATACAAGTCAGTCCCAAGATTTCAGCATTGCAAGTACTTCTAGAAACTTTGTTCCGTCTTGAAGATTTCTCTTAGAGAATGTTTATATACTGGTACACTTTCAACTTATGTTATGAAATAATCTCTTAAGTTATACTCACATTTTTATAATATCTTAAAAACTGCATTGTCAATGCAGTTTTCCTGGATTAACAAAACTTCCTGACTTGTCCAAGTCATGTGGCTTGTTTAAGATTAATCAAGTTTACTGGACACCATGGGTTCATCAAACATTAATTGCCAGGTCATTGTGGGCTGCTTTCTAAGGGCTAATACTAATGCACGGACATTCCTTGTGTTAGTCTACTATGTACAACAAACACACAACCTTTTTTTAAAAAAAAAAGTATAACTAAATTATTTTTGAAAGATGAATTGGCTTATATTGGTTGATGTTTATCCAAAACAACACAGTTTAATAAAGCTAAAGTTCTGAGAAGGGATACATGAAAACATTCTCGCAAGAGAGATCTCAAATGTCCTGTATTCCGTGTCCGAGTACTTTGCCGCGACGTTATAGGACTTGTCATCTTGCTTAATTCGTACTTAACGTAAACAGTTGTTGATTCAGTCTATCCGGCAGTGCTGGTCATTGACGCATAGAAGGTATTAATGGTATGTCAAGAGAGGCATAATATTGAAAATTTGTCCGATTTTAGAATATAATACAAAATGGTTCATTTTCAAAAGTCGAAGTCAAAAAGTATTACTGTATTAGTTGATAAGTAAAGTTGTGCACAGTCAGGCAACTGAATACCTGTTCTGAAAGGGTTTTTATTTCAAACCATAAAATATTGTCTTAAATAATTATGAAACTTTTGGAATAAATTGGCTACATGCCAAAAATAACACCAAAGCAAACGTCCCGGTTTAATACTTGTTAATTTAAGGGCATTTTAAAAGGTGTGTTGAATGTTGTAATGGTCAGCATATTCACTTGGCGAGTAATGAGGGATTCTGAATTAAATAGCGGCCACAGGGTTGAAGGTAAAAGGGCGCCTTAAAATTCCGAGAGAACACCGGCACTCCCACTTTACTACTACAGGTGTTTTCAGCCAAGTTGGCACTTGGGACTTTAGGGCAAGGTGAGGGTGAACTCTGTGAACATTGCTCAGTGAGAAAAAGGTGTTTCCAGACGATGCTTCACACTTACTTGGGTGTAAGAGCATCGACCAGCGAGTCGTCCATCCAACTGACACAGTTGATTATATGTTCCGGGTCGTACGGCGGAGGGTAGATTATCTCACTTACTTCTTCTCTATCACAGTTACAGTACGCGGTCGAAACATGGATCAACACCTACACAAAACACACAAAATCTAATCACACTTCACTTCCTTGTCTTCAGGGCTTGCAACAGCCTTTCTTTTAAAATAAGTGATTGTAAAGAGCCAGAAAAAATATCATTTATAAAACTTAATTCTAGTACAAAAACTCCAATTTTTCCTCGGATAACGGACTTCAATTGATATAGGCAATCGCATAGAACATTGAGGGTAGATATTGGCTTTTGAAGAGCATCGGAAAACTCTATAATGGCCCAGGAGGCTAGTTCCACCTTGTAGGTTTAAATAAATGTTTTAAAGTATTCATGTTTAAATTTTGTATATTGAAAGCCATGCGATTGCTGGAAATTAAAACTTAACCCATTCACTGCGTTGGACATGATAAACATACAAATTGCATTTGTTTTCATGTAAATTCAAAGTGCCTACAGGCATCTGATGCAGTGAAAATGTTAAAAAAAACCAAAGAACGATTATTGAGTTTCATAAATAAAAGCTCAAAGAGTGTGTGTCTTTCATTGTCTTGCTTCAAGTTTTTACTCACGGCCTGCATAAAAGTCTGATTTATCTCTATCCTATGGACTCCTAAACATTTCTATTCAATTGAGTTCACGATATTTAGAAAAAAGAGCAACATTTTCCACTTGGTACGGTAAAAAAACGCAAAGTTGGAAACATTAAACTATTTCTGGTCTGGGAATATTGCTTGACTCAGAGGTCTCCAATTTAGTAGCGCTAAGTTTACGTTTGTGAATTGGAAACAATGCACTAAACCATTTTCAGACTGGCAGGTTTACAGGGTTTCCTGTATGATTTATTGGCTGTTTAAACCAGAAATAGCGACTGCCAACAACCCTGGAACAACCACAGTTTTCTACAGTGCCTCACAGTCAATAAGCATTAGTTTTGAGTATTTGCATTACCGTCAACTGCAGCAGTGAAAACGTGTGTATGAAAAGATTCTTTCTCCAACCACGAACAACTTAATCAAGTCAACTATTTGATTTTCACGAAAAGCTAAAAAGTCAGCTGTTCAGCCTGTTAGCTGGTTTTCTATCTAGCTTGTACACTTCAATCACCATGATAAAACATAAAGATTGCAGTTGTTTGCATGTGGATGCAAAGTGCCTTGGGGCATCCGACACAAGTACCTTGATTTACCCTTTTGGAAGTTACAGAACAAGCTCTAGCACAGTTTTTCAGTTTTCCTGAATAAATGTGAATTTTTAGGAACTTTCAAACACACCCACCATGATGAAGGTATAAATTTCTTAAAGCATCAGCAGCTCATCCTTTACCAAAATAATAATAATAGCCGCTCTATTATGTGCAACATAACAATATTTAACCAATTTTATTGAAGTCTTGTGAAATGTATATGTAAGGTTAGGCCTACCTCTAGGTTCATCATCTTATGGCAGAGTTCTACGAGTTGCTTGGTTCCCAACATGTTGATGGTGACGGAGAGCTTGAGAGCTTCGTCGAACTTGACCGTGGCCGCTGAGTGAACACGACCTACATACAGAAGCACAGGTTAATGCTTGTAGGTGAAAACATGGTGCAGAGGTGACCGAGGTTAAATAACAATTGAGGTACAAAGATGTGGAGTTGAGCAGGAAGACTGAAGAAATCATTTGAAAAGTACGGAGAGTGAGCCCAGGTTGAGGCAAAACCAACGTTATTTCTACATTTTGGCTAGCGACCCAGCTCAGTTCAAACTCTTAATCTGCTGAAATTACCCTCCTGTCCAGGAAAATCCTGTTTTAAAAGAAATTCCTGATCCCTACTTCAGAAATTTGAAGTCTCTTACAGGGGTTTTGTCAAGCCCTATACTAGTACTGACATTGAAGCAGTACAGGGTTCAGAAAAAAAAATTCCGCATATTTCCCACTCGCTATATGTTAAATACCACTTGACCTTAATCTGTACAAACCCACTGTAATGCTATTTTAAGACAGTTATAAGAGTTCTGCGACAACAGCTATCTCTAAAAATACTTTCATTAGGGTCTTTGACCAAATCACAGCTTTCATTACTGTAAGTGATGATCTCTAGATTATCTTTAGCATTTCAGTCACAAATTTCACACATCATAAAATTTCACGGCCAAGATGTGTTCTGGATCCATCTAGTAGCCGTTAGATATAACTTTGAGTGCAGCGGCACAAGTGTACACTGTACACCCTTCCGAAAAATTTCCCATTCATTGAAAACTTTTGCTTTTGCCAACTCGGTCGTATGATAGACTCTGGAGTAACCTACTCACCGAGACTGAGCGGCCAGCATCTCCTGGTCGGCCTGGCTGATGCCGAGTTCCGGCTCAGTAATATCTCCTAGGATCGGCACAATCTTGTTCAGCTCCGAGCATCGCTCCCGTCTCAGTCGGTCAAACAACTGCAACAGAAACACACGCACATTAGTAAACAATAGTGAATATTTACAGAAACAATAATTTAAATTTTAAAAAGGCACTTACGTGTATCATGCAGTGATGTTATTTTTAAACTGTTGGACTTTCAATTGTATGTATATATTTAAATTGCAATATCTTTCTATTGTGGTTATGTGGAAAAGAGGACTTTCAAGTCCTAACTTCGCCACCAATAAAGACATTTATTTATTTAACTTCATTACACCTTGGTGCTACCGATTGCATCTAAGATTGTCACAGTGGTCTTTGTGTACTTAATACAAAGTTAGTAATATTTCAATGATTTGAAATCTTCAAAACAAGAAAGCATCGGCCTCCACTACAAAGCACCGGATCGATGCTGAGAGTCGATGGTATCAACTAAGTGGGCGTAGTCTAAATTAGTGAAATGGACAAAAAGGTTCAAGGAAAACACCAGGTTGCAGCAGGTATTGCAACTAGGCCTAGGCCTGGAAATACACTGATATTATTAACAAGACATGTGAATACTAGATGTGTGAATACTAGTATTTGTAAATTCAGCAAAATGTCATGGCAACAAGATAAGGTATAGGAAAATGTAAGATTGTTACTTTTTAGTTCACTATACTACACTTTTGTTTATTGTACATAGGATCCCTACTTTAGTGGTTAAATTAGTATAAAGGATAAGCAAATAAGTACATACCATAATAGAAATGTTATTTTTACAGAAATAACATTTCATTATTTTATAACTTTATTGTTTATAATCAAGAAATTATGTTGATTTTACTGGCAGAAAACTAGTTTTAAAAAATGAATTAAAGGACCTACGTTATGACACTACAGTATTTAATATACATACTGTTGAATGAATACTTTGTTGAATGAAGATATATAATATAAATTTGAAGGCATGTCTGGCACACATAGGGTTAAGGCTTAAGTCCGCAAGATGGTTCAAATCACTTAATTTTTCTAAGCGAACTGAATGTAAAGTTTTTTAACACATTTGCAAGTTAACATTTTAAAAGTTAATTTCTTTTTTATGTTCGATTCATGTTTAAAACTATACCCAATGCAATATTATTTAAGAAATAATGTAATTTTTAATGGGAAAGTACTGTTTACTTAAGAGAGACACTTGTATAGCTATTAAATAGGAAAAACAAAATATTGTGAAGCATTATTAGTTGGAAATATTGGTTTAATACAATTCCAGGTGTATCTATTTATTTTGATTTTATACTTTTATTTATATAGTTCAAGGCTCCATGTTATATTTTAATTTTTATACCTACCCATTTTGCTTATACTTGCATTCAAAAATGGGCTAATGTTCGGAAACTAGTTGTGTTCTATTAAACCAATGATTACTAATCTACTGAATAGTAGATTAGTAATCATTGATTAAACTAATGTTTCCAGGATGTTTCACAGATTTTGTGTTTCCTGTCATTTTTAGTTTAAAACCAGTTTCAGGGTGAACCTGCTATTCTGTTACATTATCTTGATTATGTAATTGGTCACTTAGGGGAAAGGCGGACAAAGTGGCCACTTTTTTGTCTTTGTAATTTTTACACTTTTCACAACTTTACTATCTTAGCTCAAGTCAAGATCAATGCGTTCTATAATAAGTTACGTTGCACGAAAAATTTAGTTATCACTTCTTTTTTATTATTTAAAGTTAATAAAAAAGTTTTTTATTAAAAAGTACAAAATGGCCACTTTGCCTCCCTAGGTTGGGTAAAGTGGCCAGGCGTTATTTATGTAGGACCTAATGTGACCTAACTCTAATGTTGGTACATTCAATCACACATCGTTATCAAGCCTGATTCAATACAACATAACACGACAATAGTCAATAATCCACCAACACTAGGACGATAGAGAGCTGGTTGTTATAATTTTCCCCGCATTTTTGCAGCACTATCCATCACAATAAGGGCGAATGGCCACTGCCCGCCATGGCCACTTTGCCCGTCTCTCCCCTATCATTAGGTCAAATCATTAGTTCCTTTTAGATTTTACACTAAACTTAAATATGTATGCCCTTACATTCAAAATTTTGAAAGATTTTTCAGAACTCAATGCTTAAAACATGAGTACACATTATTTAATAGTAAGAAACTCTTCAATTTAGACAGTGGTTTAAGGGTTTTTAACCACTTAACTGAATGGGTCCTCCGTATAACGTTCTAACTGACAAAAACTAAATTTTTCTAGAGGGCCAAAAAATTGTGTAAATAATATTGCACTCAATATATATTTTTTTTAACGTTAAACTATGTTCTTATAGCCCATTTCTTAATTGCAATAAAGTTCTGTATCTTAATTGCTACTTATAGCAGAGATACAGAGACTTTTACCTCAAAAACGAGGGAAAAACGTTCTAACTAACGTTGGTTGCAACGTTATTCTAATAATATTCTACACTGACGTTGGGTTAGAACGTTGTTCTCAATATAGGTAGGCTTAATAGATCATAAACTTACGAAACTGCACATAATCTAATATTGTTTATAACTAGCTGGTTATGTATGCTCTCGTTTTAGTCCTATGTGTTCAATGAGAAGAGAAACAGAGTAAGCTACTGTAGCAGTGACTGCGCAGCACACCAGCACCTGTAGAAAAAACGTTATTCTATTTCTGCAAGGGGAAGATTTCTAGCTACGTGCTTCTTTTTTTTGGAAAAGTATGGTTGTCCGGAATTCCTCATAGATTTCCTTTTCTTCTCTTGCCATTCTGTTACACTTAACTTCCGTTTTTTGCCCTGGTTTAACCGTTTTCTATCTCCCAGCGACAGAACATCGCTCGAGTCAGACGACATCTCTGCTAGTTAGAACGTTATTCTCACGGCGGAGCTGTATTTCCCGCCACTTCGACCAACTGTTCAGGGCTACCAACACAAAAATATTGACAAACAAAATTTACCACGCGATTTAGAATCCCAAATAGAACGTTATTCCACTAAAACATCAATTTTGAAAAAAGTGTCAGTTAGAACGTTATACGTAGGACCTATTCAACTATTAAAAGGGTACTGAAAATCTGTCTAGCAAATAACTCCAACTCTGGGTTTTAATGTTTCCTTTTGTATAAAAACAAATTCCATTGCAGCAAGCTCATTCTGGTCAAAGAAGAAACTCTCAGATACTTGTATAAGTGTGTGAGCGTGAGACAGCTAGAGATGAACAGTTCTAGAGCTTGTGTGTGTGTGTGTGTGTGAAAGAGAGAGATGGCTAGGTACTACACTTCTCCAGCAGTTGACCTTGGACTTGCACTAGCAACTGAGTTGAGGCCGTTAAACTGACCCACAGCCCCACTTAGACACCACAAACTGCTTCATGAATCTAGCTAGCATTTTCAACTTGCTGTTAGAAAGTCTATTTCCTTCGCTTTCAATCACCCCACCGCCCCGGCTGCTATCTGCTTTCTTTATTCAGTTTTACTGTTGCTCAGCTTGGATTTGTTAATATCAAATTATCTTACTGATAATAAAGCCCGGCCATTAAAGTAAATTTGAATAGATTACTACAAGTAAGACTTATCATTGGTAAATAATAAAACTCTTGGTAGTTCTTCAGGCTAACAAATTACAGATTTTAATCTAAGAACCCTTTTAGAAATCAGTGCAAAAACAATATTGCAATTGAAGGTTAGGAATGATAAGTAAACAATTTTAAGCATATTTTATTTGTTAGGAACTTTTAAAATCTGGACAAGAGTTTGATGTGTAAACAAAACAAATTATGCCATTGTGTTTAAGGTATTCATTATATTTTCATTGGAAAAAATATTACTTGAATTCTCATTAAGAGTGCACAATACATGGTCATTTTGTTTTTGTCCCATAAGAGCAATGTAATCACAAGCATTTTCTTGAGACACTTCACACTTACAATTTACATCAGATCTTTTTGAAACAAGTTTTATTTGAAAAATAACAATGTACTGCAGTGGCTCCGCTGACCACTTTTATGAACATTTTATCAGTTTACTAGTGAAAACAGGAAATTCCAATACAAAGTGTCTTCAATTTTGGATTTATACCACGGTTTCATAAAAGCAAAAATGGAAATTTGGGTCAGTGAAGTCACTAAAAAATTTAATACACTTTCAAACAATTTTATTTCGTAAAAATCCAACAAAAACTGTAGGTTTGAAGTGTCGCAAGAAAATTCATGTTTTTACATAGCTCTTATTAAACGAAACTCAAGGTCACGGCCACTACTGCACACCCTTAAATCAAAAAAATTGTGCAAAATATAAACTCAAAACATTGAAACGCTCAAATTATTCCAAACTAACAATTTAATATTAATTTTTAAACGTAAAATTGGAGGTATTAGTTTGAACCTCTAACACATAACCAATGAGAATGAAAACTACTTCATAAATGGGCCTTCTTTAGTTCTTCACTAAAAAAAATGGTATGGCGTTTAATGGGCTTATCTATCAAATTACCACATTTTATTCTTACTAAATCCCGAATGATTTTGGTTAGATTAATAATTGAAGTATCTGACTCCATTTTTTAAACACCATTGCAAAGCGTTTCTAGAAAGGGAAAATTATCTTAATTCAGGGATATTTAGTATTTGACTTAATTGCTGGGAAGCCATAGTCAAACCGAAAGCTTTTAAATTATTCACCAAAACGTATTCACTGTCAACATTTAACACAATCAATAATTATTCACTTTGGAAGTGGGGAAGCTTTCAATTCGATAAAGAAGTCCACCCGGACAACACCAGATACAGCCAGCAGCGTGTGCGTATGTGTGTATGGAGAAATGGGTCATCATCAGCATGCTGTCTTGGGTGTCTAGCTACGTAGCCAGACCGACCAGACAGACTGACCAGTGACCACACCGTGGGTCGGAAACCACAGCAAACCGCTTTCAGCAGGATAATCCACATTCACTACGTGCACAGAGCACAAGTCCAACAATACAAAGTCAAAGTTTTTATTTATACAGTTGAACATTGTTGTTTTTTGTACAAGTCAATTATTGCTTATTTACATTTTACATTTAATTACATTTTAATTTTAATTTCATTTTACATTTAAAACAACAAAAAACACATTTATCCTTTAAAAAAATGAAAATGCCGAAAAATGATTTCTCTCTCCCTTCCCCTTTGTATGACTTGCTGGCTTACACTATCTATGAGCTTAGGGCTTCTTCGAGGCTGTAGAAATCTGTCCCGTTCAGGTACTTTCTCAATTCGGCTTTGAAGCCATGAAAATTGTTAGAGTTTTTTAAGTGGCTTGAAACCGGCAACCAATTGAAAATTTTGGGTCCGTAAAAAAAATTGAGTTTTTAAACAAAGATAGATGAAATTTATCCGATTGTAGTTTGCACTTATGCCGAGTAGAGTACTCGTGCTGTGCTGAATGAAATAGGTTGCGGTTTTTGAAGACGAAGATGGAGGAGTGATATATTAAGAGGTTGGTTAGAGTGAGAATTTGACCCGTCAGAAACAGCTCTCTACAGCTTTCACCTGGTCTCAGTCCCCTAACAACCCTCAAAGCCCTCTTTTGCAAGATGAAGATCCTATTGAAATTTATAGAACCTGAGAATCCCCAGAAAATCAGACCGTAGCGTAGCCTAGCTTCAATAAGGCCGAGATAACCAAAAACCAGGGCTTCCTGTGAGGCAAAGTTGGAGAGACGCCTCAGAGCAAAGATAAAGTGGCCCTGTTACTAAAATGTCCAAAAATCCACATTTTTCCAAAATGTTAGGACTGCCTGAACTTTTGGTAGCCTGGATCTGTCTAACTACAGTAGTTCGTATATTATATTCATCGTTTGTGTTTTTTCAATTCAACCTTCAAGATAAACTACTTGTTCAAATAAAAAAAACTTTTATCTAATCTGCATATTTACATATTTAATGACTGTTGTTGCCTTAAAATTGTGTTATCATGGAAAAAAGCCATGATTGGCCTACTCGATTAAATTCTACAAACTAAAAAAACTATTCGCTTTCATATAAGAAAAAAACTAACAAAGCTGTATCTAAAATAACCCAATACCACATAACATATTTTTAAAACTACATTTCAAAAATAGCTTTTGGACAGTGTTTCCTATTTAAATAAATATCTTCTTTTATCACTGATATTTAGTAGGAACATTGTGCAAGATAAAACAAATGTTGCTAGATATTCTTTAGCCAATAATATTCTTTGTCGGTATGTACTGCTGGTAAATGATTCATTTTAGAACTCTGAGGGGTATTATTATTGTAAGCTAGCATTAGTATTAGAAGTATGTCTTATTTTATTTGCTATATGTTTGTATAGGTAATGCTGTGGAATAACTATTATTTTCTTGATAAATTTTGATACACGTTTTAATAAATGTACAAATTGTTATTAGAGTAGTGTTTTTTTTTAAATATATTTAATAAGTATACTACGTAAAAATTATAAAATTTTTATATGACACATTAATGCACTACAATATGAATGAATAAAGATTGATTAATTCACTAAATGTTTCATTCAATTGGACATTTACACCACTGCCACTATAACTATCTTTGGGATTTGTTTAACATGGCAAAATTGATTACTAGGTATTTTGACTTTGACTTTTCAATATTTAAAAAACCATCAGTCCTTCAAAAGATAATTTCCCGCTAGATTTAACCCTAATTTTTGCAGTCAATTTGTTATTAGCCAATCAACATAATTTTTACATGAGGAAATAAAAAAAAAATGCTTAACTAGCCAAGTATTTTAAACACATTAGCCTATATGTTAACCTTTGCAAGTAATTCAGCGAAGAAAAAAATTCCTGTACAAGGCTCTTGCAAGAAAGGTCAGGATCAGTTCCAATTTAGAAAATAGATAAATCACTAAATCACTGGGACAGTGAATACAGTAAATTACAGTTTGCAGTGTAAAAATGTTGTCATAAAGTATGTAGTTTTTAAACATTTATCAGGTTTGAGATTAATTTCTAAGTATCCCTATTAAAATATTTTTATTTATCTTCAAATAACTTGACAAATTAAGGTTGAAGTTAATTAAACTTGAATAGATTTCCATGAAATATTTAAAATATTTAGATTTCTTATTGCAAATTAAATGTTTTGAGAACAGCCTATTTTGGATTAATACATCCTCACATTTTGTATGGCATAGTGTTTTGAGGGAACTGTGCTGAATCAAAAGTATCACGAGTTTTGATTCAACAAAAATCGGCAGTCAGAACGATTTCTGGGCTACGCTTCGGACAGACCTGTCGTGATGCTTTTGTCTCTTTGGGTATTTTGACCGTTACTTCCCTTTTCATATTTACAACTCTAATTTTTTGTTTTCCAAAATTTCAATATTTGCCCCCTTCTCATAACTACGAAATTCACAATAGGAATATGTTAAAATGTGAATCCCATCGCCTTGAAATGTTTAATAAACTTCCACTTCAGGCTGGTAAAAAATTATTTAACAAACTCCCAATAGATATTAGATCGAATAACGATTTTGTTTTATTTCGAAAAAACTGAAAAATTACCTAATAAATCATCTATTTTACACTTTAGACGAATTTATGAATACCTCTATTTAGTATAAATTATTATAGTTTTAAATTACATAGTTACGGAATTGGACCTTGTCTTACCAGTGGTAGTAGTCAACACAATTTTATTGTAAAAATGACTACAAACAAATAAATAAATGTCTTTAGCTCTCCTTTTGATATTTTGATAATTCCAGAGGTACAAGATTGTTTAACAGTGTTCTTATTCTTTACTTATAGTTTTATACCATGACAAGCAAGGCCAGATGCAAAGGTATAGCAACTATTGTGTGTAAATTTAATTCCAAATTCGTCCACTCTTGCTTAGCCTATATAAGAAATATTCAATGCTTGTTTGTTATCTTGCAAGAAACAGTAATTTACTAATTCAGTTGACGTCAGCTAATGATTGTCCATTTGTCTTGCTTCCAAGTAACGGTAAATGCACGTGTCAACAGTTTATGCAAATCACAGCTTAGACACTAGCCACCACTCTTTTTACGGTCATCTTCCCAGGACAACACGTCGCCTTAATAATAATCTACTGAATGAAATAAGTTGTTGAAAACTGTTGCTGAAGTGAATGTTGTTAAACTTTTACAACAACAATTTTTGTGACAGTGTAATCAAAAATAAAAAGTAACCTCACTTTTCCTTTTGATTTATTTGGGGAGATATTAGATACTCACTTTCATTAATAAAATAACATACAGTAGACCCTCGACAGAATGGACTAATGTGGCGGAAGGGTGGTCCGGATTTCGAAAAATCCGGACGATTGAGAGGATACCGGTAAGCATATCCTGGTGCAATAGGATCGATAAATAGACTCAAGATGACGTAATTTGAGGTCCAGATCGGTTACTGACATGTTTGGCTGAGCCACACACCTTAAAACCACTCACTCTCGTAGGCAGTACTCACACTGAAGGTCTTACAAAATAAAAACATGTTTTTCGTTTGTTTAAATTTTTTTACCGAGGGGTGGTCCGGACCATCCCAAATCCGGTCGAGCGAGGTCTGTTCGAGCGAGCGTCTACTGTAGTGTTATAAATTGAGTTGTTACAAGTCAGTGTGTAACATTCTTTCAACACTCACAATATAAGCTACAGATACATTTACTATGTTACATTTTTCAAAAGATTTGAAAGTTTTGAATTTAATACTATATTATTATTAAAATTGTTTCAGGGTAAAATTTTCTTACTGAAAACACTGCAGTACTATTTGAAATATGTTTCATAGTTTGATGAGAACTACAGCGAGCCTATCTTGTTGCTCTGAGTATCTTGTACCAAACTAAAATTCATCAGTCAGGAAGCTGTTTTTTCAAGTGGCTGCTAAACACATGCTAATCACTAATCACGGACCCGACAATTGACGATCGTAACCCACAATCAAGCGTAATAGGGCTAGGCTACTGTTCGTATGAGTCTTGTTATTCATTGTTATCCCATCTTACTGTTAGGCCAAGTATCACATCAAAATATAATAAACTAAGTAATGCAGATGCTGAGGTCTAATAGAAATATAAAACAGGACATGACAGACCATGAGGCTTAAGCTCTTAAGACAACATAATAATTATGTTATGATATTTTTTAATTACATAGTCATGTAGAGAAGTTTAACTATTTATGCAAAGTAATTGACTGGATCATCTCTTCAATGCCCAATTTCAAGCATTCCCTCATCCTTATACGCAACCTAGCAGAGTGTACTCCATCTTTCACTCAGGTATTACAAGTTGAAAATGGACGATCCCATACATCAAAATGGATAACTTATCACTTTGGTTTATTAGAAGAAGTTTCAATTGGCCATCTTAGCTTCAAATTATAAAATGTCACTGAAGTGAAAAAGAGAGGTTTAAAAAAGGGTCAACTCTTAAGAACCAACCTAGACATCCATAGATTTGTGAGTTTAAGAAGTTGCAAAGCCAAGTTTAGAAATGGCTTGGTAGTGTGCCTGTTTTCAGGTGACGTACCAAGGTCATGTGGCATGTGAGTAGGCTGACACTTCATCTGCCGTTACTGTGGGGACAAGAGCTAACGAGGCATCATGCAAGACCAAATCACACAATGGTGAAATCTTACCCGGCATCTAAGTAACTCAAATTATTTATAAAAGTCAAAACAAGAGGAGTTCAAAATAATTATTTTTGCAAAGAGAAAGCATAGAAACTAAACAAAAAACGTTATTAAAAGTGGAAAATTGTATTAAAAATCAGGTGAAAGTTTGTTCTTATTGATATGCCTAGACCAGGTTTTCCTTACTTTCAATGCAATAATTATAATATAAACATACCTATGTACTCAAGTATCAGAAGTATATTTCCAGAGTACATGTACAACAAAGTGTTAATTGCTATACAAATGATTATTTACTTAATTGAGGTGCCAGTTACTTCTTAAAGTTAGTGCAAAAATTTTGAAATATTCCAAAACTACAGGATAAAGAAGGTACCTACTACAGTTCACCAGGCTTTTATAGTAGAAACCAATGACGAGTCGACTTGATTTTCCTGGTACCTTCCATAGTTTTGAATTCAAATTAGCTTGCTGATTGGTTGAAATATTGAAATCACAGCTGCTACCGTTAACAAATGTGTAGTGACGTTGTTTGCGAGTTCCCCACAGGGAGTCAAGTCGATCCGCCATTAGGATGGTTCCTAAAACTATTGAATGTTACTCAAAGTTACTCACGGGAGCGTTAAGGAGTTCGTTGAGCCGGGTGTCGATATCCTGTCCACGCTTCCGCCGCATGAGCAGGTAGATGTTCTTGATGCCAGGGCACGACCGGAGTAGCTTCTCTACCAACACCTTCCCCATAAACCCGGTCCCCCCGGTCACAAACACTGACCGGTTCAGGAAGAACTGGCTGACGGGGACATATTGGTTCCCACTCGTAGCCGCCATCTCGTTTACGCGTATTGCACTTGCACTTGACACTATAAAACACACACTCGCACAGTGCTAATCATCGTTCTCTCGCGTCCGCGATCATGGCTTTCGTTCTGACTAGCTCGCACAAAGACTTTGGTGTTTGTTTTTTTTTTTTTGGTATTCTGGCAGTGATTCTTTGGAAGATTGACGGGCTCAGTCTAGGTTACGATGGTGACTAGTGGTTTCGGTTGTGCGTGGTGGCGGTGTGTGCGACTCCTTGCTTTCTCTCCTGCGGCCTGAAACAGATAAGAGCTCGTCAGACCTTGACTGAGATAACCTGCATTATCAGTGGCAATTAGTGATCGTATGAGCTGTTGAACTCTAACCTGCCAGGCTTGATGCCACCAGCCTCTTGATAAGGTGAATCCCCATCTAGTTCAGTTCAACCTTATTTGTAATCTCATTGTAATTATCAGTAACTACTTCATTACAATTAAGTAAAGCTTTCTCAGATCCCAATTATTTACAATGATAGGCCAGAGACACTCACAATAACTAATCTTACTTTGCACTCAAATACATAGTTAATACATTGTGCCACTAGTCTTACAATTGGATTTTTTTATAGTCAGTCCATTTTGAAACATTGTGTGCGTACATGAAGATAATAAATAAAAGCTCCGTTAATGTCTTCTTTGTTTGATTGTAAATTACATAATAAGTAAATGAATTAATAATTCATTTGGTTTATATTTGTTTACACTCAACTTAGATTGTAGTGAAACTATAAGGTGTTGTAAACACTAGTTTTAATAATTATGTTCACGATTGTTAATGATTTGTTAAATCTGTACAACAAGTAATGATTTATTTATTTGACCTACTCCAGAGATGACCTCCATAGTGAGTTTTTTCTAAATCAGAATTAGTTTGTTTACTGTAATATGCAAACCGAAAGTTTCAAGAGAAAATATCTAATCATAAAGCAGTACTGTATTTAGTAATTAATTTTCAGATTCTAAATTCAAATATAACCACACCCTTTTTAAATGACATAATTATTTACAATTTTGTCTATTTTCGCCTGATCAATTACAAATATCTTGGTTGATTAATTTTTTTTTCAGTGTAGTAATAGTCTCTTTGTATTTCTATTAGTTTTAAATGCTGTGAATATTTTAAAAGCGTGAATTAATTAAAACTACTAACTACTAACTAACTATTATTGATTGTTTAACTTATTTCCTCTCATGAACATCTCATATATTGGCAAGTGCCATTTAACACACTGATGCCGATTAGTTTCATTAGCGGTGGAACTATTTACACGGTTGCATTCTAATGAGCAGATGAACAAAATCCAACATCCTTACCTGCAATGCTCTGACCGGACCGAGAGCGACCTGCAAACTGACCTTCAAGTGAGTGGTGCTCCATCGGCCCACCGCCATTTAAGAAAACTTATTTAGAAATTGTATTCAGACGATGAGACCACACTACGCTCGCGGAAAGGGAGAGAGTGAGGTTCCAAGTGCAAACGCAAACATGAACTCGGATTTGCACACACAGCCTTTCACCGACGACCCACATCAGCGTACACACTACACACTGTACTGTGACCCCCTTTCCAGTAAAATTTTACAAATTTATAATAAATATACAAAATATGACTGTGAACACAAATAATAGTCAATGCTCTGTGCTATAGTTTTCCATACATTCTGACATTGATCTTTTAAACATTCAATTATGTCTAATTTACACGCTCTCTTTATCATTCAAAGGTTCCTACTCATTCTCCCAGCCAAGCGCCATCATGTGTTACGCCCCCCCTCTTGTCAAACTAGAAAAACACCAATATTACAAAGTAAATTTGAATAATGCATTTTTTTGACAAAACAAAAAACCTACAACCAGGATAACGCATCTTTGTTTCTGTTGATGGTTCATGGATCAGACTTTTCTTAAGGGCTTGATTTCATATACATTCCCTCACCATTTTGATTTTATTAGCCTGACCCAGGTTTATAATACATCAAGTTCACTAAAAATATTCACATTTTGTATGGAAAAAATTGCTCAAGAGCTACAGAACAACCTCGAGGTTTTAGGTCAGTGGAAAATACAATTTGCAGTTGTCACTCCTAGAGCTTGTTTTAAAAACAAGAATCAGCGATATTTTTCCCCGTGAGCACAGGTCTAAAATGTTCTTAAATCCCTGACTTCAAGTTCCAGTTACTTTCAACCTGTTTCCTAACTCTGCAGGAAGTGAGACTGAGCCGTACGGGTCCCGGGTCACTCACTAGCCCGGAGAGGACGAGTTATCAGTCCAAGGTCGGCCAGTGAACACTGAGCACTCATTCGGTAATTGAGCAAATTAACAGTGCATCTCCTCATCTCCTTGTCTGGTTGTTAGCACATTCCCTGGCTCTACATCTTGAAAAGAGCCTGAGTGTGCAACAGCAAAATATTCCACTAGAAAACTACCGGCTGGAACTTAAATTCCTCTCAATAACTTATTTTTAAAGATCAATTTCATGATTTTAGTTGACAGTACACGATGGATGGATTAACGTACAATGTGTTGTGCTAACACTTACAAACTGATATTTCAAAGAAACCAGTTGTTTAAAAAATTGCATGTCATACATGGGCACTATTACAAATCATTGTAGATGGAATAACATGATCCCATAATAGTCCTGTACTTGAAATGAAAATAGAAAAATGGTTATTTACATTTAAACAATTGTTGAAATTTAGTTCATGTGATTTTTATATTCACCACAATATTTATCTTTCTACAATTTTTTATGAGAGTAATTTGATGAGCATTGTTTATAAATTGTTATTCCAGCAATCAACAAAACTACTACAACCAATTTTCTCTCAATCAAAACTACCCTGGAGTTTCCCTCCTGCCCAAAAATACATATATTATTTCAGGGAATTTCATACCTTCAAGGAAATTTCAATGAATCTGTTTATTCTTTGGTGATTTGACTTCACAATTTATATTATCAACGTATTGGAAAGAAATACGAGTATTAAAAATCAATCACTATGTACGCACACTTGTTTTTAATAAAGAAAGCAATTTTATTTGCCAAATAGATGTCACTATTGACAAAGTGGGAGAATCGATTGTCTGAATGTTTAAAGGCTTTCGATGGCCTAAGTATGCAGTCAAATATTGATATGGGACGAGCGTTGAATATTGCCTTTATTAGAGTTCCAATGCTAAAACAAGTTAAACCCTTTAGTTTTTAAAATCCTTAGAAACAACAAAATTAGATTAGTAAAATTTTAAGTATACATATTCAAGACAAGGCAGTTCTTATATTTAACCGTGCAGTATTTTAAACTCTACAAAACTTCTAAATTTTATACATAATCTCACGTTTCAATCATTTTATCTTAAGACATTTGTCCCGATATGCCAACAAATATTTAAAAGTTGGAGCTCATTAAATTATAGTTTTTTAACTATAAAAAATAAACGAACGATGTTAACAGCGATAATTCTCTTAAGTAGGGCTTCACTGACACAACCATATGGAGATTTATTATTATTCTATTCTTTTCATTCATTCATTATCACCCGTTATACAGTGTTTCAGTGTTTTTTTTTAACGTAACCCAAATTTTAAACTTTACGAGCTATATGGTCAAAACTTGTATCTTTGGTTTGTTCACTTCAATATCTATCAGATGGTATGTATTGTTGCAATAATATAGTGGTTTTGATTTCCCAATTTGACGTTTTTGTGAAATAAACCAATCATGGTTATTTGATTAAAATAAGTAGTGCCGCCCTAATCCGCCAAATGTAAAAAAAAAGATAATTTAACATTAATCTTGTATAAAAATGCAAAAAAATATATATGTGTATATGATAGTAATAAAGTGTAACAATTGCATGTATATGTTAAAAGTGGACCTCATCGACAAGTTTTAACTTGGTGAGGCCATTATGATTTTAATAATCAGAAATAAACTAATTGAATTGATTGGTTTTTAGCTAGTATCAAAGAGTAGTTGTTGTTGAAGAAAACTTGAGAGCAAGATAATTTCTGGTGTCAAGAAGTGTTGTTGTTTGAAAGAGTGATCAGGTTCAGGTGTGTGTAGGTTTTTTTTGTTATTTCAAAATTTTTAAGGATTTTTTAGGAGAATTTTCTAAACTAACCTTAACATTCTCCATCACTTCTTCATTCAGTACAATCCGCCTTCTGTTATGTTTTCTGTTTCCTACAGAACCTATTTCGTTAAAATGTTTAACAAATCTGTGAATTTTATTTTTGTTTGGAATACTAACACCTTTAAACTTTACTCCGAACGCCTCTTGATGACACACAAAAAATTATCTTGTTCTTAAGTATTCTTTACCAATGAACACTCTTGGATCTTTGCTAAAAACCGTGATTGATGGTGTGATTGTTTTTAGGTTTAGTGCTATATATTAAATCCATTTATTCATAAACCTTTATACACTTTAGTTAAGTTTTCTTATCTTATATTTAAAATATCTAATTTTTGATTATTTTATGTAACATATTTGTAATAAGTATGATTTTGTTGTACATATTTATTTGTGGTTAAGTGGTAGAGTGGACTATAAAGTCCTAATTTCGCCCCGTAAATGAACTTTTTCATTTTACTTTGTGTGACCTATTTTTCCCTAGGCACAACGGCGTAACCTAGGTCAACTTACCGAGTTGACAGCTTTTAGGGTGAGCAGCACAACCTACTAGCCTGGGTTATTAACACCTCCGTAAACATTGTGTGTACTTACGTGATCTCACTAACACAACTTACCCTTAGCCTGGGTATACGGTTAGTGAACTTATGTAGTTTGGGCCCTGGCCACTAGCCCTAACCTAGCCATAACCTCACTACACCACCATAAACAACTTTTACAACACTTAAGCACTGGACACTGGCTCTACACTGTAAGCCCGAGTTGATATCATAATTCCTCGGGTTGATTACCTTTTGGGACAGTAGAACCGTTTCTTTAGGCCGGCGCGGTGTTGCCTAGACTAGGGACCAAGGCTGATTTGCTGACATCGTTAGGGTAAAGTTAGCTAACTGCTGACTATTTGTCTTATATCAGGGTTGTGTTCAGGTAACCCAAAACACTAAAGTGAGGTGTAGTTATGAACTGTAGTTTGAGTAAAAAGCGATGAAAACCGGTAGCTGTCGCCTTGATGTAAACAAAGACAGCCATCTTGAGGGTCTCATGTGAGCGGTCCGCGTGACCTGGGAGGTTCCTTGATCCCCACCAGGAGCAGGAGTTGCCGTAAGAAGGAACAGCAAAATTCATTCGGCTGCTTCCGCACCACCGATACCACGGACATTGTGCCGACCGCTTATTCTTTACCGGCGCTCACGCTATTTTCGCTGGTACAAATTATCACGAACCCATATCTTTTGATAGCGTATTTGTACCTAATTTTGACAAATTAAATTCACTTTCAATAATAATACCGTTTTAACGATTTTTAAGGACTTGCCACTGTTAGAACCTCGTGCTGGCTCCAGTTAGATAATGGTCGGTGAAAATTGAAGGTAACTCAAGACCGTACTTTTGTCTTGAGTGTTTCTTAATCGTTCTTTCACGGGATAAATCGATTTAAGTCATTGTATGCCCATCCTGGGTTGTTAGAGTGAAATTGTGTAACTCTAGGTATTGAATTATTTCTTAGAGTGTCGCCGCCCCACCTATCGTCCGATACGTTAACTCCGTGTCACACCACCGTGGGAGTTTGTAAAATGAATTAACCCTGTTAATTCAGATTTGCGCTACAGAGGTGCACAATAACTAAAATAGTAAGTTGTAACTCAGGTGAGCACCAACTGCCTGGTGTCTACTTCACCGACCGTCCGCACGGCATAGTCTTGTCGTCGAACCTCGTAGCACATTGTAAAATCAAATTAACTCCTGTTAATTTAGATTTGCTACAGGGGTGCCGAAAACTACTAAAGAATAGTTTTAACTCAGGTGAGACTGTGCTCCTGAGTGTATACGTCACCGTCCGTGACGCCACGATTACCTTGGTGTTTGCAACCTCATTGGCGAGTCTGTAAAATCGAATTAACTACCGTTAATTTAGATTTGCACTACAGAGGTGCAAAATACAAAATAATTAAAAATTTATTTTTACCAAACCGTTTCGAACTTTATAATAGAAACCCTGCTACTCTGGAACCGCCCTTTCGACTGAGATCATCCGTGGTCAGTGAAGGTTTTCTAGGACCTCAGTCCGAAGGAAATTCTTTTCCTTCACCGGAAAATCCATCACAACTTCATTTCGAGGAAATCAAAACCACTATATTACTGCAACAATACCTACCATCTGATAGATAATAAAGTGAACAAACTAACAGTGCAAATTATGACCAGATAGCGTTCATAAAAAATTACTTACTAAAGTTTGAAAATTAGGTTGCATTTAAAAAACAACACCCTGTATAATTACTGTATAATGTATGGATCATAACATATCGTGTCACCATTTGTAAAGATCATATATTTCATATCTTATGTAATTTTCTATTAATATTATTGAAGCAATTCATGTATTTAAATAAAAAATAAATTTTCCTTCAATAACAAAAATTGAAATTTTGGTTTAACAAATAAAAAAATTGTTGTTGATGAGATGGATTACACCTTTTATTAACGGCAAAATTGAACAAACTGACAGGTTCTATAGAAGGTTAGGGACTGCTGCTTCAATTTCGAAACCAGGCCGACAAGCAAAGAAAGCAGGCTTTCTAACTACAATGCAACTAGACCAGTTCTCTTCTATTTATTCTGTTCACAAAAATTGGTTAACAACTCACCGAAGACATTGTGTAGGCTGATCAAATGCTCGCAAGTATATTTTATTCTAGATTTTAGTAACTCTGCAGTAACTTTTGTAGAATAAGGAAGATGTATCAAACTTATAAATAAGGGGAAAAATAATTTATCAAGCCGGATATTTATTGGGATGAAATGGCTTAAATACTTTGTTTGATGTTTACTCTAAATTTCCATACAACTGTGAACAATATGATACACGGTAGGTTAAACCCTTCAAACAGAGAAAATGAAACGATAAGAAGTTGCATTGAATAGTAAAAACAACTTTTAAATCTGAAGAAAACATTAAAGATTGATCAATACATAAATATGACCAAACTACAATTTTAAATCTTATAAGAATTGAAAACTCAAACTAAATAATACATTTTTTATTTTTCTCTACGAATACACTATATTATAATATAGATATGGATATAGCTACAAAAAGTTAATCAATTAATAATTTTTCACAAAACAAAAAAATATTTTCTTGAGCATTTGACTCAATGGAAAAAAATGATAAGGCCTTTTGAATTAATTAATAGTTTGTTTTGGAAGCAACATCACACAAATATCCAAAAAAAGAGTTCAGGAGCAGACTTACTATTCATGATTAAACTACAACAAAAGCTTAAATGTGAGCTTTCCTGCTATTGGATCTGATAGAAACTACTTTTGAAACAACCAAACTACCATAACATAATGATGATAATGTAGAAGAAGAACAAATATTTTCACATGCCGTTAACATTCACTTAGAGTGAATGTTTGAAATGTTGTCGGATTTAATTGCAATGAACAAAGGTGAATACAGGTGGCATTGAAGAGTGCTTCGAGAACACTTACTATCGAGAGGCTTTAACTTAAGCTGTCGAGGAAGATAAGACTCTTGAATTCGAGCCCGCCGATGATAATAATTGGACTTTGCACAGGATAAACCGAGGTGCCTCATTACTCAAATGAGTGACCTGACAACCTACACCTGCACGCAGATTGCCTCGCGTCTCACTTACAAGTTGTTCTTAGGGCAGTTGCCAGCTTTGGAGTATCAGGTATTGACACAGAAGCAGGTTTCACTTTTAATAGTCCACTTTTTATCAGGAACACAAATAAAGCACAGAACACTGAATATTTCCCAATCGCTCCTGGTTTATCATCATGCATAGAGAGATGGCAATTTGTGCGATTTCACTTTAAAATTGGAAACAACAATTGATGAACACAGAATCTACGGCTGCTTACATAACAGTTGGGTTTTAGTCAGTAACAGCTAACAGTCAGTTTTAACAAATACTTAACTGAGAAAACCCCTAAACTATTTGCTTTTTTAGTTTAAAAGTTTAACCACAAACAACCGACTACCACCATTTTTTATTGATAAAGCAGTCAGTATGATAAAAAATTCTGTTTAGTTTTGTTTGTGTATATCAAGTAGTGGACTTTGCTGAAAGGTGAGCCTGCTTCCTTGACAAAATCCTAATACAGTCCTAATACTGTACCTCAATAACTCAAATCTGAAGGGGATTTGAGAACATTCAAGTCATCAAGATCAAGGCTTTCGAGCAAGTAAAGTTTGAGTTATCAAGGTAGAACTGCAGAAGAGTTTCACTTATTCGTGCTTCGCTTATCCGACATTCTGTTTTATGTAATCGGACTAAGGCAGACAAATTTAACCATTAAAAAATAGTATTTTCACATTAATGTTGAATATTTTATATTTTTTTTCTTGTGCTTAGCATATATATTTTCTTTTTTCTTCAATAACAGGTAATGGTTATTTAATAAAAAATACAATTAATATGATATTGCTAATATTAAAATGGCTTTTTCTTAAGGTTTCCCTAATATCAAAAATTTTTGTTTATCCTCCCTTCTGCCTGTCTGTTTATGAAGAATAAGCGAGATTACTCTACCAAAAGGTCCAAGAAATTAAGGTTCAGTTTTTATATTTTGGGACCTCTATGAATTAAAGTTTCATGAGTTCAACCTCTATTACTCAAACTATTGGTATCCTTGACCAGGGTGCAGATAAAGATATAATTCATGTAGATACTTGAAAACATAGTATGTGATGAATGAGGGATATTCTACTAATAGAGCGAACATTTCAGTTATAGAGGTTAAGTTAAAAGGCATTCAATAATTCCAGTTATTGTTCTGTATTTCTGTTATCTCCTAAAATTGACCGTCAAGGTTCTAATTTTGTCAGATTTTACCATAGAAGTTTTCTATCTGGTCTGGTGATTTGCTTGGCACAGTGTCTAGAATATGAGGCACAGTGATTCACGACAGACAGCTCCACGTAACGGAGCTCAGATAAGATAAGACGCTCACGCTCACGCAGACGGCACATTACAGGTTGTCAAAGTGTGTATGATAAAAATAACGTTGCTTAACAAAACCTTATCTGTTGGGAACTTAGCTGGCACACCTACTTATGGATTGACACATTTAGCAAAAGCTACAAAAAATGTGATTTTTTCAATTTGAATGACTAAATGGTATACCTAATTGAACTAGATAACAAGGGTTATATTTAATAATAATATTTAATTTGCAATTAAAAGGTGCTTTTAAGTTCATCTTAATAACATAAAAGTAATTTACAGTATTACATTTAGTTTCGGCCTAAAAATAAGGTTAGTCCTCATGTTTTAACAGAGGAAAATAAAGTTTAGGAATATTTCACTACCTGTACTTTATATTTAATAAAAACAGAATAGCTTCTAAACATCCATTTAAAGTTTTTAACTTGTACACACTGTGTTAAAGAAAATATTTATATTTTTTTATCAGAAAACCCATTTTTTGGTAAATTTTGTTTAGTCTACTCGCTACACATGTGCATTGCATATCTATGCTATGTACCTCTTTACACAAACATGCATTTTGTTTCCTTTTTCATTGGTATTAAATATGAATTTCTTAAATTAGACTTTACCATATTTTCACTAACAGTTGGGTTGTCAAGTTAAATCCCGACTCGGATAAATTTTATTTTATAACAATCATTACTCTTTCTTTATAAAATATCTCTCGATTCATTCTCTTTGTTGTGCCGTAGTGGCATCGTTTGAAAAAAACTGTGCAATCTTACTGTTACCTTAATATGTTGCTAAAAAGAACACAAGTTGACACCCTATTATAAGGAAATTTGTTGACACACGATTAAAATTGTGAACAATAAGAAGTATCACGGACTTAAACCCATTTTTTTGGAAACATTACTTCAGATTCAATATAAAGATAAGTGTAGTTAAAATAGCACAATAAAGCTCCCATTAAAATAACACATGAGAATAGGTTTTGTAGGGTGGGATCTTTAGACTATCAAGTGACAGTATACTAGGGGGCGGGCAGTATCCAGTTATGGTGAAGGGGGGCAGAGGGGCTTAGTTCTGACCAGACAGTAAGCCATACAACTGCCTGTGCCAGTCAATAGCTCGGCATTAATTTCTACAAGGATAAAATACCTTTATTAACAAGTCTCTGAAATCTACGTTGGTCTAATGATTTCTATAATGTATGCCTTCATTTCAATATTTCTGAAGACACTTTTCATTTATTGATAAATTTACATAGGAAAACCAGCTATGGATTTTTATATAAACTCGGCTAGTGATTATTAAATTTTAAAGCAAACCGCAAAATGAATTGACTACTGCTAGGTATCTCTAGTAAGTTCATGATTACAGTAACGGGTTTCTAACATTTTATTTTAGAACAGCTTACAACTAAATACCAATCTAATAACACCAAGCTTGTTGAAACCTCTTTATGAACAACTACACATCCATAAAACTCATAGAGTCTAGTGGTTTATAACCAACACTGAGGTATGAAAGCTCCATTATTGAAGGATTTTTAAAAAAACAAGGCGTCATTACATTGTATGGAAATGTACTAAAACCATTGAAACACTGTTAACATGTCCTTAATGTCTTTTATAGTTTTCAATAAGTACTTTTAAATGACCACCATTTTTAAATACTGTACATACACGATAATTTTTCAACATCCATAACATTTTCCCGAATTTCATGTTATTTAAAGCTTATTTAATTCAGACTATTGGTTTAAAGCTATTGTACAGTAAAAACAGTGCTCTAGCCTCAAACAAACCATTAGCAAGCAAGCCCTTAAACTTCCTGATTCCCTCTCAAATCAAACAAACAAGATCTCGGTCCCCCGAGAGCTCTATTATTGGCTCTTTCCATGAAATATAGGCTACTTTTGGTATATCAAAGTACAATTGAGTTTTGATTTTTTCTATGTGCTAGAAAACCATATCATAAAGTGATTGGATCATTACAGATCCATCACCCCGAACATTTGTATTTAATATTATAGTCTATGGGACAGCGCTCCTCCAGTTTGTACCTTCAATTTAAAACCAAAAATCAATACTTTCTTTTCCAAAACAGAGAAGTAAACACGTTACGTGACTGATCTCAGGGTAGAAGTTGCTCTTTAGGGTTGCGAAATGTATTGCTTTTACAATTTGGGAACGTGCATTTTCTTAGTATTAAAAATACAACCCGTTAAGAGAAGTGACAAGCTCTAATTAGAGGCAGGGAGAATACTGAACTACAACGGACATTAACGATATGTATCATAATGATGGGCCAGGGAAAAAGCAACCTATCTTCCAAGAAGGCCAATTAAAGCAAACAAAGTAAAAAAATAAGACAGTAGGACTTTTAGATATTATCAAATGGAACTGTAAACAAACAAGAAAATATAGTTTTTATATTTACGTAATTTATAGTTTAAACTTACTGGAAATTTTGTTTTTCCAAACCCTTGAAAATGAGACCTTGCTTCCCACATCCAACAAAACATGAATTTAGGGTTTAAATGTATATATAGTCTATAAGTCATCAACCATTTAAAAAGATCATCAATTGGAAAGTATAATTATGTTTTAAATATTAATTTTATATCTCACTACGTCAAAAATTGTAAATTTTAACATTTTTGAAGTTATTGAACATTATTTTGAACATTGTACCACAAGTTTTTGTACCACAAGTTAGTAGAACATTATAATTTAAAACCTTGTTGTACTTCACTACATTTTTCTACTTTAAAAGTATTTTCTGAGATAGGATTTTCTTAAGTCTAAAACATATCTAATTCGTAGGTTTTCAGACGAACTGTTTGTTATTTTATCATGGTAAACAACAATTTTGCTAAGTGAATAATATATACAAAATGTTAAAGTATAACATTAATGGCCGAAAACCATTAATATATGTATTATAATTTTTAACAGAAACAATACTACATTTAACTAATTAAGAAAACCATATATCAATGGCATTTTCCCCAAAAATGGAAGTTTCAAAACTAAAATTTAGAGAATTTTTTTAGCATTACCAATTTTCAAGATAGAACAACAATTTTTTCAACATGTTGCTCAGAATGTTATGCTGGTTCCGAGAATACCAATGATTCATTTTGCATTTTTTGGAAGATAAGGTCCCTTTTCCCGTGACCAATCACAATTTTATAATGTGTAATCTGTGGTTGATTATTGGTTGTACTGCATGTCAAACTTTCAAAAGAAGTTGAAGAAATTCTGAATATTGCAGACCCAAAGGACCAAAACGGTTTCTCTCTAAATGTAAGGTTAACCATCAGTTAAAGTGTTTTAATTGAAATAATTAAATACAAGTTAGGATGGGGTACTACATTTAAAAAATTGCTATATTGTCCTAATCCACCTCCGAAGTATATATACGCTTTGAATACAATGCATTCTTTTCAGATTTTAGTGTTGTCCAAAGAAAGTGAAGTAACAATATGCAATAACTAGGCTAAATAACTTCTTTAATAAATAGCTACTTTTTTATAATTTAACGTTGTACAACAAGATTTTCGGAAATTTAAACTATGAATGTAAAAAAGTCAATAGATTCCTAATTGTTATGTATAATACATTTCTCACTACTGACATCTAGCATAAGAGTCTGAGTCATGCCAAACTTTAGCCTATAAATAGGAATTACTACCTGGTAGTAGCACAAGACTGTTCCCTCACGATTTTAAGTGGATTCTAATTTTCTTAGCCCATAAACAAATCGAGCAATTATTTAACTAAATGAAACTCACACAAAAACCACTTTCATTTACATGAAAATGACATTTATGGCCTACTCCCTAAAGTAAAATCTGTGTACCGGATCTCCAAAGGAGAGGTCGGTAGTTATCTATATAATATCAAAATAGTTGAAATGTTCGATACTATGCTTAGAAAGATAGTCAATAAGTACTTACTTTTCTTGTGAGAAGAAGAATTTGTTCGAGAGTTTATTATGTTATAACGGTCCGGTCCAGAGAGAAAATCAATGAAAGGCGACACCAACCACACGCCTTTAAACCTACCGACCGGCAGCCATCTTTCTTTCGGCAGGAAAAAATGTCCTAGTCAAAGAGGAAACAAATATTTGTGAATGAGTAAGTTTTCCATAGAGAGGTGTTTAGCTCCGTACTGTATAGACGATCGAAATAGCTGACATTGACCATTGACTTTAAATATACAAAGACGTCTCATGGATATGGAAGATTTGTCAAGAAGAAATCCCACGTCCCGGACAGGGTTGGAAGACTTCTCGACAATAAGCGCTAGCGTCGCCGTCAAGCGTCACCAAGGTCATCAGCTGTTATAAATTTCTAGATTATGTACGGTTAGATGCGCGTTGGCGGGAACGGCATCTAACTAATTTTTGTTATTAAATAAAACAAAATAACGGCACTTTGAAAATGAATAAAACTTCAGGTCACTCTGTATAATTTGGTTGAACTCTCAATCATAAAGTTAACATTTCGATGTGAATTTCGATTACATTCATTTATATTAAATTACAATGGAATTTCTGCTTAGGCAAGCCTGAGCGTGGGAAAGAGTCCACTTAAATAGTGCAACACTCAGTCACATGTAAATAAAACACATTAAATAAAAATAGCTTAATTCTATACGACTAAAAAAACGACTTCATTATTTTCTATCATTATTTCTTTTATAATAACTAATATTACGGAATGGGCGGAAGTTATGTTGGTGTGGCAGGGAAAGTGGCATTATTCTTCTCTCTTCTTTCTATCGGTATCAGTTGAAATATGTCCGCCGCTACAGAAGTTACTCTGAAGTACTCAGAAGTACTCAGAAGTACTCTGAAGTTAAAAACTCAGACTATGTTTCTACCTCTGGAATAATTCAAAACATTTATTCAAATTTGGTCAAATTAAACATCTATTTGCCAAGCTATTAGAAGGACTATAACAAATAATTTTTAGATAGGAATACTCGGAAAAATATCTCAAACCCGATAAACATTTTTAAAGATTTAAAAATCGACGTGCGAAAAAGTTGTATTACCGCAGAAACTGCCCCAGTAGGTGACTCATATCTGAACCGGAAAGGATCCTGAATGCGGCGAGCTCGGCACTAAGATTTCTTGGAAGAATATAAATACTATGGCATAATCCAACCTCATCTTTCCTATGGTATAATACTTTGGGGTAGCTGTGTTGTTACAAGACTGCATTTGTCCTTCAAAAAGCTGCTATTCGTGTAATTTGAAATGTAATAAATAAATCATTTATTGCGGAAACATTTACATGTTATGCAATCGTCAACTATTATTTTGAATATCTAAAATTTTCCATACATACTGACATCGAAGTCCCATTCAAACATACATTTTGTTCATTCACTCGCTCTCTTTCAATCGAATTGTCCACTCGATTATATCAATTAGTGTTTTCCACGTTTTCCCAGCTATGTGCCATAAACTCGTCTGTGTTGTAAAATGCTTCTGCGACCAAAACTGTTTTTAGGCGAGTTTTGAACGCCTTAGGCGTTGGAGCACTTTTGATGGAATTTGGTAGCCGGTTGACAAGTTGAACTCCTGCCTGAGAATGCAAACGTTCATGAATTGCCGTTCTGTGCCTTACAGTTCGGTAGTTTTCCCTGCCTCTAGTTTCATAAGAGTGAATATCACTCTATCACTCTATAATGCCTAGAGAATCATGTAGAGAGCTTTTTAAACAATTAAAAATACTTACCTTGCCTTCAATTTATATATTTGAAACTATTATGTTTTGTATATCTAAATGTGACTTAGTGCAGGGTAAGGACATACACAATTATAGTACACGCTCAAATACAATTTATAGACCAGTCAGTCATAGGTTGCAAATTCATGAAAGATTGCCAAAACAAGCTGGCACAAAATTTTTGAATCTTCTTCCAGTGGAAGTTAAAAGCCTTTTATATGACCATAAATTGTTCAAAAATAAATTAAAGCAATATTTGCTGTACTTGGCTTCTTACTCTGTTGCAGAATTTATCAATTCCAGTTAATAGCTTTTCAATAATGTTATAAACTAAACCTATTTATTTTATATGATCATGATCTTTTCTTATCAGTGGTTAAAGTTACCATTGCTCTCATTTTTTGTTATTCATCCCATTCATTTTGTAAATAATGTATCATTTTCATATTCATCAATATGTCAACGCAAAGTATTTTGTTTATGACAATAAATGTTAAATGTTATATTAGAAACTTGTACTGGAACGTTTTTAAAAACAGCAAATATTTTGCAAACGTTAACGTACAGTTTGTTTAAAGTACATGAGTAATAGTGTGTTTTTTCTTCTAATTTTTTCATATAAAAATAAGTTTGGTCGGCCGACTGATAGTTACAGAAATGAGGGTCAACTTTTGCGGAAAATTGTCTCTTTGGAGTACTTGTTTTATTTTAAATATCGAAGCCAAGGCAGCTCAAACACGACGTTGCCATGTCGAACAAATCCTAGATGCAAAGTGAGCGGCTATGGTGTATGTCGTGCAGCGGACATTCAACTAAATCTTCAAATAATAATGACAGATTTTGAAATAGAAGCAATGAACGTAGTTAGGCATATTTTTTCAAATAAATAAATAAATGCAGAAGTTATACAGACAACTATGATTGTGGAAACACATGCCAGTATAATTAATAAATAATGTAATTAATGATGGTAACATTGGGAGAGAGCAGCGGGTCGGCGTGCGTTCCATACATCTCACCGTGGTGAGAGCGGCAGGGGGTGCGGGACCTACATGAGTGCGAGCAAGGGTTCATGTTGGTACTGACTAATTGGCTAATTGCTCTGCGGAATGAGATCTTTCAAATCATTCTCTAGATTGAAGTTGATCAAGAACAAACTCCGGACGTTTGTGTCAGAAGACAGGCTAAACCTGGCTTCGCTAAGAAAAGAATATGACATTCTAAGACAAGTCAACTTCGAGAACATCATAATCGCCTTTATACAGAGAAGCTTATACAGAAACCAATAAACAAGAATGCAGTAGCGGCCGGCCCATAAAGACTCTAGGACGGAGTCCTCCCAACCCAATCAATAAAAATAAAATTTTAATTAATAATATTAATCACTTAATTAATATATTTGACACTATAGGACTTTCGTTATATCGAAATGTTTGTATTACGGGTAGTAGTATACAAACAACGCGGCAGATGCAAAATGTTTCTAAAAATGGATAGTACGCGTGGACTCAGGCCAGTAGAGTCCACATCCCTTTACAAATCATATGGCACTAACCAGCCAATCACAGCGCGCTTAGTGCTTCTTCAACCCAAACACTAATGTATGCTGGGACTCCGTCCATTTCCCAGTAGTTTCATCTCCCGCCGCTTCAAGAAAAAGCGCCACTGTCCAGTGAACCGATGAAAAGTCATATTTTTACAATAATAATTCCTAACCTCACTTTTCAGTTTACGCGCCGGGTAATTGTTACTTGTTGCAGGTGTTGTGCTATACATAATGTTTAATAGTTTTCGTAAATTCGTACAGTGTTGTGATTTGTTTTAATGTGTAGTTTTTATATTAGTGATTCAGGCTGTGCTTCTCGAGGTAATACAATGAAATGTTAAGTACAGTCAAAGAAATACACAACAAATACGCAAGTGGTGTCGTTTATTACTTGATTCTTTCTTTACTGAGCTATATTAACACATTCTGATATCATTCTGTGAAGGGTGAAGCTTGAAAAATGTTAAAACTGTTTATCTTTATACTAAAATAGGCAACTCAAAGCAGTTCTTCAAAGACCAATAATTCAAAGGTAACATGTCCTTAAAAGTGCTTAAAAACGTGTTTTGAAAGGTTAAATTTCAAATTTCTTGCGGGGGAGAACCCCCGGACCCCCCCTTCCCTGGGGGTATTCCAGACCCCCGGTAGTCCCCGCCCAAATCACGTCTTGAGTCCTCCTGTACTTTTAACCCACCAGCCGCTACTGCAAGAATGACCGGAAGTGACCATGATTCAAAGTTCATGTCTATTGATGACTATTGATTGTACTCGTAATTCATTGTTAAAGCTAAATGTATTTGTAAATACTAAATATGGAACAAATTACATTAAAATGTAAAAGTTACTTTTGTGACTTATAATTAATTAAAAATAACTTCTTGTTGAAGCCGGTAGAAAATTATATAACAAACTTCCCGAAAATGTTAAAAATTACATTTAATATCAATGCATTGACTTTAAATACATTTAAAATCAATGTAGCTGAGAATAAAATGTATCCTTTCGAGCTGACCCCTGAACTATACAACCGCCACATCTGAAACGGCAACATCGCTCTCGAGCCACATTCTCTTCGATAAGTTTTATAAAAATATAACCCTTTCAACAAGATTATTTTGGCAATCTTTAACTCTCATTTAAGTCGTTTCTGCAGCTATAATTTGGCTAATTAAAAATTATTTTAAGATGAAAAATCTTAATTAGCCAAGTACTTTAAATACATGTTATGTTAGCATTTTCACAAAAAATTCTTAGAATAAATTTCTCAGTGGAGACCTTGGTCCTTGTCTAGGAAACCTCAGAGTAGAGCTTAGCTGCCTCAGTGCGGCCAGGACCGTCTTCGGTATGGGTCACCTACTGGGACCGTTTAGGCAATGTACAAAATCTTTCGTACAAAGATTTTTTAGAAATTGTTTAAAAATGTATCGTATATGCAAATTGTTTCTGAGTGTCTATAAATAAATTGTTTGTATCGGTTTTTTAAAAACTTGGTAAATTGAAGTTGGAGTATGAATTTATTTCCCTGTTTTTGGTATAAGGAAAATATAAAGACAAACCAAACTCAAATATCTTTATTGTCAGGTAACAAAATAAATTGCATGACACTCGTCAAATAATGTTTCATCAGTACATAATTATATGTATATTTTATGTCTTATATTAAAGAATTACATAACACACACGTAAGCCAGCACAGACATTAACAAGTTTCCACTTGTATTTTCTTATAACTACAGTCTTGTTTCAAGAAAGTCTTTAACTGTATAAAACTCCTTTGCTATGAGCAATGCTTTTAAAGAATTTTGTACTGTTGTATGTTTGATTCATTTTTCAAAAGCAAGGGCAGATGGTTAACAAATAGGAGGGGGTCGAAGAAAGCCAATAATAAAATTAGCTTCACAGACGAGAGTAAATAATTATAAATTCTTTCTGTCAGTTATTAACTTACTGCTTCCTACCCTCTGTCAGCCTATATTTATATCTCAAAGGAAGTTAATATTATGTTCCGTTCTACCATTGACTTTAAATGGATATAATTTACTTAACCGTTAATAATTTATATATATATATATATATCTTTGTTATTCTAGTTATAGTTCTCTTTAGCCATATGGCCTAATTCGTTGTAAAATTAGTATTTATTCTCATTTAATTGTCATTATATCAAAGCATGTTTAACGCCTGTAAATTGGTGTCAATCGTAAATAAATAAATGATTCTATACTTTCTGTAAAAGCTAATTTGTTGAGATGACTTATACATCTCAGAAGGTTTAAACATTGACTTATACCTAAATGTTTACAATCAATGGTTTAAAGATAAATAAGCAAAAAAGAAAAAGCAAAGAAGACTGCGAGTCTGCGACGCTTGCCGTCACTTGCAGGATCCCTTCAAGTATAAATAAGTAAAATAAAATGTTAAACTGTAATAATCAAAACATCTGCTGTCATTTTGTCATAACTCTACAAACATAAAAACAACGCTACAAACTGCCATTCGACGAGTGTGGGTACAATCATTGATTGTATATTAAAGTCAATGGTACTATGTATCAGCATAATAATATGGCTCGTGCAGTAGGTGTCTACGTTATAGGATGTTAAGAGTTTAAAATATAGCAGGGGTTTCTAATCTGTGAATATCTCATTTGAAGCCACACATTTAAATGTGGATTGATTTTACAAAACCAAAATGGTCCACTTTATTTGATTGGTTTAGAGTTTGATTTTTTCTACTGGGAGTAGAAGAAGAAGAAGAAGAAGAAGAGTACGACGAATAAGAGTATTTACCAATTCTGATACAAAACTCTACGAATTTAGAACGCAGGAGTACTGTATGGTGAACTAGACGTTAACATTACTTTGTTATTATTATTATAATTATTAATAATAAATTGTTTTGATTGAAATCGGTTTATTTAGAGTGATTTTTACTTATGTAATATTACAGAAGTGTTTAAATCGGTTGAAAAATGGCTGAAAAGCCAAGTAATGGTGAAAAGGATAAACAGCCCATTGTAAAAATTGGCCATTACACCTTGGGCGAAACGCTGGGAACAGGAACTTTCGGCAAAGTCAAAGGTAAAGTCGTCAATATCCAAAAGGCAACCACAAGGTTTCGTATTTAGAATTCATATGTGAGGTTTAAATATATTAGGTTTAATATTATTAATGTCAATAGTGTTTTAGTTTGCGATGAAATAGGCCTACAAAAAGAAAACTTGTTGCCAGTACTACTTAAGCCCGTCACAGCTTAGATGTGGGCTAATTCAAGCTATTGACATCCTCCCTGAGTTAGGCATGGCCCAAGCAACGTTCTCTATTATCATTCAATTTGCTTGGGGCTTTTTCTGTGATTGGATCTGACTCTGGAGCTCACTACTCTAGTGGCATAGGTTTGATTCCCTGTAGTCACCACTAAAAGTTTGTTAAATGTTAGGTAATAGCCAAGGTTGAGTTACCTTATTACCTCCCGCTGAATCGGTGACCAGCTCTGCTGGATGGATAGCGTCAATTAATTTAAAATCTATATACACTATTTACAAGATGGCAAGCCTAGAACTTTGCAACAAGGAATTCGCCCAGCGAGTAAAATGGCCTAGCAAGTAACCAAATTTTCAGGCTGCTCCTGAACTCTGCCGGTGACGAGTCGTTAATATCTGCCGGTAAATTATTATACATTCGCAGAACGAGATGTGGGTAGCAGTCCTTTTTTTTTACTAAGCCTGCAGTACGGGAGGTCCAGATGATCATTTCTATGAGTGGTAGAGAGGACTTTACTTTAGTCCTAACTTAGCCTTGGTATACAATATACACTTCATATTTTTGCATAGGTTAATATTTCTTCGTGGATAGGTTAATATCTTGATGGATTTAGGGAGAGATAGGTCCCAGGTTATTTGTTGTTTATTGCATAACTAGCTGAGAGTATCCGGGTGCACTTCGCCTCGGTGCTTTGTTAGCATAGCTGTTTATATTTTAAGAAAATTGCAAATTTAAAGTAAACAAAAACATTGTTTCCTATATAGGCTATCCTTAGAAAACTCATGTTTGCTTGTTAGTTTACCATCTTCTCCTAATAAGTGTTGGCTTGTAAGAGTCATAGTTACTCCCGCTGTTCTGCTTGCTTTTAGAGCCTGCTTTGGTTTTTTGCCATTTGTTTCCAGGATGTTATATGCACGAAAAGTTAGGTAAAGACACACTGCGGGATTAGCTTAACCCTCAAACAAAGTTGCCACAGTTAAACCAATTTTAACTTAAAAGCTGTCCAAAATGCCTAAAAAAATTTTTCAGAGTACATTTTGGTCCCTCGACACTTATTTTGCGGATGTTGCTTGAATATGAAATATAGCTATAGACATACTGCGTGATGAGCTTAACCCTTAAACAAAGTTTCAGCCAATTTTGACTTATAAGCGGTCTAAAACGCCTAAAAACGTGTTCAGAGTCTACTTCCGTCCCCTGCCATTCCTTTTGAAGATGTTTTATTGATACAAAACATAGGTAAAGACAGTGGCGGCTCGTCGGGTGAAGGGAGCGAAGGGTCACTTCACCTATGTTCTAGAGGGGAAAAATTAAACTTTAACATCCGTTTCCAAAGTCCGTGGATCACATATTATCAACGACGACAGTGAGTAAGATACAAGCTTGACAGCAATAATCGATGGTTGCCTCGATAGTCGCCACAGAGAGTTAGTATGTCTCTATGGTTGCCACTGGCTGCTTCGTGTAAGACCGGAATCCTTCGTTGTAGGTGAAGAGATTTTCTCGGGCCTTCTCTTGACGCTTACCTACGTGTAGGGATAGACGCTGAGGGGCGAGGGGCTCGCTGCTATAGCAACGCAGTGACGCTAGAAGTGTATATTCCAAGCCCGTCACTTGCGTAGTCCGCCAGACAGCAGACCAGCTGTCCAGCTATCATTAGACCCGAGCGGCGCAACTACTGTATTCTGTTTTAAGCCTACTTTTGCAATCACACGACCTGATTATGTACATTGTTAAAGAACTAACAACTAATTTAAATAGTTGTATATTATTTTTTTACTGATCCAATACTACAAAACAATGTTATGCAACAATTTCTATACGTTATCACTGCTCCACTTAGTACGGTCGTAGTTAAATGTTTCAATTCAACATATTAATTTTTGCAATATTACAAGCATTAACTTTTAATTCCCTGCTAGAACTTGCAAGCTGTAATGACTTCAATCACACTTATTTACGTAGTTTCCTAGAGAAATACTCATATTATCAATAAACAATGTATCTTGAATTTTCTGTCCACGTTTTAAGAATAAATATTTAAACATATTTTTCCTGTTGAATAGTGGAGTACAGCTGATTTGCCTTTCACCTTCCTCTAGGCGCACGAGCCGCCACTGGGTAAAGACAACTGTGTAATGGTTTAAGCCCTTAAACAAAGTTTCACCGCCATAGCTTCAATCAGATCTAAGTTATAAGTGGTCCAGGATGTCTTAAAAACGTTACAGACAGACAGGAATTTTTTTGACACCTGTTTTGGTCTATGCAAAGTAAAGAAACACCAAATAACCAAAAACCGATGTATTCTTTGCAATGTACAGACAAAAGTCTTATTTTATTTATATAGATTTATTTTAACTCTTAGGCTTTCGCGGCCGGTGTCATCACTAAGACCTAAGGCTTCCGGTTTACACCGCGTCACAGTTGAAATACAATTACAACACAGCGATGGACTCTCCACAGCGAGGTCGAAACATCTAGCAGTAATTGTATTTCAACTGTGACGCGGTGTAAACCGGAAGCCTTATATCTTATAGATTTATTTGTTGTCAGAACTGAAATGATACAGTGGTGGCGCTGCCATATGGCCCAGGGGAGCCGGGCTACCCAGTACCAACTATGAAATTACAGAAGGTGTTCTTATTCATCTCTGGTGTTCTTATCCATTGTTCATCGCTTAAAAGTACTGTTAGTTGATAAATATGGGCAATTTTTCACAATGTCCTACTTGGGTTATAATCCTACCCGGTTGATACTAGGAGCACTTCTTACAAACATCAAATTTAATTGTTGACTTTTGGCCAAATGTAATTATTGATTTTCCAAATGACACCGTTGCATTTCTGCGTTTCTCCTCAATCTCATAAAAGTTTATTTTAAAAATAAATAACCAGCCAGTCAATACCTAATGTGGTTTTTTCATACAAGCCATTTATAAAAGTTAAAGTTTGACTTGTTTAACTAGGTGTAGTTAGGACTGCAAAGTCCTCTTTACCACTCAACCTCGACCTTTTACCTAGTGTAAAAGCATAGCCACTTAACAACACATTTAATGTTTTTTCAGGGGGAGAGCATACTTTGACCAAGCACAAAGTAGCTGTCAAGATCCTAAATCGGCAGAAAATAAAGAGCTTGGATGTCGTGGGCAAAATACGCAGGGAGATACAAAACCTCAAACTCTTTCGCCATCCCCACATTATTAAGCTGTGAGTACAATGCTTTTACCTAACTTCACCTAATGTAGTGTCAGGTTAGGTTAGGCCCTTGTAAACGGTTGTAATTCCCCAATTTCTAAAAAAGGAGGCTGTAAGTCTTCTCTTGATGTGGCCTGAAAAGTCAGAGGTGTAATTTTGTAAATTGATCCCCATCACCATTATGAAGTTTTGACCTATCAGAACAATATTTTTACTCTGAATATGTGTTTTTTGTTACTTAATATTAAACCAGAAATTACAATTCAAATCTATCAAGCTGTTCAGTGTTCAACTAGGTTTTAGACAAAGTTAAGTACCTATTCTAATTCTGTTATACAATTGTTCAGAGGCTAAACAAAATTGATTTAAATAACCTTTTATTCATCAACACCTAATATCACTCAGATATTTGTAACAATAGCGCATTTTTTGAAGAACAAAAAAGTAAACAATAGCTACCTTTTTCAATGACTTTTATATGGCATAAAAAGTAAACCCACATAACCTCAAAAATGTCACCTAAATTTCAAGGAAGATTCAGTAAATTGTGTGTGTTTCACAAGACAGTTTAACAGAAGTGCTGGAAATTTATTAAGCAACAAGCAGTTGAGTCACTACATGTGCGGCAAGATTGCACTACTCAAATAGCTATCTGTGTTTAAAGATAAACCGTTTAATCTAATATTTACATGACCTGAACTTTCAGATACCAAGTTATCAGCACTCCGACTGATATCTTCATGATCATGGAGTTTGTGTCCGGAGGAGAATTGTTCGAGTACATCGTCAAACACGGCAAGGTACGGGGAAGCAGTCTATGGGATAGGTTGTTCCTTCCTGCTGAAAACCTTAAGGATAAGCTTAATCCATCCATCTTTCCCGCTAGAAATCTTGTTTTTAACAAAGTAATTCGATATTTTGAGCACGATGAGAGTTACTACATAAACATAACTCGCAAACAAATATTGATTTGTTTTTAAAAAATGTTGGATGTTTTATGATGGAAAATACAACTAGTACAGAACTAATATAAAATATACCTACTCATTTTCACCATTTTCAAAATAAGTTTACTGAAAGTTACAGTGGCTGCTCACTACGCCTTATTCAAGGTTGTGCTCTAGAAGTTTTTAAACTTAAGAATCAAAATTGTGTAGTTTAGTTTATTAGAGTCTTCTGAATTGATTATGCTGGGGCATCAAGAAAAACAATTTTGAAATAAATTTTTACCTTTGTTTCTGAAGATTGATCCACCACACTTCGTTATTGAAACAGTCTGAACAATCTCATACATATCCCAGATGATAGAGAATAGTTATACTTAAGTTAAAGGCAATTAGTCCTGTACTTTCATAAAACCTGATTTCTTTGAAATTGATGATTTTTAAGATCGTTGAATACACGTTATATTGAACATATATGGTACCTGTTCTGTGTTTGAGTATATTGGCGTCGAGAGAGAGTGAACTGTGGTGATGACTGAATAGAGATGATGTTGCAGTTGAAGGAGTACGAGGCACGGAGATTCTTTCAGCAGATCATCTCAGGGGTGGACTACTGCCACCGTCACATGATCGTTCACAGGGACCTGAAACCAGAGAACCTTTTGTTGGACCACAATCTGCACGTCAAGATTGCCGATTTCGGTTAGATTTGATAAGCTTGATTTCAGGCTGTGTTTGAAAAATAAATATAATGGTTACAATGTTTCAACTGTAAGAGTTTATTAGACATTTTGTCAATATTTGAAAAATGAAATTTTAATGGGTTTTATCTTTGGCCAATTGTTCAGATACTTTAATTTTAAACTGGGTTTGAATTAAAAATAAGTGTTGTAAAGGGTATATTAAATTTGTGACTACACAGCACTCTTTTAATATGTAATAATAATATTGAATTAGAGTAAGTGCAATGTGGTTCTAAGCCAGGGTAAAGATTGCCCAGCAGAGTTGGAACTGTTTAGCATGAATGGCAATAACTTGAGTGGAAAATTACTGAAGTATAAAAGAAAATGTTCTTAAATGATTCCTTGTGTCATTATCATTATGTGCTCGTGTGCAGGTCTGTCTAACATGATGATGGATGGGGAGTTCTTGCGCACATCGTGTGGGTCGCCCAACTATGCAGCTCCAGAGGTTATCTCTGGGAAGCTGTACGCTGGACCTGAGGTGGATATCTGGTCCTGTGGCATCATCCTGTATGCGCTGCTCTGTGGAACTCTGCCCTTTGACGATGAACATGTCCCCACTCTTTTCCGCAAGATCAAATGTAAGTATTTTGGTGAAATTTGTTTCTGCAGTTCACTGAAGTTGTATTGGGCAAATTCAATACATGGTATCACATTTACAGTCATCTTATGGTAACTGTTACTCTTTGTAACTTTATTTTGCATATATACAGCTCGGATTCAACTCCCGAGGCTGTAGTAAATGAAAATCTTTTTTAAAATCCACTAGGATTTACGGTAACGCTTGTGGCTACAATTGGGCTATCTTTCCTTTTTTAGGCTCACTAATAACTTATCCTTTCACTAATTTTAAATGTTCAATTAATCAATTAGAATGGAATGCAATAACAGAGCCTGACACGCTAATAACTACTATTATTATCAGGGGACAGGGGGGTTTTAAATACCGGGATATTTTACTTTTCCACTTGTGACTAATGAAACGGTAATGGATTGCAGCTGGAGTGTTCCCGATTCCGGAGTATCTGCATCCGCCTGTGGTGAGTCTCTTGTGCCACATGCTGCAAGTGGACCCGATCAAGCGCGCGACCATCGAGGACATCAAGTGAGTCAGCCACAGTTGTTCAGTTGACAAAAAAGTTTCATACTTGTAAATAGCACTATTTTTTAGGAAAGGTTAAGTTTCTTTTTGTTCATATACAGTAGCATAGGTGGCTTATACCTCCAGAAACATTCTTTCATTGTTTAAATGCAATACCAGCAACAAAATATAGTTTGTATTTGGCTTTGTCCTGTCTAGTTTAAGTAACTATGAGTTGTATGATGGTTGCCAACAAAAAAATAATAACCTTGAAAGTTGATGAAACAATGTGAATGTTTGATGTTTCCAGGAAACATGAGTGGTTCCAGAAGGACTTGCCTGCTTACTTGTTCCCCTCCCCAGTAGAACAAGACTCCTCTGTGATTGATACCGATGCAGTGAATGAAGTCTGTGAGGTAACCACTCTTCCATCGTGCACTCAAGTAGTGAACTTCAAGGCTTGTTTGCTAGAGAACCTCAAAATTAAGCTATACTTGTTTCAGTTTAGGTTAGGACTCTTGTGTTTCTGTTAGCTGAAAAAGTCTCGTTTCCATCATTGTAGGGGAGGAAGAAGTTACTTTTTTTCGTAGCTTATCCCCATCAGAATGATAGTTGGTGGTTGAACAGTGTTAGATAAACCCCTCTAATTTATAATTTTTGAATTAATTGTTAAATTTATACCTTTACGTAACTGTTCTCTGACAGTTCATATTTTCAAACTAAATTTGATTTTAAGGTCTGTAGGGTTTTTTAGGCACTTCTCAACTGCCAATTATCATGGGGCAGGGTGTAAGATGAAAGCTTTTATTGATTTTAGTGGTAAAATGAAATGGACAACGTCTATCTTCCGGTGAAATAGGAACTATCAAGTTCTTTCTTACATTAAACCTGCTGAGCTATTTCTTAAACTATTAATTTTACTGTTATCATTTTACAATCAAAGCAATTATTTAGTGTGAGTTGTGTCCAATGAGATACATAATTGTTAATTTACCTATACATTTTCAAGGAAATGCCATATATTAAGTTGAATAATAAAAATGGTTTCTCCCATAAGTCCAATGCTGCCAACTGAGAGAGAGAGAGAGAGAGTGCAGTTTCTCTTTTAAGTTTTAGGTTGCTATTTCTTTCCAAACATAATTTTCAGTAAGTCAACCTTTTAAAATCAGTATGCTTACATGGCTGAGCAACTTGTAACTTTTGTTGTGTTTTGCGCAGAAATTCAGCGTGAAGGAGCACGAAGTGCACCATGCGCTGCTGAGTGGAGACCCGCACGACCAGTTGGGCATAGCCTACCACCTGGTGATCGACAATAAGCGCATCGCGGACGAGGCTGCCAAGGCAGAGCTCAAGGACTTCTATGTTGCAAGCACCACCTCGCCCGTGGCCTACGAGCTGACACCCAGCCCCATCAAGCCTCACCCGGAGCGCATCGCTCGTAAGTACAGCCCAGTCTCTTGTCCCGGGCCAAGTCAGGGATAAATTCTGACATTATAGAAAAAAACTGAATTTGTATGGAAAAATGTACAATCTATGGCGAATTAAAAATTTTCCTGTAGAAATTCAACTTTCTTTTGGATTTTGGCAAATTTCAAACTAACTTCACTGTGACAAAAATTCCAAATTGTGCATTTCAACTACGGAGCGTTTTCCTTCTTTTTCTTGTTACCATAAACATACATGAAACATAAAAACCATCATAGAGACATGATCTAAAATATTGACTTAAAAATTTAGAAAAGTGTTTAGAAAGGTTAAACAATTTATTCAAAACATGTTGAGACGTTGGAATTGAGTATTTATTGTACGATTGAGGGATTTATTAGAAAAGTGCAATTGAAACAATTTAGAAGTATAGTGTTACAGTGTGCCCTTAACCCTTACTGCGGTATGAGATTATTTAGCATCAAAAATATTTTTTAAATTTAGTCATGGCTAATTTTGTTTCCCCTTTCCTTATACTAAAATAACTATAAAACTATAAAAAAATATTGAAACAAACAAATTAATAACCATTTGAACTGACATGCGTAACGCTGGCAAGAGAACTAAACTGAGGCGTGTTGACACGTCAGTAGCGTCTAACTTGCTACGGCAAGAGCGCTACAATCACGTCATGTTACCTTCCCGCTACTAGTAATGACGGGAACTTTTGCAGATTTTTGCTATAACAGAAATTAAAAGAAAAACATACAACTTTGAACCTGTATACAAGTTTGCCGCTTGTTTAATGTAGGCTAATTAATTGTTTTTACGAAAGGCATACCTGACTAAGACAATTAAAAGTAAGTAAGGCTGGTACCACAATTGAAAGACAAAACAATCTACCAGAGAGTAGCAGTGGGTGTGACTACGACTTGTCTACGTAGTGCTGGGAGTAACTAAAACACTCAAAGTGGACAGCGGTAGATGGTGATGACTCGTGCGTAGTGGTGGGAGTAACTCTGACACTTGGCAGGTAGCTGTGGACAGCGGTACATAGTGTTGACTTGTGGTATGTTTCAGTGTCACGGGAGCGAGCCCTCTCACTGTCCGGGGGAAATGACTCCATAGGTAGATTATTATGTTATGCACAGTGACTCGGGGGCTTTCTAACGCTGGTGGTCTAGTTGCTAACTTGGGCCTCATAGTTACATAATAACTCTTTGTCTGTAGTAAAGCGTCTGGAAAATTTAAATAAATGTGAGTCCCTGAATTGTGAGTGTAATGCTGTAAACTTCAAATGGTTAAATCTGTATGAAATAGTGGCATTTCAAATTCAAAACTGTAGGACTTAAAACCACTTCCTCTTTGTTCAGGTTCAACCTATAAACTTGCAGCTTTTGAAGCATTATATTGTACTAACAGAGCCCTATGATTTCATATATAACACGTTATACCCTTTTCTCAAGATATCTCTACTGGCCTCTCAGGACATTCCAAAGGTCATGTGTGCCCAAATTGCTTTACTTCTCTAATACCCTCAACTAAGTAGTTTTGGGTTAATAAATCAGGTCTGAAATGTTATTGGTTTGCATTACAGCGATGGGAGTAAGTAAACTAGTGGGGACAGGTTTAGAATAGATGCTAATCTCCCTTAACAAAGCTTACATGGTGTAACACAGCTACAGAGAGTATCCCTGTACTTAATCCTCGTCCTATCTCCCTCATCCTTCCACTGTAGTTGGCTATTTCCGCGGGATATTACACCAAGCTAACATGTCTGGGTCTTGATGGAGAATTCCTGGTTATTAAGCTTAGACTATTTTATAATTTTCAAAGAAACTAGTCAAACCTACTCTAGAATTTTTTAAAGGCTTGGTACGGAATTGTAGTTTGTGTTGATATAAATAAGGATTGTTGAACTGATTTAAGTCTTTCGAGTCAGGAAGTGGTAATAAAGTCACCGACCCACTCAAAGTTATTTGCCCTTTTGGTGATTTTTACTCAAGATAAGACTTATATTGAGAAAGTTCACACAACTGCTGTTTTTTGTCTGCAGTCTCCTTTTGGTCGAATCTGAGTTGAAAGGGGCCTGTTTAACAGCGTTGTATTTTTTAACCGACTTCCTACGCAAGGAGAAGGTTACACAATTCGAATTGAGACTTTTTTTTTAAAAGGTGTAATCCACTTAACAAAAACAATATGCAAGGTTGCATAGACCAGGAGTTATCAGGAATAATAAGAACCGGGATAAAGCCTGGGAAATATGCGTGAATTCTGGTTGTTTCCCTTTTATCGTGTCGCGGACATAGTTAGGTCCTCGTATCGTACCGCGGGTATGAAACGACCATCAAAACGTATTGCAGGCGTAAAATGGTGGTTGTAACGTACTGTGGATCTGAAACACCTTTCAGAAAATATCGCGAGCCTAAAGAGGCGATCATAACGTCATGAGGGTATCAAACGCGCCTCTCGGAACTTACCGCAGGTCTGAAACATCCCTCAGGACATATCACAGGCTTACAAAAGCGATAGGAAAGCGTCACGGGTAATAAACGGCTCTCGGAAAGTGTTGTGGGGTTTAAAAAGAAGATCAGAACGTACCGCAGGCGTAAAAAGACAATTGATATGTATCACGGGCGTGAATGGGCGATCGGACGTACCGAGAGCGTCAAAAGCCGATCGAGACAAACCAGGTCTAAAACGGATCTCGAAACGTACCACGGGCGATAAAAGGCGATCAGTATGTATCGCAGGGGTAAAAAGGCTATCGGTATGTATCGCAAACGTAAATGAGCGATCGGAACTTACCGCAGGCGTAAAAAGGGGATCGGTACGTATCGCTGGCGTAAATGCGCGATCGGAACTTACCGCAGGTGTAAAAAGGCGATCGGAACAAACCGAGTCTAAAATGGCTCTCGGAACGTACCGCGGGCGTAAAACAGCGATGGGAAAGGGTCGCACACTTTGAACAAGGATTGGTACTGACTGCAGATGTAAAACGGTCCTCTTCAAAAGTGGAAGTGAACCGGGAAATGTGTACATGTATTGCCGGGGAAAAACCGGGAAATATGCATGAATTTTACCAAGCTACTTCTGTGGCCACCCTGATATGTTTAATTATATTCTCAGTGTAAACCAGCACATTAACACATTCGCTGCTAGCGGTACAGAACGGTGCCACGGTGTTAGAATCAAATATAAACTCTGGGGTATTTTAACTGCGTGATTTTCCAAAACAGAGTTGTCTTAAGCTCAAGAAATACACTTGTTTTCTTCAAATTGAATCAATTCTAATAATCATAATTGTTAGCCAACTCTTACAGAAAAATTTAATACATGTACTAACTCATAAAATGATCCATTTTTACATTTAGAGTTGCAAAGTCTGAAAAAGATTGTTATTGAAATTTTGCAATAAAATAATTTTCTTATCTTTCTCCCAAGTTGCAATACAATGTGTCCATTAAATGTTTCCAAGTGTAAAAAATAATTAAATTAAAACCAATACATTTAAACTTACAATTAACTTGCAACAATCATGTAATGCAACATTAAAACTGTGATTTTCAGGCTCTTTAATGTTGATGAGTCTCTTTTGCTATTTACCAACATAAATCGTCTCAATACAAGCTTTATCCTTGTTGTATTTATTCACTAGACTTTCAGATAGTGATAACAGAAAATCAGGTATAAAAATTAATAAATGAGCGTTGTTTATCCAACATTTTTGTCTGTCATTGAAGTGGAGTATAACCGGGTAAAACTGCTAAGATGTAGTGTGTTTGTTTTGCAGCTCTGCGGGAGAAGGCGATCATGACACAGAACCCAGCCGGAGAGGCCCGCCCCAACCGCGGGACCCCGGTCAAGAGAGCCAAGTGGCATCTGGGTGAGTACCTATGCTTCAGTTCGGGAGAGATTGCGCCTCACTTTCCACCATGTATCTTGTTATTAATGAACATATTTCAGTAACCCTAGTAGTTGCGACTACCCCTTAACTGTGTATTGAACCGCCTAGTAGGTGCGTCACTGCTGGGTTTTCTAGAAAGAAGCCTTAAGCCTAATTAGTATAGATGGGTCGGTTCCAAAACTTTACCGGTTTCCGGTTCTCGGTTCTGAGAAAAAATCGAATTTCGGTTCTGTCGGTTCCAGTTCCAACTCAAGTCATATGTCTAAATTTGCAAACTTTTCACGTGACATGTGTGAGCTCTCAAGGAGAGTGAATAAAAAAGAAAAGAAGGAATGTCAGTAGAGAACAATATTTCTCTTTTCATACCAATTGGACTACAAAATTCGAAACAAGTTTGAGAGTTTCGACTTTCGAACTATCGCTAAAGAAGTAAAGTTACTCTCTGAACACGCGATGCCATTGTTGCGTCGTCTGTCAGCACTTTGTTTCTTGACTTGTCGTGTTACAAAATCATCAAATATGATGGAATTTATTGAGATTTTACAATTTTAATAAAGAAAATTGTTATGTGAAGTGTTTTAAATAGTAACCAATCCAATTTTTTATCATAAAAACGGGAATGTTCAGAACTTAACCTTACTATATAGTTTGGGAAAAACGTCAGCTCAGCCTGATGATTTATTCATTTTCAGTACAGTTACCTTGGTTGAGGGCCTGTAGATCCTACGGTGCAGGTTGTAGTCTATACACGTGTTTCGAAGCGCTTGTGCTGTATCATCAGTAGACACACTAAGTCACTATTTATACTGATATTATAACTAAACACTATTAAAACTAAGAAACTTAATTAAAACTATTTACATGGTCCATGGCACTTGTGGACTCGCTGTTCACGGGCCGGTGGCCTGTCATGAAGAGCATATTTACGGAGCGAGAGGGTGCAATCTCGTTAAGCAATCAGTTAAGCAATCTCATGAGATGTTGACATATTTATTTGAATTATTAATGATATTGTTTATTTGAAACTTGGGCTGTGAATGACAGTTGGCAATACTGTGCTTCACAACAACAAAATAAACAGCCATTTTGGGATGTGCAGTACGCAATGAGCTGACTCAAACTCACTCACTGCGTTCTAAAAATAGATGGGCCAGCTGCAGGAGGAGAGAGCAGAGTTGTTTACTTGCTTATCTTATTTTGTACCTGCTACTCCTAGTTTCCTATTTGAAAGGACATTAACAATCAGTCTTACATTGTAAAAAAACAATATAATCAGAATCGCATATACCAGGCGTTTTTAAAGTAAGTACCGCTTTGAACTACCGCCAACGCTATGGTCGGCGTTCTGCGCATGTTCGTTGTGTACCTGCATCTCTTGGTCACGCCCAGACACCAAGACGGCCATTTTAGCTTATGGATACGCTTGCCTGTGACCGTTTAAAATGCCTCTATCAATCAAAAGTCCCGCCGACTGAGAATTTCGATCTGTGATTAATTTTACCAGTGCCAAAGGCCTGAAAGCAGTCGATGTTTATCGTGCGATCAGGGTAGTGTATGGAGAAAACATTATGAGAGAAGGAATAGTAAGAAAATGGGTTAGGGCGTTTAAAGATGGTCGCCCATATGTTCATGACAAGGAAAGTCGCCCAGGAAAGTCAAGTTCAAACAAACAATGTCTGCCCAAAAAATCATGTGCACAGTGTTTTGGAATAGGAAGGGGGTGTTGTTGGTGGAGTTTTCGCCGGACACAATCAATTCAGAGACCTATACTGTGACACTTGAGCCGAGTTCCGCGTGCTATCCAGAACAAAAGGCTAGCATGACTAAAGGTGTCATTTTGCTTCACCACAATGCCTGCCCAAAAGACACAAAGAAAACCCAAGATTTTATGCAAAAATTTGGTTGGGACAATTTGAACACCCTCCCTACAGTCCAGATCATGCCGAAGCGACTTCCACATGTTCCTTCACTTGAAGAAGCACCTGGGCGGCGTGCGTCACGACGACGAAGTCAAAAAGGCTGTGCTGAATTTTTTGTCAAGTCGGTGGCAAAGTTCTATGACATCGGAATTCAAAAGCTAGCTGGACGATATGATAAGTGCCCCAATATTAATGGCAATTATGTAGAAAAATAGTTTAAAGTACAGGCTTTCATGTGAAATAAAAATTATTATGAAATCTCTGCTCGTTATTGTTTATTTAAAAAGGGTACTTACTTAAAAAACACGCCTTGTATAATATCGTAATATAATACATCGTAAATGTTAAGTATTATTTCTAACCAATTTCTCAATTTATAAACTATTCTGACTACATTATTTTTTACATTACTAATAGAATAAATGTTTGTTGAAATTGTCTCATACTAATTGTTACGTCACTATAAAATTTTGAATACAACAAACTCATAATATATCCAACATTAATCATAATATTAAACAACAAAGACCTGAATGCGTCTCTGATAGTCGTAATACCAGCAGTAGAACACGCAGTCCCGATATCGATTTGCAGTCCGAGGCCGAGCAGACGATTATCTTTGTCAATAGTCAATAGTCAGATTATATTATGCTACCAATACTATATTTTTATGGGGTTTTGGGTTACCTATTTCATTTTTTTGTAAGTTAATTGAGGAATAAAGGATGAGGTTATAAAAAAAACACACTTTCGTATTTATTTATCAACCTTCAGTTCAAGTGAACCTTCAACATAACCTACTCAACTCGATATCTATGAGTAGTATTACTACTGGACTCGACCTTCGAGTATCAAAAGATACTAGAAAAATACTCGATTTTCGATCACTCGCCCACCACTAAACAATAATTAACAATTACCTGAATATCTTTAATGAATAATCTGTTTGTCATAACCTTACTATTTTAGATAAATATTTCTAGTAGGCATAGGTTAGTTAACATTTCTTGTCTTAATCTCGATTCTCGAGATTTTGGCTGACTCTAGCTCAATATCCTCTCGCCCTTAAAAAACCTCCTCTCACACACCTCTACAAAAAACCCTACACCCTCGTACTAGCCGCATCCCAATTGTACAACCATCAACAATATAAGCTATGATTGGCCAAGTAAGCCATTTCCTCTTTAATTACCTAGCTATCAGTGACCTGATGCTAGCACTTTTGCTTGAGCAAGGGCACATTAATACAGTTTCCATTCCCAGAGTTTGGTGGGCCACTTCCCTGCTTTTAGTCTATTTTGCTTTCCTTATTTATGTTTCCACAACAAAACCAGAGAAGTTGGTTTATAACCATAAAGTTGAGTGTTCCTTCTAGTTATTCCTTCTCCCATACAGAACTCAGCTGGAAAAAATTATCTGCTATTTGCTTCTTCTCCACACCAGATGCAAATTTAGTGCTTTTATCGTAAATGTACAAGTGTAAACCTCACCCTAGTTTTTGAGCCAAAGCTCTGTTTAAAAATATGTATTTGTTTGCACTTTCTTTTATTGGTAAAGAAAATCTCTATATGCAATTGTTTATAATAGCTGATCTCATTTTTTCTAAACTTGTGTGTTACAGGCATCAGATCCCAGAGCAAGCCCAATGATATCATGAACGAAGTCTACCGTGCAATGAAGGCTTTGGACTATGTATGTTGTTTTCAATATTTTATTGCAAATAAATACAGTAGAACTCCAACTCTCCGGATAAATATAAGGACAGACAACATTTTTTGAACAATGTGACATAACTTACAATCCAGAGCCAACAAGTTGTTTTGTTTAGCATTTATATCATTGTAAATGTCTGACAAATCATCGTTCCTTAAGAGCCAACCTTGTAAAAAGAAATAGTTTGATCCAAATGAATTCCCTTTGATATGATGTGTCTATTTATATTAGGATATCTGGTTTCGTGGATAGAGTTCGGTTCCAATCATCCCATATAATATTTTAAGTTTTACTGTTCCTAATGGGGAATTTTTAACCTGTTCAAATAACTGTATTGTGAAGAGGACAATGCAGTAAAATTAGAAATGATAATTATTGTGTTTGTAAATAATATTTAGTACAAGTACCACCATGTGGAAATGTGTACATTGAAAGACTTTAGGACATCATTCTGTTTGATATTTAATAACAAAAAAGTTACCCATCACGTTTGCCATTGTAACTACATCATGTACTAAGATTACATGGAAATTAAAGTTTGCTCTCAAAGAAAATCATGAAAGCATGTCCGTTAATCAAAATGTCGGATTTCTGATGAATTAAGCACTTTTGGATAACATGTTGTTATTAAACATAGTTTGTGTCGCTTGAACTGGCCTTTAAGACTTAAAATAAAGTATTTACCTCCGTCAATAGTTCAAAACTCCTTGTCATGTAACATGTTTGGCAAATAAAATGACATTTTTGTCAAACTCATCCAGTGTACTATTCCTTGCAACAAGATTTGAAATTTAATAATTAACACTTATCTTGATTCTTGGAACACCATTTCCACTAACAAAACATAAAAAAAGTCGGATAGGCCTGTCTACAAATTGTGGGTTACATCTATACTGCAAGGTAGCAGGGAGCAGACTTTAGCACTGCTCGCGATTTGTACAATATGCATGGATTCATGTTCTAGGAGTGGAAGGTGAAGAACCCCTTCCACATGTATGTGAGACAGCGCAAAGTACACGGGTCTGGGGACGCTGAGTTCACCAAGATGAGTCTGCAGCTGTACCAGGTAGACTACCGCAGCTACTTGCTCGACTTCAAGAGTCTTAGCTCTGAGGAGGACTCACCCTTGGCTCAGTTGGGTGAGTTTTCAGCCTAGAAGGCATGAACATCTAATTTTTCCTGTAGGAAATTTGCTAGTCATGATTTAGGACTGGACATGACGTGAATAGTTGAAAATTTAACATTTAAAGTTAGTCTTTTATACTGTGAAAAACAGTGAATTTTGTTTTAGGGTTCATTGTAGTGAAGAAATTGTAACTTACTTTAGCATGTGTTTCATGTTGCTTGCTTGCTCACCTGGGTACTTGGCTACTGATGTATTATTTGGTTTTGTGTTAACTTTTGTTGTGCAACAATGTAGACTTGTGCTTAGCCTTTTCAGTGTTTGAGATCCCGGGCTTTCTTCCAACTTTTCACTATAAAATAATGTGACAAAAATACCATAGAGTTGTTGATTTTTCTTTGACAAGATATTTTCCATTGCAATCTACAGCTGAAATAAGATCAGTCTGTTGAATATATTTTTCAATGAATATTAGTATTTAGGCGGCAAAAAGTATTTCTCTCGCTGAAAGGGATAATTTACTTGTGTTAACCTTAATGTTTTTGCATGTTCCTTACAAATTTTAATCAAAGCTAATGGTGCCATGCTTTGTTTCTTCAAACTGACTATGTATTTTAGAGCCATTATTATAAGCATAAAACGTTTTCCATTACTTTCAAGTTTGTGGTTTACACTAAATGCACGGCTTCATTTTGTGCGTTCAGAGAAACACTTGGAGAATGCTTATGGCTTATGGGCACTGATGGCTTGTGAGCATGATGCTGTCTGGGGAACACGTGGGTTTTAGTTCTAAACGTCTTGTAACATTAACATTTGACCTTTTGGGTGTCATTGGGCTGGATCCGCGGAGGACCAGGATAAGCACAAAACGTTACTGCCGTGAATCTGCCTTTCACTTTCTTTATTTTGTACCTACTGTGTTAGCACATTATTTTGCCGCTAGATGGTTTCAATAGTTACGTGGCATAGGGACCTACTGCTCTACCTCAAAAACAATAAAAATGGCAGCCGCCTTGGCTTCTCATTGGGTAAAAGGAGTCTATTGTGCGCTGGCCACGCCCTCTCCTAGCCCCTTTACCGTGAGTTCTCATCAGCCGATTAGAGCTGATTTTCCTGTACAATTTTCTTTTACTTACCTTCTTACATCGAACCTAACAGTAAAAAAAGTAATGAAAAAGTAATGAACAGTTGTATCTAGCAATGATATAGCAAAACTCGAGTTGTTAAACACATAAGATGATTCATATACTAAAATACCATTATTGAATATTAGGCTCCTACGCTGCTAAGTGCTACTCCGCGCCGGCCACCATATAGGCCCACTATCTTGCAACCAAACATGTAAGGAATAATAAAACTGTTTGTTGTAAAAATAATAATATTAACAGTTTGCTTACTAATATAACATTCACTGTTATTGGTCAAAGGACACTTATTTATTAGGCTTAAATGTGGTATTTCATGCTTGGCCTGTATTTGGTATATGGTATATTATGTACATAGTAAACCTGGTATATTATACATAAATGGGGATAGTGGGACATGGAAAATGTTAACAATATGTTTCTTTTACTAAATTATATAACTAAAATAACTGCTAAAAATCAAATATAGGAAAAAATGTTCAAATTTCAAAAATGTAAATATGCTGTAAACAAAAAAATATATACATTACAATTTTAATTTCATCCTTAAAAGTTTTATTTAGGTATAAGAGTAGAGGTGTGCGAGATCTCAGGATTTCAAGATCGAGACAAGACTTTTTTTTCTTTATGAGAAGTTTTATTCTCAAAAAGTTCGAGAAGAGAAAAAATTAAAACCGATAAAATTTGTAATATAAAATTGACTAGAAGTGATTTTATTTAAACATGATTTTCGCTGTAAACTAGAAGATTCGTTCCAAATATTCAGTGCCAGCAGTTTGAATAAGTTCTAGGTAATATCAATGTCCAGTAGCGACTGAGAACGGACAAGATAAGAGAATAATGCAATATTTATATTACGAAGTAAACAAGCTTGTCAAGATGGCAGTCGACGCCAGGAAATGGCCTCTACCCGGCAAATAACGGCAAGCATACACAAATAATCACTTAAATCGATAGTTGCAATAGTCGCTAGTGTGGATAGTTGCAATATATGTGATTGTTTTCTATTTGCAGTAATCGGAACAACAGTTAAGTTCAAGTGTTTGGACTTTCGCCTATCGCAAACGTTACTATCTGATCACACGATGCCATTATTGCCTCGTCTGTTAGTATTTTGTTTTGTGACTTTTGGTGTTACAAAAGCATCAAACATGATGTAATTTATTAAGGTTTTAGAATTGCAATAAAGAAAATGGTTATAAAACAGGTTTTAAATAGTAACCAATCCAATTTTTTATCTCAATCTTGATTCCCGAGATTTTTGTTGATTCTTGCTCGATCTCGTCTCGACCTTAAAAAACCTGCTCTCGCACACCTCTAAAGAAGAGATACAAAAAATGCGACGGTACATATTGGGATGATTAAAAAATGTAATGTGACATTTAAGAAGTAAAAGAACGATTTTTTCATAACGGCCAAAGGGTTAACACTACTGATAGTGTTGTAGGACTCTTAGAAGCCTTTAAACTTTTAATCTTGCTCTTTAATTAATGCAGTTTTAAGCTGTTTGAGTTGGGACTGTTTTACTTCTGAGATAGCAGGTACTTCTGTGATGGTAACAACACTTAATTAAGCTGTGGCATCCTCAGTGATTACACAGCTGAGACTGAAGAGGGAGAGCAGAGGTTGAGTATAAATAAGGTGCGGATATGTGAAAGTCCCTTTATTGGGGGTCGCCGTGGTTTGAAGTTACATTAATCAGTTGGTCCATTTTATTAGTTGATGGGCTATTAATTAATGACCCAATCTGAGGAACAGTTGGCCCTAGTACGAGTTCATTTTATCTTAGATTTCTTTCCTTAGCAGTTGCTCCGTGCAGTTGTATTCCCAAAAATTACTATTGGTTTATAGTGCAATCAGCCAATCATGAATAGTAAACAGTAAACACACACTAGAATAAATTCAAACTATTGTTGTTAGTGGCATGTAAACTCACACTCACTCACTTCTCGGCGTTACAGCCTGTGAATGGCTGCGGCCTCCATGACAATTTGCCTCCACTCCAGTCTATCCTCCGCCACTCCCTCACACCCAGAGCTCTCAGGTCATCCAGCCATCTTTATCTTGGTCTTCCACGTACTCTTCTTCCTCCCGGCACACCAGTAAACACTTTTTTGACAGCTTTCTCTTGTTCCATGTGTTGAAAATTTCCGGCCCAGCGAATTCTTCCTTGCTTCATATGGTTGACGATGGTTGCTTCTCCAAACAACTGGTAATCTTCGTCGTTTCTTCTCATTCATCAGGCCCCTTCTTCTAACACTCCATCTTCCTCAAAACCTTCCTTTCTCACTTGTCTAGTAAGTCTTCTTGGGCTGCTGTTTAAGTCCATGTCTCTGAGGCATATAGTACTATTGGTCTGAGGACTGTCTTAAAAATAAGGATTTTGGTTTTTCTGATTAAATTTCTAGATTGTTGGTTGTTGAAATGTCAAATTGTAATTTTAAAATAAATTGATATTGCAATACTAGTATGCATGTTTCTTGCAATACTAGTATGCATGTTTCCTGAGATACTATTCATTTATTTAGTTTATTTAATATGTGCCCAAATACAAGTTCGCCTAGACATCATCATGCTTGCGAGAAAATTAAAAAAATAATTTAATTTCCATTTTTAATTATGATTTTGTTTAGTCTTAAACAGCTGTACTATTAGTTTTTGACTTCTGTTTCCAGAACCACGTTTCACATACTTCCTTCCCACAATTCAAAGTTTGAATGAACCAGAGAAAAACTACGATAAAGAGCCTGAAACTGGAATGAAACATGAAACCTCCCATAGTCTGAACACAGATTCACTGAATGAACCAGAGAAAAACTACGATAAAGAGCCTGAAACTGGAATGAAACATGAAACCTCCCATAGTCTGAACACAGATTCACTCAAACCCCAGGAATATTTCCAGTATGACTTGGACATGGAGTCATTTTTAGATTTTGCTTTTGAGACCAACATAGACAGGGATGTAGTGGTCCCTGCAGGACATGAACAACCTGAGCTTACATTGGAAAGTGACCCTGAACTCAGAGTCTGCAACTCCCAGAGCTCGAACCTAGGTTGTGCTCAGTCTGCAGCTCTAAGCCTGAGCTCAGAGCTTGAGACACTGAGCCTGAACTCAGACCTTGAGACACTGAGCCTGAACTCAGACCTTAATACACCGAGCTGGAACTCAGAGTCTCAGACACCAAGCCTAATTTCAGAACCTGAGACACCAAGCCTGAACACAGAGCTTGGGACATGGAGCCTGGACACAGATTCACTCAAGTCCCAGAAGGTTTTGAGTATACCTTTGACATGGAGTCAATAGTAGATGTTTTTGACATAGATATGGATGTGGAGGGTGCCTTCAGAAGGACATCTGTTTTGGGTGAGTTCCCTGTTGAGTTCACCAATGTCTGACTCACACTTGGGTCGTTGGTCGAGAACCGATTCAATTTGTTGATGAATCAGTCAAGTACCGCAATACGTAATGTGACTTAGTTCAAGAAAAACAAAATACTTAAACTGGAAACTCAGCCTACAAATTAATTGATTGCTGTTGATCAGAATTTTGACTAATTGTGATGGCAATTAGTTGTTCCCTATATTTAAAATTATCTTAGTTAAAATTAGTTTATAATTTAAACAGTTTTTTTTGCTAGTAACCAACTTATTATTTGGGGTTGGTTTCACATTATCTTCACTAGTCAACACCAGTTTTTAGTTATTGCAAACTGAAGTGAGAGTAAAGTTTGAAGCTTACTTAACCAGGCCACACACGGTCGAGCAAAGTGCCTAGCCCAGCCTACCACCTAGCCTAGCTGCGTGCTTAGCTGCACACCCAGCATGCTGGATGTCGTCCACACACTGTCGATCCTGTGACCTAGCATGCTGGGTGCTTTGTCAATTGTGCAATTAATTTCAAGGTGAGTGTTGCTATTGGTGCTGCTGGTATTCTGTGTTTGACAAAAGTAAATGAAAAGTTCGTCGGTTGTGGTCCAAAATGTCGTTAGCTGATCGGTTGAAGTTTGGTCATATGGTCCTACTAACCGAACTTGCTACTAGTGAACTAAATAACTTTAAAAACTATGTAAGTATGGGCGAGGATTCTTTTCATTATATCTTTTTACCACACAAAATTATAAAAACCCACTTTTGCACAATACCCAGCACTTTTCCCAAGCAAACAGAGTGAACACTGGTGAAGGCACGGCACGACGGTTAACCACACACAGTCCAACATGCTGGGCTCGTTGCTAGGCTGGATGGTGCTGCCGTGCCCAGCCTGAGCCCAGCATGCACGCCGTGCTCGCTAGATTGGAGCACACACACGGTCGAACATGCTAGGCTAGCTGCTAGGATAGGGCTAGCTATCTAGCCACACGCCCAGCATGCTAGACCGCGTGTGGGGGGGCTTTAGTTCTTTTGTGTTTCATTTTATAATTAATTTGCTTGTATTTTAATTTATCCTGAATGATTGCGCCAATGTAATAATACCTCTGCCTCTTTCAGGATTACCAGAACTTTCCCCTGAGGAGTTTGAAAACATACTTCATCTTCCTCAAGTTGAAGCCTTCCCAAACCCGTTGAAGAAAGGTTATACACTTGACACTTCCACATCTGACACACATCAACTCTACTATGTTGTGTTGTCCACTCCAGGTTGCATTTACAATTCACTGAGGGCAATCGGACTCACGTTAAAGTATTGTATATACACCTTGAGGAAAAAAACATATATAGGCTGATGATAATTCTAATTCCTCTCTTAAAAGTTAAAACCGATTTAATTACATATCCTTCTCTTGAAAATCACTTAAGAAATTCAGAGTTGTCTCATTGGTTTTCTCTGTGAACAAAATTTGAGTGGTTCAAACCAACATATATGAATGCTTGTACACTGTCAAGTGAGTCATCTTGTTAAAAGCTTGTTCTGGCTGTTTTTAAAAGAAGACAGTTTTGTTCTAGATGAAGATATTTTTGGTTATTCAATTCTTTATTCTTTTTACAAACCTTTCGATCAAGGTTACCACTTTCATACAGGTGTTGTTCAGAACATTAACTATTCCGTTGAAATTGCCTTCAGTGTAAATTTAAATGCAGCCTCAATAATTTTCATCACTCCAAGTTCCTTCCGTTCAGACTTTCATGATCTTCTTGTGGATATATCGGCAATTGATAGTAATGAATTTAAGAACAGTAGGCCAATTGTACAACAAAATATATTATATTGGCCTACTGTTCTTAAATTCATTACTAACAAACCTTGTTTAAACAATTTTTTGATAAAATAACTGAGATAAAATACTGCTGCACAATACTTTAGATTGATATGAAGTAATTCCATATGAAGTCTCTCTCTTAAAAGGGGCATTTAGATTTACGTGCAAAATTGTACCATTTCAGTATTGCTTATTCCATCAGCTAAAATTGTTTTTAACAGGAAATCACTGTAACAACAATGACAAAATCAACAAAGAAGTGAAATACTTAAGCACTTTGGAGGCAGAATTTCACTCCTCTTGGGTTTTCATCATTTGCAAAGGGATACTCTGTTAAAAATAATTTTAACCTTTATAATAAGTGATATTGCAATGTTATTATAAAACAGTAGTATTATACTGTTTTTCACAAAACAGTAGTAATTTGTTGGAACAAAAATGTTGGAGTACTATGATGCGTGTTACTGTTTGTACGGCAATGAAACTCGGCCCAAACTAAGCCATGGGGGTAGCGAATTTGCGGTCATAACGGTAAAGGGTATGCCTAGGCCTTGAAGCACAAAGTCTGTTACTTTCTAAACAGCCCTCGTAGTTTGACAAAATGATGGCGATATACCGTACGTATATTAAATTTTACGGGAGTTACTGTTACAGGGTTAAACCGCCATCCCTTACTGGTATTACCAAAGATGTCTCACTAGTTTTGAACTGATTGTTTCCAGGTCTAGGTTAAGTGCTTTGAGGGGCTTAAGTGATTTAGCTATGTAGTTCCGCGTGCTTGCAGTTCTGTTTGATCGTGCTGTTTACGTGCTACCGCTAGTTAGTGCAACTTGAACGATATGTTTCCAGGTCTAGGTTAAGTGCTTTGAGGGGCTTAAATGATTTAGCTATGTAGTTCCGCGTGCTTGCAGTTCTGTTTCATCGTGCCTTTTACGTGCTACTCGCTAGTTAGTGCAACTTAAACGTATGTTTCCAGGTCTAGGTTAAGTGCTTTGAGGGGCTTAAATGATTTAGCTATGTAGTTCCGCGTGCTTGCAGTTCTGTTTCATCGTGCTTTTTACGTGCTACTCGCTAGTTAGTGCAACTTAAACGTAAATGAGGCCTTGTACTCAGCCCAGTTGGATTTTTGACCCCTTACATGGTTTAACACTACCTATTATTGTCCCAGATTACAGGGCCAAGTTAACATGTACAACAGCGCTTCAACGTCTACATGACTTTTCACTGAATCAAAACTGGGTCAAAATACATTGTTTACTACCGTCATATGATAGTCATAGTTACTCTCAGTGAGTTATTCTCTGCAGTTGTCAATTATTATAACCTTGAATGATGTCGTGGTTACAGATCCGGAGAAGTTGAACACCCAGTACCCTGGCCACAACATCATGTGTTTCTTTGAGATGTGCGCCGCTCTCATCACCCAACTCGCTCGCTGAGTCTTCCCTTGTTCCACTGTTCTTTTCTTCTATTGTTCCTTTGAGTTTGTAAGCTTGTTCCATTATCTAGTTTCTTAGTTATAGTTATGATATAATCATTTGTTATCAGGCCAGGGATTCAACATTTACTAAAATATTGTAACTTGTCGAGCAATACTGTAGCAACATTCGTGGATATACCAGTTTTGAAGTAGAAGTGTCTTCATTGAATTTTCATGCTGTTATTTCTTCAATTAACAGCACAATAGCTTAAAAATTTGAACATTCAATTTGCAGATACCATTGTTGGTTAATTATTTTTATGTTGATGAAGAAGCTAAAATGTGAAACCATCAGAACCTTGATTGGAATTATGGGACCAGTTACAATATTTTAGTGTGTACTTACAAACTGGCCATCAAATCTGCAACGGTAGAAGGTTTTCCTGTTACTTTTTATGATTTCAAACCAATGAAACCTTTTACTGGTATATAATTCTAAAAGTAAATATCTTCAAATGAAGTTAAGTATCATGAATGTAAAATTTATTATGTATTCTAGTCATTTGTTGTGTACATTTGCTGGTGTCTTAGTTCACGGACAGCACAGTACTTGTGAAGTGCTCCCCTTGATTCAGAAATAAATATTCCTTGGTACAAAGTACGTAAAAATCAAAAAAATTCTGCCGGATGCCAGTCATGCCCAAAATAGTTTGTAGCATTGAAAATGTTTGGTTGAAGCCCTGCAGCTGTTAGTTTCATTATGTTCAGTTTCGTCCTGTTATTTAAGCTAGTCATTGGCCATTTCTGAATAATAGATGGTGGATTCGTTAAATTTTGCTTGGAAATGTCAAGATATTCCTGTTATGCGATTGAAGGTATACATCCGGTATTGTAGTAAAGTTTGGCCCTTAACTAGTGTTTATCTTACTTATTTATTGTCATTAGATTTTAATCGTTACCTTTTCCAGTTAAGACTTAACCATACTTTTAATTATGTTACTTTTGTTTGTTACCACTCTTATCGGTTAGTGATTAAGAATGTTTCTACCATTAACTCAAGCTTCAATCCCAGTTAGCATGTCTCCCCTTCAGTGCAACCAAGAAATATAATATTGTAAGGCCTTGTTAAGAAAGTGGTTACAAAGATCTCATTCATTCTTCGTAGTAAAGTGAACTGACACAGTTAAAAGTATTAAATAGTAGAATAGAGCAATACATTATATTTGGTAACTAAATAAACTAAATTAAAAATTCAAAAAACCAATTTTAATACATTTTTTACTTTTTGTTGTTTGATTGTTGTTGAAAAATCCAGTTCATTTCCAAAATTTTTATTTTGAAAAGTATTTTATCCGAGTCCCTTCTGTTTCTTTTTCTGATTCCTATTCTCTAACTACTCACTTTGCCAGCATCTCGGCCAGGCAGTCCACCACATAGTTACATGCCTGCAGCAACTCTCTGCCGGTCTGTTTGTCACCGTCACACTCACTCGTCAGTCTCTTCAGGTCCGCCTGTCCGGATATTGTCCCGTTGCTTGCAAATCTGGACTTTGTGGTTTCATGCCAAATAGTTTTCCGGTGTTTCCATCTGTCTACCAATAAATTGATAGCAATATAGTTCGATTGTGTTTGTATGACTTCAGGTGTGTTTGTATGATCTGTATTAGTTCCTATGAAAAATTTGCCTTTAATGTTTCTGAGTAACCTGTAGAACCACAATATCGGAATAGTATTCGAAGTTGTGAAACTGTCAAAAAATAACATTTTATTCTGGGATTTTCCTCGAATTCCAGACTAACCTGTAAAAACTACTTTCAGTATTTTGTCGCTTGTTAAAAGTGTAGAGCTCTAATATACCTAGTTAAGTTTTTATCATATTGTAATCTGGGATTGAAGCTTTGGTAGCTTTATCTTATGCTTTGTTTTAGTTTACGAAGAGATTAATAATCGAAATACTCATACAGTATAAGTTAATATTTTACTAAGTGTAAAATCAACATGTTCAGTATTGCTTTCATTTGTTTCGTGGAGTTACAGGTTGTATTGTATTTGAGTTTATTTGTATTTAAATATACTTACTCTTGGGTAAGTACGCGCATTTATGAGTGCTTTAATACATTCTGATATTGTTATTTGGAAGTTGGGGTTCGACAAAAGAGATAAGGAAACATACCCCAGCTCAACTGTCTCTGGGAATGTTCAAATTATGTTTTAGCTCTTCAAAAAGGATGTTTAGTAACACTGAACAAATTTGTATTAATTAATTGTTATTATAATGATGGCTCTTGTGGCTTTATAGTTCCTCAGAAAACCAAATTAGCTTTTTATTCTCTTGTAACAACCAACTTCCAAAACTTTCATGTAACTACTGTAGTCTTAATTACTTGTTCATACTACTGTATGTTTCAACATACTTTCATGTATTCTTATGGAGTGGGTTAGGTTAAAAAATAGTTCAAAAAGTTAACAGTGGAAGTTTATTTTTGTATTTCAAAGTTGATTAAAAAGTTATCTTGTTCTATAATAGTTTATTTTTTAACACCCTGTGAGCTGTGCAACATCACATGATAATTACCAATGATAGAGAAAACACATAAGAACTCATGATCTGTAAAAAGTAAGGAAATTGTACTCAAGACAATAATGATTTTTAAAAGATTGATCAGCAAAGTTTTTGTACGTAGCTAAAATTCTTTAAATTTTGGTTTTAAATATTCTAGGTAGGTAGTCAAAAATATCCTACCACTACAATTTAGTTTCTTTCAATATGATTTTAATCTTGTTTTATTAATTTTGCTAATTAACTTTAATAATGAAGATATTTAAATCCTTGTTTAAATTCTTTTGTAAAATTTCTACACTGCAATATTCACTCTGTTGTGGCAAGATTACAAACTTTTACATTTACAAGATGTCTTTGTGTGGATATTTAAGGTGTATTTAATTTACAATATGACATATTAGCAAATTTCCTTTGGAAAAATAAGATATTCCCGGGACCATGAAATAAGCACTAATCCTAACCCTGGGTTTGAGCATTTCTTCAACACTTAATATACATACGTGAACATAATTATGTAGGTTATATATGTGTATACTCTCTACAGTTTGCATTTTAATAAGATTTGGTACAAATTAATGTTTCTTTTGTAAATATCGTGGTCAAGTTAGTTAGCCAGCAAGGTTGGACAACCGGAAATCCCGTTTTGGAGGGAATTTCAACCAAAAAATCACCTTAATTATCTAAAACAGTAATTTATTTGACTTTGATAAAATTTAAAGTAAATATGTATTTACTGTTATCAATCAATTGTAAAATATTGTTAACTCCATCTACTTGTTTCAAAACAGCAGCCAAAAAATGTGATTTTGTTTTGATTGTGGAATGAGTATTATGATAAAATAATATGTAACAACACTTGCAGTAAAAGAAACGTGATAATAGACCATGTAAGTCTGAGGCCGAAGAAAGGCTGTTAGTAGAGCGAATTAGAGTAAAAAATTGCAAAGGAAATTTGCTTTACTCCAGCCAGCGGCGCTAACTGTGTGTCAAACTGGTTTATATTTTAAACAAAGCGTTCTCACTTCAGCGACATGTAGGCATGTATTAGCATGGTACAAGCGCACGCTAAAGTGCAGTAGCGGCTGGTGGGTCAAAAGTACAGGAGGACTCAAGACGTGATTTGGCGGGGACTACCGGGGGTCTGGAATACCCCAGTGAAGGGGGTCGGGGGTTATGTATAGCACAACACCTGCAACAAGTAACAACTACCCGGCACGTAAACTGAAAAGTGAGGTTAGGAATTATTATTACAAAAATATGACTTTTCGTCAGTTCACTGAACAGTGGCTTTTCAGCGTGGAGATGAAACTACTGGGAAATGGACGAGTCCCAGCATACATTAGTGTTCGGTTGAAGAAGCACTAGGCGCACTCTGATTGGCTGGTTAGTGCCGTATGATTTGTAAAGGGATGTGGACTCTACTGTCCTGAGTCCACGCGTACTATCCATCTTAGAAACATTTTGCATCTGCTGCGTTGTTTGTATACTACTACCCGTGATACAAACATTTCGATATAACGAAAGTTTTATAATGTTAAATGCTGTTCAAATACATTAATTAAGTGATTTATATTCTTAATTTATTATAATTTTATTTTCATTGATTGGGTTGGGAGGACTCCGTCCTAGAGTCCTTATGGGCCGGCCGCTACTGCTAAAGTGTAAAGCAAAGCGAAGTCCAGAACCTACGTAGTGACTGAGTAACAGCCACCAGTAATAGACCAAATTGCTTACACTACCTCTCGCCCACTCCGTGCTCCCCCGAAGTATGTTCAAAAATTGTAAATACAATGGATAAGCACTTCTCTGCTGTCGCCGAAGGTCAGTACTTTGTCCGGCAGTGAGAAAAGGTGAAAACTAGAGGCTGGTTGGATAGACCCCACCCTTAGTTATTCCACTGGGCACATTGTACATCCTATATTTACCTGAGTGTTGTAGCCCCTGCCACAACAGAGCAGGTCGCAGGAGTCGGGCCCACTGGAGGTCTTGTTGCACTCTCGCCCCTGCGTGCCTGGGATACCTCGCACCGGGTCATGCACACAGTAGTTGGGAGACTTGTGTATGTGCACCAGGTCCTGCTTGGCAACTGGTAGTCTCTTGCTCTGCTTGCTTTTGCGCCTCAGTCGCTTTTTTCCTTTGGTTTTTACTGCACCTCCTGCATTTGCACCCGTAATCACTCCTCGAGACACCTGGAACATTTATTTTTAGTAGAATTTCTCCAAGAAAACTCCTTATAACCTGGTTTCAAGCTCTTCAAGATTAGGTGGACACCTTGCGTAACTCACAATTGTTGATCCTTATACAATAAAAGATAGAGGGAGTTGGTAGTGTACCTGGACAGCTTGTTGGTATTTGCGCTTGAGTGTGCCCCCGACCTCAGTGAAGGACGGCATGGTCTTCCAGCAAGTCTTCAACTCACACGAGCCCGACACCCCATGACATCGACACTGCATCCGCATCAGCGACGCCACCACCTGTATCAGCATCAGCATCACATGATTAGTAACATGGTTGATTACTGTACTAGTGTGTTTCACCAGAGTGTTGTACTTCATCAAATAATCAATTATAATGGTATTGAAAGAAAATTTAAAAAAATCAATGTTAAGATTTATACAATGATAAAAGATTGTTTAAAGTGATTGGGTCCAACTTGATCATACACAATAAAATTAATTTGCTTTTACTACCTTACCCTTGTTAAATGAAAACCATGATACACCCCAATGTTATTACTCAGGTGAAAATATCTTTTAGTTTTAATTTTTCCTTAAGCCCAATTTCACCATAACAACCTGTAAAAAGGTATAGAAGTCGACAATATAATACAACATTTATAAGTACTAGCACATAATTCTCATTATTGCCAGAAAATCAATTAAAAACTAGATTTCTAGTTGCAAATTCCTAACAGTTTGAGTCCTATGAGAGAGGAGAAATCAGAAGGGACTGCTTACCCATTGCAACACTACATATCATTCTATGATTTTTGTTTCTATAATGGTGAGATTATTAAGAGTATTGTCTAAAGTTGTTAATTGGCTAGAAATATTCAGTAAAACACTCTAAACAAAAAAAGTCTATTCATTTAGACACCTTGATGTGAATATATATTTTGCTATATGATATACAACTCAAGCTTCTTTTTAAAATAACAAAAATATAGAAATAGAATGTTGAGTTTAATTTACTTAATGCTGTTTGAGTGGACTCAAAATATTAACTACAAAGATTAATATGAATAAAAAATATTACTCAAAGGTCCTTAGTAATACTTTGTTTCAACACTGATGTTATAAAATTTATTTATTAATTTACTATACAGGGCAGACACCAACTGGCAATTTTACAATGAATACAAATATATGAAAACAATGGTTCTTATGGTGGATAATAATATACACTTCATAGAATGATAGTAGAATATAACAGTAACAAGTAATAAATTGTATTACTTTTCATTGATTTGTTTTAGTACAGTATATACATTTCTCAACAGTCAACACTTGCAACTAAGTTATTACAGATTTGTGTACAGACCAAGTGCAAAATTGCAATGTGAATAGTTAGTTACAAGAGAGGCTAGTTTATTAATATCTATGTTTTACAAAATGCAGTTCAAACCCCTTCAATAATTCAATATAAATAAACAGTAATACAGTACTTATTTTAAGAAAGTAATTTACAAAAATTACTTTGGGATTTGTTCAGTTTATTCTGGTACATCTGGTAGAGTAAATAGGACCAACAGCCAATGTACTACTGTACTCAGTGTTTCTCCAGAGCCATCTGGTCCTAGTCCAGGCTCCTCAGACGATTCCTTTTCCCCGAACACATTTCCTCTTCAAACGAGTACCGAACTACTGAAACCTTCACCTCACACTTGTCCAGACTTATGGTGTCGAGTAAACAAACCACATGTCTAACAGAACTGACATCGGTTAGTCAGTGAAATGCTTGACCATTAACTCTCTACTCTTGCACAGAGGTCTGGCATTACGATCTTTTCCTTTGGAACAAAGCAGAGTCCAGTGCTTCTCCTCTGGCACATTGACATTGTAAGTAAAATAGCGAATTTTGCGTTAAAAACATAACATTTTTTTTAAGAACATAGTGTAAAACATAGGAAAGATTTGCTTTGGGACTTGAATTTAATTGCTAGATTTGTATCCTCAGGCTCTCCCCCTACCCTCCAACCCACCTGTCTGCCAGCTTCATTGTTGTGCAGGTTCATGCGCACACGCACGCTCCAGGACTTTTGGTTCTTCACGCTCAACCCAGAGGCTCGTATCCTCTCCGGAGCATCGACAAACTTGCGAGCAAAGTTCACTCCGTACTGGAGATTGTCACTGGAACATATAACAATCAAACATTAGTAGTGTATCATGTTTAAGCAAGAACTGGGGTCTAGGATCCAACAAATAGTTAAGTAAAAATTAAAAAAAGAACAGTTTTGTTGTTGGTCATAAATATTGTTTAGGCTGTACATATGCGTTTACTTTGTGCTCTCTTCTCAGGTCTTCCGTTCTTGGTTATTCATGACCAGCGAAAAGTCGGATGTCTTTGTTTATATGAAGACAGCGTCTGTGTTGACGTCCAGACTCCAGCCCAGGAACGCTTTGGGTGACGGCTGACGCGGAGAAGGATGACGGTGACGGTGACGCGGCGAGGGGTGACAATGACTCGGCGAGAGGTGACGGATGGCGGTGACGCAACAAGAATACACGGGTGATGGGTGATAGTGACGCAGCGAGAGGTGACGGCCGACGGTAACGTGGCGAAAGGTGACGGTGACAGTGACGCGGCAAGGGGTGATGGTGATGCGGCAAGAGGTGACGGTGACGTGGCGAGAGGTGATGGGTGACGGTGACGTGGCGATAGGTGATGACGGGTGACGGTGACGTGGCGATAGGTGATGACGGGTGACGGTGACGCGGCGAGGGGGTGACGGTGACGCGGCGAGAGGTGACGACGGGTGACGATGACGTGGCGAGAGGTGACGACGGGTGACGATGACGTGGCGATAGGTGATGACGGGTGACGGTGACGTGGCGATAGGTGATGACGGGTGACGGTGACGCGGCGAGGGGTTGGGTGGGGTGGGGGAGGAGCGCAGATCGAACTCTAAGTGAGTGCATCTGTTGTCCCTCATTTGCATCTGATATTAATTCAGTTTATCTACTCAAACTTTCATCAAAACTTGGCAGACAGCTGCCGCTGCTGGCTGCTGCGACAAAATTGCTTTCGGACAGTAAAAATGAAAAACAACCCGTCTTCACGTCTCACGACAGTTTCTTCCTTTCTCTGAACTTTCTTCGACGAGAAACTGATAATCTTTCATTATTAGTGTACAATAATTCGATGATGATTTAGTATTGCCAGAGGTAGTACTGCTGCCGACTTTATTGTGAAACGAGCATTCATGATTACCTCGTTAACAGAACGGCTTTGTTTAATCTGTTTATTAATACTAATCGGTTTATGAGCGATCCCGACTTTATACAGTTTGATAAACAAGATGATCACAATGTATCGCCGTCCTGTGTATTTCTAAACCTTATAAATACGTCTATTTCAATTACGATTTGCGATAGTGGCTCAAACTATCTAAGCTTCATTTTCAGTTTCTAACGATTCATAAATGCAGATTCAAACTAGATTCAAAGCCGTAACGGAGATGTTCAGCCCGCTCTTCTGTATTCTGATGAGATACACATTGAACAATGATTTCAGTCCTTAAGTACAGATAATAATGCTTAAAAATAAATGGAGTAAGGTGATGTGAAGGGAAGAAGTTATGGACTGCGACATTACCTGCGTCCGTGGCTCAGGGGGGTCGTCACGGCTTGCAAAGCGCGAGGTCGCGGGTTCGATTCCCGGCGCAGGCACACAATTTTGGACAACTTTTTTAAAACAAATAATAAATAATAATAATAAATACGCTTAAAATAAATGCAAACTGCTCATACAGCACAGTGCCTAACACTCAGGGAACGTGAATACTGTATTTCACAACCTCGGCTGACAAGTTATTAGGGATCAGTGATTAATAATCAGTGATCACTGATTAGTGATTAGTAATCAGTGATCACTGATTAGTGATCAGAGTTCAGTGATTAGTAATCAGTGATAATTTATTAGTAATCATTGATAAGTGATTAGTAGTCAGTGATAAGTTATCAGTAATCAATTATTAGGAATCAGTAATCCATTATTAGTAATCAATTATTAGTAATTAGTTATTAGTAATCAGTTAACAGTGACTAGTGATCAGTGATTTTTGATTAGTGATCAGCGATTAGTGATCGGTGATTAGTGATCAGTGATTAGTAATCGGTAATCAGTGATTCGTAACCAGTAACAATAATCAGTACTCAGTGATCAGTGATATGATGATTATTTAAGCGAGAAGTGACTTTTCAGCCCGGCAATTAATCCGCTTAAAGAGATGAGCACAAATGCTGAACATTCGGACGTGTTTTGTTTAAAAAGCGCAAATTACATTCGGCTGCAAACACAATCGCGACGTGAATGTCAGAAAAATGCAAAACAGAGAACATGAAACCACAAAGAAGTTCCTCGCCAGTTTTCACGATACGATCTCTGTTGCCTGTTTTGACGTTTTGTTTTCTTTTAGCGAGCGCTGCAATTAAATAACCTCGGCTTTGTTCAAAATCAACGCATTAGGCCTACACGTACTGTATGTGTGGCGTGGCAATATACATTTTATGCAGTCACTCTGTAATCCTCTGTACTTCTATGCAATATACAGGGCCTCCGTAAAGGAATGGTGCAGTTTTGACTATGTAAAATTGTAATGCGTCAAACTCAAAACCCTTTGGATGGTACCACTGCATCCGGTAACTCGAGGAATTTGGTTTAGGGCCTACTTGTATTAAAAAATTGCTGTCCTTATTGTTAACGTAGTTGTTTTGAAAGTTGTGTGTAATTTGTGTGGTGTGGTACAGTGAATTATTGTCAGTTAGTTAAGTCCAGCAAAGTCTTAGGACGACTTTGAACAAAGATGTACTAATAGAAAAAAATTATTCGTTGGTATAGGCAGGATAGATTTTTTAGGGTATTTAAGGCAAGATTGCCTGACGTTGTCAACTGTTTCATCTGAGACTGGTGGCATATTCGCACTATGACGCTTCTTTCCTGATCCAGTGCCGAAAAACTGCCTATACCAACGAATAATGTTTTTTCTAATAGCGCAGCTTTGTTCAAAGTCGTCCTAAATCTTCGCCACACTAAAGTCACTAACTTGGATTTACTGTACTACACCGCACACTTTGCCTTTTCTTGATCATAAAATATGTTAACATTCAAAACACATCATTCAACTTTCTTCAAAACAATGAGGTTAACAATGAGCCCAGCTATTTTGTGATATATGTAAACAAAACTCTTTAGTTCCCTCTAGAGTTCCCGGATGCAAAGGTACCATCCGAGGGTTTTAAGTTTGACGTAATACAATTTTACAGATAGTCGAAACTGCAACATTCTTTTATGAAAACCATGTATCGTTGCACTAGGCACAACACCAGATCAAAATGATGAAATATTATTACAGCGATTTCACTGCGCCCAAATATGTTCGGGTTCTGGTGAAAGGATTGAAATGAATGACACTTGTATGAATAAAAACGATGTACGTATGAAAGGGATCTGGGTATTATCCAGCAAATGCGCAGTTTAACTCGGATCTCTCGATTGAATGCGATGATTCAGTCGAATACTCGTATACAATGGTTCACAATGTTTATTTTGCTTTACATAACAAAATATGTTTGATGAGAATATGAGGCCTAAATTTTCTCCCATTTACCTGTCTTCTGCCACACTGTGAGAGAATATAGAAACTACACATTTTAGGGCCTAAAACGGTTTAAGAGGATTGATCACTCCAGAAAAAGTTGCTCAAAACATGCTCTCGTAGTACTCTGTTTAGGACGCTATTTCTTGTGTAGAAATAAGAACAGTTGTTTTCCATGTTCTCAAAGGTTGTCTCTAGGTTTGTGAAACCAGTTGTGTTTTTAAATCTTACTCCAAAATTAGCAACAAATGTTAAAGTTGGGCAAAAATAGGCTATTTTAAAAAAGTATTAAATTCTTTCACAAGCGGGTTTTAGCAATTTTTGTGTATAAGGAAGATAGAACCACCCCTACCCTCTCATAAAACCCCGCATTTGTACATTTCAGTCCATAAACGGCATCGGAGATAGGGGCCTACGAAACCATGTTTGCCACGTTTTGAGTGAGCGGAGCTAAGTTGGAATATCGCTAGTGCCATTTCTCTTGACGGCAAGGTTGGCGGTACGCACGACTCTTCAAAGAATTAAACCAGACAAAACAACCCTCCTATAGCCGATGTTTTAGAACAGAAGATAAACTTGGATTTCCACCTACCGGAGAGAAATAATCAATACTCCGCTATTTCTGATGTAAAAGGAGTCGTTAATGAGTTGTTTTCAAAAATTCTCGTGGATCAAGGATGCAAAACAAAATTCTTGAGGACTAGCAAAAACCAACGCTTACTCAGTGAAAGTGGATTACAATAGAAAGGGCATATATTTGGAAACGTGTACATAAATGAACAAATGCGTCAATAAAACAAAACTAAATATGAACCCAGAACCCACCATTAGTCTACTCTTTCAGCTTTTTAGCCTTGTAAAATAAAATACTCAAGTGAGTTTCAAGTAACAAAGCGATAGTTCCGCTCCGTAGAATAGAATTAGGGAAAACAAAAACCAATATTGTGATCAGTCGCCAACCACTAAAGTGATGAGCGAACATGTAACACAGTAATGTCAAAGTTTGTCCAGCGGTACGTGTTTTTGCATCAGTTTCTGCTGACCCTTCCCCCTACCCATCCACCACCCCGCACCTACCCTGACCCCGTTCAACATAAATGCAATATCAGATCCAACTGTGGGTTTTACAGCTCAACTTTTACATTGTTGTTTCGGATTAGTTACTACCAATGAGCGGTTCGGTTTAACTAGCAAATAGCAACGCTCCAATTCACTTCTGGCAATGTACAACGAGTGTTTGATATTCCAGGATTAATCAACGACTGAGACTAAACGTTACAAGGGCCTACGAGAGTGTTACGTGTAATAAAGGTTAGTAGATGTTCTTGTAATATCTAGTCCGGGGTCGGCCAGTCCAACCGAACTGAATTCATAACGAACTGAGCCTTTGTCAACCGAACCTAGATCATACCTCCAACCCCAAACTAAAATTGCCCGAACTGCGAACACAAGCCAAAACTTCTATATTGAATGAACCGAACCAAGATCATATCTCGATCTCCAAACTGAACTCTACCAATTCTGAAAAGATTTATGTTTGGACAGCTTCCCCACAACACTAATCCGTAGGAAAAATCTAGGTAGATAAGCACGGAGAGTGGCGTTCGTATCTGAGTTGGACAATATTTTGATCGTATAAATCTCTGGGCTAGTAACCAATTTGATAGAGAGTACTGTACTCACCTACAGCCTCCCCACTTCCAGCCCTCAGGTGTGGCTTGACCCTGCTTGTTGGCGTCACAGCTGCACTCTGTCAGGTTGCCGGAACTGCAAGCCTGCGTCACAGCATGCACCACTCCTGCACTCGTCACCGCATAGATGAACGCAGTCTCCTTGCTCCCTAGACACATAATATACAGGGTTAGTTAGATATGACTTCCAGCCTTCAGGTGTGGCTTGACCCTGCTTGTTGGCGTCACAGCTGCACTCTGTCAGGTTGCCGGAACTGCAAGCCTGCGTCACAGCATGCACCACTCCTGCTCGTCACCGCATCACCTGCGTCACAGCATGAACTCAGCTCGTCACCGCATGCTCCTTGCTCCTAGACACATAATATACAGGGTTAGTTAGATATGACTTCCAGCCCTCAGGTGTGGCTTGACCCTGCTTGTTGGCGTCACAGCTGCACTCTGTCAGGTTGCCGGAACTGCAAGCCTGCGTCACAGCATGCACCACTCCTGCACTCGTCACCGCATAGATGAACGCAGTCTCCTCCTCGAGACACATAATATACAGGGTTAGTTAGATATGACTTCCAGCCCTCAGGTGTGGCTTGACCCTGCTTGTTGGCGTCACAGCTGCACTCTGTCAGGTTGCCGGAACTGCAAGCCTGCGTCACAGCATGCACCACTCCTGCACTCGTCACCGCATAGATGAACGCAGTCTCCTTGCTCCCTAGACACATAATATACAGGGTTAGTTAGATATGACTTCCAGCCCTCAGGTGTGGCTTGACCCTGCTTGTTGGCGTCACAGCTGCACTCTGTCAGGTTGCCGGAACTGCAAGCCTGCGTCACAGCATGCACCACTCCTGCACTCGTCACCGCATAGATGAACGCAGTCTCCTTGCTCCCTAGACACATAATATACAGGGTTAGTTAGATATGACTTCCAGCCTTCAGGTGTGGCTTGACCCTGCTTGTTGGCGTCACAGCTGCACTCTGTCAGGTTGCCGGAACTGCAAGCCTGCGTCACGGCATGCACCACTCCTGCACTCGTCACCGCATGGATGAACGCAGTCTCCTTGCTCCCTTGACACATAATATACAGGGTTAGATATGACTTCCAGCCTTCAGGTGTGGCTTGACCCTGCTTGTTGGCGTCACAGCTGTACTCTGTCAGGTTGCCGGAACTGCAAGCCTGCGTTACAGCATGCACCACCCCTGCACTCGCCACTGCATAGATGAACGCAGTCTCCTTGCTCCCTAGACACATAATACAGTGTTAGATATGACTTCCAGCCTCAGGTGTGGCTTGACCCGCTTGTTGGCGTCACAGCTGCACTCTGTCAGGTTGCCGGAACTGCAAGCCTGCGTCACAGCATGCACCTCTCCTGCACTCGCCACTGCACAGATGAACGCAGTCTCCTTGCTCCCTAGACACATAATATACAGGGTTAGATATGACTTCCAGCCCTCAGGTGTGGCTTGACCCTGCTTGTTGGCGTCACAGCTGCACTCTGTCAGGTTGCCGGAACTGCAAGCCTGCGTCACAGCATGCGCCACTCCTGCACTCGCCACTGCATAGATGAACGCAGTCTCCTTGCTCCCTAGACACATAATATACAGGGTTAGATATGACTTCCAGCCCTCAGGTGTGGCTTGACCCTGCTTGTTGGCGTCACAGCTGCACTCTGTCAGGCCGGTTTTATGCACGGGCGTCAGTGACGCGCGACGTCGCGCTTGCGACTACGAGTCGCGTGACATTTCGGTCATCGAGAGGGACGCGCGTCGGAAGTGTTTTCCCGCCTTCGTTGTTTTAATCCATTTCTGACTCAGTTGCACAAGAGTAAGTGCGGAGGATGGGCCCTGTTCATGCGTACTGTGAGTATAAGTTTGTGCAAAAACGCAGGAAGAAAAGGAGAGGGGCCGTTCACCCCATTAACAAACTGCGTGCCAATCATGGAGTGTTTTTCACGCTCTATCAAGAGCTCAGAGAAGATGATGACAAATTTTTCAACTACAGTACTTCCGAATGTCGCAACCCTCATTTGACGAACTCTCTACTGTGCTGAGAACGGCTGTTGTTAAGAGTCGGGCATAGTTTGTAACAAGACTACATTTCATAACTTATTACTACCACTCATCACACTCATCCTTCACCACATTTTTGCCTTATAATACCCTTATGAGAGTGGTCGGCATCTTAAACAGTGATATACGGATTAAGTTCGTTATCAGATTATCAAATGTACAGTATTATAATTACTTATTCTTCCCGAAAAACATTTTTCCGATAGTAGTTTATCATTCAATGCAGCTTAAAAATGTAACTTTTGGGGTTTTAATTATGATTTTTAATCGTAAGTTAAACGTTAAACTACTGCTTCTGGACGCTTTAAACTATAGATTACTATTCGGTGTTTGGAAAAAAATAATTTATATTTCATCACAACAAACCTTATTAATTGACTTACGCGAAATAAACACGATTACAACACATTTGAACTTGAAGCGGTCTATAGAACACCATTAGTCCGCGCGACGTCGCAGTTGCATAAATACACCGATTTGAAACAATGTATTTAGAGGTGAAGCGCGTCAGTAGCGTCGCCCGAAGTCGTGAGATACTGACGCTGGTTTCTCAGGGACGCGCGACGTCGCACGACGTCGCGCGTCACTAGACAGTGCATAAATGCGCTCATTTGAACCAATGGACCTAAGAACGAGCGACGAGGTGACGCGCGACGTCGCGCGTCACTGACGCCTGTGCATAAAACCGGCCTCAGGTTGCCGGAACTGCAAGCCTGCGTCACAGCATGCACCACTCCTGCACTCGCCACTGCATAGATGAACGCAGTCTCCTTGCTCCCTAGACACATAATATACAGGGTTAGATATGACTTCCAGCCCTCAGGTGTGGCTTGACCCTGCTTGTTGGCGTCACAGCTGCACTCTGTCAGGTTGCCGGAACTGCAAGCCTGCGTCACAGCATGCACCACTCCTGCACTCGCCACTGCATAGATGAACGCAGTCTCCTTGCTCCCTTGACACATAATATACAGGGTTAGATATGACTTCCAGCCCTCAGGTGTGGCTTGACCCCACTTGTTGGCGTCACAGCTGCACTCTGTCAGGTTGCTGGAACTGCAAGCCTGCGTCACAGCATGCACCTCTCCTGCACTCGTCACCACATAGATGAACGCAGTCTCTTTGCTCCCTAGACACATAATATACAGGGTTAGTTAGATATGACTTCCAGCCTTCAGGTGTGGCTTGACCCTGCTTGTTGGCGTCACAGCTGCACTCTGTCAGGTTGCCGGAACTGCAAGCCTGCGTCACAGCATGCACCACTCCTGCACTCGTCACCGCATAGATGAACGCAGTCTCCTTGCTCCCTAGACACAATATACAGGGTTAGTTAGATATGACTTCCAGCCTTCAGGTGTGGCTTGACCCTGCTTGTTGGCGTCACAACTGCACTCTGTCAGGTTGCCGGAACTGCAAGCCTGCGTCACAGCATGCACCACTCCTGCACTCGTCACCGCATAGATGAACGCAGTCTCCTTGCTCCCTAGACACATAATACAGGGTTAGTTAGATATGACTTCCAGCCTTCAGGTGTGGCTTGACCCTGCTTGTTGGTGTCACAGCTGCACTCTGTCAGGTTGCCGGAACTGCAAGCCTGCGTCACAGCATGCACCACTCCTGCACTCGCCACTGCATGATGAACGCAGTCTCCTTGCTCCCTTTTACATAATATACAGGGTTAGATATGACTTCCAGCCCTCAGGTGTGGCTTGACCCCACTTGTTGGCGTCACAGCTGCACTCTGTCAGGTTGCCGGAACTGCAAGCCTGCGTCAGAGCATGCACCACCCCTGCACTCGCCACCACGTAGATTCCAAAATTGGAATCTATTGGAGATTTTACCGTGTGAACCTTCTCCGTCTCCCTTTCACCATAGAAGTATACGACTTGCCCCGGTCTTCGGTGGGGGAATACGGAGAATTCGCATTTAACCGTTAATCTTACGTTTGAAAGATAATTCGTCTCAAACTAGGACTATGAATCTTTAGCTATCAGCAATGTGATCGAGAGTGTGACTGACCTCTCTCAAGGATGTAGCCGAAGACGCTCTGCTCGTTGACGTTGGTGGTGCAGTTCCAGCGCTCGTTGCGGAACTGGAATTGACACTCCTCGATGCCTCGGCGTGCGCCGTCGCTGACACTGCGTATAGTGCCCGGGTGCGCCATGCAGACTTGGATCTGCTGCGCCACCAGGCCGGGCAGAGCACCGCAAACGGCACGAGCCTCCGCCAGCTCAGGGTCCTCGGGGTCCGTGCTGGTGCCGGTGCTGGGGTGCTGCTGCATCGGTGGCCCCACACCCACCAGCCCTAGGTACCTGCAACAAAACACACAGTTTATACAGAGACTGTACTAGCTATTATGAATCTACGATAGTCAATGTAAAGGTCGAATATTAAACGATTGTTGCAATTTAGGTAGATTACAAACAAGCAACCCGTATATTTACAACCTGCGCACCACGGTAGTTCAATAAATTGCTGCGTCACTGATAATAGTGAACATTAGTGATATTTAGTGAGACCAAGCAGTAATCATTATGGAGTTATCGCTGACACGAGGCCCGGATCATACATAAATAATGGAGGAACCAACAGGGCCGTATGTCCTTGTCTTAGAGTGGGGTTGTGGGCCCATAAGCGTGACCAGGATGGTGTTAAGGGTTGGGGGGTAATCCGAGTGTATAGTAAGAGCCGGAGTGTGGTATAGTTCTAACGAAAGCGGATAGCCCAAGGGTCACCCCCTTCCCTCCCTAGGAAGGTGGGTCACTTTTAGTATTGTTTTTATGCATTGAGATTTTAATGTTTATTGGGAGTATTTGGTCAAGGCTCTTGAAAACGAACTCTCCCCTCTTGACGCGCCTATGCGGCTCTCAATGAGGAAACAATGGAACACAATAAAACCAGCAGTGAACATACTTCAATAAGCGTGTTTAGCGTCAGGTACTCGCCTCTCGGGAGGACCGGAGCTGCTACCTAGCAGCACCTGTCGAAAGAGATTCATTTCTTTACCTCCTTTGATTTCATCTTTTCCTTGCGGGACCACTTACACCTCAGCAGCATAATTTGTTCTCCTTTTTATTTCGTCATTGTTGATATTGTAATTGGTTATTTTCAATGTTATATACTCGTAGTTCCGCGCAGGGTTGTCTATACCCCTTCCCCAAGTAAAAGAGGGGGGATGGGTATAGGGGAATTGGACAATTTGAAATACCCGGAACTATGTCGTGACATTTTATGCAGTCTGAATACTGCAGATTTATACCCATTACCTATTGTTTTTCGTACACTCTGTACACTATTGGAAATAGTTTTCTTGGGATCCTTGAGTATGATTTAATAGAAATAGAGTTTATTTGAACTTTATATGTCTTATAGTTTCTCCGACTTCCTTGTACAACACTTTAAGGTAGGTATTATTTTGGATTAGAACCCGGGACCATTGATAAATCGAAATACAACAAACAATCGTTATTTTATGTTTTACCTTAGTCAAAACTGCGAGCATGCCGATTTACAGCTTCATAGGACCCTTGGCCCGCCCACATAAAATTTTAACAGGAAACTCCTTTGGCAAGATTTTAGGACAGACACAGCTGGTATAAGAGGTTAAATGAAGCACAGGGATGTACAGCGGTACATACTACTGTAGAAGTTCATGACCCAACTCACTTACTAGAGGGTTTGGGACCAAAACATTTCCTCAATGCTTCTCCACTGCGTTGTCATGTAAATTAAATTAATTGTAAAAATCAAAATTACAAAACATCTAAAATTCAAAGTAGCCCCACTTTTCCTGCCATAAATGTGTTTACTTTCGTCGCATGGGGTTTGCTGTTGGTAGTTGTTCTCATCTGTCAACCCTTGGTGGCCCTCTATGATGCCATGGACTCATGGAGCGATGCATAGAGCACGTGGACAAGTGCTGGGCGGAGGCCGAGGCAGAGATGGCCGCTGAAGAAGAAACTTAGAAAGCTAAGACGGAAGAACTCTAAATCTATGTTATTATGATCGATGTATGTAAAATTCATGTGAAATAAATTACAGTTGTTGTTGAAATTTCGTTTCTTTGCGTTATCTAAAAATATTAATTGTATATTTGAACAGTTTGTGAAGAGAAGTGACTGTGGTAACAGCGGTTTCATGTAAAGAGTACTGTTAGTTGACAGTTGGGAACTTTGGTTCTATATGGAGGATCACAAGGCTTAGGTTTATACCTAGGCGCGTGTTTTCCAAGGTTTTCGGCTAAAGACTACAGCACATATAAACCCTACGGATTAAACTTTAAGAACAAGTTACGTGTTTTGAACAAAGTGTCTTAGGCTCGGTCCACAAAATTTATTTAATTAATTTGATAATAAAAAGCAATAATTAGTAGGACTAGTATTTAGCGTAATCAATGGACTGAGGGTTATCACTGACACGGGGTCTGAACCCTACATAAATAATGGAGACGATAACAGAGAACCCAGATAATAAACCTGTCCCGTACACTACCTCTAACTAAACCTCACATTGTAGAGAACCCTTGTAAACCAACTGTAATGAAGTGTGACTTCTTCATTGGTGATGTAATGAGCTGTACATGATCATGGACACAATTAGCGGTTAGCGGTAATTAGTAGGACTATTAATTAGCGTAATCAATGGACTGAGTGTTATCACTGACACGGGGTCTGAACCCTACATAAATAATGGAGGATAACAGAGAACCCAGATAATAAACCTGTCCCGTACACTACCTCTAACTCAACCTCACACTGTAGAGAACCCTTGTAAACCAACTGTAATGAAGTGTGACTTCTTCATTGGTGATGTAATGAGCTGTACATGATCCTGGACACAATTAGCGGTTAGTGGTAATTAGTAGGACTATTAATTAGCGTAATCAATGGACTGAGGGTTATCACTGACACGGGGTCTGAACCCTACATAAATAATGGAGACGATAACAGAGAACCCAGATAATAAACCTGACCCGTACACTACCTCTAACTAAACCTCACATTGTAGAGAACCCTTGTAAACCAACTGTAATGAAGTGTGACTCCTTCATTGAGTTATGTAATGAACTGAACATAATCATGGACACAATTAGCGGTAATTAGTAGGACTATTAATTAGCGTAATTAATGGACTGAGCGTTATCACTGACACGGGGTCTGAACCCTACATAAATAATGGAGGATAACAGAGAACCCAGATAATAAACCTGTCCCGTACACTACCTCTAACTCAACCTCACATTGTAGAGAACCCTTGTTAACCAACTGTAATGAAGTGTGACTTCTTCATTGAGTTATGTAATGAACTGAACATAATCATGGACACAATTAGCGGTAATTAGTAGGACTATTAGTTAGCGTAATCAATGGACTGAGGGTTATCACTGTCACGGGGTCTGACCCCTACATAAATATTGGAGGATAACAGAGAACCCAGATAATAAACCTGTCCCGTACACTACCTCTAACTGAACCACACATTGTAGAGAACCCTTGTTAACCAACTGTAATGAAGTGTGACCTTTTCGTTGAGTGATGTAATGAACTGTACATAATCATGGTCACAATTAGCGGTAATTAGTAGGGCTATTAATTAGCGTAATCAATGGACTGAGGGTTATCACTGACACGGGGTCCGAACCCTACATAAATATTGGAGAAGACAACGGAGAACCCAGATAATAAACCTGTCCCGTACACTACCTCTAACTCAACCCACATCCTAACTAACCAATTTCTTTTTTGATAGTGTTAGTGGTTTGCGACCTCATTAAAGTCCGGGGAGTTTTTGGTACTAAAAAAGCTCTGTTCTATTTAATCTTAACTTTAATCGTCGTTTCGGTTTTGAGACGCATATATAAATACTTCATTGCAAGATCATCTTTAAAGTGTATGACAATCGTAATAACTCGAGTATATTAAAACCGTCCGTTATCTCAGATTATCGAGAACTCTTCCAGACACAAAAGACTCAACCAAAGTTCTGGTTATGTCGGGAATCAAACCCATGGCCTCCACAGCACTATTGTAGCGCTGCATCTTGGCAATCCCGGCCACCGCTTTTGAGTCAGTATGATTTCAAATACGCAAGAGTATCTGGCCACTCTCGTGGACAAGTGGTAAGTAGGTTGAAAACTTATTAAAATAGTCGTAGGATTTGCCACTCTTCATTTTTCTTCGGAGCAAATTTAAAATGTCTGAATGCAAATGAGAATCATTCGTGTCACAATAGTGTCAAATTCAACGAAACCATCGATACCACCTAACTCGAACAATAGGGCTGACCGCGCCTCCTCACCCCACGAGCGAGCCCTACGATCTGCACTTAATCCACTTACGATTATCCTTCTCCCGATAAAACAGGACGATCGTAATCGGGTGAAATCAGAACGCTTTCAAGGGGCAAATCGGAAAATGATATTCGAGCAAAGAAGCGGTACGGGGTGCGGGGTTGCGGGGATGTGCAGCTTTACGCGGATTTGGCCAATGCCCTGTAAATGATGCGATGACTTGATTGAGTCTCTGGTGAAGGGCCGGCCCGCCAGTGATTGAGCCGGATCCGCTTACCAGCCCAAACTGCAAACTGCCCATCTCTGCATTTTATCCAATACCGACTCCCAATATTCAATAACGGGCCGCGATAAATTATTTCACACGAGTCGCCGACGTCTTCCTTTTCTCCGACTTTATAATAAAGGGTCTTGGACCGAGTTGGGTCGTTTGCGTTCGGCATTGTGCTATGGTACCGGCAGTGGTTGCCAGACAAATATGTACGATTCAAAAGAAGTAGTATTCACCAAAAGACCAAACTACCAACTATGCAGTTAGCATACTTTGCCTGCGCGTCGTGATTTTAATCGATACAAGTGTGTCTCCTTTGCAGAGTGTACCTTATGGAACAGGAAATCTATCCTTACCCGAGCAGTTATTTTCTATATCTTAAGGAAAAACTCATATTCAAATGTTCAAACGCTTAGTTCTTTAACTCACTTTGTCTCGTATCGCTCTTGGAACAGTTTTTAAAGTAAACAAGCCAACATGCTTATGAATACTAATAAGCTACAACGTAGTTTTCGCATCAACACCATCCTACTGATACAATTTAACAGTTAAGAGAGAGTTGAAAGGGACACACTTGTCGAGAGGATAGATATTAATGGAGTTCTGTCAAGGAAGTGACTTGAGACTCAGTTGAAGAAAACAATTCCTCTCATTTCCACCAGTTCACCAGTGGTATCTCAGCGATACACGATACTCGATACGCGATACAAGATAATTGATACACAGTACTCGATACACGGTGCTCGATACACGATCGATATACTATACTCCAAAAACATGATACTCGATATAAAATACTTGATACACGATACCCGATACACAATACGCAATACACGATATTCGATACACAATACACGATACACAATTCACGATACACAACACTGGATAAACAATACTTGATACACGTTATTTTATATACAGTACTCGATGCACGATACGCAATACACAATACTCAATACATGATACTCGATACACGATTCTCGATATCACACCGACCACATTATACAATCCGCGAATCACAAAACACGATACACGACACTCGATACTCGATACACGGATCACAATACACAATACTCGGTACACGGAAGTTGATACGCAATACTCGATACACAATACACGATACTAATTTATCAGCATGGCCAGAATTTAAATAGACATATTTCCCTTCTTTAGTCAAGAAGTTGTGTTCAAATATATATTTTTGACTTCGTTCAAATATCTCTAGCATACAGAATCATGACCTATCCGAAGTGTTCAAATTCGCGCGTACCTACAGTTGTTAAAGAAGCATTATAACTTGTTGATCAGGTTCTTTCATCCCTACGTAACCATTGACAAATAAAAAAAGGCAAACGCTATAGTTTCCCGCGTTAAACGGCGTTAAGTTAGGACTCTCGAGTCTTCTCGACCAGTCTGACCCGATCTTTACCTATCGTTGCCGATTCGTCACTTGAGCGTACTTTTAATTAGAATGATAAAACTTAAAACCTACAAAACTAATGGAAAATGTTTCTTAAAGTAATAAGAAAAAGGTGTTAGTCGACTGTGAGAGAATAATAGCCCGACACTGTGCAGTGGAAAGTATTAAGCCATTAAACATATACGAGCGTAAAACAGTAATGGCCGATAAACCTAGAAACTTTGTCTGGGCGGATCCTCCCTGTAAACAAGTACCGAAACATATCGCGTTTTTCCCTAGTCAAAACGAGGACGAAAGTAAAGCTCGTGGAGTAGGCGAGTAGCCACGGATGACAGATTCACAGATGGAAGGAGCAGGTGTACAAGACATTACTGTCAAACTGCAGCAATCGTATAAGACACGGAGTAAATATAGAGTAGGCCTATAGACTACTGTAAGCTGCAACCCTCCACAAGCTTGCAGAGACTGTGTAAGCATGTAATGATAGAGATCTTGTGTCAACTGACAAGAAAGGATCAGGACATGCGGTGAAGGGTGGAGGGAAGGGCTGTAATTGGGCTGTACAGTGTACGATTAGCTAGCTCGAAATCTCAAATCTGTAATGCAGGAGCCAGGAGGTAGGAGGTTGCGCGTGGGGGCAGAGGTTTTGTTCTCACTCCCCTCACCATCTCTATCTCAAGAGTGTGGATCCGGTGCGTGAGGGAAGGTGACCCTGGGTTGAGGATAGAGGCTACTCCACAAACCAGGTAAAGATAAATAAAAATGTTTAGTATAGAACCGACCTCGTCCGGCTAAGATAGAACTCAAAACCTCTGTCACGGTAGCACTTTGGGTCCCTTACTCATGGTGTTCTTACACCATGCCCCCTACTGACGAGGGGATGGCGTACAAAGTTCTTGGGCGCAAGTTAAGAAAGTAAGTAGGAGGTGCATTGGCGGTGATAAAAACTATAGTAGCCATGGGGGTAATGGTACCTCTCGATGATACAAAAGTTACCATGAGAAAAAATTGTACAACTTTGGAAATCACAAGAAATGTAGACTGAGGTATTTAACTTGGTCAGTGAGTACGAGTATGTCTACTTTTAGCTTCAAGAAGGGGCATATTCTGGCTAGTTTTAGGTTCAAACGGTCACTTTGTATAGTAAGCTGTCTTCGAAATAAGGAATTTTCGAAAACTATCCTTTTATGTCGACAAGCTCTCTATTAAAATGTGTGACATTTTAAAAACAATTTCCCCGTAGATCGTGACAACGTAAACGTGATGGCAGAAAGTTTCGTCAACTGCAAGGTGTCTAATATCTTGGGAGAACATTCCGCTTGTAACGTATTCAACTCTGTAACGTGTGTTGAACTCTGTGTGCTCCACCGCCTTCGGCCTTAGCTTTTCCGCCTTCATGATCACAAGCGTTAAGAGCATGTTCGCTACGCTCACATCCTCGCTTCGGCCTTCGGCCTCAGACTTACGATGTTTTTTACTAAAGGCTATATACTACATATAATTAAACGAAAACACATTTTAAATTTCAATAAAATTGGACTACTGATTCCTCTGTTACAGTGAAAAATCACGTTTTTGGCCACCCTTTTCAAACGGCTTGATGGAAGTTTTTGGTATACTAGTGTACAACACAAAAGTACATAATTATTTCAAATGTCATTAAAATCTGACAAAATTGACGGATTTTAGATCATGGAAACCCGTATTTTGGTAAAAGCCCCCCCGCCCAAAGGGGGGTTCCGATAGTCCGGTTTTGCTGGTTAACGAACTTGACCCAGATATTTACAATAAGAACATTTGCACCAAATTTGGTGCATATATACATACATACAGGTTCGGTGCTCATTTCACGGTCCCGGGCCTGGTTTTCACCATGTTGACGGCTTGAATATCTCATTTTTCCAAAGGAAGTTCGATAACAAGAATTACTCCAAAAGTGTGGTTGTGAGTGGGAGCCGGAGAGGAGTGCGCGTGCGCAGTCTGCTGGGGTTGGAGTGGCAGTGGGACGAGCTCGCGCGGTCGCGCCACACCTTGACGTGTCCGAATATCGGGTCTCGGCCTCAGCTAGTAGAGTGTATACTATAGACGATATTTAGGTGAAAGTGGGATAATATAGTGGCCGACACCCTCAGACCCATTGTCAGTCGGAGCCTCTTTGCATGTGAAATTAGTGGATCACGAATTTGTCGGTGGGACTACGCGCTGGGCCCTGTATAAGTGGGCTCCGAGATACCTGGTCGAACTAGGGCGTTCGGTTGTAGAAGTGTATTTGTTTGGAAATCAGTTTTCGGTTGCTTTGTTACCGTCATTGTTTACACATTGTCATTGTTTACTTTGGCTCTTCATATTTTTTCGTAGGGATCATTTGTGTAAGTTTTATTAATTGTCTATACATTTTTAGATCTTAAATTGCTATGCTAACTCAGCAATAAGCTCCACACACTCTATATTTACCCTTTTCTTTGACTGATGCCGTCAATTAAATTGTAAATACATGTGGCTGTCTATTTATTCTGTGTTTAAAGCTAAAAGTATTCTACTGGTAAATGATGATAAGTTCTTTCCATTTTAGACTAACTACCAGCTAGAAATGGGACCTATACAGACGTATGGACTAGAAACACAATAACTTTGTATACACAAACTCTCAAAGAAATCATTTGTTATATATTAGACCATAAAAACAAAGCGGTAGGAGTTTTCCTAGATTTTCAAAAGGCATTTGATTGTTTAGATCACCGTACCCTTTTCAAAAGGCTGTATAATATTGGAGTCCGAGGAGTTTCTTTAGACTGGGTAAAATCATACTTATTAAATAGGACTCAGACTGTAAAGCACACAACTAATAACGTGCAGTCCGGTAAATTAGGTGTATATTGCGGAATTCCTCAGGGTTCAGTGCTTGGGCCCATCCTATATATTCTGCACACCAACAGCATCACAAAAACATTTACAAACCTAAACACTACCATGTACGCTGACGACGTCGCTCTTATTTTTGAAAACAATAACATAGAAGATTTGGAAATAGATAGCTTTTTAAAACTAACAAACCTTTACCAATACTTTAACACCAATAACTTCGTCAATAACACGTCAACCCAAATAAAGCCAGCTGCGTTTATTTTTCTAAATTACTTTTCAATACTCAGCTCATCCCCAATATATCTATGGATAACTTTGAACTACCTTTAGATACGAAAGTAAAATACCGAGGTGTCATTTACTCTGTGGTGGAAGTGGCCTAACAAAGTTTCCTCACGACCTCTCAGTTTTATTCAAAATTTTTAAGTATAAAGTAAACGATATAGGTTTATTTTGTTTTAAATAAGCTATATAAAGATATTTTGATTAAATGACGCCTAAAAGTGTGGTATCGTGTGGTCATTGTGGCAAAGAACTGTCAAAAACCGGTGACTATGCCTACTGCAATGGGTGTAGTGCAGGTTTTCACCTGGACGACTGCAGTGTGAATGTACAAACTTGGAAGAAAATGAGTAAAACTGCTCAAGAGGCTTGGAGGTGTGTATCTTGTAAGACTGTTACCAGAAAAGGTTCTTCGTCCTCTTTGCAAAATCCTAACCAACACCAAAATGTCACTGAGGAAAGTGAGGTTAGTAGCATAGGCATATCGAAAGAAATCCTATCCAAGGTTACTAATTTGCTAACTATGAAACTACAATTGGATACTATTGAAAAGGCGATGGAGTTTACGGCAAGTAAATATGATGAACTGTTGAATCTAGTGAAAACATTGTCTGAAGAGAATAATCAGCTGAAAAAGAAAGTAGAGATACTTGAAAGAAAGGAGGCTGAGTCAAGAGTCTTGACGGAGGAATTGGAGGCTGAAATAGCCGATCTAAACCAATACGGAAGAAGATGCAACCTGGAAATCCAAGGACTAACGGTGGTGGGTGACCCTAGGTCAGAGAACATGGAACAAGTATTGGATAGTGTTGCTTCCAAGATCGGAGTCCAGTTCAGAAGAGAAGAGGTGCACAAAGCTCACCGACTACAACCAAGGAACGACGGAAAACCGGCAACCATCATCGTACAGTTCTTCTCCCGTGAGGTGCGAGACGAATGGATCCAGGCGGGGAAACGGGCAAGGATACAAGGAGTTTACTTCAACGAAAACATCTGTGCCTACTTCAAGAACCTTCTCAAGGACACTAAAATCAAGGCTAGGGCATGTAACTACTCCTATGTTTGGTGGCGAAGTGGGAAAATCATGGTAAGGCGTACTGAGGGAGACAGAGATGTACTGGTCATTAAAAGTAAGAAAGATTTGGCCAAGCTTAAGTCAAACTAAAGTAGTAGTACCGAATCCGAATAAGAACATCTCTGTCACCTGACATATGCTTAAAGTAATAGGCCTACTAACCCTAGATTTAGGCTTATCATGCCATAGCTGTAGATATAGATTTAGCATTAATACCTGTACTATTAGAATAATTATTTATCAGAGCTTGAATACCTTCTCAGAGTGTAATTTTCTCTTCCATATTTTGTGTAAGTGGTTTTTTATTGTTATACGTTGTATTAGACGGATTAATAAATGGCTTTTGGTTTTTGAAGTGAACCATGGAGTTAAGTTTTGAAGTCAAAGTAGATTTTGATGAAGATTTAGAGCTAGAAAGCTGGTATAACAGGTTAATTCAAACAGCTAACAATAAAACAAACTTAGATTTTGTCTATTTGAATATTAGATCAATTAGGACTAACTGGGATGTTTTCCAAGTACAAATCATGAATTATAAGGACAAACTAGATATAATTGTTCTTGCGGAAGTTTCATGTACAGAATCAGAAGTAAATTTATATAACTTAGGAGGTTTTGAAAAGATCTATAAACTCAGAAACCAAAGAAAAGGAGGAGGGCTTATCTTGTTTTTAACACTAACACAATCACTTGTACCCAAGTTATCCTCAATACCCATGCCTTTGAAAGTGTCACTTGTCTTGTTGAGCCAATTGGAAACAATGATGTTGAACCTACATGTATTCATGCTGTGTACAGGCCACCCTCTTCGTCAACTAACATACCTATATCTGAAGCACTTACAGAACTAGACACATCTTTACAGACTCTTTCAACACACAAAGAATTAGTGTTAATTGGAGACACAAATATCAACATTCAGGTTCAGGGAGACATCAGTACCGAGTATGAAACCACACTTGCCAACTGGGGTCTGGAAAGAGGAATCTGGAGTAGCACAAGAGATTAAAGCTGGTAAGCTGAGTCAAACTTGTATTGACCATATTTATCTCAGAAGTACTGCAGACACTATCAAAACAGGGGTTGTTAAGATTAAAATATCAGATCATTATTTGATAGCTGGGAAACTAGCTTGGAAGCCTAAAACCTCAGTAAAGCTATTGGTTCAGACGTTTGTAAAAGGATAAACAAAAGCTCCTGAGAAGCAAACTCTGTGAATTTAATTGGAATAGTATTGATTTAAGAAGTACAAATGATGCGTTGACTGAGCAAATTCAAAATATCTACAAAGCATGTACAGAAGAAATATCCAGTAAACAAGATACTTCGAATAATTACCAGAATTGCAGAAGACAGAAAAATTGCCCTATCAAAGGTTGGATGGATTATTATTTGGTAGAAATGGTTAAAGAAAGAGACAGGCTATTTAGAAAATGGAAACGTTCTCCGAATAATGGAAATTATAGACATGAATACAACACATACCGAAATATGGTAACCAGAAACATAAAAAATAAGAAGGACAGTTATTACAGAACTATTTTTGAAGAAAATAAAGGAAATTTAAAAGAAACTTGGAGCAATTTAAATTGGCTTATGGGAAGAAAAAGAAAAAGTAATATTGATGAATTTATAATTAATGGAATGGGCAAAAAGAAAACTATTAATGAAATACTAGAAGGGTTTGCACAGTTTTTCGCCGAAGGGGTTAAAAACATAAAGCATACATGTCCATTTCAAGAGAATTTAAGAAACAGAACAGACTTAAATCCAAACTTAGACCAGCTTCAATGCGTGCAAAGCCTACACATCCCTAAGGCAAATACTGATGCTATAAAAAGTGTTGTGGAATCAATGAAAAGCAACAAGGCGCCGGGTAATGATGGGATTAGAATGAAAGATGTAAAGGAAGTATTTGGTAGCGGGACAGGCTTGGTGAAGATTACTGAACTCATAAATGCCAGTCTGAAGGAGGGCTGTTTTCCTGACTGCTTAAAAACATCAATAATAAGGCCAATTTATAAAAGTAAAAACAGACAACTTTTCGAGAATTACCGCCCTATAGCCATATTACCATCAATAGAGAAGATACTGGAGAAATATGTTTTAAACCATCTAAATAAATACTTGGAAGAACACAAAATATTGAGCTCTAAACAGTTTGGATTCCAGAAAAATAAAAGTACGGAAGATGCTTTGGAACTATTTTCTAGCAAAGTAAATACATTCCTTGACAATAAAAAACACGTTCTAATTCTTTACATTGACCTGTCAAAAGCTTTTGATACTATTGAGCATGAAGAAATAGCCGCATCATTGTCACGTATAGGAATAAATGGGCCACCCCTAAATTGGTTTAGGAGCTATCTAAAAAACCGGCAGTTCATAGTTAAACTGGAAAACAATTTTAGTAAACAGAAAAGTGTTTACTACGGAGTACCCCAAGGAAGCCAGTTAGGACCTGTCTTATTTATTATCTACATGGATAGCATTATTAAAAGTATTAACGACAGTGACGTCTTTGCTTTTGCGGATGACCTGGCCATTGTCAGTGGACATAAAGATTTATTATCTGCAGAGAGAATAATACAGAATGATTTTGTAAAATTTTGCACACTTGCACATGACAAAGGGCTAATTGTGAATCAAGACAAAACCTTTCTTATGCACGTACACACAAGGAATATGAGAATAGAAAGAGATCCAATAGTGAAAATACACAACTGCGAGTGCATACATAAGAATACACACCTGACAGATAGATGTGATTGTAAACTCATTAGGATTGTGGAAAAGACGAAATACCTAGGCATAATTGTGGACAGTAAGTTCTCATGGAAAGACCAATGTATTGAGGTTCAAAGAAAATTAAATATTTGTATGGGCGCATTTTACAAAATTCAGAATAAGATCAGTAAGGATGTAAAGATGTCGGTATATAAGGCGCTGGTAGAATCAGTACTACGGTACGGGATAGAGGTATGGGGAGCAGCCGCTAAAACAAACATTGACAAGGTAAAAAAAGCGCAATTTAAATGTCTAAAGGCACTAGGACTTATAAACCAAGTACACGACTTAAACAATGTTACATATTCTTTTAAAGATCTAAACATCTTAACACCAACCGGATTATATACCCTAAAGAAAATTACAAGGTACAAAGAAAATTCACTTCTAAGAGTAAAAAACGAAAAATCTGTCAACACAAGATCAATTTTAAAATATATGGTTCCACCCATAAACACTCTGTTTGGAAAAAGAATTCCAGAGTACGAAGTTCCGACCCTGTACAACACTTTACCAACGGAAATAGAAAACACACGCAGTCTTTCTGTATTTAAGAGAAAACTTTTAAAGTGGCTTATAGAGAAGGAAACAGTTACCTGAATTTTAAATTCAATACCGAAGTAAAATTGAATACCTCAAGATAGGATAATCCAAACGGAAACAAGCTGGTAATTTTTCACACCCTCCCTTTCACACCATTTTTCACACTCCCAACCCATCACTACACTTCCTACTCCGTTCTCACGAAAATATTTTAAAGCACAACCACAGACAGTAACACGCGCCACAAGGAATACACCGAAACTGGTCACAATATCTACACAACACTCCTTCTCCACAAGACAGGTAGAGCAGGTATACACAAACCCAAGCCAGGGGACAATAGAGTGACTCATGTCAGGAATCTGCCCTTTTCTCATAATCAGAGTGTGTTATCAGTCAGACAAGATACCAGCAAGGGCATAGTATAGCTGATAGCGTCAACGTAAATTCCATCCGTCCTTACTCAAGTACTGCATATTGAAAACATGTATATTATTGTTGGTTAGTAGTAATTATTCTATTTATTCAGATCAACCAATAGAAAATTAAGTAATAAAAAAGAAACAAATTTTAAGTGTCTTGATCTAAATGTATATATATATATAAAACCATAACCATAATTATTCATATATCATATATCATATTAACATAAAACCCACTTCTGCCACGGTAGGAGATTTTTTGTAATTATAAACATAAGTAAATGATGTTAATAGTTAAAACCGGCCTGTCCGTCAAGTTCTTCTTGGACAGGTCAAATCCTGTAACACTGTGAAAATAAATAAATAAATAAATTTTTTATGAATCTTTTTCGTGGACATCTCATGTTAATTTTGTTCCAAACTTTTATCCCAATTACTCTTGCTGAGTAGATTTGCCAACTATCAGAGTTTATTTCTTATGAGATTAATTTATTCCTCACTTATAGAATCCAGATTAAGATACGGTATTGTTCTTTAGGGCTCAACCTCTCACGTCAACCTTTTGCGCGTTTTTCGCTTGCAAAAAAGGGCAATCCGCATAATGGTGAGGACATACAGTAGGGCTCACTGTAGAAATCTTTTTAAATCCCTAAAAGTTTTGACATTACCATCAATATATATATATATATTTGAAATAGTAATGTTTTACAAATTTAAGTGTACCACATCTATAACTGGCGCAGATACCCATGATTACAACTCTAGATACAGACATAATCACAGACAACTTCCCCATAGACTTGAAATCGCGGCTAAACTACCACAAAATTTCGGTCCTAAATTACTAAATCATTTACCTCTAACAAGAATTCATATAACAAATTTAAAAATGCTTTAACCAAGTATCTTTTAGACAGAGCTTATTACTCTGTAACTGAATTCCTCAACTCATCTTAACTTTATATTATTTAAATAAATGTATAGAATAGTTCAAAGTTACTTGCATGATTGTCCAATACCTAGTGGTATTTCATTACTTTTAAAAATAATAGTATCAACTTGTTGTTTTATAATCAGCTATTAACTGAAAAGGATGTTTTATTTTAGTTTTCATAGAATTTTAGTGTTAATATGTTGACGTTTGTAATACAAACGTATATTTGTCATTCTACAATAAATGATTTTGATTTGATTTGATATCAGATATTAATTAATAGTGGCAGTCCGTAGTACTAAAACTAAAGCTTCATGCGACAACACTAATACTACTTCTATACATTACGAGTACACTACAGGACACAAAGCTAGAACATTTTACAGTTATATATACGGTCAAATATTGCCCAACTCAGGTACTGATAACGGCATATTATGGAGTAGTCTTCTCTCACCTATCCTACGGAGTAGAGCTGTGGGGAGGCTGAAAATCGAAAACTTTTCCAGAATTTTAATTCTTTAAAAAGAGGCAGTCAGAACCAGGGCCGTTTTTAGGATATTTAGGCCCCTAGGCTCGATTGTGGTGCGGGCCCCCCAGGCAGCGGGAAGGGTTCGAAGACAGGAGTGAGAGACAGGTGTTTCAGGGGTATGTAATAAAGTGTAAAATTTTTTCAATGTTAATTTAATGAACCACTATGTATGTACATATTGTATTGCAGCTGAAGTTAGAACTATAACAATGATTTAACTTGTGATGCTTATGGGTTGCCGCCTTAGCTTCTCAGTAACAAAGGTTTGAATGGTCTGGTCGAAATTCATTTGCCTTAAAACATCATTTTCAATGTTGAGTAAGGCCACATTGTTCAGTCTGTCCTCTAGCATAGAGGTTCTAAGTCGGTTTTTGATTAGTTTTAGTTTTGAGAATGATCGTTCTGCAGAACAGTTTGTCACCATCAGGGTAAGATAAATTCTTAAGACAACCTCAACGTTAGAAAAGCACTCTTTTAAGTTGTTTTCCAATATAAGTGGGTACATCCATCTCTCCACACTGATGTGTTCATTCTCCCTCTTCTTAAGCTCGGACTTCAATTGCATGGAAACACAAAAGCTCTTGAATTGAATGAGCTCGTTTGCCAGTTCATCATCCAAGTCTTCCTCATACGTTTCTACCAAGATTTTGCTTGAAGAAATTATTTCATCATTAGATAGTGAGTGTAATTTATTGAGGAACCCAAAACGTGTGTTAACAAGTTCATAAGCTTGTAGCCTCATCCTTAATGCATTATAAAACTCATCTATAATGGTTAGGTAACTCTGGGTTCTGAATGTTTCCTTCGGTAACAATTCTACCTCAGGAGCTTGAAAACTTTCGATTTCGGCCAACCTTACATTTACTTTGCGTTGGCGCCATGATTCATTGCCATACTCAGTACAATCAGTCAGTGTTATGGCTCTTTCCTCATACTCATAGAATATGTCTCGCTTACTCTGTATAAAATCTTTCAAGGATGAAATCATTGAAAGAAAAATGAGGTAGCCGTGTTCAAATCCAGTCTGGGATTTTTAGGGTTTCGCTTGTTCTGTTAACTTGAGCTAAAATGTCATTCCAAAACAAGGCATAGATCCCAGTTTCAAGTTTGGCCATTGTCTTAAGCAAACTCAATGCAATGTACAGTGCCCAGCACAATGTATCCAAACTGCCAAGTTGTTTTCTTCTTTTACTAAGGCTTGCAGACCATTTTTTGGTGACCCCAGTTTCTCTCTCCCTCAGACTCTCCCCTCCCGCTCAGAGTTGAGTGCGGCGCCTTATGACTCATCCTATCCGACTACTACCACACATTGTGAAAACCCACTATTGAAATTTCACACACACAAATACAATTTCGACACCCAAATTATTTGACTATTTGAGCTTCGTCAATATCGTAAATTGATTTTATTTTTACTTTTTTAATTTGTGGTGCGGGCCCCTAGGCGCGAGCCTGCGTAGCCTGCGCCTAAAAACGGCCCTGGTCAGAACAATAGCAAAGCTACAATGGAAAGATTCGTGTAGACCAGCATTTAAAAAATTGAAACTGTTGACATTACGTTGCCTTTAGATACTTGCCTCTTTTTGGACAAAAGTGCGACTTCGTAAGAGGGAGTAACATCCACTCTTACGAAACTAGGGACAGGGAGAAGTACCGAACCGGGAAACACAGAACAGTAGCTCATGAGCGTTTGCCTTCTCAGGCAGGAGTTCAACTCTTCAACAGGCTGCCAAATTTCATTAAACGTGCGCTTGTGCCAAATTCGCTTGAAACAAATTTTGGTCGCAGAAGCATTCTACGATACAAACTACTTGGGATCCGCGTAAACAGACCACGGACCAAGGGGCCATGGTGTAATAAGTATACTTATTATACCATGCAAGGGGCTAGACTGGAACAAATTCGAGTTAACGAGAATTTAGTGAAAGCAAATGTTGTATGTTTGAATGGGATTTCGATGTGTACGAATGCAAAATCTTAAACACTAAATAGTATAAACACAGACTAGAGAAAGAGTCCGTTAGTCTATGCTATATGTTTCACGGAATAAAGGATTAATTTTATTTATTTACGGTCATGTTACGGGCAAAGAGAATGATTGGGAAACAGGTGAGGTGGAATGGGGAGGTGGAATGCGATTGGAAACGAGTGTTAGTGTAGCTGTAGCTGTTGCTGTACATGACTGGAATGCCCTCGGGTGTGCGTCACACCGTCAGTACGGAGCAGAATTGATTCCTGCATTTTACATTACCGGCTGCCCAAGAATTACACAAAGGTCTTCCCTCGCCGGTCTAAACACATACACTACATATGTTTCATCGTTTGGGTGTTTTGATTTTGCAAGTCGTTTACGAATCTGTATTACAATCTCGCACCGACAGTAAAAATCTAAATTAAAAAATGCATGGAAACGATAATTTAAATTAATTTTTAATACAATACGTTAACCTGAGCATACTATAGAACCACTACATTCAAACTGTTCTGGGCTGTTGATTGAAACTGAACAGGTGTGTACAGTTTAGTTTTACACTATTACCATCAGACTTGTCAAAATCGCATTTGAAAGGACGAAATTAGATTCGGGAGAAGCTTTGCGCACATATTTGTTATTTATATTTCAGATTTCGGGATCGACATCACAATTCGCAAAGAAACCTTGCTGAATCGACATTTTGACTGTTTTACAGCGACACAAAACAAGACAAGATTGATCCGCTGCTTGAGGAAACTATCTGAGAACCCTACGCACCGAGCTCGTGAGGATCATGTCTTCTTCCTGTGTGAAATGGTATATGAAATGTAATGTAGATGAGGGCTAGAGGAAGTGCGAATGGGCGTCTGCGCTGTACACGCCGGACACATTGCGCAGTGATCGTGGAGGAACCGGGCCTTTACGCATGCGCTTTACCGACAGGTCTACTTACTCGCCAATGCACTATCTCTATAATACTTTATAAAGACTTTCTTAAAATAATGTATAAAAGTCTTCTAGCTAGAAAAGAGACCGATTCGTATGATCGCAAACATGCTCTTTAGAGATTCTTGTCGACCAACCTTCAATGGTATGCAACTTTTAACTCTGCGTTTTCTATATGATTCGATTATAAACGTCTAAGTGAGCGTAAACACGCGACCAAGTCATTTATGACTTGTCTCAAGTATGAGACAAGGGGCAGGGACAACTACTGAGCTGAGTAACGCAGAACGGTAATTTTCTTAGCACCTATCTTCTAAGGTGGGTGTTAAATTCCGCAACAGTGGACTCCTTTCGAAATGTCTCATCGATTTGACCTTCGAATTTAATTTCAACTTTTCAAACGGGTTTAGGAGTGCACTCGTACGAGACGAGACACAGAAATGAACACCGACAAACCCAACATAGATTAGAAATCGCGGCCTCCCTTCTCCAAAGTTTGGGGCCAAAGCTATTCAATAAACTCCCTAATAAAATAAAATGCGAGGAAAATTCCTACAAATTTAAATCCCTTTAAAACGATTTCTCATGAATGGAGCTTTTTACTCTGTTGGTGAGCATTAAAATTTTGACAATAGTAACGTATTGAATTAATTTAAGTAATGTAAAAACCGATTGAATTGTATATTATTGTTATTGTATATTATTGGAAACTGTGTATTATTTTTCAGCGTGTAAAAAAAAGTATATTTGACGTTTGTAATACAATTGTAAAATTGTCTTTTGCAAATAAACGATATTGATTTGATTTTTGATTTGAGTGTTAAAACTAGTATAAAACGCCTTTTAGCGTCAAAGGCATTTTATGGCCATCGAGTTTCCAGCAAGTAGTTGAGAGAGGCCGACCATTGTGGGAAGAATTAGAACGTGTAGGATGGTTCGGTGTATTTTTGTATTTCTCTAGGAGGTAGTAGGAGTCTAGGACAGAACTACCTCTGGATAAACCGTGACGCCGGATAAAACATGTATACACGTACACGTGTGTCTTATAAGTTACATGTATACCCGTATATGTGTATACTCTCTACAGCTCGCATTCCTTGTCCGATTTTCATGAAATTTGGTACAAATGTTCCTTTTGTAAATTAAAATATGTTTTTTCAATAAATAACTACTTGTCTGCAAACCCCTTTAGAGTTCAAAGTCTTCAAAATTTATTTTCATCCAGTTAGACAATTCAAAGATTTGTTTGTATCAATGTTTGTATTAAAATTATCTTAGTAAATGTTTGGACAGTTAAGTTAAATTTGTCTTGTTTAACGAGGTGAAGTTAGGACTATGAAGTCCTCTCTACCACTCAATCTCGCCCTTTACTCAGCGACATCGTAAGTCAATTTACAAATCGTGAGTGGTGACTGTGGGGATCGAACCCGCGCCACCGGAGTGATCAGCTCCGGAGTCGCGCGCGATACCAATCCCCACCGATCCGCTAACCTGTTTTAAAACAGTACAGACTAGCGAGGAGACAATATAAGAGGAGCTGGAAAGGGATGAATGCTGAGGTGATTTTCAATGGAGGTCCGGCAGAGAAGAAACCTTTAAATTTGCACCGTCCTCAGGGACGAAGCCTTTCCTCGTCAATGTCTCGATGAGACGGCACAATCGACATTTCCCCCGCAGCCTCACTTTGTGCGTCTATCCCTGAGGAAACAATAAGTTGACAAAGATCTATGTCTCACTGTCAAGTGTAACTTGAATAGGTATGCCTTGGAAAACCCGGAATCGGCGTTAAGGGTCTGCCTCATTGGTCACCTCAAAGAGAGGCTGAATTCGTCCGCTCAAGGAAAAAACGACAACGCGCACGTAACAATTAACTAAACAACGAGCCTTCTTTCAACTGATATGGCTTAACTGTCTAACTAAGCACTTGCATGTAATAAACTTCCAGGTGAAATTAAACAATTACCTAGCCTAGATATGTTCAAACGCAGACTAAGATGTTATCTCTCTCGAAGGGTCCTTTATAGTTTGTCGGAGCTTTGACATGTTCTTAGCCCTTATTAAGCTATTTTAAACTGTCTTAGTTTTATTTATAGAATTTAAGAGTTATTTGTATATTTATTGAGACATTATGCCTGACTTGCATCGAAATGTAATTGTACATATTATGATGTGAATAAAGAATTTGAATTTGCATGGGTTTCCGATGGCCCGTGTTTATTTTTAATTTACAATTTTTTTCATTAATAAACATAATATATTTGGAAACTAGAGGGGATTTCCGACACGTGTATAGAGCCCGATTTCTCATAAGTTGTTTAATAATTTCACAAATAAACTTTGAAATTGTTAAAGTTTTAGTGCATTTAAATTAAATCTTTTAAATTTTTAACGTATAATTAAAAACACGTTCCAAAAAACGCGTTGGAAAACTCCTCTAGTTTTTAAAAATACATGTTTTTTTTAATGTAAATATTTTTTGAAAGGTGAAGCGTCGCCGTACAGCTGAGGCAGACCCAAAAAACATGTCCGTCCATATTTCTGATTACTGTTCTTTTAGGCTAGCTCGTTACTAATGTTGTGTGTAATTTTTTAAGTAACTTCTCACCTGAAGACGGGGCCAGATTCTAGATGCCGAAACGCCGTGTACTTTTTGTTCACTCAAAAACGATGGAATACGTCTGAGTTGTTGTAATTTTTCAACGCAAAACCAGGAAAGGGTTTCCTACTGACTTATCAGGTTCGTGTGTGTGTGTTGCAAGAGTTGAAGTTAAAGAAGCCAAGTTCCGAAAGTTCGGACTTGGTTGTTTGGCACCTCGGCTTTGGCACTCACTCCATTTTTCACCCTTGTCCGTGTTGCATCCCATGATCCCCATCCCTATACCCACCTCCACACCCTCCAGCCACTTGCCACTTGCGACTTTCAGCCCATATTTATTTTAAAATATAACTGGAATGGACATAGTAATAACGTATCGTCAATTACACACGATTCTTAGTGTCCAAACAAAAGAACACGACAACAAAACCTGTAAACAAATAAAGTACAAAACATTGCTCGCGGGCTCTTGTATTGTATGTATGCACATCTCAACCTATACTAAGATACCCTCAGATTTAAAATTGTAGTATAACAGCATTTTATAGCTATGTAATGAGGGAAATGTTAAAATTTTGATTGGTATAGAATAAGTCTTACACGGCATTCGTCTATGCACTCCTGCCATAATTCGTACGGCTCTTTTTTGCAGCCGAAATATTCGTATGAATTCAGTACTTGCTGCTGAGCCCCAGAGCAGTATACCGCACCTCAACCGTGACTCAATAAGGGGAGGTTTAGATAAGCCGTAGAAGACAGAAATCGTGGTATTTTGAGTATCTGCTCAATACAAATTATTGAGATGTTACTTTTGAACATAATGAATTTTCCCAGATATGTGTAATTGTATGATATTATATACATGGAAATTAAGACCAATTTCTGTATGTGTACTGCTATAATTATATTCTCCACGAATTGCTAAGGTGGCTTCACGCGGGGCGAGCCACCAAATGATCTGCTTGGTAGTACCGGCACATAATTATAATATACCCAAAGAAGAACGTAAATCTGAACCAACATGCCACCTGAACTAAGAAATCGAACCAAAGGTCAGAGCTTTTAGAGGCGTCGGCTGGCTTCCCGTGGGCTAAATTGTGGTTTGTGATGCGATATCTCCTACTATTTGAGGGTTGTTAATTGTTTTACTGTATATGAAAGATGCGGTGGGCGAATGGGTACACTATGGACGATATATGATCAACTGAACTCGTTAATACTTAATAGTGAGTAAAAGAGAGTTGAAACCAGTCAGGATCTGTGTGGACAAATTTCGCGAACAGAAGAGTGATCTGCAGACTGAACTTGAATAAAGAAGTGAGTGGTGACTGATGAGTCAAAACTTGGCAAGAATTCAACACTCAACTGTTAGCTGTTAGTTGCTAGTTTCGATCATTACTGTTAGCCAATGGGATTCCCTTCATTTTGCTAATCACTTAGAAACCCCTTGCAATTCCTACACTCTGCGCGCCTAGGAGAAATGCAATGTATGATGGATTGGACCAGCAAGTGCACAGGTGTAGGTGTGCACCTCTATCAATCTACCCGGCAGTGGCGGGGGTGAAGGGGTGACCGGCACGTCACCATGTCCTGTAACCCTCTGCACCCCTGTACTCCCTACAATACGAGTCTCTAGGAGAAATGCAGTGTATGATGGATTGGACCAGCAAGTGCACAGGTGTAGGTGTGCACCTCTATCAATCTACCCGGCAGTGGCGGGGGTGAAGGGGTGACCGGCACGTCACCATGTCCTGTAACCCTCTGCACCCCTGTACTCCCTACAATACGAGTCTCTAGGAGAAATGCAGTGTATGATGGATTGGACCAGCATGTGCACAGGTGTAGGTGTGCACCTCTATCAATCTACCCGGCAGTGGCGGGGTGAAGGGGTGACCGGCACGTCACCATGTCCTGTAACCCTCTGCACCCCTGTACTCCCTACAATATGAGTCTCTAGGAGAAATGCAGTGTATGATGGATTGGACCAGCAAGTGCACATGTGTAGGTGTGCACCTCTATCAATCTACCCGGCAGTGGCGGGGTGAAGGGGTGACCGGCACGTCACCATGTCCTGTAACCCTCTGCCCCTGTACTCCCTACAATACGAGTCTCTAGGAGAAATGCAGTGTATGATGGATTGCACCAGCATGTGCACAGGTGTAGGTGTGCACCTCTATCAATCTACCCGGCAGTGGCGGGGGTGAAGGGGTGACCGGCACGTCACCATGTCCTGTACCCTCTACACCCCTGCACCCTCTACAATCTGCACCTCTAGGAGAAATGCAGTGTATGATGGATTGCACCAGCATGTGCACAGGTCTAGGTGTGCGCCTCTATCAATCTACCCGGCAGTGCTGGTGGTGAAGGGGTGACCGGCACGTCACCATGTCCTGTACCCTCTACACCCCTGCACCCCCTACAATCTGCACCTCTAGGAGAAATGCAGTGTATGATGGATTGGACCAGCAGGTGCACAGGTGTAGGTGTGCACCTCTATCAATCTACCCATGAGCGGCGGGGGTGAAGGGGTGACCGGCACGTCACCATGTCCTGGACCCTCCACACCCCCTGCACCCCCTACAATCTGTGCCGCGTGCTGCTGATTAAATAACCAGGGTAATTTATCGTACTTCTCCCTCAGTTTGTCACGTACCCCTGCCAGTTCGCCAGATAGAATGGTACAGGTGGTGACCAGTGAGAATTAGGTTGGTATGACAAGTCACAGTTTATAAACGTTGTACGATATTTTTAAATAATGCAGACCTTTTCTAACTTAGTCCCCACTTTAAATTGTAATGTATCTATGGATTTATTAATATATATTTAATATTTTTAATTCCATTATACTCACTCTGTTGGTGCGTAAAATATGGTTCATTTATTGAGCTTGGTCAGACAGCAATTCGTTGGGTTTTAATTGTCGGTACACCCGGTACGATGGACAAATCAAATTGAATGTTTTTCAACTAGCAAACTCATCAACCCAACAGCGGGCCTAACTCTGAGTGTGTATAACTGGATTGATTACGCCGCGTCCTGCAAAGGGAATCCAAATCCGGCGTGAAAATGCAAAACACGCACGTTTATCAGTCGCTTCGAACACTCTAATCTGGGTATGATTGAATAATGTTCTGTGTTGCGTGAGCTTGAAGTATACAGGGTGTTCGGTAACCGTCCCGCCATACTATTGAATGTCACTCAACTGATCTAAACGCATTTGCATGTGTCCAAAAACGCTTGATTTCTTAACTAGCCGCCATTTTGTTTTGTTATTTACACTGAAAATGTTATCTCCGCGTTACAATGATAGTATGGAAAGCTTCAGCTATTAAAACACGACTGACAATTGCATAGCATGTCCGCAATAAAAAGTTTATTTATCTTTAGTTAGATGCCTTGGTCGGGGGGGTGATCTCAATCATGTTCTTTATTTGAATACAGGTTTATTATTTTTATTGTATATATTGATGTGTTTTAAAAGTTTTTATACTTTCTTGAATTGTATTTGCTTTATAAGATGAACACAACACATTTTCATTTTATGCATTTTTAGAAGATAATTAGTTTATTACATTTATTTGTATGCTCCTGAGCTCTTTATTTGCGTTTATGTAATATTATGATGGAACCCAAAATAATAGAAAATTGTACAAGGGGCCCTATTTTTCTTTGTACAATGCTAGCTTGAGAAACAGGGCTCTTACGAGTATATGAAGACTCTTTTATTTTTATTTTTGATAAGATGAGAAATATGCTTATGTATGTAACAGCTAAGGAATACAATTTATGGTGTACATAGTTATATTGTAAAATACCATGTACCATGTACACAGAAAAATAAATAACTGATTTATTCATCAAAAACGTGACAGTGTAAATGTAAAGTCATATACACTGGATAAAAAAATGCGGTACTTTAACGTTGGGCCTAACATAAATATTCACTTTTGAAACGTTCTTTAACCCAATGTTCCAAACATGTCCCGTGGTTGGGGGGAGGAGGAGAATGAGGCGTCATATCTGCGTGTGCCAAATCTGATAACATTCTCACACTGTATGAAAGCTTAGTTAATTGCAAAGTTTTGGATCAGTTCACCAAATTTCTTCCGATAGATTGAAGTTACATTCAGTCTCATTAACTCTCAGTTGGAAGCATTCGTCTTGTAGACGAGTTTTATTCAGCCTAAAAGATGGTATATTCAATTTCACCTGAACGTGGACTGCAAGTCCAACCGACGTACATAAGGCAAAAACAAATATATAGTATGAACGTATATAGACGGCTAGGTCTTTTAGGCGCTGGAATTATACTAGCTACAATAACTGGTTGTGTCAAAACTGAAAATTCACCGTAATATGATATAATGGTTAGGTTTGTTCTTTAATGTTACTGAGTAACATATCGCAGTGGGTTATAGATTGGGAATCATTTGGACTGCAGTCAATACTTTGAGGTCGAGTTTACGGTATTTGGTTTTGCTAAGGCATTTGAGTAGACGATCAATTTGTGTATCATTCAATCAAAAGTACTACACAAGGTTTTCCAGGCCTGTTCAAAAATACGTCATGCCGTTTTCAAATTATTTGTGCTGAACTATTGATTACGAGATACATCAATTTAAATTTTTAAATTAAAACGTCCTCCCTCAGGCCAAATACATGAGCCGCTACTGTCTTTTGGACAATCGGTATGTCCCCTGCAGGACAGGTACTGTGGAGTCCCGTAGCTGTTGTCCTGCCAGTTGCCTCTAGTCCTGCTGGTCCTGCCAATCCTGCCAGTCCGCCGCTGGGGCGGATTCCTGACAAGCCGCGCGGTCGAGGAGCGTCCGTCAACCGGCTCCTGATGGATCTTTGACGTGCCGCAGTACCGCAGTGCCGCACCAATTAAACTTAATCACCTACTGTTTACCGATTCCGAACTTAGCCTCCTCAATCACTAGGTTCACGAGACGTCATACCCTAACTACAGTACAGTACTAGTATCAGTATGTCGTCCGAGACCTCTAAGGAAAGTTGTACCAAGGAATATCGGTTCTTCAAGGTAACAGTATTATTATACTCGTACGTGAAGATTAATTTGTCTTTCATTTCCAAAATGTACGATAGCGAGTGGGGAGGGTGATGGACGATATAACAGGGTAGGTGGTGATTAAGATTGACGAAAATTGACAGGTTGTTGAATTATGGCACATCGACCTATTTGACAAACTGTTCAGCCATAGCTGGGACGTTTATGAGCAATGAACCGCATCTCTGATTCAGCAAATACGTTTTTACGCTGTCAAAAAGCGTGTTATAAAATTTTTCTAGAAGCGTGATTTTTTTATCTATTTTTACTTTCTAAATTTAGTTTTTCCCCTTAATCTCCACTGAGAAATATTTGATCCCAAAAGCATTCTACAGTACCGTCGAGTTTATGACATCAGTTGACTGGGAGAACGCGTTAGAAGTCGACTGACTGACATTGGGACAAAAGTGGAGACAATTTTAGTAAACTTGAATGATTTATTCACAATACAATAACATTTAACATGTTTCTTATCATTTATATAGATATATCGATCTAAATCGAGCGAATTATAATTGGTATATTATACAAATAACACAAAACACAATAACTGTAGTTTTCTAGAGTGTTATTGAAGCATTCAGGAATTGAGCGAACGGTCTAGTAGGCTACAATTTATTATTGTGTACCAAACGATTTACGCAAGCCTGCCGCAACAAACGATGTTGCATTTCGAGAACTTTACCGTCCATAACACTAACAGGCAATTACAATGTTTCAATTTACGCCTGCGTAGTAAACCTGCCTCGGTGGCACATTTCGAGATGAAATTTAAGGCCCGTAAATCACAACATTGCACGGGTAGGACTTTGAAACGCAGTTGCGTGGTGATGTGAGTTGACACATGCGCAGTGCTTCTGTACAATGTGTAAATATATGACGTGTACATGGTAGACCTATACTTTACATACAAGTTTTCTAGCTGTGAGTTGTGACGCCAGTAGTCAGTCACAACTCTTAAATTTATTGTTTCCCAGAAGCTCGCCTCTGAACTAACCCGACGGTTATTTCCAGTAGCGGACACCCACCGTGATCCGGCCATCTACTACACCCGCTACACCCGCTGCTACAAACGCTGCTACACCTGCTACACCCGCTGCTACACCTACTGCTAAACTCGCTGCTAAACCCGCCTCAGCCCCTGCTTTACCCGCTACACCCGCCCGCTGCCACGCGTTCATTTCTTTCTGCCGCTCAACTGCCTTTCTTCAATGTCATTCGCGCAGATCAAAATCGCCATTTCATTAACGCCGTCAGCGCCCTGGCTGCTGCGATCGCCGTAACTCGCCGCTATATGCCGCCCATCACGCCGGCTCAGCTGCGTCCACATCGTGCATTTCGTGTCGCTCACATCGTAAACCGCTGACACTCGACTCTTTCCTCGATACCTTCAGCTATCAACTCGCCAGCCTAACGCCACTTTTTCTTTCACGCGTATTTCGCCACTTTCACGCCCGCTATTTCTCGCTGTCGAATCGACAATGAATGTTATCGATGCCGCCCGTACGCCGGCAATGCGCCATCCTGCGTATCATTTCTTCGCCATTTCATGGCTCAACCGCGCCACTCAGCTCATCATAACCAGCTACGCCGCCGTCCTTCCATTTCTTTCCCTGTTCCTTTCCTTCCTTTCTTTCCTTACACCACTGATTCCATTCCATTCCTTCATCCGTTCATCCCATTTCTTTCTCCGACTCGATTCTATAATTTGCTCTTAAATAACCTGATCTCGGTTTCGAAGAGTCTTGCCGTAAAAGCTGCTTAAGCCATAGCTATGGTTATTTATAGTTTTGATAAAATATGTATTTAGTGTGAGTGTATTCTGCAGTGTAATAACACAGAGAGATTGCTGGTACTGTATAAAACGTATTAGCTTCCTTGCAAACGAAGCTCTATTCATTGAGAGCACTTATTCGATATCTTACCTCATTGTACAGAATGAGATGGTAGATTACTTTACTATTCAAGCTTGTTATAACATATACAGTGTGCTTGTTATCTTCTGAAACGTCTTGATGATGTTCTTTCAATGGTACATGATAGAGATGTCAATTTCGCTACCTCACAAATACATTAAATTGCACCACGTGTTCAGATAGTTGCTATCCAGTGGTCCACGGGGAGTCAGACGAAAGTCTAGTGAAAGCATAGATTATGTGGCATATCGGGAGAGGTCGTTATCTGTGAAATATGTACGCCTCAATTGGTTGACTGGCTTTTGGAAAATTGTCAACTGTTTAAAATTGGGAGTTCAAGGATCCCTCAGCTGCGTGGCGACGCTTTAATTCAAGGGCGGCCCATTTATCACCCCTCAAAATAATTTTTACCCAAAGAGTATTTTGAAGAGAAAATTGCCATTCAAAAATTGTATCTGAAACGTGATACTTTAACGCTGAGTAATGTTAAAATGGGTATTACAAAAAACGAGTCGAGATAAAACATTTTCTTTGTGTAGTTTAATTTGTATTAAAATTCCCTTTCTTTTGAGGTGCCACTATTGGGAGGGTTTGTATTAAAAAATTTGGGGGACCCTTCTCCCGCCTGGTTTCAGGGTCGGGGGGGATGCAAAGTACGTCAAAACAAACTTTAGAATGTTATAAAAACATTCCTTAAAGGGGGTTTAAAAATATTTCTCTTTTCAAAAGTTAAAGTAAGGGGGACATTTAAAACTCACCCTGTAGGTAGTCTATAACACGTCATCAGTTTTGATGTAGTGCAGATAAGGTATTTTTGTATTTACAGTAAAAACAAAAGTAATATAGAAAATTTGTTAACAACCGCTATCCTCTAAACAATCAACAAAACAATGAAATTATCCAATCAGCAAACTCGATTATTGTTTGCTTCCATCCCAACCTGTGTTTGCTTAACATTTCAACATCGTAAGAGCTACATTTGGATTCTGTAGTATTACTGTATTTCCGTAAAGTAAATAAATTCATAACGTTTTAAAACTTAACTAATAAATAAAATTTAAATTATTCACTTATTTTTGACATAGTTCTACCAGGCCGGGTGAATGTCTTAGCGGAACTATGTCAAGCCTGGCAGAACTATGTCAAAAATAAGTGAATAATTTAAATTTTTAATGTTATATATTAGTATTGGTTTTTTTTTAATTTTATGAGTTTCTTTAGTTTTTTGCCTTTATATTACTATTGTATTTTTTCTCACATGATTATTATATCTGTTCATGTTTATTATTATGTTTTGACTGATGAAGATATTAGAATTTCAAGGTAGGCTATCGTACTATATTAAGTTAAAAATTTCCAATCTCTTCATTAACGCAGACGTAGCCTAACAAATGTCACCAAATAGTTATAATCCGTTTGTACAAACATTAAAATTTCTACTAATAGTTATAATTATGACATGATTTCACCGGTTCAACGGTTCACTGGACTGAGGTGCTTCTTCTTGAGGTGGTGGGGGATGAAACTACTGGGAAATGGGAATCACACCTCACATTGTTTTTTTTTTTTACTGATAAGCCTAGCTGCGCTGTGATTGGCTGATTTGTGCCTATGAGATTTGACTCTCCTGCCTTGCGTCCTTTGTGACGTTCAAAATTTAAGGGGGTAAATACACACGATTGGTAAAAGTAGCAGCCTAGGTCAAGCCTCGAGCTTACGGCTATTGGCTTGACCCTAGGCCGAGTAATCGATTATAGATATCTCGATCACCATAGCCCGGTTTTATTTTTATTCCTCTAAATTATTATTCCAACATCATTTAAAAATATTATCTCACGTTTATTAAGCACCGTTGTATTAAACACGGCTTTTAATATTGAACGTAATGAACGTGGTTTAATTCCTAACCTCATCTCTCGTTGTTTGTTTTGATCAACTGTCATCGCCGCCCGAAGATAACCGAAACCTTAACCGGTCTGCGCTATTTCGCTACTTGGGCTCGTACTTGCCCCGCGCTACATTTACGACACGAGTATACGCATTTATATATAAAGCGCAGATCTGTTAATGGCGGTCGATGTTACTTAAATTCTTTGCCGAATAATTAAAGCGCTAGACAGCGTTCGCTAGATGCCGAGTTGGAGCTAATATTCCTCGTAATATGCTCATCGCGTAAGCACGCAGATTGTTCGTTACTCTGTGTGTTAGCTCCGAACAGCTGTTTTTGACCGAGTGTCTAGCGCTTGACTTTGACTTCAAGTTGGTAAAACTGATTACGCTCAATTAGCGAGACATAGGCCTAGGCAGAGTTGATAAAAGGAGAAATTAAATCGAGCTCGGTCTCTTTGCTCTTGTGTACTTCGCCCATAACGTTCTTTCGAAATATAGCGATTCGTTATCGATCGACTACATTCTACGACTCAAGGTACGTTCGCCATTATACTCGTATTTAGTATTGAGAGTTCACACTAATTAAAACCACTTATAGCTTTACCCTTTTGGTAAAGTTTTTAACGTAAAGTTTGTTAAACCCAGTTGTAATACATTTTGACGATTTTGTAGTATTTTAGCTGGTGGTGGACTTAGTGGTTGGTGTGGTTAGCCAGGTCTCCTATTTTGAGGCTCTGGTTCTGTAGCTAGGGTGATTCTTTGAACCTAAGTTTATAGGGTATTGTCACACCCCTTTTCATTTTTAACTAATTTGTGATTATCTTAACTCTTAGGCTTTCGCGGCCGGTGTCATCACTAAGATCTAAGGCTTCCGGTTTACACCGCGTCACAGTTAAAATAAAATTACTGCTAGACGTTTCGACCTCGCTGTGGAGAGTCATCCTCAGTAGCTTGTTGACTGGCTGAGACTGGATTGGCCGGCCGTGGCGTCTTCCTTATATACCCCAGTGTGGGGTCCTGTCACCTGATTGGCCGAAGTGGGCGGAGCCTGTTGCTCGTTGTCGAACTGGATTGGCTGGCTTCAATAGGACTTCTGAAGAACTGGCTGCCAAGTTTTGATAATTTTATGCTGTCTTCTTTGTTAAAGTTGTCTTCATGCTTAATTATTTCTATGGTTTCTCTAATTTTCCTTGGATAATAGTGTGAAATTTTTGCCAAGACTTTGGTTTTGTCAAAATCAATTCCATGCTTTGTCTTGTAGCTGTGTTCTGCTATTGCCGACTTTTCTATGTCTTCTTGTTTCGTGTGCCGTATGTGCTCTTGAAGTCGTGTAGAGATTAGCCGTTTCGTTTCACCAATATAGACTGAGCCGCAACTGCAAGGTATCTCATAAACTCAGGTGTACAAAGATGAATGTTGTCTTTCACGGGTCGTAAACAGTTCCTGATTTTGTTGGCCGGCTTGAAAATGGTTTGGATGTTATGTTTCTTCAGAATTCTCCCAACCTTATCTGTAGTCCCCTTGACGTATGGGATGTAGGCTCGTTTCGGTGGAACATTATCTTGTATTTGTCGCACACTTTGGATGGCGGCTGAGCTCGTTCTTGCAATCTGTCGGTGTAATGCCTTGTTGATTTGATGTCTTGTATAACCATTATCTTGCAGTGTTTTCTGTAATATTTTCTTTTCTGAATTCCAACTGTCCTTATCTTATATGTGGATGGCTCTGTTTATTAGTGTGTTCAAAACCCCGTTCTTCTGTGCTGGATGATGGTGTGATTGAGCGTTCAAATATCTGTTTGTGTGTGTAGGCTTTCTATACACTGAATGGCCCAGAGTTCCATCTTCTTTTCTTGTAGTAAGAACATCCAGAAATGGCAACCGTCCGTCAGTTTCCACTTCAACAGTAAACTTGATGTTCGGGTGAATGTCGTTCAGATGTTGAAGGAATTCTTCTAAGCATTTTCTTCCATGAGACCACACAGCCCATACATCGTCTACGTATCGTAACCATATTTTTGGTTTCTTCGTTGCCGTTTCCAGTGCTAAACCTTCGAAATGCTCCATGTACAAATTTGCAGCTACAGGCGAAAGCGGTGAACCCATGGGCGCTCCATCTATCTGTTCGTAATACTTTCCGTCGAAGAAGAAATACGTTGACTGAAGACATAACTCTGCCAAGCTCGCTAATTCTGGTGACGTCATGTTCTTGATGAGCTCCACTGTTTCGGGGACTGGCACTTTGGTGAAGAGTGATTCCACGTCGAAACTCACTAGAATATCATCATCTTCACACTTGATGTTTTTTATCATTTCAATAAAGTGTCTTGAGTCCTTAACATAAGAAGCTGTCTTGCCTACACAATGTGATAAAGTTTCTGCGACATATTTCGCTACGTTGTACGTGGGTGAACCAATAGAGCTGACGATCGGTCTCATAGGTATATCTTGTTTGTGGATTTTGGGCAAACCATAGAGTAGAGGTGGTTTCGGGTCCGAGTTAATTAAAAACTGTTTCTTATTTTCCTCGATGGCCGTAGTTGATCTAATCTGTTTATTTATAGCAGTGGTAATACGTTTTGTAGGATTTCTGACTTTCTTGTAGGGTCCATCTTCTAACAGCTGGTGAATCTTTTCTTAGATGGAGCGCCCATGGGTTCACCGCTTTCGCCTGTAGCTGCAAATTTGTACATGGAGCATTTCGAAGGTTTAGCACTGGAAACGGCAACGAAGAAACCAAAAATATGGTTACGATACGTAGACGATGTATGGGCTGTGTGGTCTCATGGAAGAAAATGCTTAGAAGAATTCCTTCAACATCTGAACGACATTCACCCGAACATCAAGTTTACTGTTGAAGTGGAAACTGACGGACGGTTGCCATTTCTGGATGTTCTTACTACAAGAAAAGAAGATGGAACTCTGGGCCATTCAGTGTATAGAAAGCCTACACACACAAACAGATATTTGAACGCTCAATCACACCATCATCCAGCACAGAAGAACGGGGTTTTGAACACACTAATAAACAGAGCCATCCACATATCAGATAAGGACAGTTGGAATTCAGAAAAGAAAATATTACAGAAAACACTGCAAGAAAATGGTTATACAAGACATCAAATCAACAAGGCATTACACCGACAGATTGCAAGAACGAGCTCAGCCGCCATCCAAAGTGTGCGACAAATACAAGATAATGTTCCACCGAAACGAGCCTACATCCCATACGTCAAGGGGACTACAGGGTTGGGAGAATTCTGAAGAAACATAACATCAAACCATTTTCAAGCCGGCCAACAAAATCAGGAACTGTTTACGACCCGTGAAAGACAACATTCATCTTTGTACACCTGGAGTTTATGAGATACCTTGCAGTTGCGGCTCAGTCTATATTGGTGAAACGAAACGGCTAATCTCTACACGACTTCAAGAGCACATACGGCACACGAAACAAGAAGACATAGAAAAGTCGGCAATAGCAGAACACAGCTACAAGACAAAGCATGGAATTGATTTTGACAAAACCAAAGTCTTGGCAAAAATTTCACACTATTATCCAAGGAAAATTAGAGAAACCATAGAAATAATTAAGCATGAAGACAACTTTAACAAAGAAGACAGCATAAAATTATCAAAACTTGGCAGCCAGTTCTTCAGAAGTCCTATTGAAGCCAGCCAATCCAGTTCGACAACGAGCAACAGGCTCCGCCCACTTCGGCCAATCAGGTGACAGGACCCCCACACTGGGGTATATAAGGAAGACGCCGGCCAATCCAGTCTCAGCCAGTCAACAAGCTACTGAGGATGACTCTCCACAGCGAGGTCGAAACGTCTAGCAGTAATTTTATTTTAACTGTGACGCGGTGTAAACCGGAAGCCTTAGATCTTAGTAATTTGTGATTCTTTTGCCAAAATTAGCTTTGTCACTCCTGATAGCCCGTATCAACCTGAAGACAGACCAGGTGGAGTTTACAGAGCCCGTTGTTTAAACTCGGTTGTACGTGAGAATTCTGGTAAGCTAGGCTAGCCTAGTTCAGGAGAATACGTAAGTAGATTTATTTTATTTAGTTCTTTTAAAGTAGAACCATTTTTATTTTGTCAATTATTCGAAGACTTACGTGTTCCCTTAAGGGCATAACGTTAGTCCCTAGTCCTAGCCCAGACGGCATAATTCGCATTTTAATTATTAATAAAGTTAACTAATTGGCTATTATTCACTGCATCACTTTCCAAATTATCTTTTCTAAATTCCAAATTTGCGGCAAGAGTCATGATGAGAAGCATTGTATAGTTCTGAAGAGAACTTCTTGTGAACCTGAAGTCTTGCCAATCAAACCTAAGATTTGAAAACTGAATTTGTTGTCGTCATACGACCCCTGGATTAAAACCCAGCATCCGAATCTGAGCGACTCCGAGCAAAAACTTATGACAATCCCTTTACTAGCTTTAGGCATGAAACTAAAGTTGCGGGTTTAACCGCTTAGGGGAATTTTCGTCATACCTTGTGTAATATCCACCTTAGAAACATTTTAAATCTTAGTCTTCCGTACTGTTTGAGCCATGATTTATAATTTAAATTTAGAGAATAAAAATAATATCATTAAAACCTATATTTAAAAAAATTTCACTAAATAATTTTTCCCAAAACAATTACACTTACAAAATACACTTAGAGGACATTTTTTCATGCGGACCTTTTGTTATTGGACATAAATATTAAAAATGGACGTTTTAAAAAATTAAAATTTTGGTCGTGGGTCTAACCGGCTGTAACGGATTTGCCGGTTTAATTATTATTATCCATGAATCGGCGAATAATAACACTAACGGTGTCTTGAATATTCGGCTTTTCATTATTTATTCGTTATCGAATTTCCTTTGAAAAAATGAGATATTCATACCGTCAGCATGGTAAGATCCAGGCCCGTTACCATAAAATGATAAAATTAATGTTCTGAGCATTTGTTTTTCAAAACTTTATATACGTATGTATAGGCTATACGAGGTATACTCTCTGCAGATAGTATTTGGTGTCTGATTTTCACAAAGTGTTGTAGAAATGTTGCTTTTGTAAATATCTCGTTCAATTTTTGACTCTTCTGCCTTGCGTGCTTGTGAACTATCCATCTTAGAAACATCTTAGTCTTCCGTAGTGTTTGAGCCATGTTTTATAAATTAAATTTTGAGAATCAAACTAATTTCATTAAGACATATATAAAATAAATATCACTATATTTTTTTCCCAAAATAACTGTAACAAATACACCTAGAGTACATTTTGTCATACTGACCTATGGGGGCTTTTCACCAAAAAAGGGAATTGAACAATCTGAACATAGGCTACAAGATAGAATTTCGTTGTAAGTTTCGCTCAATTTTGATGAAACTTGAAAGATGTAGCTTATGTATTTGTTATTACACATCAATATCATTAAGACCTATATAAAAAATATTACTAAATAGTTTTTCCCAAAACAACTACACTTACAAATACACTTAGAGAACATTTTGTCAAGCGGACCTAAGAGGGGGCTTTTCACCTAAAAAGGGAGTTTAACAATCTAAACAAACGAGATACAATTTCGTTTTAAATTTCGTTCAACTTGGATGCAGAAAATATCAAATGTACCAAAGCACTGCTTTCATTGCAATTTTTTCCTGATTGAGAATCAATTTTAAATTACAACACTTGGCTTTGGCGGCCGGTGTCAAAACATCATAATAATTAGCTTGAGAGATTTATTATGATATATACACAGCGAGACCGACATATTTCAAGCTAATTGTTATGAAGTTTAACTCGCCGTGAACCGAAAGAGCTAGATTATAATTTTAAATTATGATTGTGTTTCTGTCAATGAGCCCATAGGCTAATTTATAAGTTGTGAGATATGGAAAACCACAATTCGAAAAATAGGGTTAAAAACAACTTCAGATAGCCATATCTTTCAAACGGTTCGTTATTCAAAATTTTATCAAAGTTTTGGTTTTATTCACCAAAGATTTCAACTATTTTTGAACGGTGGTCACGTTTAAGCGTGTACAGTACTTGTCAGCTATTTTGTTTTTCGTCCACTAAGAACAATGTAAAATCAAACATTTTCTTGAGACACATCTTGCCTACAATTTTTATCAAATCTTTTTTAAATGGATTTTATTTGAAAGATGTCAATGTAACGCAGTGTCTCCGCTGTCCACTTTTTTGGGAATTTTTTTAGATTAATAGCAAACCCAAGAAATTCAAATACATAGTTTCTTAAATTTTTGTATTTATGGTCATAATTTTATGGTGAGAAAATGGAAATTTGGTTCAGCGGAGTTACTGAAACGTTTAATGCCCTTTAAAACGAAGTTTATTTCACACGGATCCGATATAGGCCTAGCTGTAGGCGTGAGATGTCCCAAGAAAATACATTTTTACATTGTTCTTAAGGGACGACATTGAAGGTCCAGCCACTGCTGTCCACCCTTAAGTAGACTCCCTATACGCAATAAGAGTATATTTTTAATTAGTTTGGTTTATTATCTGCAAAATAGTACAGTTGAGTGTGCTGTAGGACTTTACAGAAAACGTGTTATTTTAGCTTTTTGATTCGCCGAAATTTAAATCTACTAAAACAAACTGTACTAAGCAACGCCAAATTAAACAGCAATCTGGGCATTGTTTTTCTTTTTATTGTAATTTACACACATACACACACATTAGTACTTCGAACTTTGATTGCGTATATTGAAAATGTGGCAGTAGTTGTGAGGGTTTTGTATCTTACTGTTTACCTTACAGTTAGTTGGCTCAGCGCTGGTACGTCAGGGAGAGATCTTAAAGGTTGAAGAAATTCATAACTTCTCATCACTTACCTGAAAATAAAAATAAACAAAATATAACTTAAACAATAATTAATGCGATTGTACCAAAATATGCAATTTTAAAAACACATTAAAACTTACACAATAACCAATACTATTAAACCTGCTCATTATTAGGAAAATACACTCTAAAAATGAAGGAGTGAAGGTTACTCAGAAAGAGTGAAATTTGGCTCTTTTTGGTGTTAATACCCAGCAACTCTCATTAAAGAGTGGCTCGATTTTCACTCTTTTGGAATTTGGTTTCACTCTTCCATATTTAGAACGTATTGAAAAAAATAAAACTTAATTAAAAACACGACCAGGGCAGCAGGATGTTCAGGCCCCGTCTGAAGTGTCTATTGGTTCGGGGTGCCTACTCCAGTGTCCGTGTTTACTGGCGAGTCTCTTAGAGTAAGCTTTTAGTACACATTTTTTCAATGTGTAATGTTTACTTTATAAGGAAGTTTGAAGTATGAAAAAAAAAGTATTATCTTGATTTGGCTAATGCAATATTGTATTGTTAATTTTGCTTAATAAATGACTTATTGACTTATTGACAGACTACGTAGTAATAAAGAAGTTGAAGAAGTACAATGACACAAATTAAGGGCTTTACTGAAAGGGTGGAGGAGCATTGACTAATGAAAGAAAGCATTTCTAAAGGATGAAGCAGAAGGAATGCATTGCACGCTTATACCTTGTACAATATGCGCTAACCAATATGCGTCAAATGTAAGTGATTTTATGTATTATCATTATTTGATTCTGCCGTTGAAAGAATAAACCCGACCGACACGCAGATAAGCGCTAAAGCGCCGCTGGCTTGAGTGAATAGAATTTCCTTTTCAGATTGTTACTCAAATTCGGTCCACTCACAGCCTCGCTTAGGCCTTCTGTATGAACACCTATGCATCTTCGGCCTCAGACTTACGGGTTTTACTGAAAGTTTTACAACAAATCAAAAGAGAAAAACACATTTAAAACTTCAAAAAAGACTACATTCTCTCGGACGGACTACTCGCTAGTCCGTAAAGTGTAAAATCACTTGCTTTGCTGCTATTTTGGAACGACATGATGTATTGTCATATTTTTTGGTATATTGTTGTGTAATAACAAATACATAAGCTACTTATTTCAAGTTTCATCAAAATTGAACGAAACTTACAACGAAATTCTATCTTGTAGCCTATGTTTAGATTGTTCAATTCCCTTTTGGTGAACCCCTTAGGTCCGCTTGACAAAATGTTCTCTAAGTGTATTTGTAAGTGTAGTTGTTTTGGGAAAAACTATTTAGTAATATTTTTTTATATAGGTCCTAATGATATTAGATTCTCAAAATTTAATTTATAAAACATGGCTCAAACAGTACGATGTTTAACAGTAAGATGTTTCTAAGATGGATAGTACACAAGCACGCAAGGCAGAAGAGTCAAAAATTGAACGAGATATTTACAAAAGCAACATTTCTACAACACTTTGTGAAAATCAGACACCAAATAATATCTACAGAGAGTACACCTCGTATAGCCTATACATACGTATATAAAGTTTTGAAAAAATGCTTACAACATGTTCTGGGGGTCAGGATTGGTGCTTATTTTATGGTAACGGGCCTGGATCTTACCATGCTGACGGTATGAATATCTCATTTTTCCAAAGGAAATTCGATAATGAATAAATAATGAAAAGCCGAATATTCAAGACACCGTTAGTGTTATTATTCGCCGATTCGTGGATAATAATAATTAAACCGGGAAATCCGTTACAGCCGGTTAGACCCACGACCAAAATTTTAATTTTTTAAAACGTCCATTTTTAATATTTATGTCCTCTAAGTGTATTTTGTAAGTGTAAATGTTTTGGGCAAAATTATTTAGTGACAATTTTTTAATATAGGTCTTAATGATATTAGTTTTATTCTCTAAATTTAAATTATAAATCATGGCTCAAACAGTACGGAAGATTAAGATTTAAGATGTTTCTAAGATGGATATTACACAAGGACGCAAGGCAGGAGAGTCAAATCTCATAGGTACTAATCAGCCAATCACAGCGCAGCTAGGCTTATCAGTAAAAAAAACCAATGTGAGGTGTGACTCCGTCCATTTCCGAGTAGTTTCATCCCCCACCACCTCAAGAAGAAGCACCTCAGTCCAGTGAACCGGTGAACCGATGAAATCATGTCATAGTTATAACTATTAGTAGAAATTTGAATATGTAATCATTAAACCGGCTAATCCGTTACAGCCGGTTAGACCCACGACTAAAATTTTAATTTTTTAAAACGTCCATTTTTAATATTTATTTTTAACAATTTAAATTACTCACTTTTTTGACATAGTTCTGCCAAGCTTGACATAAATCCGCCAAGACACTCACTTTGCTTTGCAGAACTATGTCAAAAATAAGTGAATAATTTAAATTTTCAATTTGATTTATTAGTTACATTTGAAAACGTAATGAATTTCTTTAACTTTTGCCTTTATATAACTTTTGTATTTTTTCTTATGTGGTTGTTGTACCTGTTCATGTTTATTATTATGTTTTGACTGATGAAGGTAATAGAATTTCTATGTAACGAAATAAATAAATAAATTGTTTATTGTTTTAACAATTTGCATGTCATATAAACGTAATTTTATTTGAAAAGCTAAAGTTTTCCACACATTCCGAAATTAAAATCCCAATGAAACATACATTTGTGAAATTCACTCTCTCTCAGTCATTCAAAATATATTGATTTTAAAATTCAAACCATTTTTTATTAACAGACGTAACTTACAAACGTCATCAAATAATTATAATTATTCATAACCTAGTCTTACTGTTTTGCGCCAAGCCGTTCTCAAGGGTGTTGTTTATAATAATGTACTAAACATTCATATTTTATCCTCGTATATCTCATGTTACACTATTCATACATCTGTGATGGTGGGGGACGTAGGTGCACGTTGCAGTGGAAGCGGGGCCGGTGGGCCCGTGACGGGGCGATTGTTACGGACTATGGGCCTAAATTTGGAATGCAGCGGGCGAGGCATAAGTCACCAGACCGTTGCAATCGCTCGCTTTAGAGTGTGTACAGTATTTAGAGTGTGTAGTCTCTAGAGTCTAGTCACTCTACACACTCTAACCGCACACCGTAGAGTTCTGACTTTCCGGCCGACGCAGAAACGCCAGTCCGTCGTCAGAAAATGGAAACAACGGAAGACACCACCTACACTGGCGGTAAAATTCCAAAACACCCAAATTTTTACCTATCATTATGACGCCAAACAATTTAATTCATTGAAAAATGCCCTATTGATATCAAAATGGAAACCGCAATGAAATGGACTAGCATCAAGTTGTATATACTGTGATAATTTGATTTGGAGACACTCCAAATCAACACCGACCACTCCTAGAGGGTATTTTAAGGTGAATATAGGGATGAAGGGTGAGCGTGTTGTTTTTGATGGATGATGAAGTGTAGTCTTGTTACAAACTAGGGCTAACTGTTCCCCAGATTGGATCATTAATTAATAGCCCAACGACCAATCGAATGGACCAACGGCTTAACGTGGCTTCCGAACCACGGGGAGAGGTCATCGAGAAAAGTTATTACTGCGCCCCTGAATCGAACCTGGGCTGATTTAAATGAACCCCATCGTAAATCCATTGCAGAAATTGTTCCAAGATAAAAATCCCAAAATGGAAATGTGTTAAGAGATATTTGAATGTGTCTTGAATTCGCAATAACAGGGCCAGGAACTCAGGGTAGAGGAGCGACGCCAATATACTGATCTGGGCTGTGATTGTTGCCAGATTTGAGACGAGCACAGGTGCGAGAAACAGACTAAACAACGCGCACACCTATGCACACCCACGCTTACACATCCTCACATACGCCAATGCCATATGCCCTCACTGTATGTGTCATTGAGTTCTGTAACATAATTGAACAGTGGCCCAACATAATAAAAGTTCATGAGGCTGAGGGCACAAGCTACCTTCTTTGGCAATAGCACAGGGCACAATCACGGCGTTCCGACATTGCGGTATAAATAGTGCAGGCAGTCAGTGAAGCTCAGCAGTTGTCATTAGTCTTCATTAGTTGAGCCTGAGCCTCACTCACACTCAGCACACTTTAGTCCAGTCTACTAAACGTGGTTTCTATAGGTGCTCATCATTCTGAACCTCCAAGTGTCTTACTGGAGATTCTCGAGAGGCCCGGCTGAGGGCACAATCTACACTCTACCAATTCACATATTGGCAATAGCATAGGGCACAATCACGGCGTTCCGACATTGTGGTATAAATAGTGCAGGCAGTCAGTGAAGCTCAGCAGTTGTCATTAGTCTTCATTAGTTGAGCCTGAGCCTCACTCACACTAAGCACATTTTAGTCCAGTCTACTAAACGTGGTTTCTATAGGTGCTCATCATTCTGAACCTCCAAGTGTCTTACTGGAGATTCTCGAGAGGCCCGGCTGAGGGCACAATCTACACTCTACCAATTCACACATTGGCAATAGCATAGGGCACAATCACGGCGTTCCGACATTGCGGTATAAATAGTGCAGGCAGTCAGTGAAGCTCAGCAGTTGTCATTAGTCTTCATTAGTTGAGCCTGAGCCTCACTCACACTCAGCACACTTTAGTCCAGTCTACTAAACGTGCTTTCTATAGGTGCTCATCATTCTGAACCTCCAAGTGTCTTACTGGAGATTCTCGAGAGGTCCGGCTGAGGGCACATCTACACTCTACCAATTCACACATTGGCAATAGCATAGGGCACAATCACGGCGTTCCGACATTGCGGTATAAATAGTGCAGGCAGTCAGTGAAGCTCAGCAGTTGTCATTAGTCTTCATTAGTTGAGCCTGAGCCTCACTCACACTCAGCACACTTTAGTCCAGTCTACTAAACGTGCTTTCTATAGGTGCTCATCATTCTGAACCTCCAAGTGTCTTACTGGAGATTCTCGAGAGGTCCGGCTGAGGGCACATTCTACACTCTACCAATTCACACATTGGCAATAGCATAGGGCACAATCACGGCGTTCCGACATTGCAGTATAAATAGTGTAGGCAGTCAGTGAAGCTCAGCAGTTGTCATTAGTCTTCATTAGTTGAGCCTGAGCCTCACTCACACTCAGCACACTTTAGTCCAGTCTACTATCTGTAAGTGGTTTCTATAGACGCCCATCATTGTGAACCTCCGAGTGTCTTACTGGAGATTCTCGAGAGGCCCGGCTGAGGGCACAAGCTTCACTCTACCTCAACTCACTTATTCGTGGTACAAAATCTCCCCGTTAAGCTTTTGGCTCAAAGAATACTCGTCCCCGCCTGCGTGTTTTCCCCCGTTTCCCATGGACACGTTTTAGTCAAATTTCTCGTTGTATATGGCCTTCGCCTAGAACACTGGTTGTGGACTGTACTTTTGGATAACATAACCAAGAAAACATTGAGGCGACAAGATTCCAAAATGCCTTCTGAACGGTGTAGGCTACCACACACGATTTCTAGCGGCCATCATGTAGGCTAGATCAACCGCTAAGAAAAGGCGCGGTGTCGTGTGTTCCTCGGGAGCACGAGTTCAGGCTATCTCAGAGATAACTACACTGTACTGTAGCGGAGCCTTAAGGTCAACTAGAAACCGAAAACTGTCAGACAGCGCCACTAACATAACTGGCCGATGATGTGACACAGGTCGATGGTACAGTCTAGAGACAGAGACACAGTATTGCTGCAGACTTTGCCACGGAGAAACGAGACGAGTCGATTGGCAAGGTTGGGACAGAGGTGAAGGGTACGCTAGATGGATCTGTCAATGGAGGCGACACTGGACGGTGGACAGTCTATCTACAAGCTTTGCTACAAGTCACAGAAGATTAGAGACTGAACAATGAGTGGAAGCGTGCCGGAGCGAAGCCTCACGCACTCGCCAAATCACGGTACACCGAGCAACAGACTCGTGTACTATATAAAATAAATAAATAAAATGTCTTTATTTTGAAGCGTTTCTCAGTTACACTAATTTACAGAACAACTCAAGTAACAGAACGATATGTTGGAATTTCGAATTTTAATATTTTATTAGCGAATTCCTTTGGAAAATTGAGATATTCATGCCGTTCTCATGGTAAAGCCCACACCCGGGACCATGAAATATGTACCGATCCTGACCTACAGAACACGTTTTGAGCACGTTTCTAAACTTTATATGCATGTATATGTGTGTGTACTCTCTACAGGTCGCATTTTTGTTCGATTCTCATGAAATTTGGTACACATGTTCCTTAAGTAAATATCTAGGTCAAGTTCGTTAGCCAGCAAAAGTAGTCTACCTGAAGTACCCTTCTGGGGGGGGGGACTTTTTATTTAAAAAAATGGTTTTAATTATCTACAAATAGTAAAATCCATCCGATTTCAATGAAATTTGTAATAAATGTGTATTTTGATGGTTTACTAAAAATTATGAGAATCCATAAAGCCGTTTCAAAAAAGCGGCCAAAAAGACGACTTTTAGCTCTAGCAGCGTAATAAGTACTCCAATATCCACGTAAGTTGAGGCCGTAGGCAATGCCAATTTAAACTGCCCAATTCAAAGGACGACCCAACTCAGTCACTGATGATGACAGCGTAGTATAGAGTAAGTATGACTGTAAAGGTATGGCAATACTGACGTTTGAAAGGTAAAGGTGAAAGGTCAAGTTTGTCTTGTTTAACGAGTGCGTTTAAAGTAAGGACTAATAAGTCGTTTCTGCCACTCGACCTCGATCTTTATTCTTTACCTAGCGTCACCGTATAGTCACTTTACACATTGTATGTAGTGATTGCGGGGATCGAACCCGACACTTAGTAAAGAGTGACGAGAATTCGGTGAGGCTATGTATGTATATAGCGTGGCGTGTTGGTTGGTGGGCGTCGCTGATGCGGATGTTCTCCATCGTTCATGTTAGTTTTGTAAGTTGTGTACGTGCTCACTCCACTCCGCTCCACTCTCACTGACACACAGACACACTCCGACATCAATTCCATTAATTGAGCCCAGAGAGCGGAGATGGCGATCTACGGATCTCGAGTGAACGCTTTTTATCAAAATGCGCCCGCGGGCTGCCTCAACCCATGCATGCCGCTAACGGCAAGTAAATCCAATTTTAATCACTGCGTTTGATTGCTTTAATGTTTTTACGGGTAAACGTATTGTGAAGATTTTACTTTCAGTATTTTTTTGTACCTATCGTTCTCTTACCCTTCTAGCTAGTGGAAGGGTATAAACGCGTCAAAGTTCTATAAACGTGTAATTTAATTGGATTTTTTATACACTACGTAGTATAAATCGGAGATACTGTACTATCTTTGTGAACGTTACTTTCAGATTAGTAGAACGTAGTTATTCGAATGTTAACACGGAAAACATGTTGGAGGTCAAGTCATTATTTGTGTCTCTGCTACAAATCAAATTTCCTTGAGCTTAGGTTTTCAACAATTAAACAAACAATATGTGGATACTCTTTCTGCTATCCGTAGAGGTTTATGGTGCTCCCGTGGACAACCTTAGATCAGTTTGCAATGCAATTCTTTATGAATGTAGGCAATCGATCATTCGAATAATGGAATTTACTATCACGCAAATGATCAATGTATTGTGTACTTATTACTACTGTGGTGTGGAAATTAGCAAAATAAAAACTTTACTTACTTATATTGCAGTGCCTTTGCAATTCTATTAGTGAGCTATGAGCTATCATGGTTGTATACAGGTTGTCGGTTTATGTGTGTCGCACTGAGGGTCACGTGATATGTTTACGACTCGAGAGTAAATGCGAGAGACAAGGTGTCTCGGGTGAACATTGTACACTGTACAGGTGGTCCGGCCAGAGTCTAGGTCTAGCCACTCCGCTGGGGGGTAGGGCCTCATCACTATTTATAGCTTCTCATCAACACGGCTTTCCTTTTAATCTGGTGGCCGGCCCGAGTCCTTGTTCGCACCTTCATCCCCTTTATATTTATTGCCTTTTAAACTGTGTACCCTTTTATCCTGCCGAGGCGGCGAGGAGTCCCCCCTCCCGCCACCGTCACACCGGTGCGCCTAGCTCTCTCCGCTCACACCCTGTCAGCGCACATGCACATGAACTCGTAGTCTCACGGCTCACAAATCTACAGAGGAATGCGCTCCGGGAACACCCGCCTCGGCTCTGTCATTACAGGCCCTGGTCCTCCATTTTGAACGTAGCTGTGACACAAGTTAAATAAAAATGAGTCGCCGACATTTAAAGGTCCGCCTCAGTGAAAACCTGAACTCGTCCGCCCAAGGAACACACGACACCGCTCACGTAAGAACGACGGGCCTTCTTTCAACTGATGCTACATAACTCCCTTCTTTATTTGGATTGAGTAGGTGTATATATTGTTCACAATACAAACGTTAACTCGAAGAAAAGCTAATTTTAATACGCATAAAATATTACAAACCCAAACAATTTGATTACTTTTTAAGTAAGACTCTACTTAGGCCCAAATAAAATACAAAAAGTAACTTTACACAGCGTTGTGTAACCGGGTAAAATAGATGCTGAATAATCTTTAGTGAAAAATCCAAAGTGACGTTTTGGGTCAGTTATATTTCAGCGATTAGAGGCGCCTCATTTGACGCGCATGTGGAATGTACGATTTCCAACCCTCCTGCCGGTCCACCCTATACCAGCTACTTCGCACTCTACCCCGTACCCCCACATCGCAGAAACGCCAAGTTCAATAAATAAAACTGTAACACACACGATTGAGTTTCCTGCTGAGTGCTGGTGGCTGAACAACTTATCTGCAAAGATAAAAACTTGCACGATTCTTCTTGTATCGAGGATACAAAAATATCGCAACTTTAAGTGTAATCCTGATAGGATCGTCAAAGCTATTAGACCGTTTTATATGAAAATTTAGTTTTAAATATCACCACGTGTTATCGATGTTTATTTATAAAATCGAACACGAAATTATTTTGAAAACTAACAACGAACACTAACAACAAAGTACGATACAAGTACGAAAGGCGCACAGGTATGAACATGCGCAGGCGTACAAATATATCAATTCATTCTACATTGATCATCTTTTGTACAATAAGTTACCCGCAGATCTAAACGACAAATGACCCTGAACGTTGTACAATTAAAATCAATCATTGGTTATTTCAAGTTGTAAAATTACACGATCAATAATTATATTAATTCCCAATACTTTGTTGGAAGTTTCTTGTCAACGATGGTATAACTCCTGAGTTTAAATATTATTACGGACGTTTATCATCGTTTTTGAGTGAACACAAATTTCAGGGCATGGTATCTGATCCCGATTTCAGGTGAAAAATAACCTAAATCATAACACAAAACATTAGGAAAAGAGACAGCCTAAAAGTAATCAGCGCAAGCTGACCAGTCATCCATATATAACCTTGAATTGATTAGAAGAGCATATGGATGTCCATGTGCTGAGGTTTCAACGTAGGTCCAAGGGCGGTACTTCCAGGGGGTGTATTTCGCGATCCTCCCATCATCCCATGGACACTCCTGTAAGTTATGCTATCTATGTCTTGAACGATTTGAGGGATGATGAAGAACCGAGAGCACTTATGGATGTCCATATGCTAAGGTTCTAACGTAGGTCCAAGGGCGGTACTTCCAGGGGGTGTATTTCGCGATCCTCCCATCATCCCATGGACACTCCTGTAAGTTATGCTATCTATGTCTTGAACGATTTGAGGGATGATGAAGAACCGAGAGCACTTATGGATGTCCATGTGCTGAGGTTTCAACGTAGGTCCAAGGGCGGTACTTCCAGGGGGTGTATTTCGCGATCCTCCCATCATCCCATGGACACTCCTGTAAGTTATGCTATCTATGTCTTGAACGATTTGAGGGATGATGAAGAACCGAGAGCACTTATGGATGTCCATGTGCTAAGGTTCTAACGTAGGTCCAAGGGCGGTACTTCCAGGGGGTGTATTTCGCGATCCTCCCATCATCCCATGGACAGTCCTCTAAGTTATGCTATCTATGTCTTGAACGATTTGAGGGATGATGAAGAGCCGAGAGCACTTATGGATGTCCATGTGCTAAGGTTCTAACGTAGGTCCAAGGGCGGTACTTCCAGGGGGTGTATTTGGCGATCCTCTCGGCATCCCTTGGACTACTCCTGTAGGTTAAGCTGTCTATGTCTTAAATGATTAAATGGATGATGAAGAGCCGAGAGCACTTATGGATGTCCATTTGCTGAGGTTCTAACGTAGGTCCAAGGTCAATACTTCCAGGGGGTGTATTTTGTGATCCTCTCATCATCCCTTGGACTACTCCTGTAGGTTATGCTGTCTATGCCTTGAATGATTACAAGGACGAGGAAGAGCTGAGAGCAATTAAGGGTGTCCATGTGCTGGGGTTCTAACGTAGGTTCAAGGTCGGTACTTCGAGAGGGTACATCCCGCGATCCTCCCATCATACCGTGGACTACTCCTGTAGGTTAAGATGCCTATGTCTTGAATGATTAGAGGGATGAGCAAATCCGAGAGCACTTATGGATGTCCATGTGCTGAGGTCCTAACTTAGGCTCAAGATCCTCTTGCAGGGGGTGCATCCCGCGATCCCCCCATCATCCCGTGGACTACTCCTGTAGGTTGTGATGCCTATGTCTTGAATGATTAGAGGGATGAGCAAAACCGAGAGCACTTATGGATGTCCATGTGCTGAGGTTCTAACTTAGGCTCAAGATCCTCTTGCAGGTGCATCCCGCGATCCCCATCATCCCGTGGACTACTCCTGTAGGTTGTGATGCCTATGTCTTGAATGATTAGAGGGATGAGCAAAACCGAGAGCACTTATGGATGTCCATGTGCTGAGGTTCTAACTTAGGCTCAAGATCCTCTTGCAGGGGTGCATCCCGCGATCCCCATCATCCCGTGGACTACTCCTGTAGGTTGTGACTTGTGATGCCTATGTCTTGAATGATTAGAGGGATGAGCAAAACCGAGAGCACTTATGGATGTCCATGTGCTGAGGTCCTAACTTAGGCTCAAGATCCTCTTGCAGGGGTGCATCCCGCGATCCCCCATCATCCCGTGGACTACTCCTGTAGGTTGTGATGCCTATGTCTTGAATGATTAGAGGGATGAGCAAAACCGAGAGCACTTATGGATGTCCATGTGCTGAGGTTCTAACTTAGGCTCAAGATCCTCTTGCAGGTGCATCCCGCGATCCCCCCATCATCCCGTGGACTACTCCTGTAGGTTGTGATGCCTATGTCTTGAATGATTAGAGGGATGAGCAAAACCGAGAGCACTTATGGATGTCCATGTGCTGAGGTTCTAACTTAGGCTCAAGATCCTCTTGCAGGGGGTGCATCCCGCGATCCCCCCATCATCCCGTGGACTACTCCTGTAGGTTGTGACTTGTGATGCCTATGTCTTGAATGATTAGAGGGATGAGCAAATCCGAGAGCACTTATGGATGTCCATGTGCTGAGGTCCTAACTTAGGCTCAAGATCCTCTTGCAGGGGGTGCATCCCGCGATCCTCCCATCATCCCGTGGACGGACGCTCCCAGTCGAGTGCGAGCTCAGTGTTTGTGTCCGTGGCTCAAACTGACATTTCAAAAGTGTTTTATGGTTTCAATCTGAACAAGGTTGGCCAAACCGGTTCTCGCGGGCTGAGGTCCTCCCTGCTCCTTGCTCACTGCTCACTCAGTCCTGGCTAGTGCCTAGTGCCTCTGCTCCTGAGTCCTGCCTCTGCATCGCTCTGTGTCTGTGAATGTCCTTCCTCGTTCCTCATTACAGGCTACAGCGCAGGCCCCGGCTCTTCTTACCTCGCTCATGCGCATGCGCTCTACTCTGCCCCGCTAGCCACTCTCGTATCTCTCTAATATCGTTGGTTTTATCACAACCAGTCGGAAACCCTGCTGTGTGCGCAAACCGAGAGATAACAAGTTCAAGCCAACATTGTTATTTGTGTGTGACTTAATGGTTTAAATTGTTCTCGGCTGATTTAGATTTGTTTGAGAGGTGAACAGCTAAAAACAAATTACTCGTAAAATTTTGTAGGCCACTCATCTTTTTATAGACTAAAGCCAAAATGCATAGAAAAGCGGTCTTTGGCTATAAGCTGTGTTCGTTAAAATATCTTAAATAAGGAAGTAGCTAACATTTCAATCGGAAGCTGTTACCTCTGCAAATAAGAGTGCCCCGCGAATTTGATTTTGGGCAAACGGTACATAAAGTGTAGACGTAAAAAGATCAATTATGTCGGATACAAGGTCTCAACTGGTACTGCAGTATGTGTTTCAAGTTAAATCTATCGAAATCCTCTAACAGCGTAGACCATGATTACAACACCACAGCTCACGGTGGCCGACAATGGTTCTACTTATAAATCGATTTCGTTTGATAAAACCTAATAAATAAAACAGCAATCGAATGTGTCATGAGTGTAATGGAACCGATCCTACGTCGCCTACAGTCCAACAAACTCAATTTGTGTGTAATTCTTACAAGAGTTAAATTAAAACGGTCCGTATTGAATTAGAAATCTCGCAACCCAAATTTTAACCCCTGATAAATCAATAACTTTCGGACAGAGCTTGTAACTCTGTGCCTGAATTCTGTTATCAGTTTCATCACAATCCAAATCAAATAGCTTGTTCACACCCTTGCGGTTAAATAAATATTTTGCATGGTTTACGTTTATTTTTGGTTCACGTTTGACCACGCGAAGAGGCCTACTTCAACGCTGACTTGAAAAGATGGCTTTGTGCCCAGATTTTCTTCGTCCTTTCGGAACGAGATCCTCTTCATTCACCAGTCAATACTACTCCTGTCCTTCTCTCGTAACACTTTTTGTCAAATGTGTTTCCAATCACTTTTCATAATATATAAATGGCCTTTTGGGTTATCCTGTAGTCCCTGATGTGCCAAAAAGTTGGCTGTGTGCCCAAACTTGTTTCGTCTTTTCGGAATGAGATCCTTTTCATTCGGCAGTCAAGACTATTTATTCATATTTTAGTGCAAAAGCCAGGATTTTTTTCGGCCCTCTATTTCTGACGTGCCATGACATGTTTATATTTATAGGCTTTGTGGATATGTAAATGATTGGAATAAAGAATTGTCATTTGACTACTCCTGTCCTTTAGAAAAAGATTAAAGTTTGTCTTGTTTAAAGAGGCAAAGTTAGGACTACAAAGTTCTCTCTACCACTCAGCCTCGACCTTTACCTAGCGTTAACGTATAGCCACATTACAAATGTAAATGGTGTCTGCGAGGATGCCAGCGGAGTGATGAGCTACGGAGTCGCGCAAGATTCCAACCCGCCACGGGTCCTCTAATAACTTCTTTTAATAATTTCCCATGGACCAACTCTCCAAGTAAACACTTTTTCTCTATATGTGGTTCCATTATAATACAGGGTGTCACAAAAATGTAAAGCGCGCTATGCAGAACCGGATTCTCCTTACAAAAGTAAGTCGAAATGCCTCATAACATTTCTTTTTATTTCGGCTTCGTTTAGCCGTAACCCATGTGTCCAAAATTTCCGCCATTTTGAAATTTGATAAGTTACATAAAGACATTTTTAGAAAATGTTATCAGGAAAACAACTGAGGTTTATACCAAGTTTCAGAAAAATATCTCAAAGAATTGTTGTGTTAATTATTATTTTCAAACATTTACAAAATGGAGAACTATGGCTGAACTAAGCCGAAATCAAAAAATAATTTATGAGGTATTTTTGACCTACGTTTGTAAGTAGAATCCAGTTATGCATAGCGCGCTACACATTTTTGTGACACCCTGTATATAAATGACCATTTGATCATGTAGTCCCTGATGTGCCCTCTTCAAATATGAGAGTACAAACACGCAATAAACTGTAACAGTAAAAGTGCACACTTACTGGACAAACACCCGTAACCAAGAAACACGTCAATACACCTATATCGACCATTAATGGCTTTTTAGTATAGCCAATGTCTTTTTGATTGCTTCGATCCATTTGATTGGTTGTTTTTGCCAAACTTCGCCCGCCATAAAATACTACAGGTTTGATTTGTTAAACTTGTCGTTGTCCGTTCCATTAATTTTATGTGATCATAAAACTTTAATCTCCGTTTTCTTCGTCTCGCAATGTGTGTCAGCGCATTCTTTCGATTCCTCACGGCTTCAAAGTGTAATTTTGTATGTGAATACGGATTGAATATCTTCCTTTATATTTTACCACCTATGCCAGTACAGACGGTTAAGTTTGGTTTCAAAATCAGATTGAATGTTTGTGTTGTTATGTTTATGTGTCCGAAACTAGATTCTGCTGAACATTTGACATTTTCTTTGTTTTATTTTTCACTATATAAAAGTCTCATCTCCTCTAGTTAGAAATACCTTGTTTCTTTTACGTTCATTATCAACGGAGAATCATATTTAAACTTGGTACAACGAAAGAAACGGACTTTTCCTGCCGCTTCCGGAGAAAAACTACCCCTAACGTTTCGGGTAGTTAAAAACTCCACCAGTCTTCAGAGGGCTACACTAATCTAGGAACTACATTTAATTAATATCTTAACTTAAGATCTAACCTAAGACTATTCCAACCAATATTTAAAAATACCGCTACATCAATATTGGTTGGAAGCCTTAGGTTAGAACTTAAGTTAAGATATCAATTAAATGTAGTTCCTAGATTAGTGTAGTCCTCTGAAGACGGGTGGAGTTTTTAACTACCCGAAACGTTAGGAGTAGTTTTTCTCCGGAAGTGGTAGGAAAAAGTCCGTTTCTTTCGTTTTACTAATTGCTCTCCTCCGCTATTATGAACTTTCAAACTAACATATTTAACTGTTCTAAATTCTTATAGGACTTGAAAACGGAAGTTTCTATTTTAGATACTATAATTTGCGGAAGAAAGAAAACTAGGTTTAATCTTGTAGAATTCATCAGGAGACAGCTTCTTATTGGAATTTATAACTAATACAAGTTGGAATACAAACTGTCCAATAAATGTGAGGCCATCGTTTCTGAAAGGCCTCACCAAATCAAATAAAACACTTATTGGACAGTTTGTATTCCAACTTGTATTAATCTCGTAGATCTAAAATGAGATACTTTGGAATATAATGATGACGGTCTGACTTTGTTCCATCACTGTTATCATACGATTAAGGTTGATTGGCTATGGGTTGAGTAGGCTAAATTACGTATCGGAGGAATATACTATGTTTTCATAACTCTTATTATTTTCTAGGTGCGTCGTGTATAGATTCAGTGTAACCCATGTAAATGGGTAAACCATTATTTAAGAGAGAATTAGCGTAATGTTTTATGCGACAATTTCTTAACAAACAAGAATTAATTGAGTGGGTCGCACGGATGCCTAGCCCCGCGTACGTAAAGCCGAACAGGGAACAAGGAGCAAATGTGGAAAGACATCACATAAAATAGTTATTTAAGGTGGCGGGTAATCCTTGGGAAGTCGTATAGAGCAACTTTGAGGAGCGTAAGAAAGTAAAAGCCAAAGCTTAAGTAGACGAAAGAGCAAAGGGTAAGGAAGGGTGGGTGGTGGAGTGTGAGGTAGGCCTAAGCGGATTGCATTCGCACTGTGAAAGTTTAGAACTCCCTCTGACAACGGTTGATGTACGGTAAGCAAGCATCCTAAACACTTCAGTAGCTTCCATCTCAGAACATAGGCTTGGCAAAATTAAATACAACTTAATTACCAAAGCTCAGCAGTCATTTCAATTTTACCCACTCCCCATCATGGTTCGAAAGTCACGTTGTTGGTTTATTTCCATTGGTTATTGGGCTATTAATAATGGCCTAATCTGAGGAGAATTCGGCTCTAGTTTGTTTCAAATCAAGTACCGTGAGTAGCTTTGATGTGAACACTTCCCCAATAATTGGCCGGTGTCTCAAATCAAGTATCGAGTTACTTCGTTGTGAGAATACCCTCATCGAAATGTTGGTGTCTCAAATCAAGTATCGAGTAACTTCATTGTGAACGTACCCCCAATAAGTGGCCGGTGTCTCAAACCAAGTATCGAGTTACTTCGTTGTGAGAATACCCTCATCGAAATTTCGGTGTCTCAAATCAAGTACCGTGAGTAGCTTTTATGTGAACATACCCCCAATAATTGGCCGGTCTCAAACTAAGTATCGAGTTACTTCGTTGTGAAGAGACCCTCATCGTCATTTTGGTGTCTCAAATCAAGTATCGAGTAACTTCGTTGTGAACGTACCCCCAATAAGTGGCCGGTGTCTCAAACCAAGTATCGAGTTACTTCGTTGTGAGAATACCCTCATCGAAATTTCGGTGTCTCAAATCAAGTACCGTGAGTAGCTTTAATGTGAACACTTCCCCAATAATTGGCCGGTGTCTCAAATCAAGTATCGAGTTACTTCGTTGTGAGAATACCCTCATCGAAATGTTGGTGTCTCAAATCAAGTATCGAGTAATTTCATTGTGAACGTACCCCAATAAGTGGCCGGTGTCTCAAACCAAGTATCGAGTTACTTCGTTGTGAGAATACCCTCATCGAAATTTCGGTGTCTCAAATCAAGTACCGTGAGTAGCTTTTATGTGAACATACCCCCAATAATAGGCCGGTGTCACAAACCAAGTATCGAATTATTTCGTTGTGAGAATACCCTCATCGAAATGTCGGTGTCTCAAATCAAGTACCGTGAGTAGCTTTGATGTGAACATACCCCAATAATAGGCCGGTGTCACAAACCAAGTATCGAATTATTTCGTTGTGAGAATACCCTCATCGAAATGTCGGTGTCTCAAATCTAGTACCGTGAGTAGCTTTGATGTGAACATACCCCCAATAATAGGCCGGTGTCACAAACCAAGTATCGAATTATTTCGTTGTGAGAATACCCTCATCGAAATGTCGGTGTCTCAAATCAAGTACCGTGAGTAGCTTTGATGTGAACATACCCCCAATAATTGGCCGGTGTCTCAAACCAAGTATCGTGAGTTACTTCGTTGTGAACACACCCCAGTTAGTGGCCGATGTTTCAAATCAAGTATCAAGTTACTTCGTTGTGAACATCCCCCAATGAGTGGCCGGTTTCTCAAATCAAGTATCAAGTAACTGCGTCGTGAAAACTCTTAGTATTTTGACATAACTTAACCTAGTTCTTATCTAGACTGTTTTATCACACGATCACTACGATTTACCCCGTGTGTGCAGTGTGCATAAACAAGGCGTAGCCCGGTGAGCCGGCACAAGGTCACGCAACACGATCTACGGGAACGTAAAAGTGGAAGTGGACTGGCCGAGATATCGATCAGTTTAACAGAAACAGATGGACCGGATAATAAATGACTCCGTGAATCTAGATCTCAGAGACAAGCTGATGAAATATGAGACTTCACCGTCCTCTAGTCATTCTAGACACTCTAGTCGTTCATGTGCACTGGATCCAGGAACAACAATCGACCAGCGACTAGCGGAAGAACCGGGCATGAACCGCTTTCCAACATTTTAGTGTTCATTGATAATGCCCGCAGAGTAAGGGTTAGTAAAGTATCTCTAATACTGACATCCTGCAAGTTGGTGCGGAATGAGTATTTGGCACTCTTGTTGACTCTATGGTTAACATCAGCTTCCAGGTGCACGCGTTGTAACTTCTAGAATATGTTCCGGTATGCCATGAATGAAGAGTTTATAAGCATTGAACGCATCTTCCGTGAGTATCGATCGTTAGTAGGTTCTGCAGAAAATTATCAAACAACAGGGAAATATACTAAAATCAGGGCACTAATAACGTGATCTCCAAAGGTACAACGAGTTGTCTTAGGAGGATCAGCTTTTGGCATTTTCAGTACAGATAGTACTGAAACAAGTTTCAGAAGCTGTATATCCAATTACTCGCCCATCGCGCTCGTTAGGGGCTGCCTCCCCAAGACTCCCACTCGGCCTGCGGCCTCGTGTTTTGAGGGTGTTCGCAACCGTTTTGCCACTATGATGCAAAATCAGCTAAGTACAAGACCAGATTTTCAGACAACTTCTTGTTTGGCCACCAACTAACCAGAGAAATAGTATAACTCGATATTTTGAATATACGACCATCTTAGATCGGTTTTGGAGTGTCGATGGAAAGCTGCACAGAAAACCCTAAGTGTTTCATGAAAAAGAAATTACACCAGAAGATATTCTGGAAGTTTAAGGAAATGGCGCCAAGAAGGATATCATGACATTTCGATGTCGAAAAATCATTTATACTAGTAATTCTTTCATAACTAGCAATTACAAAACATGTATTATCTCTAAATTACCGAATTACGAAACTCATCATTGTATTAGAACTTTTCGCCAACACCAGTCGTCGAAGACTAACGGGCTAAGAGTCGTCATGAGCTCGGTCCTCATGAAACCACATATGAAGGAACGTAATAGGGATGATTCGAGTCGGTGGCGTCACATACAATGCCTCCTCGCACTCGCAGTTAAACGTTATTGCATTTTCACCGCAGTATGCACTCTGGCTTGGGATAGTGCCTGTCTGGACGAGTAAATGAACAGGGACACCTTACTGAAGAGGCTATTTGATCCAACAAATCTTTGGGCAAACATAGAGAGAATAAGACAGTAAAATGAGTTTGACAACGGAGAATAATATACTTAGTACGCTGCCACAAGATGGTGACAGACTTTAGATTCACTCAGAGCGTTTATAAAAAGAAATCGATCTCTAAGATTTAGTACACTAAACTCAGACACTACGACATAGTATTGAAACCAAAATGGCTGTATTCAGCAGAAACCTTTTACTCGGCAGAAAGACAGATTTAGATGAAATCCAAAAAGAATTAAGGAAGATTGTTTGAAAATTATTAGGCCTAACCACACACATAATTGACTTCGTAGTAATAGAAAATAAAGGAATACACTGACATACACACTGACATCTCACTACCACCCCGGCCCAGAAGTCCTCAACACATTAATAACCCGTGTAATTTATTTCTCAGGCGAGGAAAATAGGAATCAAGAAAAGCAATAACTACACGAAATACCACAGAGAAATGGTCACACAAAATCACAGATAAACAACGCTATTAAAAAGCAGCTTTTAAAGCCCATCAGACCCGCTCAACGGTTAGACTTGAATCAGGAAGAGGTTCGTCGGAACACAGCTTACACGCCATATATTCAAGGGACAACAAGCAAAATAGGCATAATTTTATTCAAATATAACATAAAGACTGATTTCAAGTTGGCTAGTAAATTGAAGAACTGTTTTGAGACCTGTGAAGGACCAGATACCATTGTGTCCGCCGGGAGTCTACGAAATCCCCAGCAGTTGCGGTTTAGTTTATATTGGCGGGACTAAAAGATTAATTTCAACGAGAGTTCAGGAAAACATCAGACACACAAAACACGAAGATGATAGCAGCTATGCTTCAGATTAGAGAGTATGTGTCCATTGCCTGAGCTTGGGGATTTGTCTATTCAAACACTGATAGGCACGTTGCCACGTTCTCAGACAGTTGCTCTTCAAAACTCACAACAACAACAACAACTGAATAAGAATGTATTTGTAAGAGTACTTACGTACTAGTGGTTGCACAAGAGTGTAAATAATAAATTCCGTTCAAAATAACATTTTGAGTCATCAAGAGAGGTATCTTTATACAACCCGATCAGGGTGTCTTTTTATAAGTCCTCCTAATTTTAGAAATTATGGTGAAGTTATCAAAAGCAAGTAATAAATAAACTACTTTATGTACAGTTTCAACTTCTTTCTGTTTCATCGGAAAGTTGTTGGATGATAAGAAACTATCGTAAAAAATTATTTCTATGAAAAGTTGCAGCTTTATTAGAGTAGTTCAGTAAAATTTGAAAATTTATTGTGAATCCAGAATTAAATATATAATTGAATTAGCAATAACGTTTTTGGATTTTCTAATTGTTTAAATAATTTGAAACTATTCGTATTGATAACAATTCTCCTCTTCCCACTATTGATTTAAGAATTCAATATATTTTTATTTAGAATGGTCAACACATAACATTCAGATCAATAAAAGATCCAATTGCCATATGTTTAGGGGTTTCCATTTGGTATGAAAAGTGAAGTATCATCTGCAAATAAAATGTATTATGAATTCGGGGTTTCCAATGTAATATAAATTTAAAATATCAAACTGTCTAATGAAGTAAAATTTGTACAATTCTGAGGCCTTTCAAATGCGTGGCATTCATCATCAGAGACTCTCAGCAACTGAAGGAAACAATGATTTAAAAACTAATTAGCACATGTTATGAACTATAAAATTATTAAAATTAAATAAAAGAATAATATTAGTTGTTGTTGGTAATATAGTAATATAGTTGTAATATAGTTTATATATACTGTACTGGAAAAAGAAAGGGTCAAAGTACACTGCCTTAGGGCACTCCTGAAAGCGTTCTTAGATCTGTTGACTTGGCATACTTAAAATGGTGGTTACTTTCAGTAAATGGAACGTCATGATATGAAATAATTACTCCGGATGTTTAGGTTTTTAGTGGAAGGGAACTCAATCCTACGAATGTTCTAAGTGGTACATTTGCTATTATGTAAAGCTGAGATGAACTGATCACTGATCTCATGACTGGCCCGGCACGGTCCATATTTCCAATAGCGAGACAACCTGCCAGGGTGTGGGTGTCGGGTGTGGGGGTGGTGGTGGTGGTGGTTGAAGGGGGTTAGAGAAGCGGCGGTAGGTAATGTTTTCATCACGATTGTTCTGAGCTTATTTCCGCACAATATTTTGCTCAAAGGGTCAACAAAGCCAGAGGACAATACACAATAGCCACAGAGAGAAGAGCTGAGGCAGCCCACGGCTCCTGCTAGTAATCTCTGCTCAGCTTTGGGCCTTTCTTCTTCTCTTCCCCACCACCCCCATCACACTCAGCATCATCTGCCCGACCTACTCCAGCTACTTCAAGATTTTCCTTTTAGAAAATTTTCTTAATCTACAAGGGTTCATTATTTGGCGGTTCGTTTATTACCGAGGGTTAAAAAGGTCGAGTGTGTCGGTGAGGGTTTGGTGGTGCCAAGGTTAGGACTAGAGGACCTCTGCAACGCTCAAGCACGAGCTACGTAACATGGCCGTCATTTGCTAATATACCTCCAGTGGTTGCTGCAAGGATAATAACAACTTTATTGTCGATACAAAATATATTGTGTGTGTGACGAAAAGAAACAAAAAAGTACAGCTAACAAACAAAAAATATATACATATACAAGAAGTATGGTAAATTCTCCATTAAAGTTCAACAAAAATGTTTGATGACTCATTTAAAGACTTAAAGTTACATGAGGATGGATTAGACCAAAATAAGCTGTTCTCAAAATTTCAGTATTAGCGTATTCGGATAGGTTTCTTAAAAGAAAGATACCCGAAGCAATTTTCGCATACACATTTTCAATTTGGAAATTCCATGATAAATATTTATCAATGTGTATTCCCAAAAATTTAACTGTTTGCATCTCTTCAAGAATATCTTCGTCTATCATAATTATAGGTCTACGTTGTTACAATTAAGACGATGACTTAAATCAAAATGAATATAGTTTGGTTTAGATATAATAGTTTTTAGGTTTAATAGTTGAAAATATTCAACACTAGTATTTAATTCTTCATAGCAGGATACTTCTAAACCACTAACAGTATGGCTTGATACAGTTAGTGAAGTATCATCAGCATATAAAATGGTGCCCTCAGGATTAGAAAATGAACCTATGTCATTGATGTAAACCAAAAATAATAAATGACCTAATATTAAACCTAATATTGGACATGTTCTGTGGGGAGGCTGCAAAAGTAAAACTTTTCCAGAATTTTCATTCTACAAAAACAAGCAGTAATAGAAAATAAAGGAATACACTGACATACACACTGACATCTCACTACCACCCCGGCCCAGAAGTCCTCAACACATTAATAACCCGTGTAATTTATTTCAGGCGAGGAAAATAGGAATCAAGAAAAGCAATAACTACACGAAATACCACAGAGAAATGGTCACACAAAATCACAGATAAACAACGCTATTAAAAAGCAGCTTTTAAAGCCCATCAGACCCGCTCAACGGTTAGACTTGAATCAGGAAGAGGTTCGTCGGAACACAGCTTACACGCCATATATTCAAGGGACAACAAGCAAAATAGGCATAATTTTATTCAAATATAACATAAAGACTGATTTCAAGTTGGCTAGTAAATTGAAGAACTGTTTTGAGACCTGTGAAGGACCAGATACCATTGTGTCCGCCGGGAGTCTACGAAATCCCCAGCAGTGGTTTAGTTTATATTGGCGGGACTAAAAGATTAATTTCAACGAGAGTTCAGGAAAACATCAGACACACAACACGAAGATGATAGCAGCTATGCTTCAGATTAGAGAGTATGTGTCCATTGCCTGAGCTGGGGATTTGTCTATTCAAACACTGATAGGCACGTTGCCACGTTCTCAGACAGTTGCTCTTCAAAACTCACAACAACAACAACAACTGAATAAGAATGTATTTGTAAGAGTACTTACGTACTAGTGGTTGCACAAGAGTGTAAATAATAAATTCCGTTCAAAAATAACTTTGAGTCATCAAGAGAGGTATCTTTATACAACCCGATCAGGGTGTCTTTTATAAGTCCTCCTAATTTTAGAAATTATGGTGAAGTTATCAAAAGCAAGTAATAAATAAACTACTTTATGTACAGTTTCAACTTCTTTCTGTTTCATCGGAAAGTTGTTGGATGATAAGAAACTATCGTAAAAAATTATTTCTATGAAAAGTTGCAGCTTTATTAGAGTAGTTCAGTAAAATTTGAAAATTTATTGTGAATCCAGAATTAAATATATAATTGAATTAGCAATAACGTTTTTGGATTTTCTAATTGTTTAAATAATTTGAAACTATTCGTATTGATAACAATTCTCCTCTTCCCACTATTGATTTAAGAATTCAATATATTTTTATTTAGAATGGTCAACACATAACATTCAGATCAATAAAAGATCCAATTGCCATATGTTTAGGGGTTTCCATTTGGTATGAAAAGTGAAGTATCATCTGCAAATAAAATGTATTATGAATTCGGGGTTTCCAATGTAATATAAATTTAAAATATCAAACTGTCTAATGAAGGAAAATTTGTACAATTCTGAGGCCTTTCAAATGCGTGGCATTCATCATCAGAGACTCTCAGCAACTGAAGGGACAACATTTAAAAACTAATTAGCACATGTTATGAACTATAAAATTATTAAAATTAAATAAAAGAATAATATTAGTTGTTGTTGGTAATATAGTAATATAGTTGTAATATAGTTTATATATACTGTACTGGAAAAAGAAAGGGTCAAAGTACACTGCCTTAGGGCACCCTGAAAGCGTTCTTAGATCTGTTGACTTGGCATACTTAAAATGGTGGTTACTTTCAGTAAATGGAACGTCATGATATGAAATAATTACTCCGGATGTTTAGGTTTTAGTGGAAGGGAACTCAATCCTACGAATGTTCTAAGTGGTACATTTGCTATTATGTAAAGCTGAGATGAACTGATCACTGATCTCATGACTGGCCCGGCACGGTCCATATTTCCAATAGCGAGACAACCTGCCAGGGTGTGGGTGTCGGGTGTGGGGTGGTGGTGGTGGTTGAAGGGGGTTAGAGAAGCGGCGGTAGGTAATGTTTTCATCACGATTGTTCTGAGCTTATTTCCGCACAATATTTTGCTCAAAGGGTCAACAAAGCCAGAGGACAATACACAATAGCCACAGAGAGAAGAGCTGAGGCAGCCCACGGCTCCTGCTAGTAATCTCTGCTCAGCTTTGGCCTTTCTTCTTCTCTTCCCCACCACCCCATCACACTCAGCATCATCTGCCCGACCTACTCCAGCTACTTCAAGATTTTCCTTTAGAAAATTTTCTTAATCTACAAGGGTTCATTATTTGGCGGTTCGTTTATTACCGAGGGTTAAAAAGGTCGAGTGTGTCGGTGAGGGTTTGGTGGTGCCAAGGTTAGGACTAGAGGACCTCTGCAACGCTCAAGCACGAGCTACGTAACATGGCCGTCATTTGCTAATATACCTCCAGTGGTTGCTGCAAGGATAATAACAACTTTATTGTCGATACAAAATATATTGTGTGTGTGACGAAAAGAAACAAAAAAGTACAGCTAACAAACAAAAAATATATACATATACAAGAAGTATGGTAAATTCTCCATTAAAGTTCAACAAAAATGTTTGATGACTCATTTAAAGACTTAAAGTTACATGAGGATGGATTAGACCAAAATAAGCTGTTCTCAAAATTTCAGTATTAGCGTATTCGGATAGGTTTCTAAAAGAAAGATACCCGAAGCAATTTTCGCATACACATTTTCAATTTGGAAATTCCATGATAAATATTTATCAATGTGTATTCCCAAAAATTTAACTGTTTGCATCTCTTCAAGAATATCTTCGTCTATCATAATTATAGGTCTACGTTGTTACAATTAAGACGATGACTTAAATCAAAATGAATATAGTTTGGTTTAGATATAATAGTTTTTAGGTTTAATAGTTGAAAATATTCAACACTAGTATTTAATTCTTCATAGCAGGATACTTCTAAACCACTAACAGTATGGCTTGATACAGTTAGTGAAGTATCATCAGCATATAAAATGGTGCCCTCAGGATTAGAAAATGAACCTATGTCATTGATGTAAACCAAAAATAATAAATGACCTAATATTAAACCTAATATTGGACATGTTCTGTGGGGAGGCTGCAAAAGTAAAAACTTTTCCAGAATTTTCATTCTACAAAAACAAGCAGTCAAAACAATAGAAACGCTAATGGAGAGAGTCGTGCAGACCAGCGATCACAAATTTGAAACTGTTGACATTACCCTACCTCTACATTTTCGAAACTTGTCTTTTTTTCAGAAAAAAGTGCGACCTCGTAAGAATGGGTGATATCCACTCTTACGAAACTAGAGGCAGGGAGAACTAACGAACTGGAAGACACAGAATGGTAGCTCATAAACGTTTGCCTTTGACAGGCAGGAGTTCAACTAGTCAACAGGCTGCAAAGTTCAATCAAAAGTGGACCTATGCCAAAGGCATTCAAAACTCGCTTGAAAAATAACATTTATAGGTTTTACGCAACAAAATAATTATTTATTTCTCTAGAAATATGATTGTATATTTATTTGTTGGTCGCCGAAGTTTAGAGTTGAATTTTACCAGAACAGTGAGGGGAGTACGGGTGGACAGGCCAGCATAGCATACGGGTGCAGTATTCAGTATTCAGAGATTATTCACGATACAACAGATTGCGATGCGGGCGCCGCAAATGAGATGAAGAGGTGGCGCTTGTGTTTCCGTGTGTGAAATGTCTGTAGCAATTCGTGGAATAGTATTGAACCTAAGTTATATTAGCTAAATTGTATATATTATACTAGCTGACCCGTGCTACGCTCAACTGTTGTAGGTGTTGTGTAATGCTTGAATTTGAAGACAATAAAGCTTGTTAAGTGCTGGATTATCACATTAACCAATATTTTATTAGTGTGCAGCGACTTTTTAGTGCCAGCTTTAATAAAAATCCCCTTAGTAACGACTCTATTCACTAGTAGTAGTTGAATTTTAAAACAAGTGGCTGCATTTGTAAAAAGATGTTACTAATGGCTGCTTGAAACTGGATTGGGCGCGGAGGTCCGAATGAAAACGTACTCCTGAACTGGCCAGAAATATCTCTGGATAACACCCCTTATTATTTTTCTTGCGAGGATACATGAAAGGTAAGCTGTAAACATCACCATTACCATACCAGAGATCCAGCAACGAATACCAATTCCAACAAAACAATCTATCAAAATACTCGTATAAACGTATTGCAAGAGCTTGGTTATAGGATTGACGTCTGTTGTATCTCAAGGGGGACCCATATCGATAATTTATGGTTCTGAGTACTTGTGACGAAACCTTTTGAGTTTTTCTTTAACTATAACCATTTCAATTCTTTGTATAACAAATTAAACTACATTTTATGTACGCTTGAAATCGTGAACATCATTAACTTCACAAAAACCGATAAATTTCCATTTTCCAATTTATAAGACCGTGACATAAATCCAAAAATTGACGAAATTTTGTGTTTGAATTTGTTTTACTACTTAACTAGTAAAATATTCAAAACAAGTTGTCAGCGAAGTTACCGTAGTATATATTGGATCTCATGAGAAATTTAGGCGTGAGGTGTCTCATGAATACGCTTGTTTTCTCATTGTTCTTATGGGACATAACAAAATGGCCGCCAGATACTGGCCACTGTTATTAACAAGTATTATTAAAGGCAAGCTTCTCGACCTTAAGCTAAAGGAGAGTACTGTACGCATGACGGAAGTGTGAGAGGTAGGCGGTGAAGGGAGGGAGGTGATAGTCGTGGCTAGAGTCGGTAATAATTAATAAAGGCAAGCTTCTCGACCTGAAGCTAAGGGAGAGTACTGTACGTGTGACGGAAGTGTGAGAGGTAGGCGGTGAAGGAGGAGGTGATAGTCGGCTAGAGTCAATAATTAATAAAGGCAAGCTTCGACCTGAAGCTAAGGGAGAGTACTGTATGTGTGACGGAAGTGTGAGAGGTAGGCGGTGAAGGGAAGGAGGTGATAGTCGTGGCTAGAGTCGGTAATAATTAATAAAGGCAAGCTTCTCGACCTGAAGCTAAGGGAGAGTACTGTACGTGTGACGGATGTGTGAGAGGTAGGCGGTGAAGGGAGGGAGGTGATAGTCGTGGCTAGAGTCGGTAATAATTAATAAAGGCAAGCTTCTCGACCTGAAGCTAAGGGAGAGTACTGTACGTGTGACGGAAGTGTGAGAGGTAGGCGGTGAAGGGAGGGAGGTGATAGTCGTGGCTAGAGTCGGTAATAATTAAAGAGAGGTGAATGGTGAAGGTAAAGACTGGCCTCGTAATGAGGGTGGGAGGCCGAGACTAATAATGGGCGAAGGGCTTTAATCTCGCTAGCCGTTGTATAAGCGCAGCCTGTAGCCGCGTACAGCGTAAAGCGTATAGAGAGAACCAGAGTACCACCATCGTCCACACGCGCACACCCAGATACAATAAATAAGTGTAATTATTAACTATTAAAAATTATTGTAGTTAATCTCATGACACTATTGTCACAAGGTAAATAAATAAATGTTTTATTGCATATTGAACATTTACAATAAATGTATCGCAATCGTCAAATGTTTGAGTATCTAAAATTTTCCATGAACTCTTACATCTAAATCCCATTCAAACATATGGTTTTTACACTCACTCTCTCCCATGCATTCGAATGCAGCCACTCTAGTCCCTATTCAGTCAGCATCATAGGGTCTCCCAAATGAATGCCATAAACTCGTCTGTATCATAAAATGCTTGAGAAATCAGAATTTTTTAAGACGAGCTTTGAATGCCATAGGCTCAGGGGCGTTTTTGAACGAATTTGGTAGTCTGTTGACGAAATGAACTCCTACCTGGGAAGGCAAACGTACATGAACTACCGTTCTGTGTCTCCCAGTTCGGTAGTTGTCCCTGCCTCTAATTTCACAAGAGTGTACGTCTGTACCTCTTATGGTATTACTTTTTGATTTGAAAAAGAGACACGTCTCCAAAATTTAGAGGCAAGGTAGAGTCAACAGTTTTAGACTTTTGAATGCCTCCCTCCCTACACGACTCTCTCCTTCGCAATTTGGCAATTATCCTGACTGCTCGTTTTTGAAGAATAAAAATCCTAGACCAATTTGTTTTTGTGCAACCTCCCAACAAAGTCAATCCGTAGGATAAGTGTGGGTAAATTACTCCGTAATACGCCATCATCAGTACCTGAGTTGGGCAGTATTCGGACAGTTTCCTCAAAACATAAATTCCTGAAGATAGTTTTGAGCAAACGTGGTCTATGTGAGTATTCCAAGTGAAACCTCGATCAAGGTGTATTCCAAGGAATTTAGTTGAGTAGACCTCTTCGATCTCAGTGTCATCCACTATTAGGTGCCGAATTCTGGCAGAACTTCTTCCTTGTTATCAAAACATGATGGCCAGATTGTCTTAATAGTTATGGTTATGCTAGTTATACTGAGCAATTGAAAGGAAACTGAACCCTGACGAATGCCGAATTTCAGTGTCATATTTCCAGATCAATTTCTATCACTGTAAATCTCTACTCTTTGTGGCATACAGGGCAAGTATGACTACAGCCAATCTAAATACAAGCCTCGTACGTCAAGTCTGTAAGAACGTTCAAAGAATTTGTTGTGGTCCAAGCAATCGAAAGCTTTTTGTAAACATAAAAGTACGTCGTACTTTTGTGACAAGATCGACAATAGCATCAGTCGTGCTTCTTCCTTTGACAAATCCGTGTGTCAGTAGAAACAACTAAACTTATGGGTGCTTAAAAATAAAAATAGTTCAACCGTGGACTCTACTGCAGTGTAGAGTCAAAGATGAACGCACGGGTACGGGGCACCCCTCTTCTCCGCCCACCAGAAGGTCCACAGGTATAATGGTGATAATTATGAAAATCGAGTAGAGGTGGACTACAAAGTAGAAATGAAATTATTAAAGAATCCAGTGGCAGCGGTAATGGCAGGGGTAGGGGCAGGGGCATCATTAGATCAAAACCGGCGCGGACTAAAGCTGTAGAGTAGAGAGGTGTAATAGGAGAGCGGGGTGGCCCGAGGGCCCGCGCACAGGGTGGCCCAGGTTCGAGCCCACTCGCCCTCCGCCTCGGCTCAGTTTCCATGCCTGATCCCGTCTCACTCACACCTTGCTGCACAACCCTGCAAACAGTAGCCCTCACGGTTTATGTATTTTTTGTATGACTTTTAGAGTATTTTATTCTACTTTCTGTATGAGTCTAACCGTACCCCGCGAAATATGCCAAGGCAGTCTTGAAAAGTGAAAAGTTAGCATTTCTTCGTGCCAAGACTCGCTTCGTTCTTTCGGAGCGGGCCCTTTTTCTTTCATTAGTCCAGGTTAATTCCATAACCTCTCTCTGCCCAGCATTCCAATCACACACTTTTTGACACTTTGTGTTTCTGTTATAACTGCCCATTTGAGAGAGACCTTATGCTTTAATTCATCTTACTGCCTCGATCCGTTTAATTGTCTTTTTTGCCTTCCTTAGTTTTATAAAATACAAACATTTGCAATGTTAGTCATAAGGTATAATTATATACCTCATGGCGCTCTTTTTATATGGCCGTAGAATTTCAATCTTAGTCTCTTAATTTCTCAATCTATGTCATTGTATTCCTCATGAATACAAAGTCTGTATATTTGTGGTTCGATTTGGTTGGTTCCTAATAGTTTCTTTTCTAATTTTTGGATTTCATCTTAATCTGTTTTTCTATTGAGATCTAAAATTCCACTGAATTAATGTACTGTATTCTATAGTCTTGTTTATAACTATTGTTGTCCACTACTGACTCTTGTTACAGTGTTGTGTATTCAGGTCGTGGTGAAAGGGTGTAGAGGTGTAGGGGTGTAGGGGTGTAGAGGTGTAAGGGTGTAGACATACACAAGGACAAGGGCTAACTAGCGGTCACCGTGTGTACAGTAGGCCTATGCCTATGTACTTCACTGGCTGAAGGTTTTGTAGTGTGTACAAAGTAAGGTCAGTCTGCCACCTTTGTCCCATTCATCGTCTCAACGTCTCTTCCGTTAAAACCTTTGGTTATTTTCGAATGGCTACATTCGATTTGAGGGACGTGAGGAAAATCAGTGACAACAATAAATTGTTGAGGAATTGGTTATAATTTCTTTCGGTGGCTTTGGCCAGTCACGAGCCTTGAAAGAGTGAAATCCGTTTGACACAAAAGCGGATATTCACATTTTTATATTTTAAACAGCTTATAATTGGTGGTCTAAACATTTATAGACTTTATGGTCTTAAATATTGAATGTTTTGTTACGATAATACGTTTTTGTAACAATTTTTAAAATCCAAAAAATACACGGGAAGAAATAGTGTTTGTCAATTCATTAACAATTCTGAAATTCTACTTAATACATTAGTAGTTTGTAGTATTAAAATACAAAAGAGTTTATATCTGCAGTCATTTTTGGGGGTTGTATGTTTAAATTCCGAATATTACATCCGGCCAAACATAGGTATAACATCTATAGTAGCTGATGTGCAAAAAAACATAATAAACTCTTCTTATAACAGTGAAAAATCAAACATAGTGGACGAAGAATCCCTTAGTTGTCAATTTTTAAGCTTCAAAAACCGTTTCAAAAATTGTTTGAACACTTAAAGAAACCCGTTACCAACTGATAAATCCATCTTGTAGTTGGTACAAACTAAGCCGTTCACATTTCTACCTTCTAATAATTAGAAACAATCACTTTACGCTTAGTTTGTTATTGTCAACCGTAAATCCGCCTTTCTAATGAGAACTTAGAATTTTGCTGCCTGAAGGCCCTTATGGCACTCATATTTTTGGATTGAGTGAGTGAGTGGCCAATTGACTCAAAAACGTATTGAGTCAACGATTGAGTTACGTAGCAAATTTAACACAGTTACAATACTAACAAAGGAAAAAAAAACATTACTGGTACTCATTCTTTTATAAGTAATTTTACAAGGAAACTAAACCACGTCCACGTGCTTTCTGTGCCAAGCTTGTAGTCTAAATTCAACCTCAAATTATGTTTTTTGAGCATTGCTGGAGTTATATTTCCAATAACCTCTCGAACTCTTCTCTTACGTACCTTAAACTTTGTTTGTGAACATTCTGTTCTTAGCCGAAATTCCTAATCATTTGGCCTCCACGTTCTTCGGACACTACACCCTTAGACTTTTTATAGGGGGTTTCACAAACAAAGTTCAAGCCATTAAGGAATTTGAGAGAAGAGTTCGAGAGGTTATTGGAAAAAGGAACATAACTCTAGTAATGCTCAGAATCCCCCCAGTCAGTATCTGTCTGGTTAGTACCTGCTCAGATTACTTTATACTGGGGTACATCAAAAAAGAGTTGTCCACAAAAATACTGGGCAGCTTTGTAGTTGTCCAGATGTTGAACACGCTCCATTCCCCACCAGGGGAGGTTGGATCAGATATCATTTTAGGGGGATGCGGCAGCAGGGTAGACCGCGACTTCAGGAGAGGCTTGCCATAATCTTGGGGGGAACAGTCCCCCGAGTGTTGGCAAGGCTCTCCATGTCTTGGGGGTTAGAGTCCCCTAAGTGGTTGTCAGCGGGCTTGCTTGTCGCACCATCTCATGATCGTCTGGTCAGCCGAACCCAGTCCCATTCCTCTCCTGAATCCAGACTTCCTTTCATTCCGGTGGTAGCGCAATATGCCCAACAGACGAGGCAGACGTGCATAAGGGTAACCAGTCCCTGACCACTTGATCTAACATCTAACATCTAATGCTCAGGAAAACTTGGTGTGAGGTTGAATGTAGACTACTAACTTTGCGTTCAAACTACGTAAGGCACGTAGAAATGTTTTTATTTCCTTGTAACATTTCTTGTAAAAGCATCAGTACCAGTATTTTTTTGTGATTTGTTAGTAATAAAACTTGTTTAAATTCCCTCCCTAAAATAACAACTCCCATGTTCTTGAGTCGATTGCCTATTTATTCACTCAATCCCAAAATGTTTCTAGCAATTTACAACCACCCTGTATAGGATTTTGTATGCTTTACTACCTGAGAGTAATTTTACAGCCTTGATTGTGCAAGTGCACGAAACCGCATTTCTCCGCTAAATGCTGCGTTCACCGTGTTCGCAGAATGCAGTTGTCAGTTTCCTGGAAATGGTCAAGCCAGGATGAAAATTCACCGTAATGGACGTTCGTGAGAAACTCTGAAACCAAGTTACCAGTTACCTTATACACACTGAAACCAAGTTACCAGTTACCTTATACACGCTGGAACCGAGTTACAATATGCACGCTGGAACCGAGTTACCTGATAAACGCTGCAACAAAGTTACCTGAACACCGTTGATTGAGTTTCCACTGTGTGTGAGTGTGTGTGAGTGTGTGTGTCCTACAGAAAGTATATTACTCTGTAATATCGTTCCCAGCCCTTCCATCTATCGTGTTCCCCTGCCTTTCACACTAGTTTGTCTCTATATTTTAGAAACATATTTTTTCACGTCAAAATGCGGTCTTGCAAGAGGAAGTGACATTGACTCTTAAAAAACTAGTTTCAGTGAAAATTTGATGCTTGATTCCTGCGTCGATGACCGAAACTTCGGATAAACTGCGTCATAAAGTTCGTCATAAACTACCGGACTGGGAGACACAGAGCGGCATTTCATGAACAGTATACTTTCTCTGGTAGGAGTTCAACTCGCCAACAGGCAGCCAAATTCGATCAAAAGTGCTCCCGAGCTTAAGGGTTTTAAAGCTCGTCTGAAAAAGGTTTTGGCCAAAGAAGATTTTTATAGTACAGACGAGTTTATGGCTCATAGCTGGGAAAACACGAATCACGCTGATTGAGTACAGGGCTATTAATGAAGTGGTACAATTTGAACGAATGAGAGAGAATAAATGCCAAAAATGAATGTCTGGTTGGAATTTGGGTGGCAGAATGAGTGGAAAGCTTAGCTTTTTAAACTACACTAATTGACAATTGCATAATATAAACAATGGTATCATTTTATATACAACAGGTTTAGTGGACAATTATGTTCCTATCATAGCATTTTATTATTAGTTTTGTAGAATATTACAGAAACCCCTTAAAATGACTTTTCCATTAATTTATGGACCGTTCAGGATATCATTCCAGAGAATAGGATTTTTACACTTTTCAAATTTTAATGGTAGTTCTACAGTTTACGGCTAAGTAAAGTAGGCCTAAGCAATGATAGGGTAAGATCGAATCAAGAGTACCCCCGTAATCAATCGAAGAGTTTCTTTAAACTCAAAATCAAATAAGCACATTGTATTAAAACAAACTTCAAATAGACGGATTTGTTCTGAGATTTATCGAGTTGAGGGGTCGTATAGGACTATTTAAATCGGTGATGTTTCATCTTCAAGTTTACTTATCAAATTTCATCTATAATCGAAGGAAAAAATAAATTAACCCTCCAAGGCAAATATCAACCAAATATTGCTATAACAACAGCCTGCAAATATGATTATTCTTGATCTGCTGGGACACTTCTGGGCCGGTAGATACTTTGCTTTGAGACACCGACCACTCCTAGAGGGTATTTTAAGGTGTATATGGAATGATAGTGAGTGTTTTGATGGATGATTAGATGTAGTCTAGTTTGGAAATATGGCCGACAGTTCCTTAGATTAAGTAATTGATTGATAGCCCAGTGACCGATGGAATGGACCAACGGCTTAACGAGACTTCCCAATCACGGGGAGTGGCCATCGTGCAAACTTAGAGAGTCAACTTGCCTGTAAACGTAAAAGCTAGCTGATGACATTTCACGCTTTGCTTTGAGACACCCTACCTAACACTGAGCCTTAAACCAGAAATCGAATTGGAATCTGTTAAGCTTTTAGGAATACACATTGATTCTAAACTAAATTGGTTTATTTACATTGAAACCGTTTACAAAATAATTTCAAGAGTTACTATCTGCTTCGGAAATTAAAAAACTTTGTTAGTGCAGACTATTTGAGGCTGGCTTGTTTTGGACTATTCCAGTCACATATGTCATATGGTCTGCTTACGTGGAGTCACTCTTCGTTAGTGTCAAGTATACTTATCTTGCAAAAGGAAGCTATACGTAACTTGGCAGGAGCGGAGCATCTTGATCACTGCAGGCCCCTTTTTATTGAGTTGAAAATTCCCACTGTTGTTAATCTTTATATTTTTCATTTACTGTTGTATACCAAAACGAATAAAAACCTTTTTCCTTTGAGGCAAGAAATTCATGATTATAACACGCGAGGTAGAGATAGGATGGATATAATTCCACATAGATTAACCTTAACAGGAACTTCGTTCAAGTTAAATTGTATAAATTCTTTTAATAAGCTACCTGAGGAGGCTAGGAATATTAGTTTCAATAATTTTAAAGTCAAATTGTACAATTGGTTGCTAAATAACCCATTTTACCAAATTAAAGAATTTTTAGACATTAATTAAACATTAAACATTCTATATTAGACAATTAATATAGAATTTACTAGTCAATGACTTATTTGTATTACAAATATAATCTTTCATTTAATATTACTTAGGAAGTGAAATAATTGTTATTTTATATGACGCGTCCTATATCTGTAAAACAGATCAACGGAAATAAACTATTCTGATTCTAATTCTGATTCCCACCACTCTTTGAGGGTATTTTAAGGTGAATATGGAATAATGATGAGTGTGATGAGTGTTTTGATGGACGATGAGACAGAAAGGACGACGGGCACAGCATCACAGGCATGCGGCACTGTGACAGATAACGAGAAAGTACGTTGTATCTTCACCTTCCGTCAATATTGGGACTGTTTATCAACACAACTTCACTTGAAAGGAGACGGCGCTGCGACCAGAGGAATCCGGGGCAGGTCGGTAGCTTAAGAAGTCTGGGATTTATCAGAGGAAGAGCCAAAGATTTTGAAAGCTCATTGAGCTTGAGATAATAGTGACATAACAAAATATATGTTCAATTCAATTCAATTCAATTCCTTTATTGCAGTAAGACAATTTTACAAATATTGTATTGCAATAGTCAAAAATAATATAGTAATTGTTTATAAATACGATCTTAAAATTTAACAAAATGAATGAATGAATATATTATATAGTAAAAGAAAATAACAGAAAAATGCTTTACAATTATTTAAATTGAAACTTAAACTTAGTTCGATTGTATAAAACACCTATTGAACAAATACATACACTTCAAATACAAGTTAAATTAATTTAATTACATTCTTAATCTAGAGTTCAGTGACCGAGTAACAAGCCCTTTGCAACAGAAATTTTTTTAGTGATGTTTTAAATTTATCTGGGATTGTTTCTGTTTTAATTCGTTCAGGAAGCCTGTTAAATAACTTTGGTCCCAGATTTTCCGGAAGATTAGCCGCAATCCCAAGTCTATGTGATGTGGTTGAAATTTAAGATAAGTCTAGGTAGGGTATGTCAGTTTATGTATGAAAGGGACGTGAGAGTGAATGGAAGATTTCACCGATCAACTTTTCTGACGATGCCATGCGTTGTAAAATATTTTGCAATAAAAAAAGTATTTATTTTTTGCGTGGTTCTGCGACTGCGCAGAGCGCGGCGTGACAAAGCGTTTCTGCCGCGCAGAGCATAGCGCGTAGGACGTAGGTAGCGCACTCTCGCTCTCTCTCAGCAGATTTACTATTGCCAATTGCACATTGTGCCCTGGTTTATGATTGGACTCATTGCTTTCTGGCCTGAACAGAGTTATAGCCGCGTGCAACGTTACCACTTCGCCACCTCACCTCCTCGCTCCTCCGCGCACGCACAGCGCACACCCGACACTTCAGCTTGTTACACCTAAATCAAATAACAAATAAACCAACTGTTTATTGCGCATTTTTAGGCATACATTTTTGGCATTCACTAACTATCATTCATTCGAACTGTACCACTTTAGCCCTGTCAGTGTGTTCTCCCGCGTTTTCCCAGTCATGTGCCATAAACTCGTCTGTATTATAAAATGTTTCTGCGACCAAAACCGTTTTCAGACGAGTTTTAAAACCCTTAAGCTCTAAGGCACTTTTGATCGAATTTGACAGCCTCTGGACGACTTGAACTCCTACCTGAGAAGGAACACGTTCATAAATTGCCGTTGAGTGTTTCCCAGGTCGGTTCGGTAGTTTTCCCTGCCTCTAGTTTAATAAGAGTGAATGTGGCTTCATCTTACGAGACCGCATTTTGATTAAAAAAAACAAGTTTCTAAAATATAGAGACAGAGTAGTGACAACAATTTAAACTTTTGAATGCTGGCCTACACGACTCTCTCCATTGCACTTTGTTCAATGGTTCGGGCTGATTTTTTTTTTATAAATTCCGGCAACACTTGATTGAAGATTCTCTGAACACCTTTGTGACCAAGATTTGTTTTAGAAGAGCTATGAACGCCTTCAGCATTTGGGCAGCCCTTTGATCAAATTTGGGGACCGGTTGACTAGTTGCCCGAGAAGGCTAACGTTCATGAACTATCGTTCTGCGTCTCCCAGTTCGGTAGTTCTCCCTGCCTCTTGTTTCGTAACAATGAATGTCACTTCCTCTTACGGGGCCACATTTTGATTCGAAAAGAAGACAAATTTGAAAAATGAAGGCACGGTAAAGTCAACAATTTCAAATTTTGAAAAGCTGGCCTGCACGACTCTTGTTCGTGATTGTTCACCAACTGCTAGTTCACCAAATGTGCTTTCGGTATCCCTCGACCGACCTACCGGTACGGTATAGTCTTCGTGACCACGCAGAAAGTCTTGTAGTCGAATTAGTCGACCACTCGGACCAATGTACTAGTGGACACTGGACACGGTGTAACACATACGGGTGAACTAATGGACTTGCATACTAACAGACGGACGGACAGACGGGCCAGCAGCGGGTTCTGTTAGATCATCAGCCAGGCTAATTCAGTTGAGACCGCAGCAACCTGCGGCCGCCGGAATTAACTGCACTCTTCGGATTACTGATATTACATCGGCCACTTTATACACCTTACCTTGGTTATCTTCCTCCTACCTTCTACACCGCGCAGTGTCCTTCGTGAGTCGCAGGTCACCAGCTCTAGGCTCTCATGGTCTTCAAAGTCAAGTCCAAGCAAGAAATACGCGAATGTTCTTTTATGTAGGTTGAGACACTACACACTAACTAGTAGATTAACTAATGCGATTCATTGTTTCGGAAAATTGTTCGGAAATGTCACCAATAAGAGATGATATGAGATGCTTCCTTGCAAAAATAATTAGGGGAGCGTTTTCCTCATAAACTATAGAACAAGATTCACAATAGATTATTTCTATCTAGCCACTTTTTGCCGAGCTTTCCTGTTTAACTGTACATGAGAAAATCACAGAAACGGGTACTCAGCCTTGTGAATTGTCGCATCTGATGATTTGGACACAGCACAGCTCACCTGAGTAACTCCAGACATCCTGACAGCGATCAAGCTTAATTGGAGGCTTTTGATTGGGAGTAATCTACTCACACAAAAAACTCACTGTTCTATCCTGATCTTAAAATACTGGATTGGGAATTATTCATTTTATTTCCGATTGGTTAGAAATCATTTGTTTTTTTGCGAACAAAACGACATGTTTGCACAACTAATTTTATATTTGGTTATTTACATCCCGACTGTGAACAACTCCCCTATTTTATGTCCAAGTATGAACATTCAAATGTAGGACAACTACTTTTTTTCACAGAAGCAAACATTTCTTTTCGTCGGCCTTCAAACACAATCAAAAGTTTCACTTTTTAAGTCTAAAATTGCACAAAACCAATAACGAAGTTCGAACTAAACTGTAAAGACACACATTATCGGACATTATCATAAAGTGAAAAGGTACGACGCGTGGTGTGAAGTTTTGGAGTTTAAGGGGAAGGGAAGCCTCTTAAAAAAACTATAAACAATGGGATGACCTATTGAAGTTGTTTTTCTAAGGGAGCTAGCAAAGTTTTCCAAAGTGGAGACTGGAATGTTTTAAAATAAATACAGTATAAATACAGTTTTTTTTAATAATTAGTACTTATTCAACCATGTACAATAGGATTGTATATGTCTAGACCTACTTTCTTCTCCCTTTCGCGCCTAATCTGCCCGATCCGATGTCTGGTTCGAAGGAATGTACGGGGTAAAATTTGAATCCTTTAAAGCCATCTTCGCTCCTCGCTTCTTCCTCCTCGGTTCTGGATCTGAATCGGCTATCCGTCAGTTCACAGTACACTCTAAAGATGAAGGAGTTAAGACCACTCAGAAAGAGTGAAACACCAGCCACTCTCATTAAAAAGTGACTCTTTTGGGAGTGTTTTTCACCCTTTGATTATTTAAAATGCATCTAGAAATGTGTGACATTGATGTAACTGAGGTCAAAGAGCTAAAGGGACTAGGGAGTGGGGAGATAGCTGACGTGAAGACTACAGGAAACTGTGAGAAACGTCAGGACATTATCACCTGTTGGAGTGCTGATCTACGGAGTGTGCTGACTCCACTATAGCTGACAACGTTGTCAAGTGATCGTTGGTTTTAGCATCTACGCCAGTTAACCCTAAGCCCGCACGTTTTCTTACTCTACTAGCTGTTTTCCCGTGCTTCGCTATGGATAAAATATGTTACAGTATATAAGTTAACTTCACAGTGAGTCTACTTTATTATAGTACAGTACTCTTTGAGAAAAAACCATAAAGTCTTTGTAGAGAGAGCTCTTAAGTCTAAAACCCTAACTTTGCTTTTTGTACAAACTTTGATTAGCAATAAAGTCCCTGGTTATTGTCATAAAATGTGGGCATACATTTATGACCCCCCACCCTTAAAAAAGGGATCCGGGGCTTTCTCCCGTAAAATGAGCTAAAATTTTCATGCGAAATGGTGAGTTTTCAGGCGCTTCGGAGGACATTTCGTCTTTAAACCAAAGGATTTAATACACTGATTTCATAATGACACAGTAGTCGAAAACAAGCTGGTAATCGAAACTCTTGTGCAGAAATAGGTTTTAGAGTATTGTGATGTTATCCATTTTATTTCTCTAATTTTTAAATTAACGATTTTCAAAATACTCTTGAAATATTAATTTGTTAATAGTTTGGTGGAAAAATGTACCCTGTAGATTTTGGATGGACACCCAAGAACTTAACCACCGGTAAAATATCAACTAATGCCCATCACATTCACATACGCAAACCGGATCGTTTTTGAGAATTGCGGAAAACAACCCTTAAAAGTTGAAAATGTTCAAAACAGTTTCTTAGAGGGTGGTTTTGAGCTACCTGAAATAGGTGAGCAAAGTTTCAAGTGTGTAGGTCTAGCTTAGGCTGTGGTCTGATTATGAGTGAGTGAGTCAGGTCACCCTTTTATGTATACTATATGTAGATTTTATTCTTAGTTCATGCTCTCAGAATATAACATTAAAACAATGTGTGCAATTCAGGGAAGAAAATATAAGAGCGGTTAATTCTTAGCGGGGCCAGCATTTCGAAAAACCAGCAATTTTTCTCAAATTAGCTCAAGTGGTATGAAAATGTAGCGGTTATTTAGTGGACAATGGCCAAAACAAGACAAACTTTACCTTTTTTAACAACCCCTAAAGCGGAGAACATTAAGTGGAGTGGAACGTGTTGAATCTGGCAACAGTTCCGTTGTTCGTTGTTCCATGTTTGTAACGGGTAGATAACAACAGAAGTGGACTGTGAACCATTACTAGTGTGAACTGTTAGAGACGCTCCGTTTATTTGCCTTTGGCTTACATTACATGTTTGTTGGTCTGACATACGTATTCTGTATACGTGGCCAGTGCTGATTTATCTTGTTTTCATATTTGAAATCATGTTCAAGGCGAAATTTTATTCAATGCGGTGAGTTAGTTCATCCGCATCTGGTTCGACCTATCGGGAAAGGCAAAGTAGTGTTGATGCATTTTGCAATAAGTGTGTGTAAGTTCGGGAATATTTCATTTTTCCAAAGAAAATAATATAAAATATGTTTTGAAGTGAATTCAAAGGTTGAATTTAAATCGTTATCACTTGAGGTTGAAAACCAGGCCGACACGCAGCTAAGCGCTTAAGTGCCACTGGCATGAGTGAATCGAATTTCCTGTGCGATTTGTGACTATAATTTGCTATGCTCACAGCCTCGATTCGGCCCTCAGCCTCAGATTTAAGGGGTTTATAGTTATGTTATACTATATATCATAACATGAAATCACATTTTTAAGTTTCAAAAAAATCGGACTACTCATTCCACTGTTTTAGTGAACCCACTTTTTTGGTCACCATTTTGAAACGACGGATTTTCACTTTTTTATATATTGATGTACAGGAACAAAATACATATTTTTTGTGTGAAGTCTCCTTGAAAAGAAGTTTCTGGTAGTCCGATTTTACTGGTTAACAAAATCGTCTGAGATATTTAGAAAAGGAACATTTGTACTAAATTTGGTGGAAATCGGACAAAAATGGTGACCTGTAGAGATGATTCATTTACAGGGTGTAACTTTTAAACAAGGAAATATTTTTTTAAACTTTGGGGAATGTTTTAATAGGGTTCTGAACTTTTTTTAACTTTGCATCACTTACCCCCCCACCCAAAGTCTGGGGAGGGTCCTCCAAATTTTTTTAAATGCAAACCTTTCTTGTCCTTGTGGCAACCATAAGAAGCAAGTTTGGTCAGTAAACAAGTTTGGATTGTTTTGTTCAATTATCATTTGTATTTTAATTTAGATCTGATGAGGAAAGCCTAGCTTCGGAAAGATCTAGTCAAGCAAAATAAACATTTGGCATATAAGTGATTTTTAAATTATATTAAAATTAAATTAATTTTAATTCAAATTATTTAAATTATATCAAGACCCTCGTGATTATTTTGTACATGTATTGAGAAAATAAATTCATTCTTAATCTTAAAATTTTGAGACGGAGAATATTGTCCAGCCCGAGATGATGGAGTGAGGCAGTGACGGTGAGGGATGGTGAGGGGTGGGACAGGGAGAGAGTGGTGGTGAAAGACAGGACAATAGAAGACTGAAGGCTCAAAGGAATCAGTGGAATCACTGCCAGAGACGGGCGCAATGGGCTCAATGGATTCAGAAGACGAGAACAATACTTAAATCATTCCATTTCTACCGAACTAATTAATTACTTATAGAACCGAATGGAATATTACACTTTCCATTGTTACAAAACTAAATAAGATTCTCGTCGAAGGAAATCTTTAGTTCTAAAAAGATTCAATCTCTCCTTTTCTTTCTACTCACTGGAGTTCGCTTCCTTCGCGTCAGCACTGTTAAGACCTCTTTATTTATTGACACAACTCCGAAAGTGATCCTCCGGACTGACCTTAATGTAAAACCAGGCTGACACGAAGCTAAGCGCTAAAGCGCCGCTGGCATGAGTGAAGCGAATTTTCTTATTACCACAGGAATACTAGGCTTCAACATCCAGCCTCAATCTTACGGCCTCAGTTGTACCACGCATCATTACGGGAAAAGGAATTTCAAATTTCATTAAAATCGGACTACTCGCTGTTATAACAAAAATTCACTTTTATTGCCGCCGAATGCATTTTGATAATTTTTGTTACAATGATTAATAACAATAACGTTCAAAGATACTTCGAGTGTAATCAAAATCTGATGAAATGTTGTGTTTTTACATAAGTTTAGTAAGTACATAAGTTGTTGTGTTTTTGTGACAACTCCGATATTGCTGGCTAACAAAAATTACCGAGATATTTACAAAAGGATCAGTTGTATCAAATTTCATGAAAATCGGACAAAATACAACCCCTAGAGAGAACACGCATATATACAACGATATGTATATAAAGTGTTGACAAAAATGCTCAAAACGTGTTTTGGGGGTCAGCATCGATGCTCTTCGTGATCTCAGGTCTGGGTCTTGAATAATATATCTCATTTGCCAAAGGAAATTCACTAAAACGTAGCTTGACACTTTAAAAACTCATCCTGACGTGAGCAAAGGGGCTGAACGTAATGCCTTGAAAAACTAGTTTATGAACTTGACATAACAATAAGAAAGTTCAACCGACACAAATACTATTCAACAGTGGTTTATACGCGTGTATTTTCCGAAACTAATGTAATGTGAAATGCCAACTACAAGTTAAATAAATGAAATAATGGTTTGCAAACAACTTGATTTCAACTGATTAATTTGTAAACATTGTGGAATTGAATCGCGCAAATATTCACGGAGCTTAATTAAAACCACTGCAAAGGTTCAGTGTAAATATCGAGTCACTAATCTTGCTGGATAATCATAAATCATTATTCAAACAAACTCACTGATACTCGAATATGAAGTGGATATACGGGAATGTTGTGTTTTGCCCGTTATTAGTTGAAGCGTGTTAAATCTCCTCATAGTATTTTTAGTGAAAAAATCTGCGATACAATATTAGTATTGGCCTTGGATCCTAATTGATGGTGACAATCTTTGCTTGACGGTACGATAAAAATGATTTAAAATGAGATAAAACGTCAGTATTCTGTGGCTTTACAGTAAAAGTAATTTTTTTATTTAGATAAATTACGCAACGTGACATATATTGAATGAAGAAATAGATATAATGGAAAATATAAAAGTTGAACAAATTGCTCCTGCGAATTCAAGAAGCAAATACTTACGAGTACATACAAATTCAAAATGTCACTTAATAGGTTTTTACTAGACAAAGTTTGTAAATGTAACCAGAAAACGGAATTGTTGTGTTTCCCATATTATGGTAGCAATGATAGGGCCTATACAATTTATACATTATTGTCAATTTACTACTAAAGAAATTTTATTTTGACTACTAGAAACAACAATGATGGTAACGTGTAGGAAAAACACAAATCCGACGATGACGCTCTTATCGACTTTAGACTGTAAAACCACTCACGGGTCAAATTAAAACCAGGTTAATACGCACATAAACGTACAATGGACAGTTAAATGAAGGGAAGGGCTTATCACACAAACTGAAACTCTTTACGAGGGAAACAGTGATTCTTCGGGTACTTAAATCGGTTTAATCTTGGACGATTACGAAGCCTATCCGGCCGACAGTAAGTTGTAAAACGGAACAGACATGCGTAATCTGGCACTAACTGTCGCTAATGGTTATGGTGAATATGGTGTGTATGGAGGGGAAAATCTTAAGAGTACAAAAGTCCTTCCCGGTAAAAAGTAAAAAGAAGGTTAATGTTTGTCTTGTAACGAGGCGAAGTTAGGACTACACAGTCCTCTCTACCCGTCAAACTCGACCTTTAGCCATCGTAACTGTATAATCACATTACAAACTGTAAGTGGTGACTGCAGGGGTCGAACGCGCGCCACCGGAGTGATGAGTTCCGGAGTCGCGCGCGATACCAATCCTCCACGGATAAAATATTTCCCGGTCAGAAATTGCTTCAGTTCAGATTTGTACCGTTTGTAATATTTACGACCATTGTTAAGAGTCCGCCTCAGTGCCACGGCAACGCCCGACGCAAGGGTCTGCGACAGGACAAAGTACGCCGAAACATTGAGCAGAAATTGAGTTTTAACAATCATTAGAAAACCAAAATAATTACCTACACTCGTATGAATGTTCCCGAAATTTTACCTCAAGTTTACCTCAAGTTTACCTCAAAGTTACCTTTTGATTTTTGAGTCCAACTGTTATGTTGGATGAGACTGAGATCGAAAAAGTCTACACAACTATAATTCCTAGGAATACACCTCGACAGAGGGTTGACTTGGGATTGCCATGTAGACAATCTATGCTCCAAGATAGCTTCAGGCATTTATGTACTGAGGGAACTATCAAAATACTGCCCTACTCAGGTACTGATGACGGCGTATTATGGGGTAATATACCCACACCTCTCCTACGGAGTGGCACTGTGGGGTGGTTGCGCAATATCACACCTTTCCAGACTTTTTATTCTAAAAAAGCAGTTCGAACCATTGCAAAAATTCAATGGAGAGAGTCGTGCAGACCAGCGTTCAAAAGTCTCAATATGTTGACTCTTCCCTGACTCTACATCCTTGAGACCTGCGTTTTCTTCAAAACCAAATGCGATCCCATAAGAGGTGTAGACATACACTCTTATGACACTAGAGGCATGGCAAACTACCGAACTGGGCGACACAGAACGGTGGTTTACGAGCGTTTGCCTTCTCAGGCAGGAGCCCGCTTTGTCAACAAATTGCCAAATTCGATAAAATGTGCTCCAACGCCACAGGCGTTCAAGTCTCATCTAAAAGCAGTTTTGACCGCGAACACTTTCTATAGTTCAGACGAGTTCTTGGCACACCAATGGGAGACCTAGTGAGAAATGGCTACCGGCCTACGGATGCTTAAATGGGAGAATTCGAATGAATGAGCCGATTTGACTGTTAAAATTATGAGCTCTCGATGTAAAAATGAGTGACAAAATTTTAGCTTTTAAAATATTTAAACCCTTACGAATTTCATACAATGTATTTTGTTAACGAAATAAAATATTTATTTACTATTTATTTATGCTTACTGGTTGCGCAACAACAACCTGGCAAGTGGCAAGTCACCTGTATAGATGTGGGTGGTGTGTCCGTCGCTCTCACAGCTCGGTCCAGAGCTCCAGAGTTATGGTTATTGCTCGTATTTAAAGTCACGGCTCTCCTTTTCCGTCATCACTTCTCCCGACGCAATTCTCACGTTTATTTGTCATTATTCTCGACCCGGCTACAAAGCAAACCTCCTTCTCCTTCTCCTTCCCAGCCGGGCGTCTGTGTTGCTGTCAAATCTACGTTACAAGGGACGCGAGAATATGCTAGTATCTGCTCATCACTCTCAGTGTAAATACACTGCGTTAAAACAAGGTGGGGACGTGCCCCCTTCTGGCTTTTAGGAAATTATTTATAATATTAAAAGAAAAACAAATTTTTATACAAATGCCATTTTGGAATAAAATAATGGACTTTTCGTGAGAAATTCATTATGTGTTATCTGGAATTTGAAGTAATTGGCCCACATTTCAGGGGGACGTGCCCCCTTTGGCTTTTAGGACAAACGATTTATTATATTTCAAAATAAAGAAAATGTTTATAAAAATGCTGTTTTGGAAAAAATAATGGATTTTTTTAGACAAACTCATTTTGTGTTATCTGGATTTTGAAGTAAATTGTCCATACTTGGAGGAAAAACTTATTAATAATCTTTCAAAATAAAGCAAATAAAAAAAACTGTTATATTAGAAGAAAATAATGGACTTTTCCAGAGTAACTCAATATGTATTATCTGGAATTTGAATTAAATGTATTATTTTACACTCTTATTGGAATGGGGGGGGGGGGAGGTTGAGTACAAGTGGTAGTGCCACTGTGTTATTCAGTATGATCCAAAAGTATTTAGAATAGTTCATTTATGAAGAAAGCTTATGAATACTAATAACACGATTGGAACTAAAATACATCAGTATTATTGATTTCATCAGTCCTATTTCTTATATGCAATGTCAATATGTAAGCCCACCCTTGGATTACGTGCCTGAGTTCTACAAAAAAAAGGTAAAGTTAGTCTTGATTAACGAGGCGACGTTAGGACTACGAAGTCCTCTCTACCACTCAACCTCGACCTTTACCTAGCGTCACCGTATATTCACATTACAAATTGTGAGTGGTGACTGCGGGGATCGAACCCGCACCAACGGAGCGATGAGCTCCGGAGTCGCGCGCGAGATCAACCCGCCACGGCTTGCGTTATTTCAAGATGATGTTTTTATCAATGCTAGTTTCACCGATGATTAAATGTAACAGTTGGACAACTGAAATCTATCTGCTGGTACAAACGCGATTTGCTGGGCACACATGGCCGGCTTCTACATCGCGCGCACAGAACGCTCACCTAATAGCTGATACTTAACTATTTTATAAATGTTTATTAACATTATCATATTGATTTTATCGGTACGTTTTATCAAACAACAAGTCTCTTACTTTGGATTTAAATTTGTCAAAGTAATTAATACATACTACCTCTTGCGGAATCTTACTAAAAACCTTCATCTCTTTTATCTAGTTCTAACAGTTCACACCGCGTCAAAACATCATAATTATTAGCTTGAACTATTTCGGTCTCGCTGTGACCATCGCCAGTCACTGATTGGCTGAAACTGAGCTACTTGCTGTCTGCTCTTCTACTGGTGGTAGGGAGGCCAACGGTCGATGTTTTCATTTGCTGTGACACTATCGGAAAGAATTCTTCAGGGCAGTTTAATGTTGTCTTCTTTGTTGAAAGTAACCTTCATCTCCATGTAATGAGAGGGTAGTTCAGTCCAGGTCATGGAAATTGGTAATTAGGGTTGTTTCTAGTAAAAACTATGCAGGTGAAGTTCTCTAAAGGTTTGGAAGAACTCCGAGTGGTGAATGAATGGTTGTTTGATTGCACAAGTGATAGTAGGGTTATTTATCGTCTTGTTTGTATTAAATAAATTAAAGCTAACTTAAAATTAGGATCAACCATTATTGCATATACAGTATGTGCCAAGATAAACAATACTGAAACTTAATCGGCTGTTGTTGCCTTGCCGATTAACTGTGACAACTTTTGATTGTTGTAAAGTCTTTATGAATACAGTATTATAAATTTCATGTTTGAGGTGTTTTTTTGCGGAGATGGTGCTAGCTACTGCAGAGAAAGCTTTAATCATAGAGCATTATTTTCGCTCATACGGAGTTGGACGTGCGGGTGGGCCTAGTTTGTCATACACTGCATTATGCTTTTAAGAACATTTCCACAAAACCTCACTTAATAATTTTGTAATGATAAGGGTATGCACGAGTTTCAAAGAAAGGGTAGGGTTTTGACCTAACGGAAGGGCTATTATTCAGGTCACCCGAAAACTGGAAAAATGACAATCAAGGGAGAATGTTGCAGCAATTGTTACAGTCACTGAATAGAAGCCTGAGGCGGACGTCTTTGAAAATGAATAAACAACACGTCGTTGAGAACAATTTTTAGAAATATAGAAAGATTCGAAAATATTTTGTTAGAAATATCTAACGTTATTGTTTACCTAAGTAAAAAATAACCAGGTACGTACGAGGGATGAAACAACCCATCTTCAATAAAATGATACGAGATGTTCAAGCACGATATAAGTCTTGCCGCAAACTGAACAGAAGTCATATTGAACGTCTTATGAACGTATTTAAATAATTCCTCTTAAGTGTATATCTTGTTACAGCACTGTAAACACAATCTTAAAATTTCAGTATTGTTTATTTTGGCGCATACTGTATTTAGTTGAAGTTGTTTATTTTATTTATACAATTTTTAAATGTATTGACATTAAAATATACATACCTACGTTTGATATAAATAGTTTTGTTTATTCGTATTCAGGTTAAGCTTAACAGAGGAATTACGAGTTCTAACTTAATGAACAACTCAGAACACCACGCGAAGTAATTAAAACAAATCGGCAGGTCTACTCTTCGCAAACTACTAGTACATCGGATTTTCAAAATAATCCATTACAGAACCAACAGGGAAAAGCTCAAAAGCAGAATAAATTACGCTGCTTCAAAGAAGGAAGAAACATAAATTGATTGCTCTAAGATCCGTTCAAAATATTTATTTTATTTTAACCCAGCGAAAGAAGAGAATCTAGCTCCTCGTAACTTTGTAAATATTTGTTCAGTATAATAATGGTATATACGTACATTTGTATATTGAACTGATACACTGATAGGATGTGTCAGTAGGTAGGTGTAGACCATGGGGTGAGGGGTTGAAGGGAGCTTCACCCTATGTTTGTTTACACGGCAGCCTAATGGGGCTTTATTCATTAGCGTAGTGCAATAATACGATACATGCACACGTAACACGGCAATATACACCATCACCGACACCGTCATCAACTTTCAACCTTGCATCTGAGATGTGTTTGACACGGCCAAATCCCGTTTCACCCATTTTGGCTTCATTATTTAAGAGTGTTAGATGTTAGATTGAGGGGATCAAGTGGTTAGGGACTGGTTACCCTTATGCACGTCTGCCTCGTCTGTTGGGCATATTGCGCTACCACCGGAATGAAAGGAAGTCTGGATTCAAGAGAGAAACGGGATTGGGTTCGGCTGACCAGTGAATCACGAAAGGGCGCGACAAGCAAGCCCGCTGACAACCACTTAGGGGACTCTAACCTCCAAGACATGGAGTGCCTTGCCAACACTCGGAGGACCTTCCCCCCAAGATTTTGGCAAGCCTCTCCTGTGAAGTCGCGGTCTACCCTGCTGCCGCGTCCCTCTAAAATGATATCTGATCCAACCTCCCCTGGTGGGGAACGGAGCGTGTTTAACATCTGGACAACTACAAAGCTGCCCAGTAATTTTGTGAATAACTCTTTTTTTGATGTATCTCAGTATAAAGTAATCTGAGCAGGTACTAACCAGAGTTATAAATTTCGGCCATTTTGTTTTTTGTCCCGTAATGTAAACATTTTCTTTAGACATCAGTTGACCGTTCAACTGATGTACGAGTACCTTAATTAACCAAACCTTCAATTCATGTACCTTAAACACATGATACGTCAACATTTGCACAATTTTTACTGTTAAGAAAATGTTCCGATACAAGATTTTTGTTTTTATAATCAAGTTCTTCTGGATCACACCATGTCTAAACTAAATATTATAATTAGTTTAAAATTTTAGATCTCTCTGCGGAGTACCACCTTCAACCCAAACTTTTTGTCGGCCCTCTAATAGCTTGGCAAATCTATGTTCAAGTCGACCAAATTTGAGTACATTTCCCTATCTTTGGTAAATGCTTAAGTTTTGATGTTACACATTCCAGGTGTAGAATATTGTTAAAAAGTATAGCAATTTTCATTCATATCATGAGAAAGCCAGACGTAAAGTTATAGCGGCTCTATAGTGTAGTGTGAGTCCCTGACTGAACAGTGGCCATATCTTCGGTTTGCTTGACTAAACTGCGAACTTTCAACGTTAAAAAATTCTGCATTCATATTTTGCACAATGGTACAACAAATAGTGTCACAATAATGTAAACAAAATGTATATAACAATTTGCATTTCCATTGTTTCATGTGTTCTCTGTGTAACCGATTCGGCTGAGAGCGCAGAAAGCCAAGGCGGCGAGGAAAGTTGATCAGTAAGCATTACGGCGCTCGGATGGGATTAAAAATAAGATCGGGAAGTCGGTAAGAGCTGTGGGTAGGATGGTGGGGGGGAAGGGATGGAAGTGAAAAGTTGGGGTTTGTTGCGGTAAAGTGTAGTTTGGTGAGACGTGTCTTGAGTCTCGTTGTCTGCCGGCAACCAGGCGAGACAAGACAACCCCTTTACTGTACTTCTGTAGTGGCAAGTTGCTTTACCTTTCAGGCAAATGCGTGCTGTATAAATACCACCGATTCAAAGGAGGGTGCGGAAATATGTGTTGATCGTTTAAGGGTACGCCTCAGTGGTCACCTCAGAGAAAGGCTGGATTCGTCCGGCCGAGGAACACACGACACCGCGCAGTAACAACTGGCTAAACAACGGATGTTCATTCAAAGACCTCAAGCTATTGACACTCCCTTGCCTCTACATTCTAGAGACATGTCTTTTTTTCAAAACAAAATGTAATACCATAAGAGGTTGCGACACACACTCTTATGAAACCAGAGGCAGGGACAACTACCGAACTGGGAGACACAGGACGGTAGTTCATGAGCGCTTACCTTCTCAGGCAGGTGTTCATCTCACCAACAGATTGCCAAATTCGTTTAAAAACGCACTAGTGCCCAAGGCATTCAAAGCTCGTCTAAAAAATGTGTTGTGCACTCAAGCTTTTTATAACATAGACGAGTTTATGGCGTTTAACTGGGAGACCTGGTAATTGATTGACCGAATAGGGACTAGAGTGGGATAATTCGAATGAATGAGAGAGAGAGAGATGGGAAAACTTGTATGTATAAAAGGGACTTAGATGTGAGAGTGAATGGAAAATTTTAGCTCAATCAGCTTTTCAGACGATTGCCATACATTGTGAAATGAATTTGCAATAAAAAATGTATTTATTTATGTTCTTTCAACTGAAGTGTCCCAAGCGCTTGCGAGGGTTTACGGCGGCCCCTTTTTTACCTTTCAAAATTGTTTTACATTAACAAACATGATATATTTGTAAACTAGAATTTTTTTACACTCGTACGAGGGGTTTCGTATTGGGGTTTACATGTTTTGGGGCTTCGTATATAGTTATTCTCATAAGTTATTCAATAGTTTCACAAATAACCTTTGTCCAAGTTTTAGTGCTTTTGAACTCCATTTTGTACAATTTTCCGACTGAAAAAGGTTATTTATCAATGTAAAAACTATTTTGAGAAGCGAAAAACGGGCCGCCGGAAACCCTTGCATAAGCGTCACCGCGCAACTGACGACCAGTTAGTTAGTTTAGACCACTTTAAACAAAATTATTATTTTACTCGTAAAATTTAAAAGATCAAATACAAAAATGCATTAGTTTTTTTAATTTATGTTGCTTATCTTATAAATGAGAAAATGGACATTCGACCCAGCGGAGCCACTAAAACAATTAATGAATTTTAAAACAAAGTTGATTTCATAAAAAATCCGAAGACAACTGTAGGTGTGAGTTGTCCCAAGAAAATGCATGTTTTACGTTGCTCTTATCGGACGAAATTCAAAGTCACAGCCACTACTCCGAAGTGTCTATAAATGGTCTAACATGAATGAAATGTATAACAAGATGGGTTTATAGCGTTGTCTAAAATCTGTATTATGTAATTTCTAGAACCATACTGATTAGGTATTAGAAAGTATGAAGAAATGATCAAACCCGTCGAGGACAGTTTCGAAAGTGCTATTAGACATTGGTACAATCAGACAAAGCCGACGGTATTCTCAGAAAAGAACTGAACAGTTCTTCATACGATGAATGGGAATACGTTTGACGCTTTTAGCGACTGGTCACTAACCGATAACGTAGACCGAAGCGTCCGTAAGATGGTTTGGGATGCGTGCAAGTAAGGCGCGCTACTGAGTACAGAGAGCTGGCGTGAGTGAAGCGAATTTACTTTACAATATGCTACTCTAAGTAACTCCACACTATATCACTCACAGCCTCGCTTTGGCATTCGGCCTCAGATCGATGTGTTCCTTTACTGCAAGTTTTAATACATATTATGAAGGGAAAACTCATTTTCGTTCGAACCATCGCAAAATTGCGCTGGAGAGAGTCGTGCAGGCAAGCATTCAAAGACCTCAAGCTGTTGACACTCCCTTGCCTCTACATTCTAGAGACATGCCTTTTTTTTCAAAACAAAATGTAATACCATAAGAGGTTGCGACACACACTCTTATGAAGCCAGAGGCAGGGACAACTACCGAACTGGGAGACACTGGACGGTAGTTCATGAGCGCTTACCTTCTCAGGCAGGTGTTTATCTCATTAACAGATTATCAAATTCGTTTAAAAACGCACAAGTCCTCAAGGCATTCAAAGCTCGTCCTAAAATGTGTTGTCCACTCAAGCTTTTTATAACATAGTCGAGTTTATGGCGTTTAACTGGGAGACCTGGTAATTGGCTGACCGACTAGGGACTAGAGTGGAATAATTCGAATGAATGAGAGAGAGAGAGATTGGACGAATTGTATGTATGAAAAGGACCTTGATGTGAGAGTGAATGGAAAATTTTAGTTCAATCAACTTTTCTGACGATTGCCATACATTGTGAGATGTTTTGCAATAAAAAAATATGTATTTATTTATTTTCAAAAGTCTCGGGAACGTAACAACTATCAACAAAATCTTTTGGATATTGACGGAGATAACTTAAAACCTATTTCAATGTCAAATTCATATCGAAGGGGCAAACAATGAATTTGTATGTACTGAAAGCCTACCACAGGGGGTGGAGAAGCGGAAGTTTTAAAGAGCTACTTTGTATGATTTGATTTTTCTCAGTAAATTGCGGCCGACGATGATTGGAGTGCTTAACTTGGACATTAACTGTGCAGAACGTGAGTACGAATAGTAATGGCAGTTTGCGTCTGCGCATCACCAGCCCTGAGTGCACAGTACCTGTCGGCCATTTTGTTTTTTGTCTCATAAGAACAATGTGAAAAAGTATTATCTTGAGTGACCTCACGACAACAGTTTTCATCAAGTCCTTTTGAGATAAGTACTATTAGGAAATACTTTTTTGATCTTTCAATTAGTATAACGATAAAACCAAAAAGTTCAAATACAAAATATCGTATTTTTTTTTTATTTACGTTGCGGTTTTATAAATTAGAAATTGAAATTCGGCTTAGTACAGCCACTAAGGCTTTTAATAGATAAATAAATGTTTTATTCCATAAACAATATAGGTTACATTGCATTGGAATCGTCAATAAATTATTAATTTGAAAGCTGCTATTTGGCACTCATTCTTACATTGAGATCTCATTCATACATACAATATTTGCAATCGTATCGTACTAGCTCATTCATTCGAATTCTCCCACTTAAGCATCCGAAGGCCGGTAGCCATTTCTCACTAGGTCTCCCATTGATGTGCCAAGAACTCGTCTGAACTATAGAAAGTGTTCACGGCCAAAACTGCTTTCAGACGAGACTTGATCGCCTGTAGTCTTGGAGCACATTTTATCGAATTTGGTAATATGTTGACAAACGGGCTCCTGCCTGAGAAGGCACACGCTCGTAAACCACCGTTCTGTGTCGCCCAGTTCGGTAGTTTTCCCTGCCTCTAGTTTCATAAGAGTGTATGTCTACACCTCTTATGGGATCGCATTTGCTTTGGAAGAAAACGCATGTCTCAAGAATATAGAGACAGGGAAGTGTCAAAAGGTTGAGACTTTTGAACGCTGGTCTGCACGATTCTCCCCTCGGATTTTTGCAATGATTCGCACTGCTTTTTTAAGAATAAAAGTCTGAAAAGGTGTGATTTTGCACATCCGCCCCACAAAGCGATTCCGTAGGATAGGTGTGGGTATATGCCGTCATCGGTACCTGAGTAGGACAGTATTTTGATAGTTCCTTCAGTACAATACAATACAAATTAACATCTGGTGAACACTGTAGGAGTCAGGTGTCACAAGAAAATTCATGTTTTACACTGCTCTTATAGGAGGAAATTCAAGGTCACGGCGACTACAGCGCACTCTTAAAGGTGGGTAGCAATGCATTTTAAACCCGTGATCCGGTTATTTCGATTCCTGCTTTCCATCATAATCCAAAGGTAGCGTGAGGATTTTAATGAACACGATCCACCACATTCCTATCGTAAGGTTTATTTACGTTTTTAAATGAAAGCCTATACCTTGAACGAAAAAGTTAAGGTATTAAGTTAACAATTAAGGTTAATTTTTCTTTAATTACAAGTTATGTTCTGTTTTACTGACAACAGTAACTTTTACTTAGGTTATAGCTATAGGCATTAGCTTTGCTTCGGGATAAAACTGTGCGTAAAGAGTTTTCAGTAAAAAAACCTACAGTGTAATTAAAGTGCAAACGTACTTTAATTACATTGTACTCCCTAATTGCATTGTACTAACTAATTACTGAACCACAGCAAATAACAACTTTGAATGGAAACTCGCCTTTATGGATTCATAGCTGAGTTCACCCGTAAGCTTTATGGACCGTAAGGGCATTTGGACGTTGAACAAAATAAGGAGTATATTTCCCATTCATTCAGGAATCCAGGTGTACCATTAAAGTCTTAAATGTAGTAAAGTCTTTTTCAGTCAGAAATCTTGCAAATTTAACTCGGTTATTTAAAGTCAATTGTAAATACAGACCGTTCTGAATTCTCTACGCAATGAATTTAAATCGAAAACGATGCCTACAGTACTGGGTGACTTGGATAAAGGTTCTCATTAACACTAAAGTGTTCACATCGTACACAAATAAGTCATTTTCAAAAATCAATATGAAAACGAATTATTTGTATACGATTTTTTTTAATTTCAAAATTTGTATGAGATTGGTAACTTGAACGGCCATTTTGAGTGAACTCCATCTTGCGCGACTCACACTTTTCACAGTTACAATACAAGACTTTGAATTAAGAGTGCGCAGTACCTGGCGGCCATTTTGTTTTTCATCCCACTTACCCACTAGAACAATGTAAAAACAAGATTGTTTTTGGGACACCTCACGTCTACAATTTTCATCCGATTTTTTGAAGACAAATTGTCACCCCCCACCAGCCACCGAATAACCTTAATTTTTCCTTCTTTCCTTCCTGAAGAAGATAAACAAATTAGGGTTATTTGGTGGTGGGGGACTGGTCAGCTTGCACTGATTACCTTTAAGTAGCTCTTTTACTAATGTTTTGTGTTATGTTTTAGGTTACTTTTCACCTGAAGACGGGGTCAGATTCCAGATTTCAAAACGACGTGTACTTTTAGTCCACTCAAAAAATATTGAAAACATCCGTAATAATGTTTTAACCTCAGAAATTGTACCTTTGTCAGCAACAAATATGTGGTTTACAAATATGTTCTAGGATTTTTTTTGTGTGTGTAGAGTTTCCGCACTAGTTCACCACTTTGCAAAATTCAAAGAATGTTAATGAAAAATTTAACAATAATTTATTATAAATAGACTAGAGAAGAAAATAGTTACAACATTTGACATAACATCGTCAACATGTTCTCTATTTCACCAACACGAACGAATTAAATGGGTGGACCTAGGCGTCGTGTTATAATTATATTTTTACTTAGATCTTAATTGTATAAACGCTAAATAGCTAATTTATTATTAAATAAATTTGAAGACAAAAATATTTGGACCGAACCGGGATATTATTTAAATATATTAAATTGGATATATTAAATCCCGGTTCGGTCCAAATATTTTTGTCTTCAAATTTATTTAGTAATATATTTTTACTTATACACAATACTTGGTGATGGGCTGGGAGTACATTTAAAATACATTTAGAACAAAGCAAATCTATCTGGATACAAATCCGTTTTATTTCATTTTACTAAAGCCATAGATCATGTTCCTATATTGCCAACTGTTCGACCTTTTGGTTGTTATAAGCTTTTTAAACAAATTAATGTTTTTAAAGAAGTTTTAACAATCTACCTTGACGTTGTTTTGTGGTTTATATAGGTTTTGGTGTATGTTGTTATACATTTAAATCATTTATCGATGTTCCATTTTTGTACTTTACTGTAGAACGCCTCCGATATTTTTTATAAATTTATAGACGAATAACCATAGTGAAATGTGATCTAGTAAACAGTTAGTTAGAAAATAGCGGCGAAATTAATATTTTGCAAATTGTTAGAGAAACTGCACTGGTTCTGAGTTAAATGTTGAGTCATGCCATAGAGATACATTCAGGATACATACAGCGTGGGCGATCTGTCAATATTATATATAATATATTATATAAGAAATATCGCGTGAAAAAATAACCAAGCATGCACTAGACCCCACGGCAACGACGACCCAATGCCAGTTCTTTGTTTATTGGAAACGTCGTTGCCCGTTTACTACAAGAGTTAAAAATGTGAAAATCCCGCATGCAGGTCGTACGTACATTGTCTTTGTACATTGTCTTTGTACATTGTACAGTTAAGTGGCTCTTGACGAATCCGACGTACCTTAGTATATAAACACTAAACTGTACTGAACGAGATTTTTTTTTAAAGACAAGTATCTTTTTTGACAGTATTTGATTTGATAGAAAGTGATTCTACCACTTTTATAGGACTTTGGGATTTAACCGGTCGGTTTTCCGTGAGTAAAATTGACGATGGTGGAAATAATGAAGTGATTTACTACATTTCACGATGTGTTGTGATGTTCTCGGGTCTCAGGGCATCGGACACGAGTGGTGACGAGCGACTTTGTACAGTATACTGTATTGTGTCAGTATAAGGAGCAGGCTCGGGCCCGAGGACGAGGACGGGAGGCGGAGTGGCGGCTATTATTCTAGAATCACTTTCTATCAAAGAAGTGGTGCCGCTGAGAGGCGAGGGCTGGAGAGGTCCAGGACTCCAGGTAGAGGAGCCGGTACAATGTACCTGTGCTCTTACAGTGAGAAATGTGTATAAACACTGTACGCAACAGAGCTCGGGCAGTGCGCACATCTCGGCGCGACTCCGGAGTGTGTACTAAAGTGGTACTTACATCCAGTTGGGTTGGGCGGCCTCGGCGATGGTCGGTAAGAACAACAGCAGCCAGGGCATCAACGCACACATGACACTTAAGCTACATGCTACTACATGACACACTGACACGCTGTCACGTTCACGTTCACGCTCACGTACCGCTTGCCGCTGCTGACGGCTGACGCACCTCCGCGCTGACAGGCTCGGCCGTGGATACTGGCCGCGGCCAGCGCCGAGCTACGCGGTCCCCCCTCTCACCTCCCCCCCTCCCCCCACGACACTAACCTGCCGCCCCACGCGCTCCCACCCACCCGCGCTCATCAGTACTCAGTACTCAGTACTCGTGGAAATAAATAAGTATTTAGTCCTATAAACATATCTCAATTGTCTGTATGTATTGTCCAACATATTTTAGCACTCACGCACAAAAAGCTAAATAATTCATTTATTGCGTGATAAATTAAATATGCGTATGAATCATGCTATGCAATCATCCTAGATTTTGGTAAAGCTCGAATTTTCCATGCGTTCTAACATGAACAACTGTTCGTTCACTCGATATTTTCGTTCGAATTATTCCACTCTATTCCTACTGTACTTCTGTCCCTTGTTTTCTCAGTCATAATCTCGCCTGTGCTACAAAATGATTCCACGATTAAAGACGGTTTCAGACTGACCGTGGTTCGGTTCATTCCCACTGGTCAAATTCCGTGGTCAAATTCTGATCAAATTCTGGTTCAAATGACCGTGGTCCCACGGTTCATTGGGTTATCAAATAATGACTAAATCTGGGGAATTCAATATAGATTGTAACGACACCTCAAAACTCGTATCATAATCGCTTTAAAACACCCTCTAATTATAGTGGTAGGTGTCTCAAGTCAATTATCACACCACTATAGCATTCAAACAAACATTATTCACTCCACCAATTGTTTATTATTATCTATGGGTGGTACGAAAAACTAATAAACGGTACAAGTATTCCAAGGTACAAGGTTTCAGCTAATCAGTGACTGAAGGTGGTACTCCACAGCGAGGCTGAAATACCTCAACCTAATTATGAAGTTTGGACGCGGTATGAACCGGAAGAACTAGATTGTATGAAGTTACCTTCGATGACAATTTCTCTTTGTGTGAGTTTTAAATTCCTTCGGCATCAGAACACTTTTAATTTAGAAGTATGATGACAAATTAACTCCTGTCTGTGATGTCAAACGTTCCTGAACTATCGTTCTGTGTATCCCAGTTTAGTAGTTCTCCCTAGCTTCGTGAGCGTGTACATCTATGCCTCTTACGAGATCGCAATTTTCTTGGGAAAAGAGTATCACACCACAGACCCAACAGTTTCATATCCGGACTTTCTCCACGGCTTTATGTCAACCTGTAACGAAACCACTTTTGGTTCGGTCTAACCGGTCAGTACTGTCACTCGATTTATAGATTACTGAAAACTGTGAACCCGGTTAGCCTCGAAAAAATAAATAAATCTGTCATCGCGTTAAACATAGGCTATATGTCATGTTATGCAACCGTCGTTAGTATTAAGTGTCTCCAATTTTGCATTCGTAAACATCAAAATCCCATTCAAACATACATTATTTGCATTCACTCAATTCTCATTCACTCGAATTTGTTCCTCTCCAGGTCCTTCGTTGACAAAAGTGCAGAATGACGCGACATGCCATAGCGAATATAATATACTTATCTATTGCCATTATCATTTCATAAAAATTTAGTGTGTCTGTTAAACGCTGCCTCATTAGTTTAAGCAGAATTGTTGGTTCCTACATTTTTAATCAGCCCAGGGCGTAGGATTAACTTTTAAAAACCTATAATCTAGTTCTTCCGGTTCAAAACATCATATTGTTTAGCTTGAGATACAACACCAAACTTTTCAGAAGTTGGTAGCCAGACCTGAAGAAGTCTTTTCGATAGTGTCTCATCCAATGAGAACATTGATAGTTGGCATCCCTACTCCAATGGACGGTTAACAGTGCTGCCACCAATAGGATAGCAGCCAGCAAGTTGCTCAGTTTCAGCCAATCAGTAACTGAAGCTGGTACTCCACAGCGTGACCGAAATATTTCAAGCTAAATATGATGTTTTGACGCGGTGAGAACCTGAAGAACTAGATTATAGTTGTGACACTGACCGCGAAAATCTAAGAGTTATGTTAAAAGCCGCCTTCCATCTTAGAGTAAGTTAGTAAGCAACGGCGGAATAATTCATAAAAATATGTTGTGAGGATGAAGAAGAAAAAAGAACAAGACAGTTTCTCTACAGGATTGGTTCAGGGGGTCTGGGGATCATCTAGAAAACCCCCCTTGTAAATGGGGAGATTTAACCCCCCGGATTTTTTCAATTTATCCGGGGCCCCTCCTCCGAAAAACGTTTGACATTTTTGAGTGTTGTTACGTGTTTTTGATAGTTTTAATTGGCGAATAGGATTTCGGTGCTAGGGAAATGATGAAACCCAATTATTTCGACTAGGGTACACTTTGGTTGGCAAATGGACACCCCATAAATCATGTTAAGATGCGCAGTAGTGACTGTCCCTTGAATTTCGTCCCACAAGAGCAATGTAAAGACATCCATTTACAATTGGGACACTCCACGCCTACAGTTTCTATCGGATTTTCATTTAAAATTAATTTAGTTTTAAAGGGTTTGTACTAAATGTTTTAGTGGCTTTGCTGAGCCGAATTTCTATTTCCTTGTGCATTCAACTTATTTATTTATTAACGGTAGATACCTTTTTTACATAGAATGGAAACTGAATAAAACAAACATGATATTGAATGATGTGGAGAATGAGGCCTAGTTCTTCCAATCCACCCCTACTAGGTTGGTACTTTATTTTTTGTACTTCTTTTTGATGGATGTGTGTTTATTGGTAGGGGTGGTTATGGGTAACAACGGGGGGCAGGGCGAACGATTATGAACAAGCAGCTAATATAGTGTAAGTGATGAAGGCTGGGTGAACATGTGTTGAGACAAGAAAACTGTGTTAGAATAAATATGAGTAAAATTTTAAGATATGGTACAGGAAAAACTTATTATAAATAACGGTAATGAATATATACTGAAAAAACAGTAATGATAGTTTGATGGTTGATTAGATTGTAGGGTAATTTGACTAGATTAATGATAAATAGATGAGCTAAATAATGTGAACTGTGAATATTGACGAATTGACAATAATAGTTGTGTTTGGGTTGACAAGAATGGAGTAATGGTAACGAAATAATACTGATAATTAATGAATAAACATGCTAAATAGAATTTACATAGAATGGTACTAAATAACTATAGACTAAATATTAAATAACAATAGTAAACGTGCTGATTTGAATTACATGCGAGTGATATACGATAATAAACTATATAAATTAAATACTAGTAACATGCCAATAAGATTTAACGATCTAACAAGTAACGATAATAAACTATATAACAACTGTGACATAAATAAAAAATAAAGACATTTTGTAATTCAATTTCTTGTTTTTTTCATATGACACAAATGAATATTTTTAAATAGTGGTCAGCGGAGTCACTGCAGTACATCGTCATCTTTCTAATAAAGTTTTACTTCAAAAAGATCTCATAAAAATTGTAGGCGTGAGGTGTCCCAAGAAAATTCTTGTTTTTACATAGTTCTTCTGGGACAAGTATTGTGACAGTCAAGGGAAGGGGCCGTAGCCGAGTTCTGAGAATTCGTTGATCTTCCACATGTTTTTATTTGAGGTAGAAAATAGTTCTCTCTAAAACTGTATGATTAAATATGACATTTGCATCTCGAGGGCTGCTGGAGTTCTACACCCTTGATCTGCAAGTATTTGCTTTGATTTACTTCTTGCCCGAGCAAGAAGACGTGTTCTTTGTCGGTACTTTAAGAATAGTTCTTAACGAAAAAACACAATTATTGAAAACCCAGTACAGTGGACGACATAAAGTTAAATCTCCTCAGGACGAAGAAATTGTCTTTTACTCCACAATGTATTCTCGGTGTTATCGTCCGTCCTAGTTTCACACTTTCACCCCCAAGGGCGCCCTTAGGGTATCTTCAATGTGGGAGGGGCTAACATGGTGGGTGGTCTGGGGGGCACCACATGAAAAATTGTATATTTGTATTCAAACACTTTCTTGTAATACGGTTCAAATGCAAAATTCAAAGACTTTAAATCACCCTGCATAACACAATAGTCCTACCACTTGCACTCCATTAAAAAATAAAAATAAATGCAGTGTAAACAAATGCATTCACGTGTTATTCCAGATAAATAATAATAAAATGATCCCGAAAACAGGCTTTATTTTTAAATATTAAAAATAATTTTTCCTAGAAGCCAAGGGGCACGTCCCCACGCTGCCTCCGTGTACGGGTACCCATGTTAGTTCACCCCTAGAGCCTGGGGCCAGGAGCCTTACTCAAGAATCGGTTCCACGGCAACAGTTGTCCCAGTGATAAAACATAGCAGACACGTTGCCAAATGCACTAGCGTGAATCTTAGCGAATTTCCTATAACGGTGAGCAAATCACACTGAGAGCGCCCTTTAAAATTCCATTTTGGTATTTTACTACAAGTGTTAGGCCTACTAAATACTGTACCATAAAAGGAAAACGCATTTCAAATTTCATTTAAATAGGACTACCCATTCCCGAAAAAAAAACACGTAGTCGCCATTTTGTTGAAAAAAACAATAATAATAAGTCCGCAATAATAATTCTCCCATTGTCAACAACAAACTCTAAACAAATAAAGGATCTTTAACATTTGTCGATCAAAGAACTTGTATATCAAAATAATATGATATTTACTTTTTTAGACAGTTAAAACAACTTGTTTGCAAAAAAAAAAACTCCCTCCCTCCCCCAAAAGGGTACCTCCGGTGGTCCGATTTTACTAGCTAAGGAACTTGTCCAAGATATTTACAAAAGAAACATTTGTACCAAATTTTATGAAAATCGGACAAAGAATGCGACCTGTACCGAGTTCACACTCACATATATGTACATACAGTTCGTCAGGTTTAGCATGGCCGGTGAGATGGGCCATACGGCCATAAGCGGCCAGCAGGAAATCTCAAGGCCACCGGCCATGCTATACCTAACGAACTATAGGTACGTAGTCTTGTAAAAATGCTCAAAACGAGTTCTGGGGTCAGGATCGGTGATAATTTCATAGTCCCGGATCTGGGTCTTACCATGCTGACGGCATGAATATCTCATTTTCCCAAATGAAATTCGATAATAAGCTTAGCGGGTAAATAGCCTACTAGGCTACTACACTAGAGTAGAGGCGGCGAGGGTTGAGACGGGACTGAAGGGTTGCGAGTGCGGTGGGGTTACAACGGCTACCCGGGACCCCCGTGGTCTCTACACAATGCTTCGTCTCAGTGTACACAACATAGCCACTCATTAGCTCTCTGCCAGCATCCAGCATCCAGCATCCAACACACTCGACCTCTTTGTGTAGAACTGTACCAGACTACCAGGCGATACACAGGGCAAGGGTCGAGGAGCAGTCAGTCGCCCGGGTGATTATAAACAAATACTTATTGCGTGTGACGTGATGAAATCGTCACAGTTGTAGTTAAGCTGAAATATAGTGTTCGTTCTAAAATCGTAGTCGTTCAGACGTACTTTTGTTTCCATATATGATCTAGTTTATCTGATTCACACCTGTTCAAAACATCATAATAATTAGCTTGAAATATTTCCGTCTCGCTGTGGAGTACAATCTCCAGTCACTGATTGGCTGAAACTGAGCTACTTGCTGTCTGCTAAGGTTGGCCTAATTTTCACACCCGATCTTCCAGGTTGACGATTAGTATCGAACATTGTCCGATAGTCGACGGACAAAATGATCAATGAAACTATCGATTCGATTTCCGAACTACTCTTGGTTCTAAATTCTACTGTGCTCTCAAAAGGGATCAGACAAATTAAAGTTTCTATTTCTGGAAAGTTTAATTTTCATTAAAATTTATGTATGAACAAATTATGCTATTATGCGATCCTTAGTAGCGCAACATTTTACATCATTACTCGTCTTAATTATGATATACAGCGGGTGGAAGGTGGATACAGTGTGCGCGAAAAGTCACAACAAAACTATGTCAGGCCATTGATTTTGTAATAAATATATAAGTGTAAGAACTGTTCAGAAATACACATTTTATGAATAAGGGGTGATATAGCTAGGCTCATCACTGCCCTGATTTTCATTTTATGTCGCTTAACGGTTTTGGCAGAGCAATGAACCGCTACAATAATATCGTAGTGGTTTAAAGTCGTTGCAACAAGTGTCGGTCGACTATCGGCGAATCTTAATTCTTAAGCTTTCGCGGCCAGTGTCATCATTAATATCTAAGGCTTCCAGTTTAAACCGCGTCACAGACTCAGCCAGTCAACCAGCTACTGAGGATGACTCTCCATATCTAGGTCGAAACGTTTAGCAGTATTTGTGTTTCAACTGTGACGCGGTGTAAACCGGAAGCCTTAGATATCGGTGAATGTTCGATCCAACCGTCCATTAGAGCAGGAATGCCAACTGTCGATGTTCTCATTGGCTGTGACACTATCGAAAAGACTTCTTCTGGACAGGACCTGTGCCGTAAGCTCGACTGCACTAAAAATGCTTCCGTTGCTTTCGGAAGGTTCCTAGACACCTGAGGTATGGTGACATTTTTATTTCAGTTTGGCAATCTGTTGACGAATTGAATTTATGTGGACCAGCGTCCTGTGTCTCCTGGTTCGGTAGTTGTATATACAGTATTGAAATAATTCTCACATCGTCTTCTGGGGGTCAAGATCGGAGCTCATTTTGCGGTCCCAGGCCTGGGTCTTCCAAAGGAAATTCACCAAAACGGCTAGTCATAGTAATACTAATAGAGTACACTAAGCAGCTTAGAAATTGACTGCTATTCGCAGTTGTCTAGTCTTTATCAATATTTAAATAGCAACAACTTGCATGTAAACTCAGCTAAAACTAAATGCTTATATTTTACACAAAACACACACTCTGAACTAGAGCCATTAATTTTCATGGACGATTATGAACTCGCATTAGACGAAGAAAGCAAATATTTAGGCTTAATATTTGATAGGAAACTCTCTTGGACGCAATATATAAATTATCTATGCTCTAAATTATCCTCCCAACTATTCTTGCTCAGTAGATTTGCGGGGTATCAAAACCTCTTTCTTATGAGATTAATATACTCAGCCCTTATAGAGTCAAGACTCCGATATGGAATTATCCTTTGGGGCTCTACGTCTCGCATAAATTTTTAAGAGTTTTTCGGCTACAAAAAAGAGCCGTTCGAATAATGGCAGGAGTTGCTAGACGAGCTTCGTGTCTAACACTCTTCAAATCCATGAACATTTTAACACTTCCATCTCTTTATATTCTAGAAGTTGTATTATTCTATAAATTCAAAACAACATCCCAAACTGGCGTTGATATCCACACTTACAATACAAGACATAGACATCATCACAGGCAAACGACTCACAGACTGGATTTGGCCGCTAACCTTCCAAAAAATATTGGTCCAAAATTATTAAATAGTTTGCCAGAACATATTAGAATGGAAACCAATCCTACAAAATTTAAAAATACTTTAAAAAAGTATTTGTTGGAGCGAGCTTGTTACTCGATTGGTGCAATATTTGATTAAGTTAGAAATATCTCAGGAAACCTGTATCATAGCCTAGTGTATAGTAAATGTAAATATAAATATTTATTACTTTAATTAATTTTATAGATTAACAATAATTTTAGTTACAATTATTTGCTATAATAAAGATTAGAACAATTATGCTATGTTTTTAGACAAAAATGAGAACATTACAATTAGTATAAGTATTTTGACGATTGTAATACAATAGGAATTATTGTCATTTACAATAAAGAATTTTGAATTTTGAATTTTGAATTTTGAACACCTGCCCCTTGTCTCCGTGGCGGGGTGAAATCGTGCGCGACCGGAACTTATCCTCCGTTGGTGCGGGTTCGATCCCTGCTGTCACCACTGTAACTACTCGTTAAGTTACTAGGCGGTAGCTAGGACAACTTATTTCAAAAAGATTTGATGAAAAATTCAAGGTGTCTCAAGAAAATGCTTCTTTTTACAATAATCATGTGGGACAAAAACAAAATGGCCAACAGGTACTGTGCACTATTAAGTTACAGTTGTTAATTTACAGTTTTCCGCCTTTAATGCGAAGTCTTAAGTTGATTTGATCCTGGGGTTTTGGGATCGGTTCCGAGGTTTTAATTTGTCCCCAGTTTCCACGTTAAATTCCACAAATTAGTTTTTGTATGAGTGAGAGTACATTTTATGCTATAAATAATGTATAAGAACATTATAAAGCATTGTAAATACTCTTCAACCAACCAAAATAGTCTGATTATTCAAAGAGTTAATACCGTGAAATGATCACCTGCACATGGTCACTTGCTGGTTCTTCAATACCTAACACAGTTAGCGCCCGTGATAATGAAACATGCAAGTCTGAGGCTGAAGGCCGAAGCGAGGCTGTATGCGGAGCGAACAGCCTCGTAACGGTCATGCTCACACAGAATGCCAAGCTGAGGCCGAAGCGAGGCTGTATGCAGAGCGAACAGCCTCGTAACGGCCATGCTCACACATAATGCCAAGCTGAGGCCGAAGCGAGGCTGTATGCGGAGCAAACAGCCTCGTAACGGCCATGTTCACACAGAATGCCAACCTGAGGCCGAAGCGAGGCTGTATGCGGAGCGAATAGCCTCGTAACGGCCATGCTCACACAGAATGCCAAGCTGAGGCCGAAGCGAGACTGTATGCGGAGCGAACAGCCTCGTAACGGCCTTGCTCACACATAATGCCAAGCTGAGGCCGAAGCGAGGCTGTATGCGGAGCGAACAGCCTCGTAACGGCCATGCTCACACATAATAAATAAATAATAAACTAATAAATAAATTTTTTATTGCAAAAACATCTCACAATGTATGGTAATCGTCAAAAAGTTGATTGGACTAAAATTGTCCATTCACTCTCACATCTAAGCCCCTTTTATACGTTCAAATTTTCCAATCTCTCTCTCTCATTCATTCGAATCATCCCACTCTAGTCCCTAGTCGGTCAGCCAATTACCAGGTCTCCCAGTTAAACGCCATAAACTCGTCAATGTTATAAAAAACTTGAGTGGACAACACATATTTTAGACGAGCTTCCACTGCCAAGCTGAGGCCGAAGCAAGGCTGTATGCGAAGCGAACAGCCTCGTAACGGCCATGCTCACACATAATAAATAAAGAATAAACTAATAAATAAATTTTTTATTGCAAAAACATCTCACAATGGATAGCAATCGTCAAAAAAGTTTATTTAACTAAAATTTTCCAACACTCTCACATCTAAGTCCCTTTTATACATACAAGTTTTCCAATCTCTCTCTCTCTCTCATTCATTCGAATTATCCCACTATAGTCCCTAGTCGGTCAGTCAATTACCAGGTCTCCCAGTTAAACGCCATAAACTCGTCAATGTTATAAAAAACTTGAGTGGACAACACATATTTTAGACGAGCTTTCACTGCCAAGCTGAGGCCGAAGCAAGGCTGTATGCGAAGCGAACAGCCTCGTAACGGCCATGCTCACACATAATGCCAAGCTGAGGCCGAAGCGAGACTGTATGCGGAGCGAACAGCCTCGTAACAGCCATGGTCTCACAGGAGGCCAAGCTGAGTTCGTTAAACCAGCAAAATAGGGTTACCGGAACCGTCCTTGTGTGGGGGGGGGGGGAGTTTCGGTAAAAGATGGTTTTAATTATCTAAAAACAGTTAATTTCATCCTATTTTTATTAAAATTAAAGAAACATGTAATATTAAAGTATCCACCAATGAACCAACATTATGAAAATTAATTTGAGGTGTTTCAAGATTGCGACAAAAAGTGATTTTTCGTATTAACAGCGTTATTAGTAGTCCGGTTTCAATAAAACTTGCCGTAAAAGAAGACGTAAGTCTGAGGCCCAAGGTCGAAGCGAGGCTGTGAGCGGAGCGAATAAGAGTAACAAATTGCAATGGAAATTCGATACTCATGCCAGTGGTACTTTAGCGCTTAGCTGCGTTCCGCCCTTTTTTTTAATTCTTAATTTGTCAATATACTCGTATAATACAAAATTGTTTTTACGAAAAGGTGAAAATAATGCAACAAGTAGTGTAATGAATGAATAACAGGTTTTGGATAATACGCTATGGTTATTTACCAATGACAAGGAAGATGGGGTTATTTATTTAAATAATCTTATAAAAAGGCATATATAAATGAATTTGTAACAAACTGAGCGTAGCGAACAGCACAAATTGCAAAGGTAATTCGCTTCACGCACGCTAGCGGTGAATTAGCGTCACCCTGCCTTAATCTCAATCTGGGCATTTTATCGTGGATATAGATTTAGGTATATAAATAAACAAATACATTTTTTATTGCAAAACATTTTATAATGCATGGCAAGTGTCAGTTGTCAATTGTCTCAGTTTGGTAGTTGTCCCTGCCTCACTCTTCATAAGAGTGAGTGTCGCAACCCGACTGTGTTGACTTTGATATTTCTCTGCCAGTTATATTTGTGCCATTTAATTACTACAGTATATTTCAGTTCACGCTATGACATGTTATTAATTTGATTTAATCAATTCTAACACTGCATGAATCATTTAATCAATTCTAACACTGCATGAAGCATTATTGCACATAATTTTGTTGTAAACCCCAAAGGCAATTCCTATGGTAAACTCATGCTCGTTCACAAAACACGGTTTTAAAACTTAAATAACATAATTTTATAGGTTAACCATGCGAGCTGCTGAATAACTGCAACTTACTTACTTATTACGACTTAACCTTTGTTTGAGCAGACTGTTATATCGCAGCCGTCTCAAGACAGGATTACGGGGTCGCTCTGCGCATGCGCAAGCAGTGACTAGCATCAGTAAATGGAAACCGTTATTACAACTTGTTCAAAGCCGTTACCGATTGATGCCAAAACCTACCAGATCTATAACTACAGTATCGCAATATAACGCCGAGAAAACGTAATGCCATGCGGCTGTAATTTGTGATACATGCAGATTTTCACTGTGTTTACATATACAGTAGTGATGATGAAACAACTACAGCTGTCTCAAGTCTCTTTTTCAATCTTTCTTTGTAGACATGGCTGTTGAGGTTGACAACGTGGTTTGTTTAGGAGACACCAATGTGGACCTTATGTCAGATACTTGCAGTGCTTCCAATTATCTTCGTCGTCTGATCAAGTTCCACAACGTTGTACAGCATATCAGTGAGCCGACCCGAGTTACGTGTACTTCAGAAACACTGATTGATCATCTGTATGCTGACAAAGCCACCAAAATAGAAAGTTGTGGAGTTTTAGATACTTCAAGTATCATCGATCATCGAGGATTGAAAATAACGGACCATAAGCTGATATACTGTGACTTGAAATTTGTTAGAGAGAAGACACAGCCAAAGTTAATAAAGTACAGAGATTATTCCAAGTTCAATTTAAATGACACATTGGCCATGGTTGCAGAAGTGGGCTGGAATAAAGCTTGTGATCTCAATAATGTTGATGAAATAGAACAATTCATAGTGTCTAATATTAAAAGAGTTTTTGACAAACATGCTCCAATAGTCACAAAAAGAATAACAAAAAAGAAAGCTCCTTGGAGAACCCAAGAAATCTTAGAGCTTACGAAGGTAAAAGAAAAATTGAAGAGAAAGTTTGATGTAGAGAAAAATGCTGCTACCTGGGCAGAATACAAAGTTGCAAGAAATGTTTTGAACACAGCTATAAGATCAGCAAAAAAGAATTATTTTGAAGACAAACTATCTGATTGTGGAAACCCTTGCGATTTCTGGAAATGTTTACGACAGAGTGGTATCGTTGGATCAAAAGGGCAAGATCAAAGACTGCCTTCAAACTTAGATATAAACGAGATAAACAAGTATTTTGCAGAAATGGGAAAGTTTTTTGAGTCCGACAAAATGTTGGAGCAGTTCTATAATAATAACAGAAAAATGGGAGTTACTGCTGAGTTTGAATTCAGGAAAGTGTCAAGTGACGAAGTTACGTCGGCAATGAACGAAATTACTTCCAGAGCAGTAGGCACAGATGACATTGGAATCCACATGATACGAGCAGTAACTCCATATGCTATTGATGCCATTACTCACCTAGTAAATATGTCCTTGGCGAGAGATGAGTTCCCACAGACATGGAAGATGAGTATTGTCAAAGGGTCTAGCACTTAGAGACAATTAATATATGCAAGATATCCTAAGCGCATTTCACGGTGAGTGAGTAGGCGCGAGAAACAACGCAGGTAGAAGGAGGCGGGGGTAGCGCTGAGGTTGAAATGGGGTGAGAGACGGGTCCTGGAAGACGTGGTACCCCATTCAAACAGAGTTGTACTGTCGGCCGGTACCTGATCACGGTTGCTTTTGTGTTTACTTTCCAGTTCCACACCACCAAGAGAACCTTGCAAGCTTGAGTCATAAGTTGATTTTGAAATCGAATATTGACGTTCCTCACATTTTACACTGTTATCGAGTTAGTTTAACAGCGACCATATGCAGACTTCGGTGTTGATTAAAACCTACATTACACAGTATAAATAATGTGTTGAGCCCTAGTTAAGGTAATTAATTTTTGTAATGACAAATCCACTAATACGTGAAATTGAATTACTAACTAATATAAAATACTTTTAAGACGCTTCGTTAGTTGTTACGTCATCATTATGCCTCAAAGTCAAAAATAACTTTTAATGTTGTTTTGTCATCAATGATACGGTATTTCAGTTTCGAGTGATGTAGGGTAATAAAATAGCATGGACTAAAAATAACAACAAAACAAACTGTATTGGAAATCATATAAAATACACAGTTACGGCTTTAGAATCCTCACTAAATACTACTTAACCATGAGATTAACAATTAATAATAAATATATTTACAAAAATTAAGTTAATAGTTAAAATTAACAAATGAAAAGATGAACAAAAAAGTACTGTATTCAAACAGAGTATACATAGGTCATAATATAACATGCAGTCTAATGAATATAATATGTACAAAAGATTTTATTTATCACCCTTATTGAGTTAAGCTATTTCAATTTCGGTTATTGTCCTTATGAGGGATAATTATTAATTAACAACGTTCAAATCCTAACACATTGAATATCCATTATAATTGGCCCTTGAACATCAACCGGTGAACACTTACAACAACATTAATTATAAATTTGAAGAAAAATATATTTATAATTAAAGGTTTAAAACTTAAATATAAAAAACCAACTTCAAAATTATTTGGAGTAATTATTTAAAATGTACTAGCAAATGTAATTTTATAATAAACCAAATATATTTAATGTTTAAATTTAAAATTAAATACAGAATGTCTCAAAAAATTTATACACACCTTAATCGAATCTATCAGTCTAATTACAAATAAAACCTGTTACAGATAAAATAGTCATAAATATGATTTTCTGGCTTCATTTAGTATTAACAAAAACCTAAAAATACTCAATGAGAGGTACAAACCTCTAAATTCGCACCATAAGGTTCCATGGGTGTAACGCATTTGGTGTCTTTAGGAATTGAATAGGAATATTTTTACATATAATATATGGGTTTGTGCATACTGTAGACAATATTGATGTCCTAAGAGTGTATGAAGTATCTAGTAAACAATATTCAATAAGTAAATCGTATTATCACAACATATAAAACTTGGCATTATCAGCGAATTTCTGTTAGTAAAATGAACTATCAACACCATCAGAATGGTAAGATCGAGACCCGGGTCTATAAAATGAGCGCCAATCCTGACCCAAGAACACGTTTTGAACCATTTTCATACTTTTACGTATATACAGGGTTATTACAAATTATGTTCCTGATTTTGATCATAAATATTACTGGGTAAATTTTCTTTTAGACAATTTTAATTAGTACCATTGGAAAGAAAAAACTCATCAAACTTATTTTTTAATGATTTGGGTGCGTGTCTGTTGTTTTTAAGTCAATTGTTGTACATGTTGTGTAATGGTTGAATGAAGACAGTAATGCTTGTTGTGTGATGGATTATCACATTAACTAATTTTCATTAGCGTGCAACAATTTTAGAACCAGGTTTAATGAAGATCCTCCTGTAACCAATCTAATCGCAGTAGTCAAGTTTTAAAATTAATGGCCGCATTTGTAAAACTGTTACTAAAGCTCATCATTTTTTGCAGGGCATGAATCGGGTGCGGAGGTTCGAATGATGGTACTCTTGAACTGGCCGCCACTATCTGGATAACACTCTCCTTTATTTTCTTGTGGGATAAAAAAGGTGCACAATATTACCATTGCAAACCTGAGATCCAGCAATGGATTACCAATGCCATCGAATCAATGTGGGACAAGGGTATCTCTCAAAGTAATAAGCTTAAAGGTGCCATAGTTAGCTAGAGGGAAGTTGTCCTGTTTTCTCCAAACGGATGAGTCATCAGAATGCAAAGATGGTCGGCAATTGTCTATCCCATGAGTGAGCTAATATGGTGACAGTGTACTTCTTCTCAACATCGCACCTTTAGCAACTGGTCGAGGATTAGACCCTAATTATTGAGGTTTATTGCCGGTCATAAAACGTTTCTCAGTGCGGCTCCCATTGTCAAACCCTGCCAAAACCAGACACCAACGAGTGTCTCTCATTTGAGCCTATCTCTATTGCCAGCAATGTCGAAGATAGTGGAGAAACTCGTCGTAAGACAAGTCACCCATTTTATTGAAGAACAAAATATTCTCCCAAAACTTCAGTCTGGGTTCAGAAAACATCATGGGACATGTACTGCATTGGTAAATTTATTCAACGACTTGTTTGAGACTCGAGACAGAAGTCAATGTAGTTCTCTAGTTATGCTAGACTACTCACAGGCTTTCGACTCCATAAGCCATTCGTTGTTGCTTGCCAAGATGAAATTCCTCGGATTTGGTGAACATGCACTCAACTGGTTTAAGTCATATCTTGTGGAAAGACATCAAGTGACGAGAGTGGGTACCGAGACTTCATATCCCTTAGTCAAGGCTAGGGGTGTTCCGCAAGGCAGTTGTCTAGGCCCTGTCCTCTTCACGTTGTACACTTCAGATATGGACAGGTATGTGCGTCACTGCACAGCCCATTTATATGCTGATGACTGCCAGGTGCATATGCCATTTGAGTTAAATGAGTTGGAGGAGGCGATTGGAAAAGTTAATTCTGATTTGGAGAGTGTACAGATGTGGTCGAGAAAACATGGACTTAAGCTGAATGCCAATAAATGCACAGTGTTGTATATAGCAGCACCGACACAAATCCAGCGTATTAAAGATAGCAATGTGCAAGTAATGATTGGTGATGAATGCTTGAGCGTCAGTGAGACTGTGAAGACGCTGGGCGTCGTTCTGGACAGTGAACTGAGTTTTTCTGACCACATAACGTATGTATCTCAGAGAGCACTGGGGGCTGCGAGGCATGTACATGCTGAGATCCATCTTACCGAGAACGTTAAGCTGCGCCTTGTTCTGTCTCTTGTGTTGCCTATATTTTATTACTGTTTTCCTGCATACGGAAATAGCATCTCGAGGGAAGACGCTGAACGTATTCAAAAATTGCAAAACACCGCAATACGATTTGTGTATTCACTTTGTAAAAGAAATCATGTGTCTCCCTTCCGAGAAGCTGCAGGTCTCATGACCATGGATGCTGTGTGTAGGATGCAAACTTGCTGCCTCATAAACCGAGTTCTGCACCAGCAGGAGCCGCGGTATCTTGCAGATAGGCTTTGTAGTCGGGCCGAGATATCTCAGCGCAGCACACGGCAGGATAACAAGCTTCACTTCAATAAAGTGAAGCTGGAGATTGGTCGAAGGGGATTTTCCCACTTCGGTCCAAAATTGTACAACGACCTGCCCTGTGACCTCAAATCGCTCAAAGGCCACCAATTTCAAAAGAATATTAAAAAGTATATACTTTCAACTCAAAGTTATTGATAGTTCTAGTCATAGTTTTGTTCTCAGTTGTCTATATTTATGTTGTCTATATTTATTGTACCATATTGTGTATTGTGACGTGAGTTATTATGAAAAACAGATTTGTATCTGATAATCGCTTGAGAATAAAGGCATGTTTATTTATTTATTTATTTATTTTATTATGATGGATGAGACACGGCCGTGGCGAGCTGTAGGCCTATGTCCAATAAAGGATTGTTCAAACTTCAAAGCGTTTCCAAGACACTCCGTACTTGTAGAACTAAAGTTGCAATTACAAGGGGTGCATAATTTTCAAATTATTAAACAAGACTTAGTTTTTACATCAAGTGAAGGTAATTTTACATCAAATTGCCCTTGGAAATAAGAGAGAAATCCAATTAAAAATGGTTCGTAATTAATCTTAAGGCTTATTAGATTTCCTTATAGCCTATTGTATCTAAGGAGCTCTCATAATAGAATAATTCCCACGGTTAGGGTTATGTATCAGCATGACGTAAAATATCGTGGAGGAACAGAAAAAACCATTAGGTATGTATTAAGTTCTAAAGCATTTTGATACGTTTAGAAATGTATGTAATTTACACAAAAAACTCAATGATGATGAATTATGATCTTTTGGTATACACATTTTCATCATATGCAGCGGTACCGCATTAGTAGACCCGTGGCGGGTTGGAATCGTGCGCGACTCCGGAGCTCATCTCTCCGCTGGCGCGATTTCGAGTCTCCGCAGTCACTACTACTTACATTTGTAATGTGGCAACGCTAGGTAAAGGTCGAGGTTGAGTGGTAGAGAGGACTTTGTAGTCCTAACTTCACCTTTGTAAAATAATATAAAACTGTAAAAGTAGAAATTGCTAATTGTAATTGTGTACAACTCAAAAAATAAACAAAAGTAAACAATGATCATAAAAAGTAAAAACTAGTCTGCCAGCTGATTATATCACACTTCTCCCCCTCTACTTTATAGTATCGGCATGCCTTCTCTGAACTCTACCCCCTTTTTCCACGTCTTACATTACTTGGCCATGTCTTCTCAAGATCGTAGACCTCACCTCTAGACATTTTCACCCACGCCAAGTCTCCAGGGTTAAAAGCCCTCCAACTATTTGTCTTCCATCATGGTACTTCTTTTGCCTCACGAGGGCTGCGTCCACATTTGCCATAACATCTGGCTTTAGAAGGGATAGCTTCGTTCTCATAGGGCGACCGAACATAATTTCAGCTGGGGATTTGCCAGTTGTCTGGTGGTGAGGCGTGATCCGGTAATTAAAAAGAAATGTCTGTAGACACTTAAGGCCTTTTTTTCAACTCAGCCTTAACCGGCGGTTAAAATTAGGACAAAGAGCCAACCAATAGAAAAGCAGGATATTTTTTAGGTTAAGTTTTACTTTGTCTGTTTTGATTTTGCATTATGGTGTTACTGTTTGTATTTAGCTATACTAACATAATGTGTAGATGTTAAATTCAATAAAAGTAAAACTATACCTTTATTGCATGAAAGATCTTCAAATAATTTATTTAAATACTTTGAACGTTGCGTGAACATGTAAACATTGCAGACTGTAAACAACTTAACCGGCGGTTAGTTAACCAGCTGCTAACCAGGCAATTGAAAAAACGGCCCTTAGTGAGGTTGTTGCAATCGAGTTTGCAGGCTCCAAATCGTTTCTTGAATGTCTGGATATGTCTCTCCGCCAATCCATAAGACCTTGGGTGATATGGAGCCGATGTTATGTGCCGAATGTTATTACGGGAACAAAAGCTGTTAAATAGTTGTGAGGTATATTGAATTCCGTTGTCACTAACAATCAGCTTCGGAAGATCAAACGGAGCAAAAACTTCTTCAAGTATAGCAATAGTTTTCTCTGCAGTTGCGCTCTTTGATGGGATAATTTCAAGCCATTTGGTGGTTGCATCGACAACGGCCAACCAATAAAATCCATGATAAGGTCCAGCGTAATCCACATGAATCCGTGACCATGATTCTTGAGGGACGGACCATGAAAATAAAGGTACCTCTGGGTCTTTGTTTCTAAACTGTTGGCATTTCCTGCAAGAACGAACATACGATTCAATTTCTGAATCCATGTTTGGCCACCAAACGTGAAATCTTGCAAATGAACGCATGCCTACGATTCCAGGATGACCTTATATCACAGCCTCGTTAAACAAGACAATACCTATTTTGCCATATTTTCATCAATAACTACATCATTGAAATAGACAGAAAAAGCTTGAAAAGAGTGGCATATGCATGGAATAGTTGGGAGTAATTAAATGGAAAGCATTTGTATCTCAAACTTTATTACTGCTAAAATGAACCTATTGATATATTCAACATGCACATTTATACTGAATAAGTCTTAAATGTTTGTTGGCTTGATAATTTAGATACTTAGATGATATGTTCAAAATGCTGGCCTTCCAAACATTTTTCAACCCGGCTTTCGAAGCTCGATGTAGCAATGTTGATTTCTTTAACTGAGAACTGAGGAACTGCATGACGAGTTCGATCTTTCATGGCATCTTTTATCATTGATTTTTCACAATAAACTAGCTCTTCTATTCCGCCCCTCAAGTTGAAATCAACAGCGGTGAGATATAGCGATCTTGCAGACCAAGAACGACTGCGACTATGTCAAATGCTCGTAAGGTCAAAGGTTGTAATGAACGATCTTTTTGGATTGTTGTGATCCGACAGCACATAGCCAGATGAGATCACATGGTTATGAAGTATCTCAAACACGTTGTACGAGTGATGGGCCCATCAGGGGTAGCGTTCACCACATAATTATACGAACTGCTCTTCTACAACATCTGTTACACTTCTCTAAAAGCATTCAGTATAAATGTGTATGTTGAATACATCTAAAGGTTTATCTTGCAAGTCAGCCTTAATAAAGCCGTAATAAGTCAAGCCGTAGTAAAGCCGAAATACGTACGCTTTCGATTTAGTTACGTATTTCCAACTATTTCATACGTATTCTCACGCCTTTCAAGAACCTGACTGTGCAGCTGTTGGCCTGTCAGACCGCTGCATTTCACAGTAGTTGATTTCTATTTGTGAAGCTGCATAGAGGAGCTAGTGTGTTTCGAAAAGCCAACCCTAAGAGATGACATGAAAGATCGATCTCGTCAGGCAGGTCCTCAGTTCTCAGTTCAAGTAATCAAAATTGCTACATCGAGCTTCGAAAGCCGTGTTGAAAAATATTTGGGAGGCCAGCTTTTTGAACATATCATTTAAGTATCTAAATAATCAAGCCAACAAACATTTATGACTTATTCAGTATAAATGTACAATATCAATAGGTTTATCCTAGCAGTAATAAAGTATGTCATACGAATGGTTTCCATTTAATTATTCCCAACTATTCCATGCTCTTTTCAAGCATTTTCTGTCTATTTTAATGATGTAGTTATTGATGAAAATATGGCAAAAAAAAGGTAAAGGTAAAGTTTGGCTTGTTTGTCGAGGCAAAGTTAGGACTACAAAGTCCTCTCTGCCACCCAATCTCGACCTTTACCTAGAGTTGCCGTATAGTTACATTACAAATGTAAGGGGTGACTGCGGGGACTCGAACTCGCGCCAGAAGAGTTAATATTTTTCAACAAAACTTTCATCAATGTTGTCTACACACATAGACCTTTACAACGGTGTACAACACAATAGGGTTTAGTTTTTGGAAAAAAATTAGATAATTATGTTTTCAAAATTTTTCGAAAATTTCAAAATTTGGGTTTTTTTGTATGTACTAAGGTGTTTGAAATAGCATGTTGTTGTATATCGTTGGAAATTTACGTCATGACAAGTAAAAATCAATAATTAGATTTTCTTGTTTAAAAATATTAATGGAAATACAGGGCGTTTCGTAATTTGGTTTTATTTTTAGATTTTCAGCCGCCATTTTGTAACGGCTCAACAAAAAACAATTTTTCTTCATCGTTGTTTTTTATTTAAAGAGAGCTTTAAAATGATGTATAGCACGACCCCCCTTTATATTTTTTTGGAGGAGAAAGATTTACCCAAAAAAGTGGTATTAGTCACGTATCAACAGTAACCGGAAAATACTGATTGTTGAACAATTAAATAAAAAAAGAGTAAAATGAATTTGTAGTGCGATTTTTAAGAAATTTTAAACGATCAGATTAACGTGTGATGCAGTAAAAAACGTGTAAATCCGAGGCCGTAGGCCGAAGCGAAGTTACGAGCGGAACGAACAGCTCTGTAACGTTCATGTTCAAAAACATCCACGAGCAAAACATTTTTATAAACGATCTATTTTAGCACGCTGTTGTGGCACACGACTGGGAGAACACAGAAGATGGGGCTAAAGTGGGGAATGAATAGTGTGATTGGAAATTCTGTATTTCTGAAAAGATCTAGATGTGTGCGAGTGGAAAGCTTTAGCTATACTACTAATAACTGACGATTGCGATGCATGTATAATGTAATCATGCAATAAATTATTTATTTGTTATGTTACAATTTCATTTCTTGTTATCTGGAAATTCAAGTTAATAGACACACAACTTTTTTGCACTCTCATTGGAGTGAGAGGGGGTTGAGTGCAAGTGGTAGTGCCAATGTTTTATACAGGGTGATTCAATAGTCTTTGGAATTACAGTACCTATTTACTCCAAGAACAGAAGGTGCGATTTCTTCAATTGCCCTTTGAAATAGTGTCTTTTTGGATTGGTAGATTGTTACCTTTTACTCTCATAATGGGATCACACCATACTGTGTTTATAAAAAAATTAGTTCCTGAATATTTCCTTCAAAGAAGAGGGTTTGGGTTAATCTTCTGTCTCTTAGGCTTAAACAAAACAACATAGCCAGAACTAGCTTTATTTAGTGGATTATCTTGTGGTTATTTAAAAAGTAGTAGTTTTAAAATCAACACGTGACAGCATCATCATTAAGAAGATTTCTTCAGCGCTCGATCCTTTGTTTACGTTTAAGAAACACGTAAATACTAGAGTGCGCTCAGAAAATCTTAAATATCTTCGTTAATAAATTGTCTCAGAACAACTTGGTCTTAAAATGTTTGTAAATACATTTGCCACATATTGATGATCTTGTGTATTTATACCATGAATATTATGGGTGTTGAGTTATTAAGCTCAAAAAATTTAATATGACCACCATTTTTGAACCGGAACTGAAATTAACCAAATGTATTTTAAATATTGGTTTTAATAATACCAACAAGTGTGCAAAGTTTTTAGTTAATAACTTAATTGACCTCGGAGATAAAATTTATTTTGTGAAAACATAGACGGACAGACAGACAGACAGGAAACTACGTGAGATAGGACTATGGGTTAAAGGAATTTTTTTGTTTATAACAATGGAAAATTGTAGTCTTTAAGAATGGTTACTTTACTGTCCAGAAATCACAAAAATTTATGGATTATGGATTATCTTTTCACATTTTTCCTGGGAGAGGACCCCCAAGCTCACCTCTTTCTGGGGATATCCTATACCTCAGACCCCCTGATTAGCCCTCCCCCCTGCAAGATACCCTATGGGCGCCCTTGGACACATACAGTCCGATGATGTTCGGTGGTGAAAATGTGTGATTCGATAAATCATTCACCTCATAGGCTACATTTTGTTTTGAACGTTTTCTCAATACTCTTGTCGGGGTATTTCCACCCGAGACCATCCAGCAGTTTTAGTACCTACGTCCCTAGTCGGGCTATAATGAAAATAATTGCGATTTACCGCGTTTATCACCGAACTAAAAACACAATTGCAGCAGTGGGTGACTAAATGGGGCCGGCCGCCAGGGCGCAATCGGTATGGGTCAGGGGTGAGGTGAGGGGGTAGTCAGCCCTCGTACCCTCGCAGATGCAGATGCACTGCCGGCTGCCGGGTAAGTGTATCGAATCTTGGAGGTCGATCTGTGCCTATGTCTCAGCAACACAAAGCCAGAAACACAAGCCTACCCCTAAACAAACAGACTCATTTGAATTGTAAATATGATACGCGGCTCGCGGCATTATGACGAGTATACGAGTACGTAGTAGGGACTAGGGTGATCGCGTCCCTGTCACGAAACTCAGGCCGTGTGTCGAGTAAAGCTCCAAACTATTGGACACTATTTAACGGGTTGAAATAAAAGAAAACCAAGAAGCATTATTTCCAAAAACCGCGATTAGCCCGAAGAGGCACTTCTGCTCGGCCTTTATTGTACGGGCTCTCAGAAAAACAAGAACTGGTACACATCCCGTTCCCCAAACCCTCCCTAGTCACAGGGCCGGATTTAAGCATAGGCGATGTAAGAACGCGGGCCGCTAGGCCCGAACCACAGAGGGGACGCACCACAGAAAGAAAATAAAATTCAAGTGATCTGGAAAAGTGAAAAGCACATTATTAAAGAGAGGTGGGTGTATCAACCTATGTTGGAAAACAAACTAAAAGATTGGTGACTAATTGCTCTGAAGAAAGATCATTTTCTAAGTTGAAGATTATCAAGAATATACCTCGAACTTCTATGTTAGAAGACCCGCTAAACTTGTCCAACTAGCTTAGTATAGAACACGACATTCTAAGACAAGTCAACCATGAGAACATCATAAACACCTTCATAACGGAGAAGATTAGACGGAAACCAATCAGGGAGAATGATTGAAGTGATCATGACTTGAGGGCTAAACATTTATTTTATTCATAAGTACCTAATTTGACTTACTACGTACTTTTCTTGATAATTTACTTACCAATCTACATTAAAGAGTTTAAGTTATGTTTACTTTTGTGGTTTATATTAAATAACAAAAATAAACTGAGTTATGAACTAATGATTCTAAGAATTTCTAATATCTTACATTTTCTCATCCTTGTGGGACAACAAATATTTTATAACTGACGAATCATTAATATTTTCTGGCCAGACAATACACGACCTTTAGCGCAAATTATCTCAAAATCACCATTTTGCACTAATTATGTTTTCACGATTACTATTCCATACCCCCAAACCCTCGTTGCTCCACGGGCCCTGGGCCCGCACCACACGTGTAACATAGGGGTATATATTTTCTAAATCCGGCCCTGCTTGGTTACGCCTGTGCTAGAGCCTTATACCTGAATAAGGTTCATTTCACCGGAATAAATTTGGAGGTATTTAAATACATTTGAAGATAAAATACCACGTGTAATTAATTAAGTACTGTGCCTCTCTTTCATCAAGGTTTGTTTTTTAAATAAACTTCCTACACAATCTTGATGAACCATGGGCCTGGTGCCTCGGAGGGGTCCCATTTGTCGCCCCTGGCGAGCCCCATCTGACTAGGCCCTGATGCTACTTACACTAGGTACAATTAGCATGATTATATTATGAGAAGTTAACTATTAAAAATCAGTGAATTCATTGATCAGCAGTCGCATGCTGTAGCCTATATACAACCGGTTTCTATTGAATAATTCCTGAGTGGGTTGAAGCGAAATGAAATATCTCTGTGTAGTTGCACTTTCATGCATATTACTTACCTACGCATCTCCTAATAAACCAATTGATTAACCAATTAATGTGTAATCCAGTTAATCTTTTAAATGTCGAAAGTGAACACCAGCTTAGTATTTATTAAATTGGAGTTTTTTAGGTGGAGTGCTCTGGATAACGACAAGAACGGTTTTCTAGTTAGTAAGTATGTATTTAATGAAGACATTAATAATTAATTTGAAGGTGAAATGCGTTTCCGAAAGGACCATATTTCAAAATCTTCCGGGGGAATGCTCCAGGACTCACCGTTTTTTCAGGAGGATACTCCCTAGGCCCTCCCTCAGGAACTTATCCTAGTTACGTCACTGACACCCTGTATATATTTAGAGACCTGGGGGTGGCAGGTGGCGGGGGTGGTCATTGGAAAGAGGGGCGAGGTCCACAGTGTGACAGTTATTATATTAGCTGTTTATCCGTGCTTCGCCATGGATAGTATACGAGTAAGTTAGACTAAGCGTATCATGAATGTGAAGTGTACAGTATCCTGGTAGAGTATTCTTTAAGAAAAGAAATATGAAATGTACAGTTTCCACATCAAATGTTCCGTTCAGCATTTTCGTTTAAATTTCCTTTTCAGATTAATAGTTAATTTTATATTAGTTTTTAGTCACTGGCTTTTTAGTTGTTTGGATTACTATAGTAAAATGGCAATTCTTTTCTATTCCAGTTAATCTAAACTGCTGTAGTAATAATATTTTGTATTCAAGTGCTGGATACATAAAGAACGTTTACATCAAAACAGAAAAAGCCTGCGAAAGACTTTTGACCTTTTTTTTATTGAAATTGCAATGTCTTGATGTTATTCCTCTCTAAAGGCCACCCTTAAAGTTAAAATGTTCCTAACTGTTTTTAGTGGGTGGTTGTAGACTACCAGATATAGATGTGCAAAGATTCAATTCCGTAGGCCTAGCAGGTTGGGCTGTGGTACAGTAAATGTTTGAGTCAAGATTCTCTTATATAAAGAACATTCTCTTATATACAGGGTGTTCATAAAAAGGTACCAAAAACTTTGGGATTATGTAGCCTATATTTGGGCAAAATAAAAATAAAATCATGAACGACATTTTTCCAAAAGCGCTTTACCAGATATCCATATTTTTTTCACTAAAAAAAGACATCCACGTCACTTTTAGGATTTAGCTCAAACATAATATTAATTTATATCTAAGTACCATCTATGGAAAAAAATACCAGCATGATCTTATTTACCATTTTAAAATGTGGCTGTTTTATGGTAATTTTAGGGAGTTTTGTGTGTTCCATCTTAATTAGGGGCGAGGTTTACGATAAAATTGAAGAAATAACGTTTTGCAGAACATTGTATCACCTATCTAAGCCACCAACAGCATTAAAACAACAGCGCTTTAGAGGAAATCTGGCTGAAAAAAGGCAAATTTTAACTTTATTATCTTGTTTTCCCACAGAATCCACTGTAACTGTTGTATTCTCAATTGATTTTTGTGATGTTTATGGCAAAAGATGGGTAGTCAAATTTTCTGCAAAACGTTATTCACTACATTTCATTGTTAACCTCCCCGATTATTCGCTAATTATGGTGTAACACAAAAAAATCCATGAAAATTTATCCGATAAATGGTCATATTTGGATACAGACATGTTTTAAGTTTGAACTACAAGTGGTATAGGAGATAATAAATAATTAAGAAAAACAAATTGACAAATATCTGGTAAACCAAGCATTTTCGGAAACAATAATTATCATTTTTGTATTTCTCTTTACTTCAACCCAATGAACCTAAGCCCAAACTTAGTGACACGCTTTTATGAACACCCTGTATAGTTATATAGATTTCTAAGCTGCACAGTGCACAGCACATGGCGCTACAATCACTCGAATATCAACTCTAGTCTCCAATACTGTTGTGAGACCCTTCCAACGCACACCGGCTCCGTCACCGTGCTGGCATTATTGCAGAAGCCTAAACCCTTCCAATCTCAATCTCAATCTGACACTGACACTAGCCTGTCAGTATCAATATCAATATCCGTATTGCACATTCCACCCCCGTTCCCCAACCATCTTCTCACCCTCAACGTTCACAGGGTATGTTGCGTAGCAAATGGCAATGAGTTGATGGATACAGTATATCTAAATGAAATTATAGTGTTTTTATTTTAAAAGGATTGATCACCCCAGAAAAAGTTGCTCAAAACATGCTTTCGTAGCCCCCGTTTAAGACGCTATTTTTTGGTGTAGAGGTTGGAAAATTTGTTTTCCATGTTCTCAAAGGTTGTTTTTAGGTTTGTATAACTTGGCTGAAAAAATCTTACACCAAAATTAGCAAACATATGTTTAAAATGGCCAAAAATAGGCTACTTTAAAATGTATTACATTTTTTCCCAAGCGGTTTTTACCGCTTGAAACATAGAACCACTCCTACCTTATCATATAAAGCCGCTCGTGATCATACAGGAGGCCAAGCTGAGGCCGAAGGCCGAAGCAAGGCTGTGAGCGCAGCGAACAGCCTCGTAACACTCGCAACAGAAAAGCCCAAGATCATCCGTGATCATACAGGAGTCCAAGCTGGGGCCGAAGGCCGAAGCAAGGCTGTGAGCGTAGCGAACAGCCTCGTAACACTTGCAACAGAACATAGAAATCTGAGGCCCAAGATCATCCGTGATCATAGAGGAGTCCAAGCTGGGGCCGAAGGCCGAAGCAAGGCTGTGAGCGTAGCGAACAGCCTCGTAACACTTGCAACAGAACATAGAAATCTGAGGCCCAAGATCATCCGTGATCATAGAGGAGTCAAGCTGGGGCCGAAGGCCGAAGCAAGGCTGTGAGCGTAGCGAACAGCCTCATAACACTGCAACAGAACATAGAAATCTGAGGCCCAAGATCATCCGTGATCATACAGGAGTCAAGCTGGGGCCGAAGACCGAAGCAAGGCTGTGAGTGTAGCGAATAGCCTCATAACACTGCAACAGAACATAGAAATCTGAGGCCCAAGATCATCCGTGATCATACAGGAGTCCAAGCTGGGGCCGAAGACCGAAGCAAGGCTGTGAGCGTAGCGAACAGCCTCGTAACACTGCAACAGAACATAGAAATCTGAGGCCCAAGATCATCCGTGATCATAGAGGAGTCCAAGCTGGGGCCGAAGGCCCAAGCAAGGCTGTGAGCGTAGCGAACAGCCTCGTAACACTCGCAACAGAACATAGAAACCTGAGGCCCAAGATCATCCGTGATCATAGAGGAGTCCAAGCTGGGGCCGAACCAAGGCTGTGAGCGTAGCGAACAGCCTCGTAACACTCGCAACAGAACATAGAAATCTGAGGCCCAAATCATCCGTGATCATAGAGGAGTCCAAGCTGAGGCCAAAGGCCGAAGCGAGGCTGTGAGTGTAGCGAATCAAAGTAACAAATTGCAAAAGAAAATCTATTCACTCATGCCAGCGGTGCTTTAGCGCTTAGCTGCGTGTCGGTCTGGTTTTCATTTAATTTGACATTATGGAATGTGCTAATTTGAGCTTATGGAGAATAAATCGAAAATGGCGCAGGTCTCGCGGGCGACATTCTATTGTATGAAGAAGCATTTATAAACGCTCAGGAGGATGCTTCATACAAACCTATTCTCAAATTAGCATCGTTGAACGTTTTGGACTGAAGTGGTCCTGCATACATACGTAGTGAAACATAGGTAGCCTACAGAACTAGTAGTGGAGCAAGCATCTTTGTTTGAAAAAGGTTTTAGCTCAGTATAAAATTGTTTTTTAGCCAGTCGAATTAAGACGTTAGAATTATTTCCAATAACATCGTCTTTAAAAGGTCAGGTCGATCATTTGTGGCCTTCAATCAGCTAATGAAAGTCGTTAAAAAAGGGGCTAGGTTTCAATCGTGCCCCGTCTGTCCCAGTCACGTCTCTTTTATAACGAAATCTAATTCAGATTACACTAACAGACAAGTGGAAATAAACCGACTGAGGCCCGGTTTCTATAGTACTATAACAAGTAAAAACGAAAAAATTATGAAAAACGAACGGGGCAGGTTTGACAAAATAATATAATTAGTAATGATTTGATAATATTTACGTAATTTGGTGGCTATTACAATCACGGCATATAGCTAAAACTATTTAGTAATAAGTAAATAATTTACATTGTTGATCCATCTAAAATATACCAGTTGTTCATCAGTAAACTTTAGTCATGAGAAAAAGTATAAATTTAATACGAACATTGTTGAATAATAATATTACTTAATGTTATTTTCAAAACAGGAAAACTAATGAGATATAATATGATGTAATAAAATCTATTAATAATTTGTTGACTCCCAAAATCATAGAAGAACAGTGAACATAACATCTAGAAACACACAACATTATTTGTTGTCTGCAAACGTTTAAGGCAAATTGTACTAGCAGGGCTGCCAGCATTGTAGATAACTAAACGAAGTATACACACCAGATGGGACATCAGATGGGATATAATACAGCATCTTATGGACAGTTTTTACTCTTGTTAAACGGAGAGATTGGAAACCGGGCCTTAGTTTTTCTCAGAGAGAAGATTAAAATTTGTTCTATATAGAAACAGTATTGGTTTGGAAAATAAGCAGCCAGAGAAGGGCTGCTCGGAAGAGGGTGAAGGGGTGGGGGAAGGGGGTCTTGTTAAAGATTCGCTCGACGTTATTGAGGGCTCGAAATTAGCATTTTGACAATTCGTTCCGCGCTCTGAATCTGACATCTTACAATGGATAGCGCTTAATTTAGCGTTTTCTTCCGTTCGCTTGATTTAGAAATTCAAAAAGGTATTTTCTTTCACTGCTAACATTCTATCCGTTACTTTTGCAGGGAAAATACCAACGCGTAACTAGGATGAGGTCTTGGAAGGAGGGGGATGAACTATCGGGGGGCCTCTGGGAAAGAAAGATCTCTAATCAACGCATATTTACTAACTATACAACCATTCTTGCTGTTATTACAAGGAACTTCACTTTAAAAAAGCCACAAGTGTAAATTGCAGAGGTTTGCTCGGGCACTTGGAAGGCCTCAGCTGGTGCCTAAGATTAATTAGTACTGTGTATATAGGGCATAGGCTACATAAAACCTAACTACAAAAGAAGCCCTAAAACCCTACACAAGAATGGGTTGCCCAAATTGTAAACCTAACGTTCAGCTTAAGCCTATAATCAGTTTTCGTGATTCATCGTGTAGGGAATTTTCTAAAGGCTTGTTACTCGTTTTAACTCCTTTGCTAGGAAACCCTAACTCATGCATCAAAACACTAACGAATTTCTTCTCCATTAGCTGTGCGTAAATAGGTATTTTTTGTTAGAGTTGTTACTGGCTGCTCCAGGCCAGCCAATGTGACTACCTGGCTAGTTGTTACCGAATCTAATAAAATTAAAGTGAACAAGTTTATGTCATTTAGTGCTCGGTGACTGGTCAGCTTGCGCTGATTTCCTTATCGTTTTGTGTTATTTCTTAGGTAACTTTCCAGTTACCGAAACGCCGTGTTCTTTTTCTTCGCTCGAAACGATGGAAAACGTCTGTGATAATATTTCAACTTAAATCTAAACAGAATAGTGACAACAAATCGAGCAACAAATTTCGTTTTTAAGTTACCGCGTTTAGGCGTGAAAATAGAATAAAAATGGGAAGATGAGTTAAAACAGATTTGGAAAGAAAAGAAGTTTTATAATGATCTTTTTTGAATGACGTATTTTTATTGATATACTAAAGTTTATTGAAACTCTATCTACTGCCGACTCACACTATTCAATAAATAAAATACATAATGTATTCCAATATTCATCAAAATCAGACGAAATTTACGGTTTTTGGATCATTAAAACTTTTTTGTGTGTGGAAAGTGTGGAAAAATGCTCAAAAGGTGTTCTGTGGATCAGGATCGGTGCTCGTTTCATGGTCCCGGGGCTGGGTCTTACTAGGCTGACGACATAATTTACTCATTTTTCCAAAGGAAAATCGATGACAAACAAGAAATACTGTATATAAAAACCATTTAGTTTCAAATAACAAAATTCTTTATTTTTTAACTAAATTTAAAAAAATGTATGTATTGTTTATTATTGAATGAACGAAAAATGTATATAATGAGCTACTGTAATTGAAACTACTGAATATACCTTTATGAAATACCCTTATTGGAAAATATAACTAAATTGGTTAAATTAGAACCACTCAAATAATAATTTGAGATTTTATGAGAGAGATATTTCGCAAGCAGTGCTTGAATTTTCGGACCAAGCCATAAAACTAACCGTTTGTGGTTTGGTCCGAAATTGCAAGCATCGCTTGCAAAAGATCTCACAATGGTAACTCTAATTTTATTAGAGTGGTTGCGATTTAACGAAATGGAACAGAACATAGTATTCTAATTTCATATGTTTAGTAAAATAGCCGCTAAATGGTCGGTTTTAATAACATTGGTAAAATAGCTACAAAATTAGTAATTATACATGTCTATTTTAGCAAAGTAAAAATATATACTACATTGATTTACAACTATCGGTAAAAGTCCCATTTCCGATCTATCGGTCGCTTCGACTATCGACAAACGTCGAGTTTTCGTTGATGGTGTCGTCGCTAGGTTGTGTTTACGACTCGCAGTAGTTATACACCGTGTCAAGAGATAGCGCGCGTGGCAACAAGCTTCCAACGTGTGCCGATAGATCCCGCTGACTACCTGGTCGACCTTGATACCTTCAGTTCTACATCCGTGCCAAGAGATAGCGCGCGTGGCAACAAGCTTTCAACGTGTGCCGATAGATCCCGCTGACTACCTGGTCGAACTTGATACCTTCAGTTCTTACCGTGTCAAGAGATAGCGCGCGTAGCAACAAGCTTTCAACGTGTGCCGATAGATCCCGCTGACTACCTGGTCGAACTTGATACCTTCAGTTCTTACCGTGTCAAGAGATAGCGCGCTTGGCAACAAGCTTTCAACGTGTGCCGATAGATCCCGCTGACTACCTGGTCGAACTTGATACCTTCAGTTCTTACCGTGTCAAGAGATATAGCGCGCGTGGCAACAAGCTTTCAACGTGTGCCGATAGATCCCGCTGACTACCTGGTCGAACTTGATACCTTCAGTTCTTACCGTGTCAAGAGATAGCGCGCTTGGCAACAAGCTTTCAACGTGTGCCGATAGATCCCGCTGACTACCTGGTCGAACTTGATACCTTCAGTTCTTACCGTGTCAAGAGATAGCGCGCTTGGCAACAAGCTTTCAACGTGTGCCGATAGATCCCGCTGACTACCTGGTCCAACTTGATACCTTCAGTTCTTACCGTGTCAAGAGATAGCGCGCGTGGCAACAAGCTTTCAACGTGTGCCGATAGATCCCGCTGACTACCTGGTCGAACTTGATACCTTCAATTCTTACCGTGTCAAGAGATAGCGCGCTTGGCAACAAGCTTTCAACGTGTGCCGATAGATCCCGCTGACTACCTGGTCGAACTTGATACCTTCAGTTCTTACCGTGTCAAGAGATAGCGCGCGTGGCAACAAGCTTTCAACGTGTGCCGATAGATCCCGCTGACTACCTGGTCGAACTTGATACCTTCAGTTCTTACCGTGTCAAGAGATAGCGCGCTTGGCAACAAGCTTCCAACGTGTGCCGATAGATCCCGCTGACTACCTGGTCGAACTTTTAATTAAAAGAAGGGCTATGTGTAGTATAATTCCCTATTTAAAAAAAGTAATTTTAACTGAGTACTTATATCAAATAACTTGTATATTTAACAAATTAAACTTTACTTACATTTATTCCGTTAAAGATTCAAAACCTCAAGCTTTCTCTACAATTTTCAAGTAGTTTTAAAAGGGCTCTTCATTTTTAAAACTACCCTCTGAGAAGTTGGGGAAAAATTTGATCCTAAATCGAGTGAACTTACTTCTTCCTGCTTGTCTATAATTCTGAAAAGGAAACGCCACCCCAATAGTGGGTTGAAGCGTTCTCCTTGTAAACCCTACCATGAGTAGCGAGTGCGTCTAGGACGTCACACCAGTGGCGTAAATAATACCCCCGCAGCCCCGCCGTTCCGTGGGGGGGCAGCAGTCCAACACTGTATGGGAATGCCACAAGGTAATTGAAACACTAGCAAAAACCAACATAGTATTCTAATTTCATATGTTTAGTAAAATAGCCGCTAAATGGTCGGTTTTAATAAAATTGGTAAAATAGCTACAAAATTAGTAATTATACATGTCTATTTTAGCAAAGTAAAAATATATACTACATTGATTTACAACTATCGGTAAAAGTCCCATTTCCGATCTATCGGTCGCTTCGACTATCGACAAACGTCGAGTTTTCGTTGATGGTGTCGTCGCTAGGTTGTGTTTACGACTCGCAGTAGTTATACACCGTGTCAAGAGATAGCGCGCGTGGCAACAAGCTTCCAACGTGTGCCGATAGATAAATAAATAAATAAATGGTTTATTGCGTGAACATATTACAGTAAATGTATAGCAATCGTCAGTGTTTAATTGGTTTAATTTTCCATTCATACTAACATCAAAATACCTTTCATACATACAGGACTGTTACATTCACTCTCTCTCATTCATTCGAATTGTACCACTCTATTCCCTATTGTTGGTTGTCTAATTCCAGAGTCTCCCAGTTGAATGCCAAGAACTCGTCTGTGCTGTAAAATGCTTGAGATGACAAAATAGCTTTCAGACGAGCCTTGAATGCTAGCGAATTTGGTAAACTGTTGACCAGATGAACTCCTGCCTGAGAAGGCAAACGTTCATGGGCTACCGTTCTGTGTCTCCCAGTTCGGTAGTCGTCCCTGCCTCTAGTTTCATAAGAGTGTATGTTACTACCTCTTATGGTATTGCTTTTTGATTTGAAGAAGAGACATGTCTCTAAAATATAGAGGCAGGGTAGTGTCAACAGATTCAGATCTTTAAATGCTTGCCTACACGACTCTCTTCTTCGTAATTTTGCGATGATCCGGACTGCTTTTTTTTGAAGAATGAAGGTTCTGGAGAAATGAGTGTTTGCGCAACCTCCCCACAGTGTCAATCCGTAAGATAGATATGGGTAGATTACTCCGTAATACGCCGTCATCAATACTTGAGTTGGGCAGTATTCGGAGAGTTGTCTCAAAACGTATATTCCTGAGGATAGTTTTGAGCAGACATGGTCTACATGAGTGTTCCAGGTCCCGCTGACTACCTGGTCGACCTTGATACCTTCAGTTCTACATCCGTGCCAAGAGATAGCGCGCGTGGCAACAAGCTTCCAACGTGTGCCGATAGATCCCGCTGACTACCTGGTCGAACTTGATACCTTCAGTTCTTACCGTGTCAAGAGATAGCGCGCGTGGCAACAAGCTTTCAACGTGTGCCGATAGATCCCGCTGACTACCTGGTCGAACTTGATACCTTCAGTTCTTACCGTGTCAAGAGATAGCGCGCGTGGCAACAAGCTTCCAACGTGTGCCGATAGATCCCACACCCTCTGAGAAGTTGGGGAAAAATTTGATCCTAAATCGAGTGAACTTACTTCTTTCTGCTTGTCTATAATTCTGAAAAGGAAACGCCACCCCAATAGTGGGTTGAAGCGTTCTCCTTGTAAACCCTACCATGAGTAGCGAGTGCGTCTAGGACGTCACACCAGTGGCGTAAATAATACCCCCGCAGCCCCGCCGTTCCGGGCACAGCAGTCCAACACTGTATGGGAATGCCACAAGGTAATTGAAACACTAGCAAAAGCCAACAAGGTTAATTAGTTATGGGTGCCAGGACACAGTGGGGTCAAAGGAAATGAAGGTGCGGATAAATGTGCAAACATCTGTGCCAGCACCACCCTCATTGGCCCGGAACCAGCGTGCTGTATCTCATACGGCCTAGCACGTCGCTCAGTTGCGGAGTGGGTCACAGGTGAACACCAAAGACACTGGGTAAGCGTAGACGGTAAAATGGGTAGACAAACTAAAAGGGTATTAAGTGGACCATCCCAAGCCCTGGCAGTAGAAGCTTTAAGTCTAAACAGAGCAGAACTCCGAAGAGTAGTTGGTTTTATTACTGGACACTGGGGGGTCCCCACCTGCAGATAATGGGTATAAGAGTCGAAGAGAACCTCTGCAGAAAATGTGGTGAGGCAGAAGAAAAAGCTCTTCATGTCATGTTCAATTGTCCGGCACTGCTGAGAAGGCGACAACAAACCCTGGGTATTTATTGTACGGATGATGAGTGCGAACAGGAGAGTATTTAATCCAAGATGAACAGGTTTTCGAAGGGTTTTGAGTTTGAGTGGTTTGACGGTGAGTAGTCTCCTGTAAATGAGGGTGCACAATAAGCCAATGGCTGCGAGGCAATGACTAGGAGGCACATTACTGCACAAACCTAACCCTAAAACTATCATGTTTTTGAAGTTGGCCCGCCCATACCCGGCCCACCCACTTTTGATAGTGTAAAATGTTAGTGCAATATACGTTAGTGCCGTAAAAATTTTCGTTAGTGCTGGTCATTAAGTATCCGTTTTAACCTAGTCAATATTGGGCGGGCCAACTTCACACTGGCCCGCCCACAACCGGGAAACTAATTTATTTGGACTGATTGGCGTTAGTGCCGGTAAGTGCCGTAAAGTTTGACGTTAGTGCTGCATTTGCCAGACAGCTGAAGGCTGAAGAAGGGGTTTCACTATTTTGGCAAATAATCATTAGTGCTATGGAAACGTATCGCCCCCCTGCAAAATTTGATCTTAATTGAAGTGTAAGGTTGTGTGAGGTAAGTGCAGTCAAGAAATTCGTAAGTACTGGTCAATTCTATCAAAGACAGGATATGAATTCAAACTTCAACAACAATTATTTGCCATGCTATTAAAAGCCCGTTACAATTACTTTTGATAGGAATACACACAAAAATTTCAAAATCGAGAAATGCTTTGGAATGTGTAAAAATGGTGTACGAAAAGGTTTGTTCCCTGCAGGAACTGCCCCAGTAGGTTACTCATATCTAAAACGAAAACGATTCTGAACACGGCGAGCTCAGCACTGAGCATTCTTGGAAGAACCTTGTACAGTGCTGGGAAATGTTGTTTAACAATAAACATTTTGCACAAGTTTATATAAAATGAGTTAAAAGTACTTGACTAATCAATTAATTATTGATCTTGTTAGTTAAGATTGGTGGAAGTGCCACCGTCAGTTCACGAGCCCATCCACAAACGATGGTTCGGGGCACAGGTTCCCGACACGTCATGGAGCTAATCTCCGCACCCCCAGACACCGCTTGGCTCTCTCCCAAAGAGACACGGCGTGCGCTGGAGCTATCTTTTTTAATGCTCTACCCCGGGAAATTAAATTATGCAAGGGACAAATTTTGTTTCGGCGACTAAAAGAATACCTCATTAATAAAGAGGTTTATAGCGTTCAGAAGTTCCTGTCTGGCTGAATAAATTCAGTTGGTTGCCTGGTTAGGGAATAAATTAAATGTAAATGTAATGTATTAATGTAAATCTATTATTGTAACTAGTCTTGTATTTATTTATTTATATAAGACACTTATGTCTATAATTATTTTAACTATTTATTACTCCTATTTTATTTATTACTATGACATGACGATTGAGATGTACAAACATATTGTACCTTATTCAATAAAGCTATTTGAATGGATAGTACACGTGGTCAAAATCCATAGGCACTAATCAGCCAATCACAGCGCAGTTAGGCTTATCAGTAAAAAAAAACCAATGTGAGGTGTGACTCCGTCCATTTCCGAGTAGTTTCATCCCCCACCACCTCAAGAAGAAGCACCTCAGTCCAGTGAACCGGTGAAGTCATGTCATAATAATTATGCATAACATCATTTTACAGTTTTAGCGCCACGCCGTTCCAAAGATATTGTTTAATAATTAAGGACGTAATAATATAATGAGATAAATATTATCATACACAAACACTGATATTTTGCTGTATTTATGGTAGGACAACACTGACCCGTTCTGATTCTAAACTTTACTGTTCAGGACATTTTTGAAGCAATTGAACCATATGAACAGTTTCAACATTGTATGAAATGAGATCAAACCCTATCAATCGTTGGAAATCAATAAAGTATGCAAAGCTGCTGAGGGTTATGGCCGAAGCGAGGTGAGAAGCCCCGTTAAGTCCATGATCATTTAAAAGCAAAGCTGAGGCCGAATGCCAAAAATTTTTGTAAGCGTAGCAAATAAGAGTCAAAAATTAAAGAAAATTCCCTTTACCCTTGCCAGCAGGCTGGTTTTTGTTCTTGAGGGACAAGTGGGGTCAAATACCTGACGCTTCTCACTACGTTTCCTGGAATCCAAGTGAACAATAGCATTGTCCCAGAGCAAGAGTGACAAATGTCCTAGACTCGTTAGGAAGTGAGTCCATCACATTAAGTGGGCATTAGTTATAAACAAAGAAGAAGGTTTGTGACAGTGTTCTGCTAGATAACAGCTGAGTATCACAATCAGCTTTCAACGGTGATTAATTCCTGGTCTTTGTTGAGTTTCAAGTTTTAACATTCTCCGCTGAGGTAAAAATATACAGATTCGATAATTGAAAAAAGTACATTATTATTTTTATCGGTGAAGTCTTTTGCTTTCTAACTTATTTAAAAGTTTCAAATTTACTCTGGCGTTTTCTTACACTATATTATACAATATAGTTAAATACTATTTACATTATAGTAACGGTCTTTTCTCTGCCTTTGGCATCATAATGTTGGTGTAGTTTAACAACAGGTTTTTGGCCTGAATTCATTGTTGTACCGTTTTCAATTACTGGTCTTTCTTGACTTAACCAGTTCTGAGATTTATTTCTATAATTTTAAACCTTAACTATGTTAATTCCTCGTACAGTATTTGGCTACTTAGATTTCTTCGCAAAACAGTGTACCACTGGTTTTCTATTGTTCTAAGGGCTCAGCATTTCTTTTCGTACTGTTGTCTTTGGATTTCTTCAACCTTGCTATTTCTTTGTATATAACAAACTAACAGAGAGTACCCGCGCTTCGCCTCGGAGCTTTATTAGCATAGCTGTTTGTATATTATAAAAAAACTGCATAATTAAAGTAAAAAAAAATAGTTACTATATATCCTTAGAAAACCATTTATTTTGCCTGTTGGTTCACCATCCTCTCCTTATAAGTGTTGCCATTTATTTTGTGGATGCTGTATGGATATGACATATAGCTAAAGATACACTGCGTGATGGGCTTAACCCTTAAACATAATTTGACCGCCATAGTTTTAGCCAATTTTGACTTATAAGTGGTCAGATACGCCTAAAAAACGTGCCTACTTTGGTCCCTCGCCATTTATTTTTCTGATGATGGGTATAAAATACAGCTAAAGACGCCCTGCGTAATGAGCTAAGCCCTTAAAGGAAGCTTCAGTCGATTCTGAGTTATAAGTGGTCCAAGATGCCTTAAAAATATAACAGACAGACAGGAATTGTTTCGACATCAGTTTCCGTCCATGCAAAGTATATGAACACCAAATAACCAAAAAGCGATGGATTTGTTGCAATGTACAGATAAAAGTCTTATTTTATTTATATAGATACTAGTCGTATCGTTCACTTTAGAACTTTTGTCGTTTTTTATTTTATCGATGTTCTTTCTCTCCGTCTTCTGATTCAGCATTCCTTCATATGTTTTTAACCACGCATCTTTCCTTCAGCCTTTTGCAATGGCATTTCCTCACAAAAGCTTTAATAATTGCAATGATCTTTTCCCTGGGTTTCGACTTTGACATTTCGTTGTAGTTTTCTCCTCCGAAAAACTTGTCTACATTTAAAGTTTTAATTCCTACAGTAGATACAAAAAAAATGTCTCTATAAATCATCATCTTAAGAGTGCGCAGTAGTGGCTGTGACCTTGAATTTTGTCTTAAAAGAGCAATGTGAACACATGCATTTTCTTAGGACACTTCACACCGATACAGTTTTCATCGGTTTTTAATGAAATAATTAATAAACTTTGTTTTAAAGTGTATTAAATGTTTTAGTGATTCCGCTGGGCCGAATTCCCATGTTATTTTTTATAAAATCGTGACATAAATTTAAAAATTAATTACCTTCTTTGTAGCTTGGAGATCCTGATGAAACTTAGATGTTATACGTGCTTAGCACCACATCTAGCATCTACGTTTCAGCAGGATCTCCAGACTACAAAAAAGGTAATTAACTTCAAATAGATCCTGAAACCGGAAATCATAGTTTATTTAAAGATTAAAGAATATTTGTACTGGAACTATTGGATTTTACTAGTAAAAAATTAAATTTTGAAAAAGTGGTCAGCGGAGTCACAGCAGTACATTGGAATCTTTAAAATAAAGCCGATTTCAAAAATATCCAAAGAAAATTGTAGGCGTGAAGTTTCTCAAGAAAATGTTTGTTTTTACATTGTTCTTATGGGACAAAAAACAAAATGGCCACCGCCAGGTACTGTGCACTTTAAAACTTAAATCCAACAGACCAAACCATTAGTGCTTTATCAATACTGTACAGGCCGTAATCAATATTTTACAAGATAGATTTGTTTTATCTTCAAAGCGGTGACAGTTTCTTTTTGTTTCAGTAGAATTCGAACAAGTTCTTTAATTAAAGTTTTAAATTGTTTACAAACACTTCTCTACCGCATTGACTAGCCGTCTTGTCTTATCCAGGCTTTGCGCCTTTGCGACGGATAATATATTTTTGTTGACGCCCATAAATTAATGTCAGTGAACAGCACTTGAATGTAGAAACCAGGTGCCCATTACGACATAGTAATGTCACTAACTATCTCCCAATTGTTTCGAGTTTCAAGGGTGAAATTTAACATCACTGACCTCCAACGCGCCCTTTAAATAAAAGTTCACGCTTCTCATTCCACTTGTTTCACTTTTGCTTGCTGCGTTCGCAAATTAAGGGGGCATTCTACTAGCTTGGGAGTGTCGTTGCAGAGGTTTGCGCGAAATAAAATTGTGACGTTATTGTTTATGCTATTTTTATTTTCACAAAACAACTTCTTAAATGAAACATACACATATTATTTAGGTTTGCCTGTTTTCATTGTTCAATATGTTTTTTTTTAGTTTTTGTGCAATTTTTGGTTGAAGTTAGAAAACGTAGAGTGTTAAAAAAGATTGTATGTAAGAAGCTAAAAATAGGTTTATACGTACAAAATCTGTATAAAAGCAAACACCGATAAACATGTTATCGTTTCATAAAATTAACATATCTGAGTTTAACCTCTACATAAGAGCGCTATCTACTTTCTACGAAACCCATGCAGGCAGTCAGCAGAGGGTTGACGAGTCTAGCACTTGGAGACATTTAATATATGCAAGATATCCTAAGCGCATTTCACGGTGAGTGAGTAGGCGCGAGAAACAACGCAGGTAGAAGGAGGCGGGGGTAGCGCCGAGGTTGAAATGGGGTGACAGGTTGTGAAAGGGAACATTAGATACTTCTGCGCTTCCTGGAAGACGGAATACCCCATTCAAACAGAGTTGTATTGTCGGCCGGTACCCTGATCACGGTTGCTTTTGTGTTTACTTTCCAGTTCCACACCACCAAGAGAACCCTGCAAGCTTGAGTCATAAGTTGATTTTGAAATCGGAATATTGGCGTTCCTCGTACATTTACACTGTTATCGAGTTAGTTTAACAGCGACCATATGCAGACTTCGGTGTTGATTAAAACCTAAGTTACAAAGTATACACATTACACAGTATAAATAATGTGTTGAGCCCTAGTTAAGGTAATTAATTGTTGTCATGACAAATCCAATACTACTTGAAATTGAATTATTAACTAATAGAAAATACTTTTAAGACGCTTCGTTAGTTGTTACATCATTATGCCTCAAAGTCAAAAATAACTTTTAATGTTGTTATGTGATCATAAAATAGCATGGACTAAAAATAACAACAAAACAAACTGTATTGGAAATCATATAAATTACACAGTTAGGGCTTTAGAATCGTCACTAAATACCACTTAGCCATGAGATTAACAATTAATAATTAATAAATACATATTTACAAAAATTGAAGTTAATAGTTAAAATTAACAAGATGAACAAGATGAACAAAAAGTACTGCATTCAAACAGAATATACATAGGTTAACATAATATAACATGCAGTCTAATGAATATAATATGTACAAAAGATTTAATTTATGCTATTGACCATTATTGAGTTAAGCTATATCAATTTCGGTTATTATCCTTATGAGGGATAATTATTAATTAACAACGTTCAAATCCTAACACATTCAATATCCCTTATAATTTGCCCTTGAACATCATCCGGTGAACACTTACAACAACATTAATATAAATTTGAAGAAAAAAAAAAAATATATATATATATATGAGAGGAAAATAAAATAAATAACTATAAGTATCCTTTCAAAAAACATTTATTACCACGACCGGTTTCGAGGATTACCTTATCGTCGGGTGGTTGTGTACAAATTTTTTTTTTCATATATATATATTTACGAGCCTTTATTCGTAGACTTGTTTTATATTTTATAATTTGTCTAAGAAATATATATATATATATATATATATATTATATATATAATTATATATATTAATATATTAATATATTATTATATTAATATATTATTATAATTATTATTAATAATATATTAATATATTATATTATATATATTAATTATATATATATATATATATTATATATTATATATATATATATATATATATTATTACAGAATAAATTTGAAGACAAAAATATTTGGACCGAACCGGGATTTGAACCCGGGTCTCCTGCTTGCCGGGCAGTTATGCTCACCACTACACCATCCGGCCCAACTATTTCTGCCTTCAAATAAGTACTTAAATCTGAATGTTTATCCGAAACATGTGACTGTCAAATAGTGACTTTAAATCAACAAGCTGGAAATATTACAAACAGAATTTAAATACTGTGTCAAATGACTTGTTATAGATCTTAATTTGTATAAACGCTAAATAGCTAATTTATTACAGAATAAATTTGAAGACAAAAATATTTGGACAAAAATATTTGGACCGAACCGGGATTTGAACCCGGGTCTCCTGCTTGCCGGGCAGTTATGCTCACCACTACACCATCCGGCCCAACTATTTCTGCCTTCAAATAAGTACTTAAATCTGAATGTTTATCCGAAACATGTGACTGTCAAATAGTGACTTTAAATCAACAAGCTGGTATATATATATATAATACCGTATCTTAATCTGGATTCTATAAGTGAGGAATAATTTTATCTCATAAGAAATAAACTCTGATAATTTGGCAAATCTACTCAGCAAAAATAATTGGGATGAAAGTTTGGAACAAAGTGTATAATTAACTTGAGATGTCCACCAGGTTTTAGAACCAGGTTTAATGAAGATCCTCCTAGTAACCAATCTAATCGCAGTAGTAATTAAGTTTTAAAATTAATGGCCGCATTTGTAAAAAAACTGTTACTAAAGCTCATCATTTGTGCTTGGGGCATGAATCGGGTGCGGAGGTTCGAATGATGATGTACTCTTGAACTGGCCACCACTATCTTCGGATAACACTCTCCGTTATTTTTCTTGTGGGGATACATCAAAAATAAGGTGTACACACCAGTATTACAATTAGCAAACCTGAGATCCAGCAATGGATTGCCATCGAAACAATGGATCAAGATACTCTTATCAACTTATAGCCAGAGCTTGATTATAGGATTGAAATCTGTTGTAGCACAAGGAGTACCCATATCAAAAATTTATAGTTAAGAATAGCTGTTGTGATGAAACTTATTGAATTTTTCTTCAAATGTAGCCATTTTGTTTCTTTGTATAACATATAAAACTACATTTTTCATACACTAGAAATCGTGAACATCATTTGTAATAACCCTGTATATAAGATAAATATAATATGTAGGTGTGAGATCTTCACAGGTTTCACATTTTGTCCGATGTTTGACAAACTTGGTAAAATATTTCCTTTTGTAAATTTAGGCCTTAGATCGCTTGCTGGAAAATCAGAATATCGAAAGCCCCCTTTCAAGCCCCCTAACTAAAATACCGGTTTAATTTTTTTAAAATAGTAAATGTCATATATATAAATAAAATTTATATTGGATGTGTTTTTAGTGCTAACCTCGAACATTACAAATACTATAAAAATCCGTAGAGTAATTTCAAAATAATGACCAGAAAGTAATTATCGCTATATCAGCGAAATGAGTTGTTCGATTTTAATGGAATGAGTTATTTTTCTTCTTAGTGTTTATTAAAACGTGCAGTAAAATAACGTGTAAAAGGTTGAAGGCCTTATCGAAAAGCTTCGTAAAGTTCGCCATAGCAATACACAAAAAGAATGAAAGTATATATTTATTTTCCAAAGTTACAAAAATAAAACAGGTATTGTTTTCTAGGTTGTAGTTGTTCCGTATATAATTGTGAACTTTTCGCCTCCATTTTCAAACAAAACCACAAACCCAATCACTTAACAGAAATTCCACTGTTATAATTAACTGACCTCAAAAGCTGAGGCCGAAGGCTGAAGCTAAGTTGTGTGTGTAGAGAGTTAGAGATACAATCAGCGAATCGTACTGTTGTTCGAGGTGCTGAGTAACAAATTGCAAAGGAAATTCGTTTCATTCGCTCTTACGGTGCTTTAGAGTTTGCTGCGTGTCGGCCTGGTTTCGAATGAAGGTAGGAAAGCTGTGACAAAGAGATCGTTGACTTTTCAGTGGAAGGAGCTTGTGTACATCTGGCTCTGACTGAGAAGAGAAGATAATACCGAAAAGAATGCAAAGCGTCTTAGGTATTTTTCAATGGAAGGACAAGAAGGTATCTCCCAAAGTAATAAGCTTAAAGGTGCCATAGTTAGCTAGAGGGGAGTTGTCCTGTTTTCTCCAAACGGATGAGTCATCAGAGTGCAAGATGGGTCGGCAATTGTCTGTCCACATGAATGAGCTAATATGAGTGACAGGCCAAAGTCTGTGACAGTCCTTCTCACACCCCCTCCTCACGCCCCCTCCTGTTTCTCGTGCCTTTGGCAACTGGTCGAGAATTAGACCCTAATTATTGGGGTTTATTGCCGGTCATAAAACGGTTCTCAGTGCGGCTCCCAGGGTTGACAGTTAGGCCGCATCAGTTGAAAGGAGGCCCGTTGTTTAGCCAGTTGTAACGTGCGCGGTGTCATGAAACGAAATGAAACTAAATGAAACGAAGTGAAACGAAATGAAATGAGTCTTTATTTACATGGTGAAGTTAGGACTTTACAGTCCTCTCTACCACGTTGTTCCTTGGTCGGACGAATTCAGTCTTTCTCTGCAGTGACCACTGCCCGGACCCTTAAAATAATTATTATCTTTCTTTTTGTATTTTGCTTTGTTCTACTAAGGTAAGCATTTGATCCATTAACAGTGTATTTTAAATGATAACCTGTTTTACCTTTGGCACATTTGACCCAATAACTTTTGAACAAAAACTTTTGCCAACAAGTAGTTTTCGCAATTTTGTGTGGACATTTTAGGACTACGTAAAGCTATACACGGTGTAATTTGAATCAAAAGTCCTTACAGAAGTTGTCTTAAATTAGCTTTTTTTGGTTTTAAGGGTGTTGCTGGAAAAGGGGGGCGGTAAACGTGAGATTTAGTAGAAAAGGAACAAACAATTGGAGACATTTGCTAGATCACACTGGAGAAACCGGTTTCAGGAAACATATTTCAAGAAACGAGAAACTTTAGTTGCTTGAAACAGTTCTGTGCACACTGCGTTTCATGAAACTGTAGTTTCATTGATTTCTTGAAACTGGTGAACACGAAATCCCAAAAACAGATTCCTCATATCGGCAATTTTACGTTTCAAGTGATATAACGTATGACGTAGTTATATATTGAATATAGTGTTTAAAGCTATTACCACAGTATGAAAATAACAGTATAGTGTCGATACTTCTTTTTTAATGGTGTTTATTACTATAGTTTTGAGCTGTTTTTTTTTAAATGGCAGACATTTCTTTCCGAGGGAAGTTAGCAGAAGCCGTTGTATTGTTAACTTTTCCTCATCATATTGTTTTCATTTCCTCATCAAAAGTAGTTCTTAAAATAAAGGATTTAGGTGTAGTTTTTGATAGTACTTTGAGCTTTAATTATCACGTTAATCTTACAGTAGGTGATTGTTATAAGCTGCTATTTGTCAAGAGAACTACTGATCCACATATCAGTAGAGACACATAGATCTAAGAGAAACATAGATTCTATTTTGAATTTATATCAAAGCCTAATTAGAAGCAAATTAGAATACTGTTCTGTAGTGTGGGGTTCTATTCCTAGTACTGAGAGTGATAAGCTTGAAATTCTTCAAAACAAGGTAATGAGATATTTATATTTTAAACAATTCCATCATACTTGTCCTTTTGACTTTCCATCTTCTAACCTAAGAAACATGTATTTGCTACCAAAATTGTCCCTGAGAAGAAAAATGTCGTTAGTGTCTTTTACATATAAAATAATTAATAGCTTGATTGACAGTGAGATTTTGTTAGGGAATATTTATTTTTACATATCGTTTCTTAGCATTAGATCTTTTAATTTATTTTCATTACCTAGATGTAGAACAGTGGCTTATTATAATTTTCCTTTGTTTAAAGCACTAAGATTAGTCAATACTTATGAATCTGATCTTGACATTTTTAGTGATGCATTAAGTTATTTTTGAATAAATGTAGCAACCCTTTTGTTTAGTACGAGTATTAAGATAATAATATGTTTATAATGTTAAGTTATTCATTGTAGAGTTGAAACTTTAAATTTTGTTAGAGTTAATTATTGTTTTATATAGCCTGTTTATATGTTAAATAGCTGCCAGCATGTTTTGTGAAAGTCGATATGTTTAGTTTATCATAATGTAAATTATTATGTTATTTTGTTAAGGTAGCTATTTGGAAAAATTTTCTGTAGCTGTCGTGTAAATAAATAAATAAATCACTCAACGCTAATCTCCAGTCAATGTTCTTCCTTGATATTAAAGGGCTAACTAATTATCCACCAAACAATCAAAAAGCGTCTTTGACATTCTAAAAAATCCTTAAGTTTGACATGATCATTGCACAAGTGACGAGCTAGAATATAAGTACTGTTGACGATCCCTGAACATAACGCTAAAAATAATACTTACTAATGTTTTTCTAAAAAATACAATATTGTAGTGCACAGTAGAACATTGGTATAGCGAAGGTCAAGGGGATTTGTAAAAATTCGTTATATCAAGGATTTTGTTTAATCGATGTTCGTTATTTTATTGGGGCCAAATTTACAAACTATTTGGGGCCAAAAATCACACCAGCTAAATTTCCTTATTTAGAGGGACGCTCATGTCGAGATTTTGCTAATCGATTTGTGACATTACACTCTCAGATGGAAGAAATTCGCAATATCAAGGTTTGGATCGTGAGAAATAGTTATATAAAGTTGGACTACGGTTAGAGTTTTTGAATTTTGTTATATCAATGTGTTGCTTGTGGTCCTAGGGGTCTGATATTCGTTATATTAAAGGGTTTTAAGAGAATTTCTTTCGCTATTTAGAGGAGTTATTTGCATTGAGTGTTATGAAGAAGGGGATTTGAAAAACAATTTTTATATTGAGGATTTTGTTGCATCGACGTTCCATTATAGTATAATTCACATAAATAGTTGTCCTTAGTTTTGCAATTACTGTTTCGTTTCCTTTCGGAATTTCGGAGGGGGTTCAGATTCCTCGGACCGTCCCCTGGCCTGGGTACTGCGCCGCCGGGGTCGGTGGGAGGACACGGAGCTGCTGTGGGAATCTGTCCTACGGTACGACCACCGTGGCCGTGAAGAGGAGAGAGAGAGAGAGAGAGAGAGAGAGAGAGAGAGAGAGAGAGAGAGAGAGAGAGAAGACTGGTGATGGGAGGGGTTAAGGAGCGAGAAGCGAGGACGTAGCAGCCAGGCTAGCAGCCCGTAGCCCGTTAGTCAGTCACTCAGTCAGCATTGGAGAGTACAGACACAGTTCGCTGCACAGTGCACTGCTAGCAGTGAGTGTACGCGAGTGAGACCTGTCACTGTCAGTGTGAAGATGTTCGACCTCCATCCATCCCATTACACTCCCCCGGGGATGAGGACGAGATGTCCTGGCGGCGACATGCACCTCTGACTCCGCATCTTCTACCACGACTCACCAGGTGAGACATTTTACCCGTTACAGTACTGCGTACTCTCGCATTCCTCACTCCCGACACGGTGAATCCACTGGATAATCACTTCTTTATTTGACCAGTGGAAAACATGCGCGACTACGTGGTAGGCGGTCCTGGTCGCCTTGGCCTGGACAAGGACGGATGAGTAATTTCAACAGCATTTTGCTAATTTTAACAATCTCGTGTTCGATGGCCAGATGACGAACTCAGGGTCGAGAATTTGAATTTGTGTCGATTATAACAAACTGACCGTCGGTGGTCGATCTGTGTGATTTCCGGACGATTTATAGGCTGGAAATATTATTTGTGTTTCGCCTTGAGAATTTCCACGGAAACAATTGTTTGTACGCTATTGGATACGTTTACCGTGTATCGTTACGTTTCTGAGAACATACTTTTTCTGGTGTCTTTAAAGTATGAGAGATTAAAATATCGTGCGGGCGAAGAGGGAAAAGAGTTGTATATTTTAACTGTAAGTAAAATTTGTTTTGTATTAGTCTATCATGTTCATGCACGAAAAAATCTAGACTTTGACTACATAGAGATAAGACTCTCAAATCCATTTGTGTGTATGCAAGAAGAAAACAAAACAGTTTCATAACTTCAGTAGAAATAACAATAATTTAATTTTTCGCAAACGCGATAAGATAGGGCCTACGTTTAGTTCTGATTGTAAGTGCAAGTAATTTTTAATTTTGCAGAGCAGGTATTGAAATCTTCACATGTAAAACAATATTATCTAGCCAAATAGTATACAAAGAATATCGGCAGATACCACAGTATTTATATAAATGTGTATAGTGCAGTGCAAATAGATTTCTTCCAATTCAAGGTCTCTTTACTGGCAATCATAGGTCTTAATACAATTTAATTAGTTATCTTTATCAGTCGGCTTAGAAACGCTCTTAGATGCGCAAATCAAGAGATAAAAGAGCAACACTACTTTGCAACCTCTCATTGCAACCTCGTACTCGTATGTTCCCAGACTTTTGTAATAAAATATTAACTAACATAATATTCCGTTGATTTTGCTCCGCAAATAAACGATACGATTTATTATGAACAGTATGTATAGGAAATATAGGATTTACGTAGGTTTTAGTTTTATCCTTTATACATCAGTAGTTGCCACATTCTGTTATTGATATATTTTACACTTTTGAAATAAGAAAGAGTGATTTCAAACACACTTTATTGCTAAATTAAACCAGGCCGACCCCCAGTTAAGCGCTAAAGCGCCGCTGGCATGAGTGAATAAAATTGCCTTTGAAATTTGTTTCTCTGATTCGCTCGTGTTTTGAAAAAAAAACTCCCCCCCCCCTTCCAAAGAGGACTCGCATTGGTCCAATTTTCTAGCTAACGACCATGTCCGAGATGTTTATAAAATGAACATATGCACCAAATTTCATGAACATCGGACAAAAAATACGACCTGTTTCACTACACATACACAATTATGTATAAAAGTGGTGACAAAATGCTCAAAACGTGTTCAGGGAGTCAGGATCGGTGCTCATTTCACGCTCCCAGGACTGGGTCTTACCATGCTGACGGCATGAATATCTAATTTTTTAACGGAAATTCGATTAAAACAACATAAGAACCCGTAGACTTTTTTGTCAAAGAAGTTAACAAAAGGTTCAAATTGTACATTTAAAGTTTGATATCGACACATAATGTCGTAAAATTTTGCTCATTTTATGAAAGGACTACAAAATATAGCAGATTAGCAGAGTCTTCCTTCTGCTTTGCTAATTGTCCCTAACTGATGCCTAATTCCTCTGTTTCGGCTTAGGTTCGCCTCATCAGCCGGGGAAGCAAAAGATTTCAGTTGCACATGCTATCTATAATAGGAGAGGAATGGTCGAAGGACATCGTTGCTCCAAAGAGTGCGATTGGAAAACATCATTTCAAAGTTCCAAAGCCTTCCTGTACGCCTTTTGCGGTTGTCAGCTTTTGTTTTGAGAACATGACGTTATGATAATCAGAGCTTTAGTAGTGTTAGTTGATCGACTACTTTCTTATCTTCGACCCACCAACCTCTCACCCTACCCCTCACAATCACAGTTAGTGTCACAGGCTCTCCACGCCACGGCTACCAAAGATTTAGGCTGTGCCACTAGATTTCCGGGTTTTGTTGATCACTCTACACTCAATACGTTGATGTTAGCAGATGAACAGTCTGAAAATAATTTTCAAACAATAAAATATTGTTCGTGAAATCAGTGGTGTAAAACAGAAAAATCTTAGCTGGCAAACTCAGCCTTAGCCCTTTTGAGCTTTTAGGTTTTTCGTGCTAGCCAACGAAGAGGGAAGGATGTGGAACAAGGTATGGAAGGGAATAATTGGTCTGCTAGCAGCAAGCTTGGGCGACTGATTTGACCTTCGTCTAGGATGGGGGGTAAGCTTAGCCACCTGAATCAGTCGTCTATAAAAACTGCTTCACAGAGGTCTTCTAGTTCCAAACCGGAGGTAACTAATAATCTTCACTCTCTCTTCAGAGTCTCTTCAGCCAATTGACTCTCAGGAGTGAACCACTCCTTGACGCACCTCCAGTTAATCCCACTCTTAACCCATAGAAAGGGAATGTAATACTGAGTAGCCAAAGACCTATTCTTAGCCGTAGACATGATCTCTCTTGGCTGTGCCCTAGTACCAGGGTATTTTTATCCACACAGGTAAAAATACCAGTCAGACTCCCACTGGATGTACCATGCATATTATGCACTTTAGACGGTGTGGATGATGAGTTACGCGAATTCAGGGGGCAGGGTAGTAAACTGCAATGCGTGGGTACTGAGCACTGGGTACTGGGTAGGTACTACATTATATAGCCGCTAGCATCTGGGATTTGTTCGACACGGCAACATTGCGTTTGACCAATCTTGTCATCTTAAAACTAGCTGACAGTACCCGTGCTACGCTATGGGATTTAAATATAGAGTTCTCGTGATTATATTTACCTAAATGTTACGAACAGGAAACTCGAATTACCGCCAATACCAGCGGAATGACCTCGCAAAGCGCGGGGTGGCCTGTTTTACAGGGAGATGGTGAATAAACAGGCAAACTAAATTGTTTTTCTAAAGATAGGAAACCATTTATTTTTTACTTTTAATTTGCATTATTTTTATAGTATACACACAGCTATGTTAACGAAGCCCCGAGGCGAAGCGCGGGTGGGCTACTCTCAGCTAGTTTCCATTAAACTTAACTTTGCTCGGAAATGCACAGACTTTTACTATCAACTGACAAAGCTCAAATGGGAAAAATCGGAACATTTTTTAATCAATTTTGAGGTCGACTGTTCGCTTTATCAAATAGAGCTAAATTATATTTTTAAGACTCCTTTAAACGTGTTCAAACTTGTTAAGCGTGTTGTGTATCTTTATAGTAATTTGTGCGCCATTAGAGTTAAAATACAACAGAATTTCTATAAGAGTGGCTCTGTCAGTGGATTTTATCAGTTAGGCTACTTCGTTACTTGTAGTGAAAGTTAAGTGCATCATAAATGTCATACTCACACGTGGAAGACGGCAATTTTACTTTGTCTCTAAATGAACTGTGCAGTAAACTTGTACATTGTCGCACAGTAGTAAACTGTAAACCCGAGAACACGCATAAATTACACGAGTCAACTCCATGACGACGAAACTCAACCTAAACCATTCTGTCCTCTGCAGTCTGATGAAGTGAAACCTCAAGTTTCATGAACTGAAGAATATATTTCCTCAAACTGATGCTCGTTACCCCTCCCTGGTGATACCCTAGCTAATGACGAGGTACGCGACCAGGCAGTGCGAGGGAATCGTAGCCCCTGCTTCCCAAGTTCCCAAAACATTTTGAGCTTCTAACGCGTGTTCCTGTGTTTTATATTTTTTTAAATATGTCAAATCTTAACCTAAATTAGTTTTTAAACGACCGTCGCTTTTTAGGGATTTCATATGATCGAAAAAGCTAAATTTCATTAAGTGAAAAAGCAAAAGAGCTTCAAGAAATGTAAATGTTACACTAAAGAAACGTACTCTCTATACATTCACTTTCCCTCAGAATCAAACAAATCGCCCATCGTTCGCCCACCGAGAAAAGAGCCACTACAGAGGTACAATAGGATAGGGAAAGTGGTTGCAAAGTTCAATCGACAAATCTATCACCAGGCGCGGTTGCCACATAGTGCGGAGTGCCATGAGCCCCCCCCCCTTCCCCCCCTCCCCCGGTTTTTGAGTGAGGGGTGTGGGACGCAAAGTAGCCTACTTCAAAATAGAACATAATTATAGATTATTTTAATGTTTTCTGAGTTGTTTTGTAAAGTAATGTAAATTGAGAAACGCTTGTAATAAAGACATTTTTATTTATTTATTTAAAACAAATCGTAGGATCCAATGAATTATTCCCCAAAGGTTTTTCCATATATTTCCTTTTTTCAGCAGTTTTGGTGGGGGGGGGGGACATTTAAAACTCACTCTGTATACAATTTATAATGCTTCGCGAATCCATCTAGCTCGTTTTGCATCAGTGTTCATATTTACCATACAGTAACTACCCATGCACACATTCAGCCTGTCCTAAAGAAAGACCTTCTATGAACAGCTTGTTTCGAAGATTCCAAATCTTGAGAAGTAAATCCTGATACAAAACATGAATGCACTACGGAATGGAAGACGCATAATTACCATAGGAATGAGCGGGCGGACCCCTGCACACCAGCATGCTGTGTACGTATGACGTGTCTCGGCCTTGTAATGCTTGTATGCTTGGAGAGGGAAAGAGCAGACCAGAAAGCCTCAGGATTTCTCGAGGTGACAATTTATTGTGGCCATTATTTATTAGTTCAAAATAAAATAGGGGACATTCTCTACTTTCCGTGCTGAGATTTTCGCGTTCGCAGGGTTTCATGGAGTAGATATAAGTGTTTTATTTTAAATAACGATGAGTCGATGATGGGTGAAATTCTTTGGGAAAGTTTCTGTTTGCAAATTGTCGTGGCACCTACATGTCATTCTGATCGCGTTCTATCAAAATGAGCAGGGTTTGCTCATCAGGAATGCAACACACAGTATATACGTTACTTAAACAAAAACAGAACAGAAGCAAGTACCGAGCAAGGGACCGCTCAGCCCTCAGGAGACACTTGTGGTAGAGTTACGCGTGAGGGCTGGGGAGAAGCTTTGCAAGACACAACACAATGGTCAAGGTCAGGCTGAGGACTTGATAGCTTTCACATCCAGTCATCACTCATCAATGCAGTGTTCTCTGCAGTCTACGCCGTGCTCTGCTATGTGCCCTCCGGGACAAGCCGATGCACTCACTTCACCCACAGGCCACCGCCCACATCACCCGCTCTGCACAACTGCAATAACCAGATGGTATATACAGATTATGCCCTCTCTGGCCGACCTGTGACCTCAGACGTTAAGGGCAGTAGCCCTGGCGCTCTTGCAAAGACGGGTTGTCTTCGGCTCAACCAATAGCCGAAACCAATGATCGACAGGAAGGTCCAGACTCCATTCCCTCTTAATGTTAAGATATTTAACCATTCGCGTTTTATGAATCTAAAACACTTCAAAACTAATAATTTTAACAAAGAAATACTCATGTTTCCAGAAAGAGGGCCTCTGAAATCCTCCCTCTTTTCATAGCCCCCTCCCTCCATAGACCAATTTGGAGGCGTAAGGCCTTTTTCCTAAACCTAATGACCCCACGACTAATTCCATGATATGCTATCCGGATAGGTTCTCCGCCCTAGCCGCTAATTACTACGGTGGGTAGCGCCACCCAAGGATTTACGTCAAGCCGCGCATAATTATAATTTATATTGAACATTTCAAGGGTTGAAGCTTCTACTGGTGATAAACAGTTAACTGAGTTAAGAGAGGACCTGCCAGGTCTAACTTCACCTGAAAAGCCACCAGAACGCGCAAATGTGTTCGAGCTCGAAAATGGCACGATTAGGACAAGTCTAAGTCATCGACAACGAAGGAACTCGAGCATGACGAGGCGAGGGGGGAAAAAAAGCAAGAGATGGCAGCGCTTGCAGTGCTATTTGTGTTAGGCTACCACAAATATGTTGATTTTCCTGCTCACGCATCTATGCCAAATCTACCTACCATAACATAATCTTTGCCTAAGAAGATCACTGTTATCACGTTTAGGTCTATTTCGAAGCATATTTCACAGCACACAATCGCCCGGCTTACGTTCAGCTTTCACTTATCCTCAAGCTACGGAGGAAAGTTGAGGCGTGTTGAGGCATGATTTGGCGACATTTGAGAACACATTAATTATTTCCGTCCTCGACTCGGGACTAAAGTGTTGAAATTTCACGCGTTTCCCCGGTGTCGTGTGGTCGTAATGCTGATGACACTGCAGTGTTCAACGGCGTTGTTCTTGTTCACTACCAGGCGCCCTCCGCCCTCGTACCTTCCGCTGCGTCACTGCCGGATAGACTGAGTCGAGATTGGCTAACAACGAGAAGGCATAGGAGCCGGGAGAGACTCGCGTCCCTAAAAAGAGAAAGCCCCCAACCTCATGAAAATTAACAGCAAAGGAAGGGTTTGAAATGTTTTTTACAGCTGGTAGGTCGAACACAGGATTTGGGATGACAAAAATCTTTCAATCTTTAACCCAAATATGTATCACGGTACCTTAAATTCCCTAGTGAAATTCCGACATAAAGAACAAATATTTATACTACAAATTAAAAATGGTCCGAAGCAGGACCACCTCCGTTGTATGTCTACCATTTAGGTAGTTAGTCCTTGCATCTAGTTTCGTAAGAGTGAATGTCACCGCCTCTTATGGTGTTACTTTTAGACACGCCTTCAAAATGTAGAGGCAAGGTAGGGTAGTGAGTTTTACTCCCAGTTAAATGCTTGGGGTCTTTGAACACTTCCCTTCACGACTCTCTTTTGCGAAAGTTAGAGATTGTTCAAACTGCTAGCTTTTGAAGCATACGGATTCTGGAGGGGTTTACGTTTGTGCAACTCCCCACAAAGTCAATCCGTAAGATCAGTGGTAGATAACTCCGTAGTACGTCGTTGTACCTGAGTCTGGCAGTACTCCGATAATCTCCTCAAAACATAGTGCAGTGGCTAGTACACCCTCTGAAACTGTCCAGGCCTTCATACCCAAGCTGCGCCACTATACCGTGGCCGTGGACCGTGGCGTGAGTTAGACAATACAATCCATTAGTGAGTGATTCATTGGTAGCGCGTGCGTTGTTATCACAATCAGTTCTGATAATAGCGGGGTCACACTAAAACATCCTTTTCCGTGTCTCGTGTAGAGATTTCAGAGCGGTTTTGGTATCAACCCGTATTGAGTGTTTTTTAGTAATTGAATAAATTCGCTGTTGGAAACGTTACAAAACAAGCACACTTTGGAAATGCTTCCGTGCCGGTCTCAATAAGTCCTTTGGATGCCTCCCAAAGAAATTTCATCTTGGATTTCATATAGTAAGCGCTTAGTTCGAAACTGTTATTGTGATCTTTTCGCATGCGATTGGACAAGCCTTTTTTGTTAAAAACCACGGTTAACCATACATAGCCTATCCAAGTAAAATGGTCGGTAAACTACAACAATTTCAATTTCATCGGTAGCAGAACTGAGCATCACGACACACTCCGTACGATCAGTGTGGGTAGATAACTCCGTAGTACGCCGTTGTACCTGAGTCTGGCAGTTCTCCGATAATCTCCTCCAAACATAGTGCAGTGGGGCTAATTTTCAACTCACACCAAAGACAATACATACCCACATTAAATTTATCTTCAATTAGCTTATCTTCAGTTCAACCTCAGACAGTCCTCAGTTTATCCTTAATATACCGAGTGAGTGTGTTCCAAAACGGAAGATCACGCAACATTAATTGATCTTCAATTAGCTTATCTTCAGTTGACCCTCAGGCAGTCCTCAATTTATCCTTAGTTGAACTGAGTGAGTGTGTTCCAAGACGGAAGACCACGCAACAATAATCGATCTTTAATCAGCTTATCCTCAGTTGAACCTCAGACAGTCCTCAGTTTATCCTTAGTAGAACCGAGTGAGTGTGTTCCAAAACGGAAGACCACGCAACATTAATTGATCTTCAATTAGCTTAACTTCACTTGAACCTCAGGCAGTCCTCAATTTATCCTTAGTTGAACTGAGTGAGTGTGTTCCAAGACGGAAGACCACGCAACAATAATCGATTTTTAATCAGCTTAACTTCACTTGAACCTCAGACAGTCCTCACTTCATCCTTAGTTGAACTGAGTGAGTCTGTTCCAAGACGGAAGACCAGGCATCGGTACCTTGTATGAGTATGTGGCTGATTATTGTTTACCTGCGCACCTCATTAATCACTGTATGCTCTGATTACTCTGCTTTGTGCTCAGCACTGAGTGTGAGTGTGAGTGCGCCTCAAGCATCTGTTTACTTCTGTCTCTGATTACTCCCTTGTTCTCGACAAGGCCGTCTGTTCTGTGGTTCTGCCTGTGTCCTCGCTCCTCGGTCCCCCGTGGTCCCGCCTCATCCGTGCCACTACTACACAATCAAAGGTACAGTGGCAGTTTCAGTTTCAGAAATTTTCTCTGAGCTTCTTCTGTGTCGAAGCTAGTTTCTAATGTTCTGTTGTCTAGTGTATGGTGTGCTAAGCTGCATACGCGACTCTCGTCTCGTCGGGGTGACAGTGTGTGTGAAACATTGAGATGTATTGCTGATTTTCGTCTGTACTAGCCTAGACTTAATGGATCATTAAACGAGGTACTTACAGTTCATTTGTTTTGCACAACCAATACATATCAATAACGCACACATTAATGTACAGGTTTACTATCAATAATTTCGTACAATACCACTTCAAGCCTTAAGAACCGTTCCAAAACCTAACCCATATCATCAAGATATACTTATTGAAAATATGCGCTATTAGTTTTGTGTATTCATAGCATACCATGTGCTCACTACGTGCTTACCATGGGCTACTATGAGCGTACCATACGCTTACCATGTGCTTACATAGCTTGTGTAACGTGCGCGTACCGTGGTCGTGCCGTATCATGGTCTAAGAATACACCATGGTACCGTATGAGTATTATGGGTGTACCATGAGCGTACTTGCCACGGACACTCCTGAAACTCGACGTCGTGGAGCGGAACCGAGAGGAGCCAAATAACGAGCCCCTCTGTAGTTAAAAATACAACACACTACCCGACAATTAACGCTAGGAACTAACGCATAAACCTTGTTGAGTAGTTTACTACTTCAAGAAGCTTCGAGCTCGAGCCATCATCGCACGTGACCCTCCTTGTAACATTACCTGCCTGGTAACGTCGCTTGTGCTAGCTACATAAATCCAGCTCCAGCTTCATTAACAGTTGTATGTAAATAAATACATATTGTATTGCAAATATACATTTAAAATAAATGTATCGCAATCGTTAGTTGTTTGTGTGCCTAAAATTTGCCTTCCATTCTTGCATCTAAATACCATTCAAAGAAACATTTTTAACACTCACTCTCTCCCATACATTCGAAATTATATTCAGGCATTTTTTAAGTTACTCTGCCAGCCACTATGCAGCCTTTGAGGTGATCTTAGCGACGAATTAACTACCAACCGTCGGCTGAGGTGGGGTTCGAACCTGCGGACTTCGTAACTGTTTCGCACGCTACCGGCTCAGCTACGAACCGGTGGTATGTACTATGTATATTTGCTCATACCTTATCATTAAAAAATGTAGCGCTTTGTGAATTCCTTAAAACCCATAGATTCATTCTATACTTTATGTAAGTTTCCAAACCTATCTTGCTGGTCGTTCTTTAGAAACACGCAGGCCTGTCTGTACTTTCCTGGCCTGTCTGTACTTTGCTGGCCTGTCTGTACTTTGCTGGCCTGTCTGACAGTCTGTTGTCTGGCCAAGTCATTTCCAATTCTACGAAGAAGGAAGGTATTCATAATTCATGAATTTTATTTGTCTTCTATAAATACAGGCCGCATAATAGACAGGTCGTCGGTTACCCTACTTTTTCATTGTATGCTTTCGACAGATTTCGTTTTTTAAAATAAACATCAAAGTTGATATCAATTTATACCGACTATGAACAATTTTGTATGGCCACACCCTCTTTCACCAAGTTAGTATAAAACTGTTCTATGTTAAAACTAGATATTTATTGTGATGTCCCGATTGTAACGTTATTGATTGTGTTATAGTCGTTGTGTTATAGTTATTAATATTGTAGATGACAATACTAATTGTCATCTACAATAGAATTCAAACACTCATATATTTCATTGTTATACTGGTGTACAGTTTCAACGGTCGTTGAAACGCCATTTAGAAAAAACTCGATTGATTAAAAAACATATATATATATAGGTACAAAATAGTATATATATTATCATTAAGCAAGTAATACATATATATACAATATATTATCATCATACAAGTAATGCAAAAATCTGGTGAAATTTACTGTTTTTAGATTACTAAAAGCATTTTTGGTGAACACCTCTCCATCAAAAGGGGACCTACGGTTGTCCGAATTTGCTGGGTAATGAACAAGACTGTGTTGTTTACAAAAGGTGAATTTTTACCAAAATTCATGAGAAACGGACAAACAATGCGACCTGTAGAGAGAGGTCAACAAAAGAGAGGTGAAACAAATAATAAATAGGCTCAGTTCATAGTTACGGGTCTGTGGTGCTATCTATTACCATGCTGACGTCATGGATATCTCAATTTTTCAAAGTAAATTCGCTAATGAGGTTAAATAAAATAACTTCACTGGAGCCTGGACTGTTGCGCTTTTTGTTGAGGTGGTGGGGGATGAAATTACTGGAAAATGGACGGAGTCACACCTCACATTGGTTTTCCTACTGATAAAGCTGTGGTCTCCTAGCTCCGCAAAAAGTGCGGAGTGCGCTGCGCACTTTGCCCTCCGCAAACGCACGGGCACTCGTTTAAGGCGCGGCTATACTACACCGTCACGTCACGTCACGTCACGTCCACCTCCGTCCACCACCGTCAATTCCAGAGGTGTGGCTATACTACACCGTCACGTCACGTCACGTCACGTCCCGTCAAGTACTGAAGAAAGGTTCTTCGAGTACTTCCGAATGGACTACGAAACATTTTGTGAACTTCACAATTTGATAGTGTCTCACATAATAATAATAAATTCTTTATTTGTACATGGTGAATTACAATGGTGTACACTATACATAAACACAATTCTCATCCGTCATCCAATTTTGACCGATTATGGGTTCCATCATAATAATATTAAACAAATGTAAAGAAAGAGCTCAGGAGCATACAAATAAACTAATTATATCCTAAAATTTCCTGTCAGCTGTTTGACCGTCCCCTTCCCCGCCCGCACCGACCTCCACACCCAGCCTAACTAGAACTGTATAATGGTCGGTAATTTCGTTTGAAGCACTTCTGTTACACAATCAATTTCATTCTTGTTTAAAAATCTTACAAATACGTGATCAATGCAAGTTTTAGATAAATTAGTTACTCTGGTCGGTTCATTAACTAGAGATTCTAAACCAAGACAAGCCATTGATATTTTATAATTATCTATATCGGCATTGTTTTCTGCACATCAAATATATGCGTTTAAATCCCCCAGAATCAACAAGTTATAAAAGCTACGTTTATTCTCTACTTTTGCAAATAATCATGCAATTCATTTACGAAAATATTTACCGTGAATTGGTGAAGCCTATAAACAGCTAACAGCTGAAACTCTCTTTCATTATATAAAATTTAATTCTTAATGTATCTCGGAGGCAAAAGTTGGTGTTTCCTGTTCCAAAATATTAATATACAAAATAAAGAGAAAACATTCCCGCTTTCGGACACCTATTTCTACTCAAGAAAAACTAGCGGTCTGTTTAAGGTATAGTAATAATTACAATATTTTTCGTCTTAAAAAAGTTTATTATTAAAAACGCAATTAAAAAAAATTACCCACAATTTTCTTTTTTTATTTTTGTTTATTTAACATGACAAATTGTTTAGTAGGTAATAACAAAATAGACTAGGTTAAACAAACTAATGAGTTATAACACAAAGTATAATCAAAACTTACACCGATTTACAATAATTACTACGAAGTAGACTAGGAAAAATGAACTAATGAATTAAAACAACTATTAAATCACACGATTAACAGTAATTACAACGAAATAAACTAGGAAAAATATACTAATGTCTTTTTACACATCCTTGTGCCTTGAAACCGGTTCCTACCCCTCTCGGAAAGTCCTAGTTGCATCGATTTTGGCGAGTTTCATCAATTCTATGATACGCTGGACGTTGCTTGACGGTGAGGGTGGCTATACTACACCGTCACGTCACGTCACGTCACGTCACGTCCACCGCCGTCATTCCATGCCTCAAAATGCGTACGCTAGAATTCCGGCAGTGACGTGACGTGACGTGACGTGACGTGACGGTGTAGTATAGCCGGTTCCATTTGATTACACAGGGAGCATACAATTCCGGCAGTGACGTGACGTGACGTGACGTGACGTGACGGTGTAGTATAGCCGCGCCTTTACATGTTATCAAATGGGACCGTTCTCCTAGACCACTGGTTTGCGCTCCGCACTCCGCAGCTGCGCGCTCCGCAAACAGACGACTGCTCTGAGAGCAGTCAATTGCGGACTGCGGAGCGCAAAAGCATCTTGAACAAGTGGAGAGTATTGTAATTTTGTGTTCAAGTGATATAGGTTTTGTTCGATGGCGAAGTCAGATATTGTTTTATTGAGCCTTACAAAAACATTGTTTTGGCAATACAAAAATAATTTAAAATATTTAATACATAATTAAATTTACAATATGAAAAAGCCTACCCATTGGAAAAACTACTGTCTTGTATAAAAAGTTTATAAAATAATTTACTTAAATTTATGTTCTAAGTGCCACGAGTAGTGACAGATAACTATTAATTAATTAAAGGTCCAGCAATAAATTCCTCTACGTTATAGAACGGATTTAAAAGTAAATAACCTTTTAATTTAGTCTTAAAAATACTAAAGCTTTCAACATTTTTTAGCTACGTTGGAAGCTTATTGTATAGTTTAACTCCTGTCTGAGACGGTAGTCTGGAATAAACATTAGATCTATGATGGTTAGTTCGAAATGTGTTTGCCAATCTTGTTTCATGGGAATGAATTTCATGTCCTTGAATTAAACGACATTTTGAAAGACAGAAAACTATCGTCTCATAAATGTATATAGATGGCAGGGTCATAATTTTTAGCAAGAATCCTTGCAAGAATCCTTGGCAGGGTCCTTGCAAGAATCTCTGGTGCCAAGTCGACACATGATTCTTATAGCAGATTTTTGAAGAATAAATATTCGTATGGTTTTAGTTTTGGAACAGTTCCCCAAAAACATATGCCATACGACATGTAAGGGTGTATCAAGCTAAAGTAAGCAGTTCTTAAAATGTCTAAGGTACAATACTGAGATACATTTCTTAAAAAGTATATACTAGATCCCATTTTTTTGCTCACAAAATCAATATGGGAATGCCATGTTAGTTGGCTGTCAAGATTCAGGCCTAAAAACTTAACACTGTTAACCTCTTCAATTACATTGTTTTTTTAAAAGAACCAATGGTGTTTCCTTTCTATTTGATCTACCAAAGTCGAAAGTAATCAAGTTTGTTTTACAAAAATTGGTTCTTAAATTGAGGGATTCAAAATATTGCATGCAAACATTTGCCGATACATATGTTTGTTCCTCTAAAGATTGAACTGTTGGTGCCGATTGAATAAACGTTGTATCATTAGCATATTGAACAATTGTTCATAAACTACCAATAATAAAATCTTCGTCTTGTTCATATTCATCTTCCTCTTCAAGCAGCAACAATAACACTAGTTGTTTTTTGCTAAGACCACGAGAGCTCATGTTGCTGAGAACTACAAAAAACGACTGATTTGGTGTGCGCTTTGCGCAGCGCACTCCGCAAACTTTGCGGAGCTAGGAGAACACCATTGCGTTGCGCAAAAGAACGCGTACTGCGCGCTCCTCTTTGCGCAGCGCACTCCGCAAACTTTGCGGAGCTAGGAGACCATAGCTTAAGCATCAGCTGCGCTGTGATTGGCTGATTTGTGCCTATAGATTTTGATTCCCTGACTAGCGTCCACGTGTACTATCTATCTCGGAAACATCTTGCATCTATTGCACTCTTCGTATACTACTACTCGTAACAAAAGCATTTCTTTATTCTGTAAATAGACAAAATACTGTAGGTTAAAGTTAAACGCTTTTCAAATCGGTAGATTTTGTGACTTACGAGTATTATCTAAAGCTACCGCTAAAGACCACGTCAATAAACCATTTACAGTGCCAAAAGTGTCGCTTATTTACACTCGAACATCCTCAGTGGACTTGCTGAAACTATTAGAGGCAGTTAGTCGCTTGCTAGTTAATGTTTGAACAAATACAGGGTGTTTTTTTAAAACGCAACCCAACTTTCAAACTTTAGTAAGTCATTCTTTACGAGCGCTATAAGGTCGTAATTTGTATCATTGGTTTGTTTACTTCAATATCTATCAGATGGTATGTATTTTTGCAGTAATATAGAAGGTTTGATTTGCTAATTTTATGTTATTGTAAAATAAACGCAATCATGGTTTTTAGCAAAGATCAAAGAATGCTTATTATTGAAGAACGCTTATGAGAAAGATAATATTTTTTGTCAAGATGCGTTTAGGATCAAGTATCCAGGTGTTAGTGGGCTGTCTGCTTTTGTTGTTTCAAAATTTTGAAAGATTTTTTAGGAGAATTTTCTAATTGAACCCTAACATTGTCCGTCATCTCTTCATTCAGTACAGTCCGCCCTCTGTTATGTTTTCCGTTCCCTACATAACCTATTTTGTTAAACTTTTTTTATAAATCTGTGGAATTTTATATTTGTTTGGAATATTCACACCTGTAAACTTGACCCCAAATGTCTCTTGACAAAAAGAAATTATCTTCTTCTTAAGAGTTCTTCAACAATAAGCACTGTTTGATCTTTGCTAAAAACCGGTTTGCGTTTATTTTACAACAACATGAAATTAGCAAATCAAAACCACTATATATTACTGCAAAAATACATACCATCTGATAGATATTGAAGTGAAAAAACCAATGGTACAATATACGACCTTATAGCATTCGTATAAAATGACTTACTAAAGTTTAAAAGTTGGGTTGCGTTTAAAAAAAAAAACACCCTGTACATGTATACGTTTGAGCAACTTAGGCGTTTAACCTATGTCAAATGAATGTGCTTAACATCATAGGCATATCTGGACTGTTCTCTGTTCCAAAGTTCTCGCTACCTCGTAAGTGCAAGTACCACGTAATCAAGTGCCACTTAGTCACTAACACACTAGTGTAAGTGTTAAGGGGTCCTGGCAGTGCTAGGAGGTCTCGTCCTCCAACCACACTTGGCATGCCGGTCACTACTTGTCACTTGGCAACCCGACCACTAAACAAACAATGCACGACCTTCCGTCGTCATCTGTGTGCATCGCGAATGTGTTGTACACAAGGCCGAAGTGACGAAGGCAGGGGACAATTGGGCCCTTTATCAAGCTTATGTTGAACAAGTGTACTGAAAAAGTTATGCATAGCGTGCTTCGCATCAAATTATAGCCCGGGTTCAATTCCCGGGCGCAGTGATAACTTCACGATGGCCACTCCCCGTGGTTCGGAAGTCACGTTAAGCCGTTAGTCCATTCCATCGGTCGTTGGGCTCTTAATTAACGACCCAATCTGGGGAGCAGTCGGCCCTGGTTTGTAACAAGACTGCATCTCGTCATCCATCAAACCACTCATCACTGCACTCACCACCATTCCATATTCACCTTAAAATACCCAAGTGGTCGGTGTATAAAAGCCAAAAGAGTATTAATTAACGCGGTGGGTGGTGTGTAAATTCTTGTAGATTCGCCAGAATTAAATAGAAACTCTGAAAAATTGTGTTGTTTACTCGTAAATGTCCGGGTTTTCTCGGAGGACGAATTCTGGACTCCAAAGTCCAAGAGCCGTTATACCTATGGTTCCCCAGTAGATAGCCCCTAAGCTCCGAGAAATATAAAGAGTTAAGAGCACACGACTGGGAGAACGTAAACCCACCGACAGGCAAGAATAGGTTTAGAGTAGAATAATTCGAATAAATGCTGCTAGAATGAAAGGAATGTATGTTTAAAAGAGACTTCGATGTGAGAGTGAAAGCAAAACTTTAGCTCTAACAATTACAATTGCTGTATTTGTGCTGTTACATGTTTACGCAATAAACACTAAATTTATACCTAAAAGGTACTCTACCGGGTTTCACCACAGATAACATACACATAAAGTTGGTCTGTGGTTCGTCAACAACATCTGCTTTATCAAGTCTCCAGGGACGTATTTAGGTATCTGTGCCGCCCTAGGCAGCGAGGTTGCTTCGCATCTTGTCAGTGGCATCCATGTTACTAATATTACCCCAATAATGATCTTGAAACTGTCCTCTGAGCTGATAATATGGAAAAGTTATCTTCAAAGGTCTGCTGGATCAACAAATCAAAACATTTTTTTTCTTTAAGTTTTGTTGCATAAAAGCGAATCTCACCTCTGATAGGACCTATGGAATATAACATTTTTCAGTTGTGTCCAAACCGTTCTATCTTTGGACCAAACCATTCTTCTAATCGTTGGACCATTAACTTTCTATCTTGATGGAAAGTCAATGGTCCAAACCGATGTCAGAATCGCGTTTTGTGGCGCGAGAATCGCAAGCAAAAAATGTCTACAAAGAAGGGTCGAAAAGGCTATTGGGTTTGTTAGTGCAGAAGGCAATTTGACGATAACTTTTCCACATAATCAGCTCTCGTTTCTAGGGCTTTATACTTAATGTTACCCAAAATATCTCAAATGGCCGTTTTAAAAACTGAACATTACTTGTTAAGCTTTCATTTTTGTAAGATTAAAACTTGTAGGGCTTAAACCAAAAATAAATTATATAATTTGCAGTCCCTAAAATTTGCCCCCTAGGCACGCCTATTCGAAAATACATCACTGGAAGTCTTCTTCGAATTTTTTAGGCGTTTAGACGGGCCACAGCATCCTTCTGCGCAGTCTAGATAGCCAGGCACCTCCAGGCCGGAAGCTGGCCCGTGATAACGCCCTGGACAGCTGACTGCTCACAGCTCACTGCGCACTGATAGTCTGATACTCAGTGACAGCAGGACAGGCAGGGATCACGTGACCACACCAGCTGACTAGTGACTATCATATCCAATTGCACAAACACAAACACGCTAATTCGTTCATTGTCCTCGATGTCGCAGCGCTGCTGACAATTGGTATATAGAGCGCACTCGGCACTACACATAACACAATACAGCACGCTAGAAACATTTCCTGTTGATATGTCCGCAAGCCGCTTGCAAAGTACTCAGTAACAGGGGGTTTGAGAGCTGCGATGCTCTAGGGCCTAGTGGATTGGGCAACGAATACTGGGTATAATCTATGGCCAAATACTCATTTGTGATGAAAGAATACAAATACCTATTATTTAAAAAGAAACGTTTTATCTCATGTAATTGTTTTGGATTACATTGTATTTGTTGGTTTTCATGTCTCACTTCACCAATTGCATATTTTTGTTATGGCAAAATGTTTATACAAATGTCGTCCTGTAAGAACAACGATGTTTTGCCATTTTCACTAACGTTTTAAGGTCAACTTCACCCACCTGGAAGTAACCTCCGGGTGCGCCCTCTGGAAGGTTAACTCAGTTGTTGACGAGGTTCTCCTGTATTGACAGTGATCATACTCGTGCACATGCATACGCACACCCACACGCGCCCAGCACAGCACGCTGCGGAACGTTTCCTGCGCCGCGACAATGATACTACCGACCTGCTATGTTCTGCCCGATGATTCCAGGTTAAGTACGGGTTTGCAGGACTTTCACTGTTGTGGTCGTGTAAAATGGTAGATGGGCGGGCGCTGCCGGTGACGAAAACGAATCAAAACAAAGCCAGTGCTTCATACTGTAGTGGATATTGACTCAAATTGACGGTTTAGAATTGTGAAACTGGTCCGTCAAATACGGGTGGTACGTTGTATCGTTTGGAAACAAATGAGGCAGATTTGAACTGTTCACAAATTCTTAAGCTCTGTTCAAAACTGTTCGATGCGTGTTTTGAATTAAAGGCTATGTGACCTAAAAATCCCTCCTTGAGGGATTTGAAATCTACGCTGCTAGAGCCTCAGGGAGCGGATTTCGGAAAACATTAGCACCAAAAGAAGTTTTATTTGTCTATAAACTTTTGTGTCGTAGACTAAGGAAAATATCGATACTACGCGTGGTTTGTAAACACACGCATACGGCCATACCATGAGGCATGACGCACACGCTATTTCATCACCTCGCCAGTCCAACAAGTGCAAAACCGGTCCTGATCGCAAAGGAAACATGCACCGCTTATATGATTTCCTCGATACTGGTATAAACATTCTAACGTAGTTTTCGTCTGTTTATGTGCCTATGTTTGTGCTAGCGCGCGGCTGGTTCGGGTCGGTTTTCACCGTGTTGGCGTTGTTGACGGTTGACGCGCAGTCCGCAGTCGTGGGGTCGGTGGATGCGGGGTCGACCCCGGTTTAGAAAGTGGCCGAGCACAATGACATCTACTAACTAATAGCTTCCAGTCACATAGGATAGGACCAGCTGAAGACCATGATTCATCGCTGGATCCTCTCCGGTTTAGCGTCATCGCTCATTCGTGGCGATATCGTGGTGGTAACCAGTCATGAAAAAAGAAATCCGTAAGAAATATAGGCTACATTTGTCGTTGAAATTGTCAGGTTTTGATATTTTTGCGGTATACAATATAGCATTCTTACCTTACATTTAGAAACGCTAACGAACATACAAAATCACCCGATCATTTCACATTCGTTCGAATTCATCGACCGACAGCAGTAGTTTATGGGGTCTTATACCGACGTGCCATAAGCTCGTCTATACTGTAAAAGGCCTCTAAAGCCAGGAAGATTTTCAAACAGGTTTTGAAACCCTTAAGCGAAGGGCCACATTTTATAGATTTTGGCAAACTGTTGACGAATCGAGCTTCTGTCTGCGAGGGCAAACTCTCGTGAACTACCGTTCTGTTTTCCCCAGTCCGGTAGTTTTCCCTGCCTCTAGTTGCATTCGAGTTAATGTATTTTCCTCTTTCGTTGTCACATTTCGCTTAGCAGCTTGTCAGCCTGGTTGTATTTTCAAGTGTTTGTACGTTTTGTCGCGAAACGTGAGCGGCTGAGCGGTCACTTAGTGACTCGTGCGCATGCGCTTTCTCCAAGTTAGCGTCTCTGTAAACATAACTTACTAACAAGCAGACATCAGTGTAGTGGTAACCGTGTCAACTTGCGGATACGCATACTTTAGCGATGTATCTATATACAGTACAGTATTCATAGCATATATGTATGTAGAACTCAGGCACGTAACCCAAGGGTGGGCTTACATATTGACATTGCATATAAGAAATAGGACTGATGAAATCAATAATATAATACGAATGTATTTTAGTTCCGATTGTGTTATTTGTATTCATCATAAATGAACTATTCTAAATACTTTTGGATCACACTGGACTCATTTGAAACTTAACCCATGGGCACTATCAGTTGCACTCGACCTCCCTCCCCCCTTCATTCAAATAAGAGTGTAAAATAACGCATTTAGTTCAAATTCCAGATAATACATATTGAGTTACTCTGGAAAAGTCCATTATTTTCTTCCAATATATTTTTTTTATTTGCTTTATTATGAAAGATTATTAATAAGTTTTTCTAAAAGCCAGGAGGCTGCACGTACCCTCACCCTGGCCCCAAGTATGGACCATTTACTTCAAAATCCAGATAACACAAAATGAGTTTGTCTCGAAAATCCATTATTTAGTTCCCAAACAGCATTTTTATAAAGATTTTCTTTATTTTGAAATATAATAAATCATTTGTCCTAAAAGCCAAGGGGGGTACGTACCCCTGAAATGTGGACCATTTACTTCAAATTCCAGATAACACACAGTGAATTTGTCTCGAAAAGTCCATTATTTTATTCCAAAATAGCATTTGTATAAAAATGTGTGTGTTTTTTTTAATATTATAAATAATTTTATAAAAGCCAGGAGGGGGCACGTCCCCACCTTGTCCCCGAGTGTGGGCGCCTATGCGGCGATGTGGCGACAGCGAAGTTTGACGCGTGACGCAGGCGATGTACGCGCGTGCCCCTGCGCGGAAGAAGAAGGCACGATGTCGCAAAGTAAATTTATAACCGACAATCAACAATAATTGTGACGCGGCTCGTCACTTGATCCTTGCACACGACTTTCTCCACGGTGCTCCACCGCTACCGCTGCCACTGCCGCTGAGGAGTCAAAATACACAACTCTTCTCCTATGCACCTAGTGAGCCTACTTCCGAATTAGCGGACTAGGTGCGTGCCTAGGGCGGTAAAATTTATGGGTGGCGAAATTTAAGGGATAAATAATTCATGTTTGGTGTAGGCATCAGAATTTCTGATCGAACAAAAATAAAAGCTTACCAAATAATGTTGATTTGTTAGTAAAAACGGCAATAGGAAATATGTTTACTAACAATAAGTTTATTTTAGAACGTGAGTGATAAAATTACTTGGAACATCTATCCAGTGGAATTGACTAATTGCATTTTTATTCAATGAAGTGTCCCGCGCCGTTTTTGGGTACCGTTTTTGCACCGCAAAACGCGATTGAGACTAAAATTAATATACAACATTGCAAATCTGAACAACGTAGCATTCTATAGATCCAATCAGAAGTCAAAATCACGTTTTATGCGAAAACGTTTAAATGTTCAGTGTCACTCATGGAACTAGGAGGCACATAATGGCAGTCCATAAACGTTTGTTTACCTTCCCTGGAAGGAGTTGATTTCGTTAGCATATTTCCAAATTCACTCAAAAACACCACTGAGCTTAAGGCAACTTCAAGACCCTACTCCAACCATTCTGTTTTCACATACAATACACAGGCTCCTGAAAGGGGCTACTATTTTGCATCTACAGTACAGTACTTTGTTTATCCCCCACTCCTACGTAATTTTCCCACTGTAGCCTACATTTCTACACTCGTTTCGTTTTACTTGGCGGAGCAGGTTTCTTTTTTACTAGCCCAAATGTATGACAGAGGAGATTTTAAAATATGTTGAAAACTTGCGTAGTGAGACAATTTCACTCAGTGAAATTCCTCTGGAAAATTACTTGCTGAGTACAGTAGTGACAAAAAAGCAATGAACGAACCAGTGGCTGCCCAGTGCACGTCCGTATGCTGCAAGCTTGTGTTTGTTTTGTACTGTGTACAATACATACTAGTAAATGCCCACTTTTCCTCGACCCACCTCTTGTTGACTCGCCATAATGCTTGAGCCGGGCATAGTTCTTTCCTTGTGGGACACCAATACACCACTTAAAATTCGAGTATGCTTATGACGGTATTTGCCAAGAGTACGACGGTATTTACATTATCAACGACCACTTTATACGGCCAAAGACAATATATACATGTACGTGTACGGGTATATATGTGTATACCTGTATATTGTCTTTGATACAGCAATGAGCAAAAGTATCGAGTAGGCCTATATGCATCTCCAAAATTATTGGGAAATTAAAACGAAATTTCGCAGTACTGCACCATTACGCTTCCTTGGGCACATATTAGTCTTTTTCGACAAACCCAGGGGACGGGCTGCTGAAGGAAATCGTCATTTTTAACTGTAACCAAAAATGTTCAAACTGTCAACATAACACTTTTAGATTAGGGTTTTAATTTTTCATAGTATTGCGTCATTACAGGATGTCAGAAAACATAAAACGAAAATTCAGCAACTTCCAAAACACAAAAGCTATATGTAACTCGCAAATCCACAAATTCGCACAGCAGAAATACAATAAAACTGAACGGGAAGAAATAAAAAGATCGTAGATTTTCGTACTTTGCCGCATTGAAACCCGCCGAGATTGTCTGAAATAATGCGTCAGGCGATGCGTGCCGCGTAACCGCACAAACGTGGATGCGGCTAATGAAATACGGTGTCGCTTACGCATAACTGCTGATGTAGGGCTGAGTAGCAAAGTAAGCAATGTGCAGGAAGCGAGTGGGGCAGTTTAGCACTAGTGTAGGTACCACTACGTATGGAGTTAGAGCTGGAGTCTTCCACATCACACTCTCACAGGTAGGCTCTACCAAATTACGACTTATTTCCAAAAATGTCACTAAAGACAACATAGTTTGCAAATCAGCATAACAGTCCCCACAATACCGGATCAGGATTCAGGACTTCTGGAACCCCAAAACTAATCGCGTGTGTATTATTAACATTTGGGATGAACTGACAAGCCTTTAAAAGGCTGAGTCTGGAGGAGGAAACCAAATTACACGCTTTTCAACGTGACTACGCTGCACATTATAGATTTACAACTTTTTAAATCTGGCTTTTAACGTATATCGCAGTTTTATTTAATAATGAAAAAGGTAAAATATACCTTTTCTCAATTCTACATAATCTATTTGAGTTTTAAATCAAGTTCAGGATAAAATTTGAACATATATTATGAAAATATACGATAATTTATAATATTATGCTCTGGTCATAAGTAAGCCTTAATAATGCAACATCTAAATACTCGTACTTCAATCACACACAACTTTATCTGTGACTTACTATGACTTACTTTACTGTGAAAACTTTATCACAACCTTATCTGTAAAGTTAAGTTTACAGTATACGTTCAATAATAAAAATGTTTTACGTCTTTGATATTAAAAATCATGGAGTAATTTTATCGAGATGAATCGTAATCTCCGTAAGAATCGTCCAAAATCACTGTTGGAATACTATGCGAATTCGTCTGCCGATCTTATGAGAATACATGATAATTTCAGTCCGTTAAGCTGAAATCAGGAAGCCCAATCACGGAACTCAGGGCTAAACTAGAGCCGCTATAACTTTGCAAGCCGCTGGCCTTCTCACGGTATACGTGGAAATGGCAACACTGTACACCAGTCCTCCTCCACTTTGGCCAACTTCAACTTCAATTTTCCAAGCTATTATAGGGCCAATACAAATTATTTCTTTAGAGGAAAAAGTTCACAAATCCGATAAATATTTTAAAGTTAAAAATCGACGTGCGAAAGATTTGTTTATTGCAGAAACTGCCCCAGTAGGGGACTCTATCTAAACCACAAAGGATCCCCAAAGGGGCGAGCTCGGCAGTCAGCATTCTTGGAAGAACCTTGTATTGGGAAATTTTTTCAACAGTAAAGGTTTTGCAAACTACAAGCTACAGTACGTTTGAAGTACATGAATAATTAAGAGAATTTTCTCATTTGTTCCATCTAAAAATTAAGTAAATCGGCCAACTGATAGATGCAGAAATGAGAATTAAAGATTGTGTAAAATTATCTTGATGAAGTAGATTACAGCCGAGATGGGTCAAACGCGATGTTGCCATATCGAACAAATCTCAGATGCAATGTTACGGTGTAGGTCGGTGTCGAGTAGGTACGCACAGAGGTTAGACTAATGCGCACTGCACAGTGCGCACGAGTAGTGTCGGAGCATGCGCATTACGACGAATAACTGATCCTTGTAAAACCTCGTCACCTAGACGCCTAATCACTGAATTGTGCAGTTACCGGTGCCTTACCTCGCCTTGGCCTTTCAGCCGAAGGATGTTTGTTCCCTTAGTTTCACGTAATCGCTACAGCTTATTTGTCAACTCAGTAGCTCATTGGCTCGTCAAGGAATGCCACCACCTAATGCCAACGGAGGAGAAATTAGGGGCCGATTATGACGCCTGGTTACAGGTTAATTGAACGTTACAAGCTGCTCACTGTCAAAATTAAATGCCGTTACTTTATTTTGAACAACTAAGGGGACTTTATGTTCGTACCAGCAGCTTTGAGGAACTCTTTAGATATTTAGTTGATATTGTACAGTGGAACGGTAACTCATTATCGTTTGCCTTCACAGGCAAGAGTTTAACTCGTCAACAGACTGCCAAATTCGGCCAAAAGTGCACCTATGCCAAAGACATTCAAAATTCGTTTGAAACAAATTTAGACGCAGAAGCATTCTATGTACGAACGAGTTCATGGCACACGACTGGGGCTCCGCGTAAACAGACCACGGACCAAGGGGCTAGACTGGATCAAATTCGAGTGAATGAGAATTGGGTGAATGCAAATACTGTATGTTTGAGTGGGATTTGATGTGTATGAATGCAACATTTTAGACACTTAATACTAATGACGGTTAATATACATGACATGTATATGTTTTACGCAATAAATTATTTATCTATCGTTATTAACTGAAAACTAAAAAATTATAGCTTCGCGGACATATTGAACTTTTGTAGTGTAAAATGAAATGTGCCTGTATAAAATATATGCGTCACTCGTCAGGTTTCACTGAATCTAGTACCCAAGTATCGTGTATCCTATATACAGTACTAGTATAATAGGTGCACGTGTATTGAACACATGGGGTATCAGAATAGAATAGAATATTACTTTATTGTCACGAAATACATCTTTTACGCGTGATTTTAAACTAAGTTCACTAAGACAGATGACGTTGTCAGACTAACTTAGTATTATCAATAGTACATCTAAAATTTTAGTAGGCCTATTACAATAAAAGTATGGGTGAAATACTAAATTCAAAGAATTTAATGAGTTGTTGTTTTTTTAAAGTAAGAGATGTATGAGGCTACTTTTGAAATTATTTATGTTTATTAACGATTTTATACTAAGAGGCAATTTATTGAACAATACTTCCCTATGTACGATGGTGTCCTCTCGACTAACTTAAGAAGGTGTCTAGGGCATTGAAAATTGGTTTTAAACCTTGTTTTATTTTTATGAATGAAATTTTCGTTGTATAACTTTACACGTCAGGGTTTACTACCAACAACCTATAGTAGTACAAGTTATAAAATACACCTTTACCTAGAGTTACCACTTAGTCACATAAGCAAAATTGACAGAGGAGACTGCAAGGATCGAACCCGCGTCAGCAGATGAGGTCTAGACTCGCACGCGATACTAATCCGCCATAGATCCGCTCCAAATGGGTGATATCTGGCTTGTGGGGGTATTTAGTTTACCCCTCTTGGGATAAATATACTAAATTCCTCCCTCTTGCGGTTGTCGTGGGGAGTTTATTTTATGAGGTATAATTCTTGTATCTTGCGTATGTTGGTTATGCTGCCGTATCAATTTGTCCAAATCGGAATGTGTCGTTATTCACCTGTGTCGTTATTAGAATGTGTCGTTATTAGAATGTGTCGTTATTCACCTGTGTCGTTATTAGAATGTGTCGTTATTGAGCGTCACCAAATTTTACTCACTGTGTTTTATCACTTTACATATGGACTATTTCAAGGTAGTTTCTGGGTGTTATCTATATACTGTAAGATACAACTCGCTTTTGCCGTAAAATATTCCTTTGTGAGTGTTAACGAACGTGAACTAATTCAGGGTTAAAGTGATAATTGTCATTAAGAATAAAATTAACGTGATAAGTCGTAGAGGCCAGAGGTGAATTCACGGGTAGAGTAAATGAGTCCAAAGACAAATAAACCATAAACAACATACTAACAGTTTAGTTTTATTAAATTAATCACTTCCACTTTTTCATTATCATAAATAATAATAAATTTATTTATTTCTCCCTTTTTACAAAATGTTCAATGGTTACAGCCAGTATTCTTCACATATACTCTTACAAACACACGTTACAAATTTCTTACTAAGACTTTCATCTCCCACCCCTGGACGCCAACACAGACGCTGTCTTTATGTAAACAACAGCCGGCTTTTCGCCAGTCCATACTAATCATGGATAACCAAGGACTGAAGAAGCGAGAAAAAAGGAAACTCCACTGTAAAACTGTAAAGTCCACTACCAGGCTGACCTTGTTACGGAGAAATAATAGGGCACTTAAGACTTGTTAATCCAATTAGGGGTTCCATCACAGTTAAATACTAACAAATAGATCATAACAACAAGGAAGCTGTGTGCTTTACTATCAAATATCAATATACTAAAACATATATACTCTGTATACTTACATATTTTAATTTAAGACATTTAAGCTTAGAACACAGAACGTATTTTAACAAATATGTATTTTTTAAATACAAATTCAAAACAGGTACAGGCATTATGCTCGCCGTAATGCCACATTGAGGTGGGTAGGTACACATTAGGTAAATGCATACGTCTTGGAATTCCACGTATTTTAACCGCTCAGTTATACGACTACGACATATGAATGTTATAACAGGGTACGGCTATAAAACGAGCACATTTCTTATATAAGCATCACTGATAGCTTACGTGCGTTCTGGCAACACTTCAATACGTTGCAAGCTACAGTTAGCAGAGAAGTTTCGCTATTTATTGTTTTACAATGCCGCTTGCGCTTCTGCACGTGGTTTGCCCTGTGCAATAGTGTCAGACAAGGTGTGACATTTGATATTTAATAATTATCGTCTGGCTAAAAGGTTCCATTACGTTTCCATAGTGGATAGACGTTGGATACGTGGTGAGTCGGGGATCAGGAGGGCTAAGGGAACCTAGCGGATAGGTACTGGTGGGTGGTTGGAAGAGGAGGAAACTTAAAAAGTAAAACATTCTAAATAATAATTGAATAGTACTACTCTAGACCCTAGTCAGTCAGCCAATTTATACGGTCTCCAAATTATACGCAATGAGCTCGTCTGTGTTATAGAACGCTTGAGCGATGAGAAATGTTTTCAGACGAGTTTTGAATTCCTTAGGCACATCGGCGTTGTTGGTAGAATTTGGCAATCTGTTGACGAAATGAACTCCTGCCTGAGAAGGCAAACGTTCAAGAACTAGCGTTCTGTGTATCCCAAAACTACAACAAACAATAGCTGTTATAGTTTTATTTGTTTGGAAATAAGACGGATGTTTATTTTCTGTATTCCTGGAAACCTAGGCTAGTAAATTAAAAAAGTAACGGCTGATTTCATTGAATTTGTTTCTACACACGAAGTGAGCTTACCATTATTGACAACATTTAATTTCTGCCCAGTGCTTCAAATGTCAAAGGGAAGAAATTCTGAAGTTGTTTTTTCCAAGTTTCAAGTTTCTAGCCATTGTAGTTTTGGCTCAGCGGTGATGAGTCTGTCTGTCAGAAAAGCCTTTTTTTTAAATATGGATTATAGTAGTTACTCCGTGCGTAAAACGGACACATCGGCTAGTAACCACTTCTTATCTAACCGGAACCGACACACGTGCAAGTACAAGTAGCAACGTTCACTCTAGCTTACTCTTCGACCATTGAACCATCACACAGCAGACAAGTAACAATTCGCATCTGTTCTACAGTGTTTAGAACTGGAAACTTCTGCGTTGAGTCGGTGGTGAACCAAATTAAGCAAACAGTTTTATCTTGAACCACGACTAAGTATCCTGCTGGAATATTTGTACACAGGACTGTGTAAGTTGTATCTCAGTTGTAATCAGAAATCTGGTTCACATTTTATGGGGCATGGACAACAAATGAAAAACGGCGTGGAACGCCTTTTGTTGGAAAAAATTGAGGGGTTTTCATTAAACATTTTCAGTCGAATCCAGTGGATAGACGTTCCACGTAAACTAAATTAACTTATACGTACATTCAAAAAATAAACTTTTATTTATTGTATTAGTCAAATTATTTCAAACCTCTTTTAATAGCTCACATGATTTGTTGAACTTTTATTTTTGTAGGACCACAACTTGTAGGGCCTAAACCAAAAATAGATTATGTATCCACAACATTTTGCCATCCTAAAATTTGCCGCTTTGGGCACGCGCCTAGTCCGCCTATTCGTACTCGTAATCTCGTCACTGACAAGCAGGGTTTGAAACCAAATGCAGAGCTCCCTCGATCTAAAGCGACCTATACAGTATACAGCATGTGCCCTGTTGACTGTACAGTTGACTTGACTGACCTTTAAGTTGTGCTCAATGAATAATCAGGTGTCTTATCAACCAGACAACAAACACATTCGCGGAGAAATTCTCCCATATCTCGTTGCATTGGAGCTTGAGATTGAGGCGCATCACGGTGCTGGTCCATCTACGACGCTCACTGTAGTGAATGAAACGTGTATTTATGTATGTTTGCCTACAAAATACAGTTGCATTAAAGTTTAGGGCCTTTTTAGTATTCATGTATGTGTCCAATATTAATGTCTACATTTCGGGAAGGAGGCTTTTTTGAAAATTATTAGTTTTAATAAAAAACTGGCTCATACATCCCTGACCCTATACCCAAAGGTCTGATTTAATTACAAATTAGAGTAAGACTTTTCCTAACAATGGGTAGCTACTTAATAATCCAATGAACGGTAGCAATGCGGGGTTCTATTTTGATTTGAAATATCCGCAGTTTTGCTTTTGTACGCCAATCGCTCCAGGTGATCGGACGGTGTTAAGTTTCGTATGTATCACATGGTAGGCTATAGTGTAGTGTGTACAGTAAATGTAACATACTGTAGTAACATGGAACGGGCTGCATGGAGAGCAGACAAGGTCTGCTAGTTGCAAGGTGAACTGTACACTGTACAGCCTGTACTGCTCACCTGTCTAGTGGCACGTAACTGCGTAATCATGTAATGCGTATCCTCCTCTAGCAGGGGTGCATGTGAAGTGTGAACCCACACCTGGTGGTGCTTCCTGCTCCTGAGTCGGGTCGAAGCAGGCGGCAGGACACTCACAAACTCGTATGGTGCTTTAAATTTCTTTCTTTTTTTTTAAGAAAATTCCCTCCAAAATGTCACAGGGTGAAATGTGAACATGTAGTTCTCTACGTGCTCTAAACTACGTCACGTCTGGAGAGAGTGTGTAAACTGTAGAACGGTTACTCGGGAGGCGAGGCTGAAGCGCCAGGAGACCGTGTGTTTACTTTTTCAGCGAAAGTAAGAAAGATATTTTTTTAACTGGTGTCAAAACGCGCAGTAAGTTGTCAGCTGAATGTTAATTTGTAAAAACTACACTCAGGTGAAGCGATAACAAACTCCAGGGGCCTGTACACCCCGGCATCTATTTTTTCTTTCCGCGACTTTCTCTTGGCACTGAAAGATTTTATGTTGCTATTTATGTAGTTCCTTTCCCTCGTTGGAAATTCCTTGTAAATCTTCAAGAAGAGGTTGAAACCACGACACAGCTCGGAGCGAAACGATACTCAGAAAACAAAAACTGAAGTGAAATGCAACCATAAAATTGCCCCCTATCAATTGCCCCTGTACAGCTGCGCCCGGGCACGCACTTACACGTCACTCGGAGCGAAACCTTCGAGGAAAAGTACAACTTAGCTGAGGCAGATGAATCAAATAGGCTGTACTTTAGAGCATTTACCTGTAGTGGTGGACAATGCCAATGCAACAGACAATAGGTGTAATCGGCATAGACTACAGTGCGCGCAGCCCGCAAGCTGCCAGTGGCCAGGCCGTCTGGGTGCTCGTCGCCAGTAGCTCGTCACCGGGGCTGACTTTAGCTTTGCAGGAGAGTTATGAGGCCGGTCTAGACGGGACCTATTGTTGCCCTGGGGCCAGGAGACGATGACCAAGGTCGTTTCTCATGTCGCCTCCGTTTCAGACGATAATGCTGGCAAACTACACTGCACGTTCGACGTGAGCCTTTGCCTCCTATCTATAGTTCTGAATACTGTTCAACATTTCCGCATAGTAAATTGTCGTGTAATTTGTGCTAAAGTCAAATATGCGTGATTGCCTTCGATTTCACCAGGCTAGAAATATTCACGTTACTTGAACTTACACTTCAGTAGGCTTTTGTAAAATTGGTATATCGTGCCGTCGCGCTCTAAATAATCGGGGAGATGGGGACAAAGCATTGAAGACAGAGTGTTCGCTGGGACAAAGCAGTAGAGCACCTCAGGGTTCATATTTACTACCGACTTTGGCTCGGGGGATGTGAGTGAACCAGCTGAACCTTTTTCCTTTATTATCGACCCCAAGCTACTAAACGACCACGCCTGACTCCGGTGTCGGTTTGTAAGTGGTTCATTCCTCTGTGAGGAATTCAACAATAGTGCAATTGCAGCCGCCACTTTCCTCATCACAATCACCTCGTCCCTCTATACAACCTCAACTTGAATAATATCCTGCAGTCAGTTGGGTAGCCAATCCCCCATTTACCTATATTTACGAAATGTAGTTAAACTAAATAATATTTCTGCACAATAATTCCGCATTCAATGGATTTTATCTGTAAAAATAAAGTAAAGGCTAGTTCAATGACCAAATCCATCAGCGAGCGCGGTGTTCATATCGTGAGCCTCACAACTCCTGTCTCCTTCCCGCACGGTCCTCTCGCGAGCCAGTCATGGCAAGTTGACAACCACCCTTGTCCCTTGGTGATGGATTTGACTATTAAACTTCAAAGTTCCTGTCCCTGTGATTTATCATCTGTGGTGTCACAGTTATTATTAATATAGCGATGAATATTAAGTGCCAGTCCTCAGACCAATAGTGTTATATGCAACAGAAACATGGACTTCAACAGCAACCCAAGAAGACTTGCTAAACAAGTGGGGAAGGAAAGTAGTAAGGGAGATATTTGTTGGAGTTTTAGTACTTAGAAGATGGGGCCTGATAAATGAGAAGAGACGAAGACGTTTACCAGTTGTTTGGCAAAGCAACCATCGTCAACCATAAGAAGCGAGGAAGAATTCGCTGGGCGGGACATGTCCAAAGCATGGGACAAGAAAGAGCTGTCAAAAAGGTGTCTACTGACGCGCCAGGAGGAAGAAGAGGACGTGGAAGAATGAGAAAAAGATGGCTGGATGACGTCGAGGCTGACCTGAGAGCTCTGGGTGTGAGGAGATGGCGGAGAGTGGCGGAGGGTAGACTGGAGTGGAAGTGAATTGTCATGGAGGCCGGAGCCCCTACATGATTTTAAACGCGGTTTAATTTTGACCCGTTCACATTTCACCACTACCTGCAGTGTGCGCGATGATGACATTAGGCAACCGATCCGTGTTATCTTCAATGCTCGGTGATGCACTGGCAGTGAGTTGTAAGTAGGCCTACTGTCCTGTCACTCAGTGCTGAGTCACCGATGAGTGATCATTCTAAACTCAGCTCTCTTCTGTGCATGACCAGGAGTGAGGGCTGAGGAGTGAGGCTGTGAGGACGAGGTTGTGTGTGATTGCATCATCAGGCTGAGCCCAGGACCCAGGGCCTGCCTCACGGCCTTCACTCCGCGGCTAAATGCACTGGAAAACCTCCTCTCGTGCCCCTTGTGTCACGGTCTACAATCGTAATTTTCTTTATTTGCAGAGAAATCCGGAAACACGCTTTAAATAATTCTAAATTCTAAAACTATCCTAGCGAGGCTATATTTTAGTATTTTGTGTTAATTTGCAGCATTCAGGAGCACGCTTTTTCATATTTATAAAACACGACTTGTATAAATGCTTCGATAAAATTGCAAATCAAAGCAAATGAAATATTCATAATTTCTTCATTGGCAAGGTTGCCATAGTCAACAGGTTTTCATAATCAGATTCCGACCATAATGATGTCTGGTTTGAATCAGTTCTCGGGAAAACAAAGTTTTAAGCTGTTTTTCATGTCCACCGTGCCTGATCTTGGTCCGTAGTCAAGCAATGCACTCTCTGGTTTTAGGCAAAAAACGAGAAAACCCAATCTATATTGTTTTATATATGTATAATTCTATGGTTATGTTATAAAACCTCTATGCGTTACAACTATATACAAGGAGTACACTCATATCACTATCGACAAAGAGCTGTGGCAGAGTGTCTGGTCCTATGTGCAGCACACTAAACATTAGCAAGTGTAGTGTGCTGCACATAGGAACACTACGTATGAATGTTCAGCTCAGCGGTGAGAGATTGGCAGTGTGCGACACTGTCAAGACTCTTGGTGTTGTGCTTGACAAAGATCTCAGTTTTTCTGATCACGTCACTTACGCCACCCAGAAGGCGCTTGGCAGACTGAAGGGTCTGTCTAGATTTAGATCTTTACTTCCGGAAACAGCCAAGTTGAAAATAGTACATTCAATGGTACTGTCAGTTTTCAATTACTGCTATCCTGCATACGGCAATAGCATCTCGAAGGAGGACATTGGTCGAATTCAAAAACTGCAAAACTCAGCCATTAGATTCATATTTAACCTTGGCCGTTTTGACCGTGTCTCTGCCTTTAGAGAAGCCTTAAATATCCTCCCCATGAATGCCGTATGTAGCTTAATGACCTGCTGCATGATCCATAAAACTCTGGCAGTTAAAGAGCCACAATACCTAGTAGAGAGATTGCCGTGCCGGAGTGAGATAGCTGAGAGAAGCACTCGCCAAGACCAAAAGCTTCATTTTCCTAAGGTGCGGCTTGAGGTCGGGCGGAGGGGTTTCGCGTATTTCGGCCCGGCGTTGTACAATGGCCTCCCTGATGACTTGAAATGTGTTAGGTCAACTAATAGTTTTAAGATTAAGCTTAAGGATATTTTGTTAGCTCATAATAGATTGTAGTTATATTATAGATGTAGTGTAGATTATAGATCCATTTACTTTTTACTTTTAGTGTTGACTTGAGTTAATTTGTAAAACAGTCATGTAACTGAAGTTCGCTTGTAATCAAAGGCATTTTTATTTATTTATTTATTTATTTAAGGAGAGTTTTAAAAGTCCCCCCACCTCAACTTTTGAAAAAAAAATAGAAAAATCCTTTGAGGAAAGTTTTTATAGGATCCCAAAGTTTGTTTTGACACACTTTGCATTAAAAAAAACGTGGGAGTGAGAGCCCCAAATTTTTAACATTCAAACCCCTCTTTTGTGGCACCTCAAAAAACGGGATTTTAACACAAATTCAACGCCCCAAAGGAAAATGTTTAATCTCATGTAGTTTTTTTTTGTAATACCCATTTAAAGATCACACAAAATCAGGTTTAAAATATCACATTTCACATATAATTAGTTTTGAATGACAAATTTGTCTTGAAAACACTTTATGGGATTGTGCTATAAGGTTTGTGATGTTTCCCTCAAAGAATTTTCAAGAAAAATAAGTCATAACAAATTATCTGAAATGTGGCATTTTAAACCTGATTTCTTGTAATCTTTAAATCTGTATTACAAAAATAAAAGAGAGTCAAAATAAAAGATGTTTCTTTGCGCCGTTGAGTTTATGTTGAAATTCCCTTTCTTTTAAAGTGCCGCAAGGAGGGGGTTTGTATTTAAACAATTTGGGGCCCTCCCCCACGGTTTTTGGGTGGGAGGTGGATGACACAAAGTACGTCAAAACAAACTTTAGGATCCCATATTTCCTTTTTCAAAAGTTCAGATTGGTGGGGGGACACAAAACTCATTTTGTAGTCACCTCTGCATTGATTTATTTCTCTATATTTCAGAAAGAAGTGATCCAAGCAAGCTCGTGCTCTAGTACGTAGGTTTGAGCATGAGTATCTAAATTTGACAAAAGTGTCAGTGTATCTGCCAGTTTGGGCTGTGTTATCATGGTCGGAGGTCGAGGTTTAAATCATCAGTCAGGATTGTGTTCTCTTTTATCGCTTAGATAAGAGTTCATCAATTAAATCTGCCACTGGGAAGTTGTGTCTTCTATACACTGCTAATAGATTTAAATTTAAGCTGTTTACATCTAAAATTATATTTATTCATTATTATACATCTGTGTGTATATTTTAGGGAAATTGCAAATTTAAAGTAAACAAAAAAATATTTTTCCTATAATTATATCCTTAGAAAAACCATTTAGTTTGCCTATTGGTCATTGGGTCATGTTAAGCCATTGGTCCTTGTATTTCCATTGGTCATTGGGCTACTAATTAATGACCCATTCTAAGGAAGATCCGCCTTACATTGTAACAAGATTACACCTCATAACTTATTACTACCACTCATCACACTCATCCTTCACCACATATTTGCCTTAAAATACCCTCATGAGAGTGGTCGGCATCTCAAATAGTGATATAGTGATATATTAGTTCACCATCATCTCCTTATGTGGATGTTTTATTGATACAAAACATGGTAAAGATACACTGTGTAATGGTCTATGCCCTTAAACGAAGTTTCACTACCAAAGCTTCAGTCGATTCTGAGTTGTAAGCAGTCCAAGATGCCTTAAAAAACGTTACAGACAGACAGACAGGAATTTGTTGACGCCAGTTTCGGTTTATGCAAAGTATATAAACACCAAATAACCAAAAACTGATGGGTTCTTTGCAATGTACGGACAAAAGTCTTGTTTTATTTATACAGACAATAGTTTTTTCTTGTATTAGATACATATTGTTGTTTGTCATTCGTGGATAGATTTAGATTTAGAAGTAGTTGATGGTCAAAATAAATGTCTCAATCATTTAAATTTTAAATTTAGATATTCCATTCAGATTTAAAATGAACATGCTGACTAGAGTGGTATGTGTGTGTTGCAGGATGTTGGGAGGCGGAGTGGGTGTGGGCTCACGCTGGGCTCGCAAGCTTTTCTGTCTCCTCTTCCTCTGGGGTCTGGCCATGGTGGCAGTGCTGCACCTCTCCAACCACTACCAGTTGACTAACCCGCCACACCACAGTCGTCTGCTGCTCAACAACTTCCTGCCCCCGGACCTGACCGTCAGCACCACCAAGACCCCAGATCTCGCTCTCGAACCCTTTGTTGACAAGTCTCCCAGTCTCTCTGAGGCCAACATCATCGATCAAGTCCAACAACGCCTTCCTAGTCTCCCCATATCCTACTGGAATAAGTATAAAAATAAGAATATGTTCTTCAAGAACGAAAGCTGTGCCAAATACCCTAGTATATTTGAATTAGAGTTCAATAACATATACTGGCAAACGTTACACACATCGAATGGTACGTTTCATTTTTACGGAGCATACTATGATATTAGAAAGTTGAGTAAGATCGGTCCTGCTGTCAGGATATTGGGGATGATCAACAGGATAGAGCCCACTGTGAAGACCTACTGTCAGTTCTGGTTTGAAAACCATAACGAACCTGTGTTTGTAAAGACTATGGAGTACAAGTATATTTGGTATAAAAAATGGGGTAACTACAAACAAGGAATCTTCCAGCCTTATCTGATAGCTTGTCAGATTCCTCAACCTTACCACAAGATGGTTCCTGCATCAGTTTCTGTTGTAGAGAAAGTGTGTGACATCGCAAGCAATAACTTGAGAGTCATCTACAACAAACCCAAGGAGAAGAAAGGATTCGCAGTTTGTGTAAAAGGCTTGGATTTCCTGTACGATGACTTATCTGTGAAGCTGGTCGAGTGGATCGAACTCTTGGTTACTCTAGGGGCTGAAAAAGTGTTCTTTTACGAGCTCCAAGTGCACCCAAACATCAGCAAAGTGCTGAAGCACTACAGCGAGCGTGGCAGAGTAGAGGTGGTGCCCTTGACTTTACCTGGAGGTCAACCTAATATCCCGGGATTTCAGCATCTCTACTTGACAAAAAAAGTAAACCACAAGCGTCAGAACGAACTGATCCCCTACAATGACTGCTTGTACAAGAACCTCTACACTTACGAGTACATCGCTCTCCTGGACATTGATGAGGTCATTATGCCCCTTAAGGAGATGTCGTGGAGAGCGCTCATGGACACAGTGATGCCAAAAGCCCTCGCCCTGAAGAACGAGACCCGTGCCTCGTACAATGTGCGCAACGTTTACTTCCTAGATGATCTTTTGCATGACCACGGCTGGTTCAAGGACATCCCGCACTACATGCACATGCTACAGCATGTGTATCGCAGCAAGAACTTCACCAAGCCAAACCAGTATGTCAAGTGCTTCCACAACCCCGAACGAGCACTCACACTCCACAACCACTTCCCCCTGGCCTGTCTCAGCTCTGGTTGCACCTCTTACGCCATCGAGGTCAGTTGTGCAGTACGCTCGCAGCTTTGTAATATTTATTTAACAAATTGTGTTGTTATAATTCTATGCAATTTAAGAAGAAATAAAGTACAATGCCTTAAATTTAGAAAATTTATTTCAATCTTCTTAAAAACTTTCATAGCTAATTCAACAAAATGTCTTGCCAATTAATAAGATTGTTTCATTCCTGGTACTGTACTCAAACATAGCTGTTCAGCCAGGAACCAGCTTTCATGGGATAGGACCCCATATACATAAGTTCACTACTCATGGACTCTCCTTAAGAATGGATGGAAAACTGGCTGTGAGTTACTGTATCAAATTATGGGGTGTTATGTGAACAAAATTAACTTGTTCATTACTGATCATTTATTGTGCTCTCAAATTTAGAAACATTTAAAGTGTTGAAGTACACATTGCATGTATTGTAAAGTATAACAGGAATTCATGGTCATACACATTTTTGGGGGTGTAATGCAATACAATGGAAAAGAGTCATTGTCTTGTGTTTTAAGACGTAACTCGGATTATTAAACTGGTACTACTGTAAGATTATTTCATACCATTTATTAAAACAAATTTATTATTTAAATCAGACAAAAACAAACAAATCCTAGCACTTAAACCTAAAATACAAAGAAACCAAACTTAACAAAACGTATCCTACCTACACCATTAAGCTTGGCTCACTCAAAAGCCATGTAGCCGATACCCTAAACACATAACACCCGACACCTTTTCAAGACCTGTATGCTGTCCATAACCTTAACAGTAACCATATATTGGTGAGTTAAGCCTTAAGAAGACCTCTAAACAAGTCTGTATTAGAACACCTAACTATTCCAAACATCACTGTTTCTAGGTTCCCTACATCATTTCTTTACATATGATTTCACAATTTACATAAAAGATTGGCTTAATTCAATATATAAAATCAACACTAGGTAAAATATTCACAGCACACAACAAAACACAATTATTTGTTATACAATTGGATGGCTCAACACGTAATAGTTCAACACTTTAATAGAGTCACAAGTGTTTTTCTGCAGGCCTTTCTCTGCTTGACTTTGCACACTTCAGGTTTGGACTGCAGCTTTTCTAACAAGCCAAACCCAAATAGAATCCACATAACTTTAATTTTACAACATAACAATTCTCCTACAAATTTGTTAAATAAAGGTTTTGTCAATTGATTTATAATTATAGGAACCAAGGTAAATGTTTTCAAACTGTTTGGAGAATTCCAACTAAAATGGTATAGTCATAGTCTATTTTTGAGGCTTTGAAGTGAGGTCACAGCTGAATTTATCCAATGCAAAAGCCGATCACCACAACACCTATTGCCTCTTACATGAGATTTCTTAGTCTAAAAGAACAATTGTACTAAGCATCCAATGTTTGCACAGGTGGAGGACGCTCAGTTGCAGCACTACCGTGCGGACTGCGTGCGCACACTCAAAAAAACCTGTGACGAGTATAGGAATCACAGCGTTATCGACACAACCATCTGGAAGTACAAGGATGTGTTAGTGTCGAGGGTGACAGACACTTTGAGGACACTTGGGTATTTCGGAGTCAATGGAGGAGTCACTTGACTCCCGGCGTGTGGTTAGTGTTAGATGTAAGCAAGGGCGCCCATAGGATATATCCCAGGGATCTAGAATGCCTGTACAATTTTTCATGTTTGTGCTTTTTGCAGCTTATAAAAAAGGTAAATTAGTGTAATTCACAATTGTAACCGTGCTATTTGTGCTGATGCAATGAAAGATATTTGATCTTAAAACTAAAACAGTCTTATGCTCTTTAAATTTAATTCATGCTATGTAATTTAGAGTGTTTAAACCCCTTTAAACCTAAATATAGTATTTAAATTATTCCTCAGGTTAATTGTTTTACAATTTTGTGTAGTGGTGATTTAATTTAAATGAATGTTTCGTTTCCTGGAAGCTATGTCCCCCCTGCCCACGGGTATGGGCGCCCTTGAAGTAATTGTAAGGGTGCCGTCCAATCATGTCAAAACTTAGTATTTAGTATAAACTACCTTTTAGTCAGTAATCCAAGTTTTTCCTGTAAAGATTACGGCCTTTTCGAGGTCATGCCATCATCGTCAGACCTGCAGCATCTTAAAAACCTTGAGAGTATTTTCCTTTACGGGTCGTCAAAATTTCAATAAAACACACACACAAAACAAACGGACGGAAAGTACATTTTACACAAACACAAGCACAGTGAAACTTCGCGCAAGGGCGATGTCCGAGTCCAGACCTTTTACTGTGCGTGTGTTCGTGTTAAATGTACTTTTGTTCCGTTTGTCGTGTGTGTTTTATTTAGATGATGACGACCCGTGAAGATGAAAAACTCTCAAGACTGAAGATGTTGCAGGTCTGACGATGAGGGCATGACCTTGAAACGGTCGTAACTTTTATAGGAAGAACTTGGATTACTGACTGAAAGGTAATTTAAACCTAATTTGTGTAAGTATTTATTCCAAATGGGTGCTGTGACACTTATTCTACGGCTCTACTATACTGAACGTTTTGTATTTACATCAGGGAGCTATTGTGATTTGCCAAATACGTTAGTGATGCCAATAACTTTACTATTGACTTGGTGTTTTTGTTGGGATGGACCAACTTAGATTTGACTCCTTTAGAGGTTTTTAATGATTCTCTGCTTTTTAGTAGAGTTAATTATCCGGAAGTAATATTTTGGGGTGCTCTAAGAGTCATGTTGTGACTTTTTATTCATTGACTTGACATTAGTAGCATCTGTATTTACTCATCTTTATATCTTTGAAATCTAAAAAACTTAACAGTCTTATCCCTCTGTGTCTCAAGTTGTATCTTTTGTAAAGTCCTTGAAAACCTCTTTTAAATCTCCTTGAAACATAACGATTGCTTCTCAAAGATTTCGCAGTTAAGTTGCTCTGTGAGGATTGGTTCTGTGATGGCTTTTTTGTCTAGATTTCAAATATTTCTTTGTTTGAAATAATTCCAAAGTTTTTTGAATGGTAGATGGTAACACCAGTACAATAAATTTTCAACAATGATTACATTTTTTAGTGTTTAGACTTTTTGCTGGTTTCAACAAGAGCTACTTCTCCCTGGCAATTTTCGTCCGGCAACCACAACGACCAAGGCTTTGGGGAGTACTTCAGTGACACCGGCTGTAGCAGAAGGGACCTGAAAGGTACAAAAGCAAAGGCGAAGAATCTGCAGATTACATAGACCAGGTGTTCAAGGGTTAAAAGCAGTTTCAGGTCTGAACATCGAGAACCAACAACCTGTCAGAGTCATCCCCAGTTGCAACATAAGAATGGTCACATGGATAAAAAAATTTTAGCGGAGATAAAAAATGAGTTAGAAAACAAATCACACTAATCAGAGGATAAGGAAAGTGATTGTGTTAACCAAAATAAACTTAAACTATTTATTCAAACTTCTGTGGTTGAAGGAAATCACACTTTTGAATAATAAGTATGTTGGATCAAGATTTAAGCTCCAAAAAATAATATCAAGATGAAATTGGTAACTTAGAAGAAGAAACTGACTTTGATGGAATGAAACTAAATTCAATTTTGAATTGTTTCAAACAAAGAAATATTCGAAATCTAGACAAAAAAGCTATCACAGAACCAACCCTCACAGAGCAACTTGACTGCAAAATCTTTGAGAAGCAATCGTTATGTTTCCATAGCGGTTTTGAATTTGCAAATCAGCAAGGAATTTACAAAAGAGACAATTTGAGTCAGAGAAATTCCTATCAGAGAGGGGTTCTTTGGTAGAGCGTACCAAAGAATGAACTAGAAGAAAAAAATGTCAGAAAGTAGTATGGGTTAGCTTGTCTTGGACTAGATGTTTGATAACCACCAACTTAAGGTCATCTACCTGTACATCCTGGAAGCAATAAACTATAACCACATCAAAAAACAGGCATCTGCTAGAATAGGATTGGAATTCATGAATAAACTATAACCACATCAAGAAACAGGCATCTGCTAGAATAGGATTGGAATTCATGAATAAACTATAACCACATCAAGAAACAGGCATCTGCTAGAATAGGATTGGAATTCATGAATACAACATCATGCCAGTGAATACTGGCTCCCTGTGCATGGACTCCAAAGAGAAGAATGCCAGCAGTAGAACACTCTATCAGACAATCAAAAGAAAATGGACAAACTGCTACTTACCCAACACCTCATCAAGTGGCTACAAAATCAACCCCTCTACACATTGAAAGAGTTCTTCAACAACTTTAGTAAGATTTGGATTTTCTGTCAAGCATGTATTTTTAGACATTTCGGGTTCAGAGTCCCCTTGCTAGGAATTTTACAGATGTTCTTGCTCATTTTTTTATCGGCAAAGAAATTGTGTTCATGTCTAAAATTATTGGATGAGTTTAGGGCTCGAACCACATTGCCACACGAATCCCCACCCCTTTCTAATTGAAAACTACCTATTGGTGTCAGCATTTTCTGGTCCCTCCTAATATAAAACTTACTTTAGGTATTGATAGGGTTTAGACGATAGAGGTTTTTAATGATTGGTACGTCCTTTGCTTTTTAGTAGAGTTAATTATGCGGAAGTAATATTTTGGGGTGTTCTAACAGATATGTTGTGACTTATTATTCATTGACTTGACATTAGTAGCATCTGTATTTACACATCTTTACATCTTTGAAATCTAAAAAACTTAACAGTCTTATCCCTCTGTGTCTCAAGTTGTATCTTTTGTAAAGTCCTTAAAACCTCTTTTAAATATCCTTGAAACATAACGATTGCTTCTCAAAGATTTCGCAGTTAAGTTGCTCTGTGAGGATTGGTTCTGTGATGGCTTTTTTGTCTAGATTTCAAATATTTCTTTGTTTGAAATAATTCCAAAGTTTTTTGAATGGTAGATGGTAACACCAGTACAATAAATTTTCAACAATGATTACATTTTTTAGTGTTTAGACTTTTTGCTGGTTTTAACTAGAGCTACTTCTCCCTGGCAATTTCCGGTGGCAACCACAACGACCAAGGCTTTGGGGAGTACTTCAGTGACACCGGCTGTAGCAGAAGGGACCTGAAAGGTACAAAAGCAAAGCCGAAGAATCTGCAGATTACATAGACCAGGTGTTCAAGGGTTAAAAGCAGTTTCAGGTCTGAACATCGAGAACCAACAACCTGTCAGAGTCATCCCCAGTTGCAACATGAGAATGGTCACATGGATAAAAAAATTTTAGCGGAGATAAAAATGAGTTAGAAAACAAATCACACTAATCAGAGGATAAGGAAAGTGATTGTGTTAACCAAAATAAACTTAAACTATTTATTCAAACTTCTGTGGTTGAAGGAAATCACACTTTTGAATAATAAGTATGTTGGATCAAGATTTAAGCTCCAAAAAATAATATCAAGATGAAATTGGTAACTTAGAAGAAGAAACTGACTTTGATGGAATGAAACTAAATTCAATTTTGAATTGTTTCAAACAAAGAAATATTCGAAATCTAGACAAAAAAGCCATCACAGAACCAACCCTCACAGAGCAACTTGACTGCAAAATCTTTGAGAAGCAATCGTTATGTTTCCATAGCGGTTTTGAATTTGCAAATCGGCAAGGAATTTACAAAAGAGACAATTTGAGTCAGAGAAATTCCTATCAGAGAGGGGTTCTTTGGTAGAGCGTACCAAAGAATGAACTAGAAGAAAAAAATGTCAGAAAGTAGTATGGGTTAGCTTGTCTTGGTCTAGATGTTTGATAACCACCAACTTAAGGTCATCTACCTGTACATCCTGGAAGCAATAAACTATAACCACATCAAAAAACAGGCATCTGCTAGAATAGGATTGGAATTCATGAATACAACATCATGCCAGTGAATACTGGCTCCCTGTGCATGGACTCCAAAGAGAAGAATGCCAGCAGTAGAACACTCTATCAGACAATCAAAAGAAAATGGACAAACTGCTACTTACCCAACACCTCATCAAGTGGCTACAAAATCAACCCCTCTACACATTGAAAGAGTTCTTCAACAACTTTAGTAAGATTTGGATTTTCTGTCAAGCATGTATTTTTAGACATTTCGGGTTCAGAGTCCCCTTGCTAGGAATTTTACAGGTGTTCTTGCTCATTTTTTTATCGGCAAAGAAATTGTGTTCATGTCTAAAATTATTGGATGAGTTTAGAGCTCGAACTACATTGCCACACGAATCCCCATCCCTTTCTAATTGAAAACTACCTATTGGTGTCAGCATTTTCTGGTCCCTCCTAATATAAAACTTACTTTAGGTATTTATAGGGTTCAAACTATTTGAGTCATATTTATTTTAGTCGTTTGATAAGATTGTACTGAACACTCCAATGTGGGATTGAACACTGTAGAGTTATTTGTAGAGATCATTAAATTTGTGTCAAATTAAAATTCAACCTAATTATAAAAATCAACTTTATACTACATGATATAACTTAAAATTACTGAACTGCGTTGAACGTCAATCTTTAAATTTGTGTGTAATTTTCATCTATGTGACTTTTTATATTTTCTCTTGCATAAAAGTATGTCTGAAGGCTGTTTAGCTATATATAAAAAATTACTTAGTAATGTTTGTGCTTAGTAGCTTTTGTAGCAAGGTTTGACTGTATGATTAACATAAAACACTGTACCCTATAATATGATAGTAAGTTTTGTGTAAATGTGTGATGGAATTGTATATCGGTATATATGTGCCTGTAATGTGCTCAATGATTAGGTAAGTTGTAAGCTAAAACCAGCTACTGTCCTCGTTCCATGTTTATAGTAATATTTTTTCGTGTATCAAAATAAATATCTTTCTATTCAAATAAATTCGATTGTACTTTTTTAACAATTTTTAATGACTAATATTCCAAAAGTGCTCTTATAATATTACGTATACTACTGTAAGGATCTACATTATGAAATATAGTTCAACTAAAACTTGGTCAAAGAGTCAAATGAAAAAGTATACTTTGAGAAAATCAAGTTATTTTGTGTAGTATTACTGTTGTTAGTTGAATATACTTCAAATCCTAATATTCATAACGTAAGCTTAAAGCATACATTTTATCATAATTGACATACTCTTTGAAAGTGATGATATTTGTTGAAATAAATCTATGTTAAAGTTAAATACGTCTTGATTCATGTAAGTCCTTGTATACACCATCCTTTATAGTTTTACTCCAATAGTTTTAATCCTTCCAAATAACAAAACAGTTTTTTTGAAAATATTTGTGAATTTTACAACGTTGGAGTACAGCATACCATATATACATACTAACATAACCACATATTCAAACCCCCACTGAAAGCTGTGAGGCAACTCTCACGTACTGTGGTATTTTCCGCTTCGAAGGTGGCTGCAGAGCATGCAGCTTGTTGCATACCTGATTTAGCGTCACAGCTGGAGCAGGGGGCAGCGTTCTCCAGGTGGCGTGAGTTTGCGCCAGCTGGCAACCAGTTTGCCCAAATATCAAAGAAATTACTTATTCGTTATTTTTGCTATATTCCTGTATCTATTAACTAACAAATTTTTTATTATGATAACTAGAAATTATTAAAGACTGATTGGCAGCACCTTCTTTTACAGTAAAAATAAAACTATTTTTTTTACTATAAAAGAAGGTGTGCTGCCAATCAGTCTTTAGTAATGAATGAACCACCTTCAACAACATATCGACAAAAAAATGAGATAACTAGAAAGTTAACATACAGTAAATTCATAAAAATATGTTATTTCTATTGATAAAAATATAGAAATTCAAAAAATAATTAATAATAGAATTTCAAGTATGGTCTGGTTTTTGTAGTTGAAGTTGGTTCCAAGTTGGGCAGCTCCAAGATCAGCACTACAAGATGATAGCTTGCTCAATAAGCGTATTGAAAATTTCAGATATAGCTTTTTCTTATCTAATAATGGTGAGTTCTCTTAGCCTATCAGCCTTAAGGTTGATTTCAACCTTTCAACACACACCTAGTTTACAAATTATTGGGCCCTGGGTGATAAAAACACTGCATTGACCAACAGAAAACAATTTTATTGTCATTTTATGATAAAATTAAGAACACATTTCAAAAATGTTTAAAAAAATCATAACATCGAATATACATAAACAATATACTTTTTGAAAGTATGTCACAGGTAATGAGCGTAATTAAGTTAAGGAATGAGTGCTTTAAGCTTAAACCTAAAGAAATAAATATATTGCTTTCAATTCACAAATTGAGCAAAATTGTTGCACCCAGGCAAAAACAAAGTACAGACTGGAAAAAGTAGCGGAATGTTATGAGAATGCTTTAGTCCTAGAACCTACTATGTCAATCACCTCTAGGCAAGTATAAAAAAATAACATTTTTATAACAACGGAGTATAGTGAATTTGTTCTTTGTTTCTTTACGAGTATATTGACTTGCAAGAATATGTCTTTGAGCATTTTACACCCCTTGGCATTTTTGTTAAAAATCTTTAAAAAAACTGTGGCTAATGTATTATTCAATATTAACTTTGAGTTTTGGGTCTTGATTATAAGTTTAATTAAAAATTTTAATGAAAAAACTACTGATTAAAATAGGGCAGAAAAGTATGACAATCTTTTTTATAGAAATGTATTGAATATATTGCTAAGCCATTGAAAAGTTTGTTATTTTATAAAATCATACCAAAAAGGTATTATGTTCAAATATTAATGGCTTTATTTGATTATTATGACAAACGACTTATGTTTCAAATATTATGATTATGTTTTCTCCTAAATCCACAAACAACGTGACATATTCTGGCAACGATAAACACGATGAGTATGAATGGTGTAACAACTGAGTATGAAATGGTCGTGTGCTCATGGTCAGCTTGAGGGTCTCACAGCTTGGCGTTGGGCTCTACCCACTTGTACGAGCCATAGTATTTGAAGTTGCACTTCTTCAGCAGCTCGTCACTCTCCGCCGGTCCCCTCGACCCGTAACTGAAATTGTACGAGTTCTTAGTTCTACAAGTTCAGTTTGAACATAATATAGTAGACTCCCTCTCGTTCGGCCACCTTGGGACCGAACCCGTGGCTGAACCGAAAAATGGCCAGACTATCCAAAATTATGACTACATCTTTTTCCGCCTTGGTTCAACCGTCGGATGGTCCAGCCGGCCACTTGAAGCCTAAACAAAGGCTTCATCTACAATTTTTTTGTAAGTGTAAATTAATTTTAGTAGTTTCTTTTGAAGTTAGTCTCGAATCCTAAGGTTTTGTTGAATGGTATTTTTGTGTTTGGCCATATTTTATCTCTGAAGCTTAACTACGCCAGTTTTGGAGTTTTTTAAAGCTACTTTACTTTACAAGTACATTTTTAGTGTTCTAAAGCTAATAGGGAGGGTGCTACAAGCTAATGGACACAAGGAGGGATATCAACTACCACCAGATTTTCATATTTAAGTTTATTTCTCCCTTTGATCAGAATTTTTATTTTGAACAGACTTTGTTACCAGCGTATAGATTAGCGGGACGGTCATTTTGACGGACAAAGAAGCATTGACTACTAGGTCATTTTGTTTTTGATTGTGACAATCTCTCGTGCGAATATACTCACATGTAAGGAATGGGCTTGGGCTTCTCCGTTTCTATCTTGTGCAGGAGAGGGGTAAAGATTCTCCAGGCTTCAGAGAGTTCGTCTGAGCGGACAAAGTGCATCTGAGTTCCACAGAACACGTCCAGAATCAACCTTTCGTAGGCGTCCGGCAGCCTGGCACTCTGCACACAAGCAAAGGTTAGGAGGCAAAGTTACTACTAACCAGTATTCTTAACCTCAGAACACAAGTGGATGGAAATACAAGGATTTCAAACAAAATCCTTCAAAATCCTGATGAATACAGGAAATTGTCACTATGAATTTTACCTGATGTTGTGATCATCATGATTCAAAACTATAAAAGAAAAAACAAGACTATTTGTAGTTGTGTCTGTTAGAGTAGAAGTTTCAAGGGGCATAGCATTCCAGAGCAGAATGAGGCAAAACTCAATATATATGCAGAATTGTTCCCAAGTTCAACAGGAAGGCTATAAATGCCATTGATATGCACTTAAAGTGCTGGAGAATCATCCACTAAATCACTATATGGATTTTTCAAGGAACTTTGGCTCCACAGGCGCCAAATTAATACTTTAAAAGAAATTCTTAATAGCTTTGAAAGACTCCTACAAATTGTAGATTAGAATATTTGAGAAGTGGGTGCCAGTGAGGGAAGAGTTTTGGCTACTCAATGCACTTTAACGCTGTAAAGCCAGGTCTCAAGTCCTGGGCAGGGTAGTTACGAGATATGACAATGCCCTGGTAAGGCTCTTTTTTGAATAATATTACTGCATGCTCTGCTGGTATCTTCTGCAGATAGATTAGATGTTAGATTCAGAAGGTAAAGTAGCCAGAATCAGTTGTCATATATATGTCTGCCACGTTTGATTGGACATATTGTACTACACCTTGAATGAAAGGAAGTCTAAACTTTAAAAAACCACCATTTTGTCTAGGATGCACTTTTTGAGTTTTTCATTACTCATTAGTTTAAAACTAACAAGTTCCCCAATTTATATTTGCAATACAAAAAAAAATGGTCAAGATATGTTGAAATAACTAAAGGAGAATAAACACTTTTCAGCCATCTATATTTATTTTGCATTCTATTGCTTGCAGTACCTTATATCTGCTGCCATAGGTAAGGTCCAGTTCTGTCTCTTCCATGTCGAAGGTCATGCCCGGGGTCTTGGTCATCATCTTGATATAGACTGCTTCGCCTGGTTGCACCCTGATCACCAGCTCGTTCCTCTTAGCCTGGCCGTCAAAGATGTCCCCTGGGACGTCATTGTATTGGATACGTATCTCAGCCTTCCGTTCATTCAGCGCTGGTAACATTACAAGATAAAAGTAAAGTCTAATCATAACTAGTAGTTAATTCCCCGTTGAGGAGTAACTGCCAGGCCTAACATAATTCTACCCCCAGCCAATGAAGGATCCAGACAAGGTGAGAGGGGCTCATGAAGTTTCATAAGCATTTAGAAAATCTATGTCCCTTTGGACAAATATCAAATGAAAAAAACAAACCCAGTAAACTGGTTTACTAAATCGTACATTTTTTGTTGGTTATGAAGGGTGATGTTATGGGTTGGAATTACATAAGAACTGCTGTTTTCAAAGGTAAGTTCTTAATTTTTTCCAGGGAAGAACTTCATGAATCCTCTCTTTTTATCCAACAAATTTATTGAAAATTCGAAAAATGAAGCATAATTGGTTAATTGATCGATCACGATTGAGTAAAACAATAAGTAATTGGTGCTTAGTACAGGGTGTCCACTCAATCTTAAAAATAAAATTCACAATGGTTTCCCCAACCTCATGATACATTTTCCAAAAATATTGTGCCGCTTTTAAATAGTGTCTATCATAGTTTTCTACAGTTGAAGCTGCAGTCAACTTTTTGTGTGTAAATAGATAGTGGATTGTCATGGAAGTGCCACACCTAAGATCTAGCCAAGAAGTTGTCCCAGGCAGTGTTTCTTCTTCGAAAATTGGCTTGCTCTACTACACCTAAAACGTTTAGGATGGTGTATTTTGCCTGCTTTTACAGTAGAATGTCCTACTGCATTCTAGTGTGGGGGCCAACGCCCCATCTCGAGTCAATATTTAAAATTCAGAAGTCCGTTATTCGGACCATTTGTGGTGTTAGCATCAGAGACTAAGAGGCCATTTTAAGAGAGTAGGCACACTAACTCTTCCTTCAATCTACATTCTGACACTGCTAGTCTATGTGAAGCCAAAAGCACATCTTACGCACATCAGCTACGATAGCCTCTTTCATTCAAATCCCAATCCAAGATTGCTGTGTAGAGGTTCTTTTATATTTGCAAGGCATCTTCATAATAACTACATCAAAATGAAAGAATTTAGGTCTACTATAAAAGGAGTTAAGTTTTATTATTTAATATTAAATTGAACGGTTACGTTTAAAACATGTATGGAATAAGTATGCTAAATGGGGAGTAGTTATAACTTATACGAGGGGGTACCCAAAAATAACGGGAATTTTGTTATAAAAACCATATTTTATTATTTTTTAAACTAATTTACATGTATACCTTCAGTATACTCCCCATTTAGTGTAATGCATTTGTTCATTCGATGCTCCCATGGTTTTAAGCACCCCTCATACCCCTTGGTCCGAGTGCCTGCACGCTTCAACCTCGTTTGCCCTTTCACTCCTTCATTTTCGTCATAACGGTGATTTTTTATGTATTTTTTCATTGTAAGGAACATAAAAAAGTCGCGTGGGACAAGATTTGGTGAGTATGAGTCTTTGGGAAGGGTGGTCATGCTGGTATTGGCCAAAAACTAGCGCACTGAGTTGGCTACGTGGGCAAGCACATTGTCACGATGAAAGAACCAATCTCCATATCGCCAAAATTTAGGTCTGGAGTGTGTTGAAATTCGCTAAATTGAATTTTAACACACTCCAGACAGCAAAGAAGTCCTCCAATGGTCCTCCGACGGTCTTCTTGCAATATTGACGTTTTTTCTGAACAATTTCACCAGTCCGAGAATTTGAAGGTCGTCCAGGAGGCTTGTCTTCAATCGACATGGCGCCATCTTGAATTTGAGAAAAATACTCGTTACACTCTGGTTTTGCTCAAAACATCGTCTTTGTAAGCTTTTTTGATAATTGCAACCGTTTCTGACGCGATCTTACCGAGAAAAAAGCAAAAATCTCACTGCTGAACTTTGTCCATTTAATTAAACCATCAAAACAAAACGAGGCAGAACAAAAACTACTTTTAGAAAAACGCACACAGCTCTTCTTCACAGCCTCTCAGACTGGCCAAACCGAGTGCACTGAACTCAAGAAGAGTTGGGCTTTCAGCCCCTATCGGCCAAAATGTGAACTATACACTCCCCACCTCGCCATCGACCGATTCCCGATACTTTTGGGTACGCCCTCGTATAGTAAAGATAATTCAGTACTTGCACGATAAAGTACTTCTTGTGCTCTGTAAGTATAATTTAAAGCAAAAACAGGAAACTATTGTAACTTGTATATTTGATTTTTACCTTAGTCTAATAGTGCATAATATACAAATGGGAGCCGGGCAAAGTAGCCACCTAGCCACAATGCCCGCATAGGTAGATGGCTACTTTGCCCGCAAGAACGCCATTAAGTAAAACCTCTAGAACATAACCCTAATGTAGGAGAGCATTCAAACACACATCATTCTCAAGCCTGATTTGATACAGATTAACACGACTATAGTCAAAAATCCAACAACAGCGTATCATTATGCTATAGTCATAAACATTTGCTACTTACCAGAACTCAGGCTTCACAAAAAACACAAAAATATTTGTTTACTGCGAACGGCTGCAATCTACTTCTTCAAACTCACAAACAACAGGAGGACGATGGAGAGCTAGTGGTTATAATTTCCCCGCATGGTTGCAGCTAGAGGTGTGCGAGAGCAGGTTTTTTTAGGCTGTCAGTCACTACCGGACATCGATGTTAGTCATGTTACCTATACCTATGTTATAGTACGTTGTTCAAACTGCTGGCACTTAATATTTGGAACGAATCTTCTAGTTTACTGCACAAATCGTGTTTCAAATAACTTCTAGTCATTTTTATGGTATAACAAATTTTGTCGGTGTTCATTTCTTTTTCTCGTCTCGAACTTTTCGAGAAAAAAAAAGTCTTGTCTCGATCTCGAAATCCGGAGATCTCGCACACCTCTAGTTGCAGCACTATCCAGCACAATAAGGGTGAATGGCCACTCTGCCCGCCATGGCCACTCTGCACATCTCTCCCCTACATTTGTATTTTTGTGATGATTTTACTGTCTGTATAGCCAAGTAGTAGAGATATTTTTGATTTCTAGTTATGTGCCATTTTGGACTCCTGTGATAGCTTATGAGTGCTATTTTACTCCCAATATATGTTCTGTGTTGTTTTAGCTCTAAAATACAGCTTTATGTCTACTTATCACCATGAAATTCAAATTTCCTAAGTAGATTTTTAAATCCTGCTATGGGTTCATTATAGGGTTAACTAGCTGAGAGTACCCGCGCTATGCCTCGGGGCTCTATTAACATAGCTGTGTGTACATATTTTAAGATTGAGAAATTTAAAGTAAACAAAAAAATTGTTTCCTATATATCCTTAGAAAAACCATTTAGTTTGCCTGTTAGTGCACCATCTGTGTTGGCTACCTTGTGAGAGCCTTAGTTACTTCCGCCGTTCTGGCCATTTTTAGAGCCCGCTTTGGTTTTTGCCATTTATTTTGAGCATGTTATATGGACTTCAAATGTAGCTGCGTGATTAGCTTAACCCTTAAACAAAGTTTCATTACCATATTTTCAGCCAATTTTGACTTATAAGCGGTCCAAAATGCCTAAAAAAAAATTTTCAGAGTCCACTTTGGTCCGTTGCCAATTATTTTGTGGATGTTGCCTTGATACAAAACAGATGTTAAGACACACTGTGTAATAAGCTATACCTTTCAACGAATTTTCACCGCCATAGCTTCAGCCAAATTTGGGTTATGAGTGGTCCAATATGCCTTAAAAACGTTACAGACAGACAGAAATTTTTTTGACACCAGTTTCGGTCTTTGCAAAGTATACACAAACTCAATAACCAAAAACCGATGGATTCATTGCAATGTACAGACAAAAGTCTTATTTTATTTATATAGATTTACCACTGTAATCTGTTCTATTTTACCCCCTGTCACCATGATAGTAGGAACAAGTAGTGTTCTAACCCCATATTTTACATAGTCTATTTCAACGCACCTTTACACACTATTTCACAGATTATTCATGGTAGTTCACAGCTAATTTTCTATTTTACAGTTTTAATTGAAAAGCAAACACCTTGTATTTTCTTTAATTAGTGACCACCAACCTTTGCCACAGCGTAGAATGAAGGGCACTCCGTCCCAACGCTCGTTGTTGATGCGCAGCACACCCAGGGTGAAGGTGGGCGTGGTGGAGCCCTTGGGAACCGTGGGGTCGTCTAGGTAGCCAATCTTCTCATCTCCTTGGCCGTCCGGGTTGCCTACGTACTGTCCCAGCACCACGTCGTCCAGTGTCAGTGGCTGGATGCACTTCAGCACCTTCACCTGCACACGGAAGATGCAACAGTGAATGATTGATAAACCCTTTGAATAGTATTTCCCCAGTAAATACGAGAGGAGACATTGGGCTCTGACCGTGTACTTTCAACAGCCATGGAAGTCACCGACCTTACTTTTTGGTGCTATCTTAGTTGACTACAGAGGTTTCGTTTACTTACAACATCTGGTGCTGCTATCTTACAAATGTTTTAAGCACTATTTCAGTGGTTTCAAATCTTCAATACTAGATAGCTTTAGTCTTCCTTATACTATTTCTAAGAGATCCATTAAAGAATTTTAAGAAATGGGCAAAAAAGATCTCTCTAATAAAACATTAGTTGACACTATCGCTGCGTGTTTATGGGCACTGTACAATTTACTGGTAAGCAAATACAGTCTCATGGTTTGAAATGTTGATTGCAGCAAACAATTTTTTAAATACTGTAGTTTTGAATAGTAAAGATTTTGGCAAGAATTAAGTTGATTTAGCTACCAGTTTAAGGGTTAATAGGAATATTAAAAATTAGTATAAACTATCTTGACCAAGGTTTTCATCCTATTGATTTTTATGTTTATCCATTGAAAATAATTGATTCAAGCCTATGAGATAAAAATGCCCAAGTTTTGTATCAACAAGTTTTTCAAAAATTCACTACCCAGGTTTAATTTATAATAATGAATACAATTAAGTTGTGTGTAACAAATAAGTTAAGAGGAGCAGTGTTATTTCAATGTTTATATGGGCATTTTGGAATCGGTACTAAAAGTGAAAATCTATGTAAGAATGGAAAAAAGTCTGGAACCAATTAACACACTTGCAGCTAGACAAGTACCTTCTCGTTGCGTATGTCGTCAGGGTGGATGGTGGCTGGTTTCTCCATAGCCACCAGACTAAGGATCTGCAGCAGGTGGTTCTGCATGACGTCGCGTATGATGCCGAACTTCGTCAAAGTAGCCGCCACGCCCCTGCGTTCGAACGGCTCCTTGAACGTGATCTGCACCGACGCTATACACTCCCGGTTCCAGGTTGGGCTGAAGATCCGGTTCCCAAATCTGCAGACAACTTGTAAATGATGTTATGTGTTTGAGTACTTGACATTACCTAACAGCTGTACATGGTTAACACCTAAGTAATGTTATATATAACAAAAAAAAACAATTATTATGTGCTGATGGGATCAGTGTTGGGTTAATTTTTAATCCTCTGCTATTTGGGGGTTATTTAAAGTTCTTGCAAAGGATATTCAAGTGGAAAAAAATTCCATTACTAATAATATTATGTTTATGCAGAGCTTTTAGAAATTACAAGTAATGAGGAATTCATAAATGATACTCTTTTTTGGATATATTATGCCTTTAAACATTATAGAATAATCTAAACTGTTTAACATGCGTAAAATGCAATAATTATATCAACAATGTATATCATAATGTTAATTAAGCCTTAAATAGCTGAAGCGATATTAAATTAAAGGATTCATAGCCCAGGTTACATCACAGTTTCATTTTAATAACACACCTGAGAGTCATTAGGTTTTGTACCATCTCCTTTCCAAGATAATGGTCTATGCGGTAGATCTGCTCCTCCTTGAAAAGTGAGGCCAGGTGGCTGGACAGCTTTTCCGAGGTGGCTGAATCTCGACCAAATGGCTTTTCGATGATTACACGTGACCAGCCCCTGTACAAGTAAATTAGTTATGGTATTGCATAGCACCTTGATTAATTGTTATCCCTCTGTCTGGGAGGGGTCTAAATTAGTGAACCAAACAGAAAAGTTCAAGATAAAACCACCAGGTTCCAGTAGGTGAGCAATGAACAGCGTGTCAGGCTTAGGGTTGACCCGGCGGTTTAGCCACTTTGGAGTTTTACAGCTTAGAGTTGAGAAAGGTTTTAAAGAGTCGAAAAAGACTTTAAATAATGAAATTCGGCTCAGAACTGCCAAGTTTTCTTCTTAAGAGTCTAAAACCTTGAAAAAACATAGTGGAATAATGTATGGAAATATGTATGTGCATGTATGGAATAATATACCTAAAGTTTTTCAATAGCCTCGCACAATTTCATGAGACTGCAGTGTTCAAGTTTTATTTATTTTAAAAGTAAAGGTTTGATTTTTTTTTGCAAAATTTACTAAACAATTTAATAAGTCAAATAGTTCAATAGAGTAACACTAGGTGGTCGAGGTTAAGGGTAGCAACTTTGCAGTCTCAACTTTGCCTCGTTAAACACGAGAACTGTAGATTTTTAGTGCTGTAATGTTCGAGAGGCCCACCAAGAGGTAATACATTTACCCTGTTAGTCATAAAACAAGTGAGTTACTGATTACTTGAATTTTGTCTCTGTCATTTAAAGTTGCCATCAGTCACAATTTTAAACTTTATAATTTTCTTACTAGACTGAGATTAAACTATTTAAATTAATTTGATACTAATCTTGTTTTAGTTGGAGAAACCCAAACAGGTATATAGAAACGAGGGGTGGTTGTTTAAGAACAGTGCCTAAGGCAGGAAATATTCAAATCCGGCCCTGTGAAGGATACATTGTCTTGGGTGTGTACAATGCACATGGTCGCTGCACTTACTTTGAGGACATGCAGGTGTTGCGCAGGTGGACAGTGACTGTCTCAAACACGGAGGGAGGCAGGGCCAGGTAGAACACCCTGTGGGCCTTCCCTTGCCTTGGTTCATGCTTCTCCAAAGCTTGGTTAAGCAACTCAAAGTCTTTCCTGTCGTCATAGCCTCCTTGAAAGTAGTAATTCAATTTCCAGAACTCATCGTACCTATCCTTCTCCTCTGGCTTTACCTGAAAATAGATTGCAGTTAAGATTTATGTGAAAGGTAATAATTATTACAATGTTATACGCAATTTAGGTGACACTACGGATCTATGTAACCTTTACTGAGACAAGGAATGGTATAAAGCCTCATTGACCTTGCGAATGACATGTAGCTGTACAGTGGCCTTGCTATTACAGAATATGTCCCTTTCTATGTTGTGCACTTTGAATCTGTAGTCCATACTAGACACTTAAATTATTCATTGTCATAATAAAGGTTCAACTATTTTTGAAAAAAGGTAAATTTTGATAATGTGGTGCACTCAGAGATTTATTTACACCAAATTATCAAGAAAAATGTATAAAGATCAGTTAAATTGATACTAATACACACTTTTTACAACTTATTACTGCATAGAGTAAGACTAAGTGAATAGCAGAAAACCCCTTTTATATAACTGTATAATAGTTTCTTTTCTTAGACTGTCAGCTGGAAACTCTAACAAAGTAAAAACCCAATGAAGAAAAAAATCTTTTACACCTAGTTTAGCTAATTAAATTTTCCATGGATACTGGATTTTGCCATCTAGTGTGCCACAGTTACTCTGCCGATGGTCAGCAAGAGAGGGGGCACAAGGGGAGAATCCCCCAGAACCTGGTGCTCCCAACAGGCCCAGAATATAATCTTATTTTTACTGAGACGACTCTTAGATTTCTATACTTATTTATTTATATGTAGCTTTGTCTTGAATCGGCTTATTCAATTTTGGAAAATCTCCGTGTCTCCTATAGCATCTACATTACAGCCTGATTCCTCTCTGGCACCTTACGGCCAGCAAAAATGGCTGAATGTACTGGTAGACCAGTGAAATCTGGAATGTTTTATGCAATGGGGGAGGAAAATCAAAATAAATATGGGCACCCAAAATCACCCCCAGCCTGCCTACCAGCCTGTTCTCTCCTTGGGTGGGTGACCGGGCATTGTACACTTACGTGCATATAGGGATCACACCGTTTACGCAGCTCCTCAATAGTCAGCTTGGATCTGGCGTAACCGTAGAAGATGGTCTTGCTCGGCAGCAGCTTGTCTCGAAACAGATACCATAGTGTCGCGTATGTCTTCTTTTTGGCTAAATCACCCTGCAACAAATTTTACTTTCACGTAAGGAAATCAGAAAGTAAAGTAAATTTAGAACTATGTTAGTAAATGAACTATGTTAGTGTCTTAATAGTGAAACAATATTTAGTTTTCATTCAAGACTTTGGTGAAAGAAAGGTTCCACGTATATTTTAAAGCATTGCTAATTTAAATTTTCCTTCTGATATTTTACTTTTCTATTTATAAACTGTTATGTTAGCTCCTATATTATAAGTTGTTAGCTCCTATATTAAAGGTTATGTTAATTTACTTGTAAAAAACAACTTTTCAATGTTACAAATAAAGTTGTTGACTTTTCAAAAATTAGTATAAAACAAAATTAATATTTCCCAACAAATTTTCGGTATTGTAAAACTTTAAAAACTAAAGTTGTATTGAGGTTATATTATTTTGTGTGTTTGTTCCTTCCATTAATTAAGCAAACGGTTTTAAATGTTGTTTGTTTAACTATATTTAGATCCTCTATAACGTTGTAATGAGTCGTCCGCTTGCGTCTTATATGTAATACCAATGCCCAAAGTTTTGAAGCTATTGATACTCTAAAGTTTAAATTTTGTCTAAAATATTTGGACTATTTTGTCCTAACCTTTTCTAACTTGCAAAAAATGTATACTCCATTATTTTAAAGTTTGTATTAAGTAATTTTCTTATTTAAAATAAAACACAAAAACTAATTGGCAGCTGTAAGGATAAAAAATAAATATATGAGCTTTATGAATGTGACAATATGGCTTCAACTGTTTGTATTAACAGCAAATAATAATATACATTTAGGTCTACAATATTAGTTCTAAAATTATCCAGATTTAATTTTTGAAAACAAAATATAAAATCTAAATAGTAAAATCGGTTTATACTCATAAAGTTCGATTTCAAAATGATTGAAAATAAAACACACGGTACCAAATTGTGAGAATATGTCGATGGACAACAGCTAAGAGAGCTAAGAGGGGGATCAAGGCTGAAAGCGATGACAATGTAGCCTAAGGTTGTGCAAGTCACTGTAGGCCTCCTACGGGTGTGTGATTTGGAGAATGGCAGCTGAGCCGGACTGCCCGTGCACTAGATCTGTGAAGGACAATGCCTCACAAACCATAGCTCACACTCTCACCACTTCCCTTCAATTCAATCAATAGCTCCTGTAATGGCTGCAACATTATCTATTCTACTTCTAAGATAATGAAATTTCGCTCAATTAACTTGTTTGAAAGTAAAAACCTTATTTTTTAACGTGTTACCCTTTATCAGGGCCCTAGTTCAAATTATTTTTTTTAGGTAAGTTTTGTTCAAGGCTGACTGAAATAACTTAATGGTTGTAGTTGATAACCAGAAGTTCCTTATCTACAAGTGTTAATGATCATCAGCACTTGTTAATGAGTTGAATAAAAGGTTCTGCTAGATCTTGGTAGTAGTATAAAATCCTGGCCTTGACCTATTGTTCACTAACTTTTAAAACCATTACACTTGACAAAATAAGTTTATTTTTCATCCATCTTGTTATTAAATTTTGTAAATACACACTTTTACGTAAAGACCTTTCAAAGTCCTTTCAAAATAGTTTTTTATTGGTGTTATGTTATCTAAGTTAATTTGTTGTAACATATTTTTAAAGTTGATTTATGTTGAGCACCTACAATCGTTAGACATGTAAGGCCAGATAAAAAGCAGAGTTGCTGTAAAATATCCTATGAATTTGTTGTATGAATTGATGTGTTTCTCTACAAGAGGACTTATTTTATAAAATAGTCTGCTTCCTTTTATCAAATTGTAGACTGTTAAAATGTAATTTTAATCGCATTCTGTTTTGACATTGTTATTTTACTGGCAGCTACTAAGTTTAAAATGAAATGTAACGATGATTGTTGGAAATTTTATATTAATGTGAATGAATTTAATCTCACGCTTGAAAAAGCATAGCAACGGCTGTAGTTTTTGTTTAAATATTTTGTGTTTAATGTATAATCTAATTAATGAGTCCAGTAAAAAACCAGCTGCCTTGCTGACAATTTTTACAACTTACTCAGAGGTCGATAATAATATTATTATTAGGCTGAGTTACAATTTTTTAGCAATTTTGAATCAAAATCAACAACAAAGTAGATTACGAGTTGAACAAGTGTGTGTAGGACTGAGGATCTGTGACTGTGGACAGTGTCCGGAAAGTGGGTCAAAGCTGCGAGTGGTGCATGTACTTGTAGTTGTGAACTCACGGCCTCTGGACCAGACCACTTTCCAGCTCTCAACTCCAGTCCTGTCCAACCTGAGTAGCATTGCGTGTTACCGGCTCATTGTACTTGCAAAAAAAAAAAATTTCTGAAAAATTGCAAAGATATATTTTTAAATGTTTAAAATGTTTGGGATGTCAACAAAAGGGAAAACATTACCAGAATCCATACCTTGGATTCCATACTAATAACAATTCAAATTGCACTAAGGACAAAAAAATACAAACACTTTAAAATAATTGAAATTCTAGAAAAAAAAAATTGATGTACACGTTTTTAAATGCAGAAAAATCAAATTTCCTGTCACTCATAGACCTTTCCAACTCCACAAGTTAAATAACCAAAACCCTGCAACTTCATGTGCGAAAACTACTTAAACCCGAATCCCAGGGTCAAGGTAGCCGGGTAAACAGCATCAATTACCCGTGATTCACGACCAGTAAGCCTCGGAGGGATTAGTCAGTGCACTGCACCTGGGAAACCGATAATCAAGCAGTTCGGGCCGATAATGACGGACTCGGCTGCCGACACCTCATCATCCACCTCCATACGACCTTGGCACATCATTCCTCAGCCATTACACAATACTGCAATTTAAAGATTATTCGAAACTTGCAGATTTCTTTATTGAGCTGAGTGGTTTTATTCACTAGCTTGAAAGTTTATTTGTTTCTTCATACTTTCTTTGTCACTTTGGATGTTACACAGTTTTGTTGTTTATTGATATTTTATTAACTGTTAAATAATTACTAATGGTATATAAACTTTCTTAGTGATAACTTTTTTGTAATAAACTCAACTTCGATGGTTTATAGAATAGCCACCAAAGGAATTTGAGATATAGTTAAAAAAGAAACTAAATAGTTCAATCTAAAGATTTATTACAACCTTCGGTTAAAAGTCCTGTGTTTTGACAATTGGAATAATGAAACTGCATCAAGTTAAATTGTTATTACTTAGTGCAGTTTTATAGATTAACAAAACACCCATTAAGCAGGAGAAATAAGTGGGACTATGTAAAGTAAATGATGAAGTTGTGAAAATACTTTCTTTTTTTTAATTAAAACGGAGCTGTTCCAAACTTGTTAGTTACATTTTGTAGTCCCCCCTCCACTGGGTCAGCCTTGGTAGGGTCTGGTACTGACTGAGCTAGAGTACCCGGTGACCTCATTTGAATCATTCCTGCTCCAGGCAGAAGAGAAAGGAAGCTGTGTGAATAGGAAAGAAGGAAGGTAAGAGTGAGATCTGAGCATGCGTTGCACAAGCAGCTTCACCTGACCTCACAAAACTCACGAGGAAAAAATACACAAATCTGTTATATTTACTAACCTTTATCCTAAACTGCTTTTGGCCTTTAAATGAAGTTTTTTCTCCAATCTTTAATAAACTATAGTTTATTGGATATTGAATAGCTACTCATAGCGATTAAATAGAGTTTCTTGCTTTGAAACATATAATATTTGATTTCAATTCGAAACTGATGGAGACATCTGGTTAATAGTTAATAAAAATTAAAAACCACAAGGAAATAAACCCTAACATAAAAAACCTTTGTACATTGTAGGCTTTTTAGTTTCCTGTGATAAAATTTAAATGACACTGACAGGAGAGCGTATAAAATACAGGTCACACAAAAAACGATGTTTTATTAAATAATGAATATAAATCTTTACAGCAAAGTATATTACAATATTCTATCTTGAAAATATTTTGTTCATTAATTTATTTGTAGAAAACTTGTCAAATGAACAAAAGTAGTAATTAATGTAAACAAAATAGCTCAACATAAAATAAAAGACTTAAAAGATGTTCACAAAGTCTTGAGTGACTCGAGTTCTAAATAAATATTTTGGAGAAGGCCCACTTCTCAGAATGCGATATGTCCTTCAGTCTGTGTCTTCCTGTAATTGTACAATGTCGGACAATAGACAATAGACTGTGTAAGGTAAGTTTACCGACGAATCCAGACACCTCTTGACATTTGTGCACAAGTGTCAACACTTTCACTTTACAAGCTGTCTCAGTGCATAAAATAACATGTTAACTGGGCGACACTTGTGTCGCCCAGTGAAGGAATTATATCGCCCAGTGGCTGCAGGCTGTGCCGGTTATGTTTTGGTTCAGACATTGATTTTAAATGTATAGGGTTCAGATTTTAAGGAACAAGTAGTTTTTTTCATAATCAAGCTTTCCAAGTTAACAATTGACCTCATAAATTTGTATTATTATAAGGGTAATAAAGCAGTAAATCAGGTTAAAATTGTATTTAAAATGTGGGACAAACTTCTGTTATTGTACTACTCGTAATGTCTAGCCGCGGGGGTAGCATGATGTGGCACGGGTATAGAGCTAGTGTGTAGTGAGTGGTGTGTCCGTTGTGGGCAACCGTCTGCACGCGGTACACTAGACAAACTCTTCAGCTGATTTTCATGTTGCTACTTGAAATAATCCCTCCCTCCCTCCTTTAAAAATCAATAAATATCTAATTATTTCATACGTGTTTCCGAGTCACAAAAAACTATACTGTACATTAGTGAATTGGCTTATGGTTAGAGTATTTTTCAATAAAGAATATATTTTCTTATCAATATTTGTAGAGGTGGTGGGTTCTTGAATATATTTTGGATAATATATAATAATTTACATAAAAATTCTTAATTTTGAAATAAGTTAGGTTTCTTTCAATAAATTATATCATATAATTATCAATTATTATAACCATTTCTAAACCAAATTTTCCTAGTATTTAGTTTATTAATTTCTGTGGTACCCTTCATTATAATTATAGTAGTTATAATACGAAATTGTGACGTTAGCAGGACGGTGGTCTCAGGTAAATAAAAGATGTACCGTAGTTTGTTTGTCTTTCAGATTTTACTTGAACTGAGTGATTTGATTCTAGGCGTTAAAAACTTAAGTTATGAATATTCGAATTCAATTTTTTTTAAGTGATGTCTAATTTATGTACTAATTTATTTTTAGTGATATCTAAAAAATGTCTAATTTATCTTAAAATATGACTTAAAATCAGGATTTTAGGTCTCAAAAATACAAAACTTTCCGGGGGAGGTCCCCGAACCTTTCGCTGGGGGGTACTGTATTTCATATTTCATACCCCCCTCCTCCCCACGGTGGTTGTCGCCCTTAAAATATGCTCTGAGCTGTCTCAATTCTATAGATAGTAATTTAAAGTTAACAATCTATACGGTACATATTTTAAATGATTTCTAGACTATTTGTCTTTTGTGTTCATCAGTTGCGGAAAATTTGTGTCTAAAAAGTTAAAGTGTTAATAATTTTTAAGTAACACACCACTTTAAAAAAATATAAACAAGAATAACCGTACATTAAATATGAGATTGAATAGAAGATAAGTTATGAACACTGAAGGTGTAAAACATAGCTGACATGTAGCTACAAGCTCTACCGTGAATCTTAGATATATCATAATTCAGTGAGTACAGTTCATTAGGTATAGCATGGCCGGTGGCCTTGAGATTTCCTGCTGGCCGCTTATGGCCCTATAGCCCATCTCATCGGCCATGCTAAACCTGACGAACTGTACTGTAGTTTGATTTCAATTTTCCAAACCAGGGGAGCAATACAGGCCACATTACGGGTGAGTCAACACGAGTAGCTGGCTATCAACCCACAAGAAGATCGTTTGTGTTAATATTAACTTTCATGAAAATGTGCCAACAAATTTCACATAATCTTTAGCTTGGGTTGGTTGGAAACACATGAAATTGACATAATAGCTATTTGTATTTGAATGATTAAATTAAGTTTCATATACCTCCTTGTTTGAAATAACATAAACGGTTTCTGTTAATTAATGTATACAAAAATGCTGAATTGATGACTCCTTTTTATTTATTCCTTAAACAAGTGGTAGACTAGTAATAATGCCTACGACAAGTGCCATAACCGTTAAAACTTGTACAAAATACTTACGGAAGCACCGAATGTGACGAATACGTGTGGCAGATCCTTGTCAAAGTGGGATCCCTGACTGTCCAGGTTTGGGGAGCGAAGTGACTTTCGGATCATCTGCAGAGTCTCTTCTGTTCCTTCTGCAACATCAGAGTAAACAACATGTCAATCGTGAGCCAAAAGTCCAACTGACAATATTGGATCAAATGAAAAATCAACGGGCCTACACTAGCGAATCAACGAGCCAACAAATGACAATCAAAGATCCCACAAAACAACAATTATCATTCCTACGATAGTCAATCAACGGGTCCCACAGTCAGATATTTTTGATATACTGTAGTCCACTCACTTTGAAATGTTGCTGTTTGCACAAACAAGAAGCCACAAGTTTCAGTATCATACTATTTTTCTTTGTTTCATTCTGCTTTACATATTGTATGAACTTACATTTGTTTATTCTGTTTATATTATTAAATGTAATTATTATTATAAATATAATAATTTTTAAGAGATGGTAGACAGCTTAAAACACTTTTTCTACTGTGTTTTCAAATATTCTAACTAAAAAAACTACATAGACTCATTAAAATCAAATTTTCCTTTTAACTACACAAAGCAATTCTTCCTCAATAAGTGTAAATAAAGTTTAAAATGTGTTGTGGAAATATTTGAGTGTATAGAAACGAGGTAACGTAGAAAAAAAACTAGATTATGAGTAGTTTAGTAATAATGAGTAGGCAGCTTAATCAAAGAATAATAATAAAGCCCTCCTAAGGCTAACAAAAACTATAAGTTCAATAAAAAATAAAATTGAAAAAATTAATATATAAAATTATAAAAATAGATGTTAATTGTAAATGAGCCAAGAAACATGCATCGTGGATTTTATATGGTTAAAAACTGTTATATTTGGTAGAGTTCACCTAATTTATCAAACAATACAAAACACCTACACAAACTTCAAAAAAGAATAAAATTGAAATTAACATTGTATAAGTATACAAAATAGTACTTTAAGTGTGAAACAGGCAAAATAAATTTAAGGAAAATAAAGATACTATTAAATAATATATTTTATCCACGAATATAAATGAAGTTCATTAAACGTTTGCATGTCTTCATAATTTTACAATCCAGTTAATATCAATGTGTATAATTATTGTTACGGGTGGTTAAGTTCTTCAGGTGAGGTAATATAACTATTTTAATATGTACTATAAACTGAAAGGGAAAAAAGGTACTTTAAAAACTATAAAACATTATATTTCGGTTTGAACCATCTCCGCTATGTATTTTACTGAAGACGGTTCAAACCGAAATATAATGTTTTATAGTTTTTAAAGTACCTTTTTTACCTTTCAGTTTTTAGTGTGTCAGTCTATTGGCTTTTATTTACTTTTTTTCTATTTTAATATGTATAAATAAATCAACTAAATAATATAAATAAACAGAAAAACACAGTATTAACATATATATTATAATAATGAAACATTTAAGTGGACAATATACATGATATTTGTCATAAACATTCATACATTATCAAATGATAACGATTAACGTTCATGCATTTAACACATCGGTCTAGTGTTATTTAGATGTTTTGTTTTGACTTTGACTAGTAAATATTGGCATACTAATGGTACATTGTCCAAAGAAATGTCATTGGAATAACGTATGCAATGTTTTATTCAGACTGAATGAAATAAAAAATAACAATAATTAGTTGTAATGTTGAAAAGTAGATGTATTAAATTATCAGCTGGTGTGTATTTGTTAGGTTTTATTTGTAATTAGCTATTTTCAATAAAATTGCATACATAGCTTTTTGAGACACTCTGTATATACTAGAAAACATAGTGTCAGGACTTTATTTGTGTTGAACATGTTGTTTTGATTTACAGTTTTTAGTTGCTATATATACTTTTTATTTTTAAATGTCATGTATAACAATAAATACAATTCTTAACTCTGTCAATGTGGATATTAAACAAATAGGCAGTCCAAAAATCACCAATTTAATTTTTACTAGGTCCATTTCTTAAAGGTGTTAAACAAGTTGTGAATACAATCGAACTTTAATAATACTGAGAACTTCACCTTATCAAAGAAGAAGTAATAAATATTTTTTGAGTAGGGGAGATTTTACAATGTTAATCCAAGTCTATTAAAGATAAGACAACAACTTGAAGAAAATATTAAACTTTACAAAGAACTATTTGATTGAATAAATCAAGAAACCTCTCCTTACCACTAGACTCTTCCTTCGAAACATTTGAAGTGTCAGTGTCCATTGTGACAACGCGATGCAGCACACTACTCTCCAACGCGGATTTGTGAATTGTGTAGGAATCTAAATCTACAGATAGACTGACACGCTACTTCAAGGTTAATCAACTGATAGATAGAGAGAGTGCTTGACCTTGAACCAAAAACTGATACATGCATTACTTCATTAATCTTGTGGCTACCACAATGTAGGCTACTAATGGTGTAACTAGGGCTAGCTAATGTAGGGGGCTGTTTGGATGTAGGAGGTGAGCCTTAAAAAATTTAAATGAAAAACCATACATATTTCATTGTTTAAAATGTTTTTGAATCAGCAAGCAATACTTAAAGCTTTCTGTCAAAAATCTAGAACATTTTCAATTTATTATGTAGATTTATTATGTAGACCCAGTGTAGGACCATCTATTTGTAGAACCATTTTCAATTTGTTAAGTGAGATTAGAGTTAAAAATACAGTATTGAATATTGATGAAGTGATTTGCTAGCCTATTTTTATCTCTATCCAACACAAATACGACATTGATAGTTCAGATCAGATACTTATGAATAACAAGTTTAACAAAATATATCAAGATAAAGTTAAGGTACTTAATATAAATCACAATCAATAAACACATTTAAACTGCACTGGTATACTATAGACTCTATGCTTCTCAAAGACTACTACGCTTCCCTCTCCTCCTGGGTGTAATTGAAGGTTGTTAGAGATCATATTTTTCTTTACTTTGATGAGAAATTAGCTAAATGTACAGTACAGAAACATTTCAATCCATACATTTGCCTAGTTTATTCTCATCTTTCCCACTGAATAAGTTTGTATAGTGAAAATTTTAAAACTAATAAAAATAAAAAAAATTGCTTTGAGGATAATATATAACACGAAAAGTCACAGTCAGTAAAGTTAGTTTTCAGAACTTGACAGTTTATAGATTACATATCATTGAAAAATTATGCACGTCAAGAAATATGGAAACACAACTCAAGCCGAAATACAGCAACTACACAATACTGGAACCAATAGAGAAGCATTCCGGGAACTAAGATCCTAACAGTTATAATAGAAAAATCAGTGATGTTTACAACAAGACATCAACCACTGCAAGAAATATAGCTCAAATTCCCCACTGCAACACGAGAAATTACAACAAATATTGCTTTCCTGTCCAAATACAATCCTCAATGTTGAGTAGAATGTAATACCAGACACCCTGGAAAGAACTAACAGACAGCAGATTGGAAATCAACGAAAATGTGGCAATAATGGAGATCAGAGACTATTTCCTAGCCTATAGCCTAAGCTTATTTTGTTATCTTTTCTGTTATCAACTGATGACATTGCTAATATTAAAGATTATGTAAATCAAGATGTTTTGACATTAACTTTGATAAAAGAGTAAAAACACAATATAAGTTTTTTTTACTTTGTTCATGATTTTTAAACAATTGCTGTATACATTTCAATTATATATATATAATAAGTGATTTTAGGATAATACAGGGTGTTTCCTAGAAATCGTAAGTATTTCAAGACACAAAGTTTTAAATATTTACAAACTATCTATTTTGGTCCATATATGTTCTAGAGACGTTAAATTTCATGAAAATTTAAAGATATAATTATATAAATAGTTAAGAGATATCATTTAATATTCAATAGCAACAATTCAACTAAAACTGAATTTCAACTTCTATTATGTAACATCAACAGGTAAAATAATATTTGAAATTTGATTTGGTAAAGCATAAAATATACAATTGCAGAAAAATAGCATCACTTGATTGTTGATGCTATTTAAAAACATTGATCAATCAATCAATCAATCAACTCTTTATTGTCACAATACGTTCATATACATAGCTTTGCTATAAAACAGGTGACATTGTCAAAGTTTGGGGGAATAGATTAACATTTTTTTTAAACATACAAAATATGTAAAATAGTTGATAAATACGTAACAATACTTAAAACAATAGTAATGTAAAACAAATTTAAATTGATAATCTAAATATATACTATTTTAAAAGGGTACTTAGTTATATTTCCAGCATTGTTTTCATAATTTAATAATCAATATTTTCCAACCCATCCATTTTTTAAATTTAAATTACTCAAAGGTGTGTTTAATAAAACACTTAAAATAATGTTTAAAATACTCAATCTTATTTATTTTAATAAAACAATGATATTCTATTTATTTCACATCAGTGTTTTAAAAACTGTATACAATTAAATCCAATGATATAATAAGCGAATCAACTCCTAAAACATTCTGTATGTTGCACAGCCCTTTGAAACATTTTCTAGGTAACTTTTAAAATTGAACCATTGCTCATAACGTTTAAAATAAATAATTATAGACATGAAAAATACCACATCAAACTTAGATCAATAAGCATTTTTACACTAAAAACGGCAAGAAAATAATACTTACAAAAAATAACTTTATTGACAAATAATACAAACGCAAATAACTCCACCGGGAAAAAGCGTGAGACAAATCAAGCTGAAAGAAACGCTACAAGCAAACTACAGGCCGGAATGATAAGCAAGCGACTTTTGCAAATTTAATGACTTGCCAGATTCAAGGGCAGTGAACAATTAGCATGAATAGCCACTAGGTGGCTAGGTGCGGAGGTGTATTGTACCTGAGACTGCTGTGTGGCCTGTCTGGCGTAACTAGAGCTGTCCCTACCGGTGCTAGTGTGTACACCGTGCGTATCTACCGCACAACAAGTACGGTAGCTAATCTAATCTGTAGATAGCGAGTGCTCTGGTCTCTACAAACACAAAGGTGAACTGAGCTCAGTCAAGATACTTTACGGGGTGGAGGAGTCAAGGGGTGACCAGCAGTTGGGGGTTCACAAGCTTCAGTTTCACACTAGCCAGATTTTTGAAAACAATATTTACATATAAAAAGAAGACTTCTGTCATTTTTGGCAATTTAAAGCTGCCACATAAGGATATTTAAAATCAAATATCATCATTTTGACTTTTTGTAACATTAAAGTTATTTTAACAAGCAACAATTTAATATACTTGTAATAAACATCAGCCCATAATATAAAATAACTAAGAGGCGGCCGGATGGAGCCTCTACTCCAGATAGAAAATTTAATAAGAGACAATTTGCTAGCCATGTTTTAAATATATTAACAAACTAAAATGGGAAACGTATTTCTATAGAAGCATATTGGCACTAATACTGCTGCATACAAAAAAAAACATGTAAAACTTTCTGGCAAAACAAAATATTTATTACAGAAATTTGAACCCTCTGAGACAATAAAAAAAACTATTGAAATAAATTTATTTTAATTTCTTTCAACAGGTTTTGTTAAATGTGTTTTATTCTTTTTGTAAAAATAATTTTATTTTTTACACTTACTGTGTTTGTGAGAATTACGTCTATAACTAAAAACAACCAAACCAACTAAATACATATTGAACATAGATTTAATCACACTAGTCAAGCTTTCTTAAAACCATTTCGAGGTAAGGATTTCTACTAAAGAAACACAATTTCCAGAGGCCTATGACTGCTAAAATGGTTACTTATCAAAGAAAAAAATTTGTACTACACTAAATATTTACGTATATGGATACATAGAAACAGTAAACTGGCAGGTGTTGTAAAAACTTACAAGTTGTAAAAATACTTGCAACGCACAGACACATTGTCCCATATCTACTTACAACGTGCCGTGAGCTGAGGCCGGAGATGTGCTGAATGTACAAGTTTGGAAACAATACTGCCGTGTGATATGATATGTTACACCGTATATGCTATACCCTAGCCCAAGGCAAACGAGCGCCGAGAGACCGGCGGCTGAGTGCTGCCGCGGTGTCACTTCCTGAGTCAATCAACCGCACGACAGAGTAGGGCCAAACTGGTTCCTCAAAATCAGTAGCATTTTAAGAGCTGTTTTGGAAGTACATATCGTTTAGTAACCTAGAACACCTCAATGTTAGCCCTAGAAAAAGAAGTATTTCTATTGTCTAAAAGCAAAACTAATCATGCTACTTGTTTATTTTAATATGTAATGGTGTTATTCCCTAAACTACTATTTTTTAACTCAAGCTTATAATCACATTACTACTATTGGAGCAAGCATTGATCCAACAGTAATTTTGGTAGGGATTACAAAATTAGTATTTATTTATATTGTAACCTAATGTACTTAAAAATATAGGATCTGATTTATCATATTCCTGATACATTGCAAACTGTTTCCCTACCAACTCATATACACATTACGTATTCAATGGTAATTAGTTTTAACAACATGAAAAAGGGTTATTTGAATTTTTTCAAAGTATCAAATGCGTAACTAAAATATTAATTTTAGAGGTGTTTTTAAATTCCCTTAGATAAAAGGGCAGCCTGAAATGTGTATGAATGTGTATAAAGGGCTACCAACACGTTTGTTTCTTAAATGTCACAAAAATAATTGGAACTTGGTTTTTAGGTGCTAAAACTTTTAAAATGATAAGATACCATAGCCTCTGATAGTATAGAAAACTTTCCATTCTTTTATTAGATTTAAAACGAAAGAGGCAATTTTTCAACACAAACAAATCTTTTAGAGTACACATGTAATTTGAAAGCCCTTAGCACCCTAAAACTATTTAGCAATATTTTTTTCTGTGCTAATATCAATACACTTTATTACACCATTTTGTGTAGGAACATCATGCCACACGATTGGGCCAACGTTTTAAAATATTCAATGTAATCCTGACAACCCCTTTTAAAGGTAGGGACAGAGCCTGTTGAAAAGTATGTACCATCAGCCTTACTAAAAAGTACTTTTAATTATCTTGCTAAAAATAGCCAATTAATTATCCAAATTTATTTAAAAATCTAGTTAAAAATGTGAAAACGTTAAGGAAGTAAACGTCACAGGCGGTACTTGAATTCACTTAAGTTTTAAATCTTGTTGTTCCATTTATGTCATAAATTAACTACTTTAACAAAAATGGAAATTTTTATTTAGGAACGAATAAAAATAAAACTAAATAACACAAACAGACATAACATGAGTAACACAAATAAGAAATCAATTAGTATTTACGTAAACTCAGATACTATGATACAGTTATCAAATCAGCATGCCTAAATGCAGCAGAAATCTTAGTTCTCAGTAGAAAGATGGAGTTAGCCACTTAACAACAAAAACATAGACGTCAGTAATAATAAAGGAGTACACAGACATACATTCAAAATTTAAGAAACGAAGAATGAAATTCTACAGTTATATAAAAAGAAGCCTTCTGCACTAACAAAGAATATTTTATAACTTTATGAAACTAGAAGTAAGGCAAAAGTAGAAACAATCAAATGGACTGACACAGTTAAGAAGATTTAAAAGAAGCAGGTATCACTCAAACGGAGATTTACGATAGAAACACGACAAAAGACTTTGATTGGAAAGTTAGTCAGAGGGGAGTTAGCCTATGACACAATCCTACTTCTGACCAGAAATAGTGCGGACAAAATGAATACAGAGTCTTGCATTGCATTGAATGCATCATGTCAACAACCTGGCTGAAGTCCTATACCTGACGTATCACTGGCCAATGGAACAAAATATATGGAAGTTAAGCTATCCTTTCTTTCGGTGAATTTAAACAACACAAGTCTGATTTGTACCTCTGAACTACCGTATGCCCAACCAATCAGTCTCTTAACTGTCTCCATAATTATGTACAGCTTTGCTAAACAAATTATACCAATTTCTAGTTGCCCCGTACTACAGAGATTTTCACTCTAGCCAAGCGTGAGTTGAGGCAAAAATGTCATGAAAAAGAGTTTTTCCTGTAATTATTGTCAGCTAGCTTCAAAGATGTATATGAATATGAATGTTAAGAAGTTGTTGGTTTTAAAATAAGGTTTGCAATAGTCTTGTTTGTGAAGGCATTTATTGTTCTTATAAAAGTATCTTATATTATAAATATTTTATCTAGATGGTGTTGTGATGTCGGGTTTGATTCTCGGGTGCAGTGATAACTTTTCACGATGGCCACTCCCCGTGGTTCGGAAGTCAAGCTAAGCCGTTGGTCTATTCCATTGGTCGTTGAGCTATTTATCAATGACCTAATCTTGGAAAGAGTCGGCCCTAGTTTGTAACAAGACTACACCTCATCATCCATTAAATCACTCATCACACTCACCATCATTCCATATTCACCTTAAAAAACCCTCTAAGAGTAGTCGGTCTCAAAGCTAAAGTATTTAACAAAAAAAGACTCCCAGAGATAAGTGTGTGGTAGGCCGGCTACTAAAGGAGGAGATAAGTGTGAGGTAGGCCGGCCACTTTGCCTTGTGCCTTTGCCTGAAATCTTTTTACTCTTTTCAGTCCATAGAGTTCAGAAGAAAGCTTATTATTAGGTTTTCTACAAGGTTTTTTTTAAATAAAAAAGAATCTGGGACACCATTGGGTCCGCAGAGGACCAATGTCCTGCATTAGGTACAGGGCACAAATAAACACTGCGTCATGTAGACAACTGTCAAACTAAAAAGCAGGATAAATTAAAAAAAGAGAGCTGGTGGAAAGATCTGTGACCATTCAAGTTCTCGGATGTTGTCAATGTAGGCAGACAAAACAAAATCACTGTAGAACGGTCGTCCTCCGTGAAGGCTCTTGAGTGATAACCTAATACCCTCTAGATTATGAAGGCTGCAGTATGATATGCGTATGCAGAGTGTGATCAAAACTTACCCAAAGGCGTGGATACCCTTACCCTTGGCTTTCAAATGTTACATTGGATTCTCAGAAGCAAAATCTTGGAACAGCGACATAGTTGGGCGTTCTCAAGTTCAGCTTTGTGCAATCTTAGTCGAATGCCTATATTGTTTATTCTATGTACACTTGTTATTTAAAAGTGTTTTCAATATAGATTTAATTACGTTGGAGTTGAACTCACATGTATTCAAGCTATATACAAAGCGTTTGGAGTGTTTGCCGCAAAAAAGGGGGAGAGGAATAATCCCCATTTTAAATATACGCCATGAAATATATCATACACGCACAATGTGGAGCTTAAGCGTGGGTCTCTCTAAACATACTAATCACAAGAAAGGATAACAACTACAAAATTATAAGAAGACCCAGCTAGAATTAAAACTGTTGCGCCAACTCATAAGCGTAGGTCTAACTATTGCACTATCTCTCTTCGATTGGTATCCGCCAATCGTTGCTCACTCCCTCCCGTGTGCCCTGCCGTCCGATATGACTATTGACTCTGGGTGAAATTTGATCACACTCTGAGGACGCATGTCATACTTCAGCCGTTTATAAAGGCTCTGATCAAGTTTTTCAAGAATAGAGTCAACACTAGAATAGAAATTGAATTAATTAAAATAGCTTATCGACGATGGAGTATTGTTTACAAAAAAGAGCCTGAGATGTAATTAAATTATATTTACAAGTAACAGTTAGAACTATTCTCAGTTAACATTGGGCCTAGGCTGGAAAAGAAAATAAGATATTATACTGACTTACGTCTTTTTAATGGTGCCATCTTCGTCAGATTAAAAAAATAAATAAAGTAAAGGCTTTATTGTACACAAATTTTAACTTCAATCAGAATAAATTGAAAGTCTAAGATTAAACCGTACGATTTTACTCCACGACTTCGTAAGAGAGAGGTGTACCAACACAAGTGACAACATAGGTTTGTTTTTTGAATGTTCCACTTTGACAGGAGAGAAGCAGAAAAACTAAACGTCAAAGGGAAAGAAATCTCTGCTGTTACAATATGAATAGTCGTTGGTTGGACGATACTAAGCAGAATGCGGTAGATCGAAACTGATATTAATTATGTGACAATTTAAAGAAAAAGTTAAGTTTTAAATTACAAAATATTTTACAACTAGACAAATTTATTTACATTACTTTATTAAAAATTTTACTTAAATTACCTTCACCTTCGTCGTTGACCTCAGCCATTGATTTTAAATGTACAGTATATTTAAAGTCAATGCCTCAGCTGAGAATAGAGTACATCAAATGTAGAAATTTCAGCATTGTACAGAACCTGTTAGTTATGTAATACTAAAATTTGACATTCAAAATATTTTTAATTGTAGTTATATTCATTCACGCACACCTACGTTGCCATAGCGAAGGGTTATAAACATCGACTTTACTTCTAAAGTATGACTGTTGTTTCTTTAGCTCTAAAACTTTAGGCATATAAATTAAGGTTTTGAGTTGTCCAAAAGAAATATTACTTTGCTTCTACAAAGTTGTTGCAATAAATAATACAATACTAGCTCAAGGTGTTCTTAAACTCCGACCAGGAAACTCGGAATATATTTTCCACGTTCCTCTTCAGCTAGATCAAATGCAACGTTTGCATCAGTGTCAATTGGCAGGGACAGGACACCACAGGAACAGAAGTAACCAAAATCCTTCAAAGAAGAACTGACGCAAAGATAACTTGAGGGTGAAAATAACTTAACAATTAAATTCAAGAACATCATTCCGTCTAGTGTAAGAATCGAAAAACGACTAGTTTGCATGGTACTATCAAAATGTCAACGGTCTCAGCAGAAGTAAGCTTAACACCCTCACATGAACTGTGGCAGTATGTCCCTACGTTATCATTTCTTTTACTGAAACCAACCTAACCCCTGATATATACGACAATGAGCTTGGATTATCAGAGTATACTATTTAGTATTTTCAGATATGATAGGACTGATTCCACTAGTAACAAATCTAGTGGTGGTGGAGTATTGATTGCTATTAAAAACCACATTCCATGTCAACAAATTACATCTACTGTAAACGGGATTGAATGTCTGTTTGTACTCCTTAAGTTGTCCTCATTTTCAATTCTCGTGGGAAATGTATATATACCTCCAGGCCAGCCAACTTCCATTTATTCCACACTTTGTGATGTCATTGATGAGATCATGGCCTGGTCAAATATCCTACTTCATCTTTTATCGTGGGAGATTTCAATTTATCGGATACCGACTGGACCGATTCTGATTCTTTGAGACCAACGATTTCTTCCCGTTACATCTCGGACACCCTCTCATCACACGGACTCACCCAAGTCAGCAAAATATTAAATCACAGGAGGGTTTCCCTTGACTTGGTTTTCTCCTCTGACCGACGAAGTCTTGAGGTGAGGACTGCGGAGGACCTGTTGCTGCTCGAAGGTCTTTTCTCTCTCTCTAATAAATGATGTCTTAAGAACATGTAGTGTTTAGATGAGCCTGAGTAAATCCATTATAAGAATTATCACAATATGACATGGCGCAGTTTTAATATTTTAAATCAGTTCAGTGATAATTGTAGTTCATTTTAATAAGTGAAAGTAGTTAGCCATGGCTCCAGAAAAAGAAGAAAGTAAGGTTGCAGTTGGACAACCTAGACCTATTCAGTATAGTGCCAGTAGTGTGAAGCCTCCTTCAGAATTATCATGGACAGGTAATATGGGAGAAAATTGGAAATTTTTCAAACAAAGATTTGAAATTTACTTAATTGCGAGTAGATGTGCTTCGGAAGAAAGTGAATTCCGTATAGCTTTACTTCTGAATGCAATAGGAGATAGGGCTTTAAAAATCTTCAACAATTTTTCTTATGACCACGAGGAAAAGAAGGATGATTTCAAAGTAATCCTTAAAAAGTTTGATAGCTATTTCTTGCCTGAAGTAAATGAGACTTATGAAAGACACTCTTTTTTTCTTAGAGAACAAGGACTAGATGAAACAATCGATCAGTACGTTACTGAATTGAGGGATTTGAGCAGCTCGTGTAACTTTGGCACATTGACGGATAACCTAATACGTGATCGTATTATTTTGGGGATCAGAGACAGGTCAATTAAAGATAGGCTACTCAGAATAAAAGATCTTGATCTTAATAAAGCCTTGGAAGTGTGTCGTGCGGCAGAACGGACTAAATCCCAGTTGGCCGATATTTGTCCTCAAAGTTCCGAAGAAGCAGTGCTTAAAGTCAATAAGAACAGTTCCGGTAAATACAACAAGCCATTGTGTAGTAATGATCCCGGAGGATCATCGTCTAATTTCAAAGCAAAGAATTGGTCCAAACATAGGTCGTCGGAGCCTCAAAAACTTTGTAGCAGGTGCGGTTACAGTCACGCCCGGTTCAAGTGTCCAGCCTTTGGGAAACGTTGTAACATTTGTAAGAAGCCCAACCATTTCGCCTCACAGTGTAAAAATAAAGGTAAAAAAGTCAATGTTGTTGAAGAAGGTGAATTCTTTGTTGGTGGTGTGAACAGTGTTACCCAAAGTAAGTCAAATGATTGGTGTGTTGGTATTGAAATCAATTCTAAGTTAATTTCTTTTAAGTTAGATACAGGTGCACAGGTAAATTGTTTAAATGTGCAAACTCTGAAGGAAATTGGGCATGATCCACACAATCTAATGTGTACAAAGAGTAAGTTAACTACATACACAAATGAAAAGATCAATGTACTAGGAAGTTGTAACTTAAGCTGTACCTATAAGGGTAAAGGGTACATTCTTAACTTTCATGTTGTGAATTCTGATTCTTGTTGCATTCTAGGTTTAGATGCATGCCAAAAACTTGATCTCATAAGAAAAGTCGCAACTTGTTTAGAAGTTAAGCCTAGTCTAGAAAAAGGTGGTTCAAAAAACATTCTAGATGAGTATCCCGATGTAACTCAGGGTATTGGTTGTCTAAAGGGTGAGCATGAAATTAAGCTGAAGGAAAATTATTTTCCTAAAATTCATGCACCAAGAAAAATTCCATTCAAAATCAAGCCTCTTTTAAAAAGTAAACTCGATGAGTTGGAAGCCACGCAAATTATTGCTAAGGTTGAACATCCTACTGAGTGGGTAAACTCTTTGGTACTAGTACATAAGAATGACAATGACATTAGGCTATGTATGGACCCTAAGGAATTAAATGTAGCAATAATGCGCCCCCACTTTCAGTTGCCTACTTTTGATGACATTACTAGTAAGTTAGCTGGTTCTAAGGTGTTTAGTACTCTAGATACTAAGTGTGCAAATCAAATTGACAGACAAAAGTAGTGATTTGTGTACTTTCAACACTCCTTTCGGGAGGTACAAGTTTTTGAGATTGCCTTATGGACTATGTTCATGGACTATGTTCAATCAATAAAAATAAAATTAAAATTAAGAATATAAATCACTTAATTAATGTATTTGAACAGCATTTAACATTATAGAACTTTCGTTATATCGAAATGTTTGTATTACCACAGAGTGCCGCACGCACGCACCGTGTCTGCACGTCTCCCGATTGTAAAATAGTCCCAACTTTAAAGCCACTTTTAAATAAGTTCCGCACCCCAAAATCCATTTTTATATGTTGACTTGGCTAATGCATTGTTTGTTAATTTTGGCTCAATAAAATGATTTCTGATTACGGGTAGTAGTATACAAACAACGCGGCAGATGCAAAATGTTTCTAAAATGGATAGTACGCGTGGACTCAAGACAGTAGAGTCCACATCCCTTTACAAATCATACGGCACTAACCAGCCAATCACAGCGCGCCTAGTGCTTCTTCAACCCGAACACCAATGCATTGACTTTAAATGTACATTTAAAATCAATGACCAATGTATGCTGGGACTCCGTCCATTTCCCAGTAGTTTCATCTCCCGCCGCTTCAAGAAAAAGCGCCACTGTCCAGTGAACTGATGAAAAGTCATATTTTTATAATAATAATTCCTAACCTCACTTTTCAGTTCACGCGCCGGGTAGTTGGTACTTGTTGCAGGTGTTGTGCTATACATAATGTTTAATAGTTTTCGTAAATTCGTACAGTGTTGTGATTTGTTTTAATGTGTAGTTTTTATATTAGTTATCCAGGCTGTGCTTCTAGAGGTAATACAGTGAAATGTTAAATACAGTCAAAAAAATACACAACAAATACGCAAGTGGTGTTGTTTATTACTTGATTCTTTCTTTACTGAGCTATATTAACACATTCTGATATCATACTGTGAAGGGTGAAGCTTGAAAATGTTAAAACTGTTTATCTTTATACTAAAATAGGTAAAGCAGTTCTTCAAAGACCAATAATTCAAAGGTAACATGTCCTTAAAAACGTGTTTTGAAAGGTTAAATTTCAAATTTTTTTCCCGGGGAGAACCCCCGGACCCCCTTCTTTGGGGGGTATTCCAGAACCCCGGTAGTCCCCGCCCAAATCACGCCTTGAGTCCTCCTGTACTTTTAACCAACCAGCCGCTACTGGCTGCCGGTGAGACGAAGAGTCTGCAACATCATCTTCCTACAAAAACTCGTAAATGGAATCATTAATTGTCCTGAACTCTTGAACATTATAGACCTTACCATACCCAGGGGCACCAGATCCAGAACAATTCTCACAAGGAGGTTCCAGCCGACCAACTACACTCGTAACCACGGAATCTCCAGACTTCTGAGAACCAGCGAAGACGTCTACTCTCGGCTGGACTTCTTCGGACCATCGCCAGCATCCTTCAACCCAGACGTCCAGAGACTACTCCTCTGAAGCTCCTTGCCCTAAGTGATTGTGCAGTGTTTTGTTGGTGGCGCCTTTAAAGGGTCACATCCTCTTGTGTGGAGGGAGAAATGTTTCGACCAGGCGACTCGTCCTTAGATCTCATCAGTTCAGTGTCATTGTAATATTATATCGTCATACGAGTATTTATTGTAGTCATTATTGCCACTCATATATTATCTCATTGTTACTTTTATCTTTGTTAACCCTTCAAATTCATTATACAAATCATTACTGTTATCTATTTCTTAGTCTATTTATTATTATAGTATAACGTATTTCATGTCTAGTTTCCAAGAACTTCAATTGACATTGTATATAATCATCAGCATGCTATTTAATTATTGTAAACCTTATAAATATTGTAACTTGATGCATGTATCTATGTAATTATTAATGTAAAAATGGTGTTCACCGTTGGAAATAAATAAATAAATTATATTTTATTAAAACCGGCAATTTGAACTTATTTCAGACCTTGGTTTAGTAACTATGTATTTTGTACTTAATTTGGGTAACCAGAACTACTTAATATACTATTAACCCAACGTCAGAGCCATACATTTTTTGCTATCAACAAGTCAGTTGGCAGATCTATCCGTTGATGACAAATGATGAACAGAACAATTCAGTAGACGTCTAAAAGACTAAAATCTTTAACAGCTTATTATTTTAAGTTTGATAGCATAAATGCATCTTCGTTATTATTAGTATACAAGGAAATTAGGCATGCAGAGTCTTTAGTTGAAACTAACATATACAATGACTATCTTGTCCAAGAAAAAACAAGGAAAATCTGAGGTAGAGCCCTCCGAAACTACACCTCATCACAATGGACCTCATACCCACGGAATTGCTTTAGGATCCATTGCAAGCCATTCTCAGGTAACAACATGTTCTAACAATAATAATATGTATGTTATTTATCTTTCTTGAAACACTATCATATTGTCATCAAGGTACGGTGTTAGAGTAATTTCTAAACTAATATCTCCTATAGCTTCCTTTTACAAACCCATTAGGCCTTTGCCTGCCTGACCAACAGTTTTTCACTCAACCCTGTGTCTCTTGCTTCACAAAATATTTCATTCGTTAGCTACCACCATTCAAAGAAATAGTCTGTATATGCAGCCTACAACCGCCTATTTGAAGCGCTCTTGTTCCTATCCACAGACTGACACCGCATATTTGTGGTGCTTAGGCTCATCCAAATGGGTAAAATTCCAGTATAGTGACTTTTGACGTTTTAGCACTTTTCTAAGTTCAAACCTTCCCAAAAGGCCAAACAATGTTTTAATCTCGAGAAAGTTGCGGAAACTATTAAAAACAATGTTATCACACACAAAAAATGAACTAACCTAACCTAGCTTCACGATAATACCTTATTCAGCCTTTAGGTTAATTTGAAGTGGGTGACAGAAACTGTCATCTGCTACAGAGTGCCGTGCGCACTGTGTTCGCGTGTCTTCCGCTCGTAAAATAGTCCCAACTTTAAAGCAACTATTAAATATGTTTAACATAAAAATAAACTAACCTAACTTAACCTAACCTAACCTAACCTAACCTAACAACCTAACCTAACCTAACCTAACCTAACTTAATCCAACCTAACCTTACGATAATAACTTATTCACCTTTAAGTTAATTTGAAGTGGGTGACAGAGACTGTCGTCTGCCACAGAGTGCCGCACGTACCGTGTCTGCACGTCTCCCGATTGTAAAATAGTCCCAACTTTAAAGCCACTTTTAAATAAGTTCCGCACCCCAAAATCCATTTTTATATGTTTGGGAGCCTCCTTCATATCGTGTAAAATCAGTTTTAGCTCATGAGATTAAAGTCACTATACTAAAATAATACCTCGAAATGGACTGCCACAATGCAGTGGTGTTCTCATTTTACTTTTTGACATGCTCCTCTTTGATGGTCTATTTTAGAGGCTCACTTTGTTAATCGTGGGCTACGGGAATGCCTGCCGCATTAGCAGTAGCGTAACTAAACCATGGAGCCCGTCAGCTGACAGGGTTTGCCCCCCCCCCTTAGCATACGAACTAACATAAATCAAACTAGCGTAGGCCTACTGTAACTACTGCAGTATAACCCGAGGAAAATAAAGCTAATTTTAAGTTTGTCATGCGTTAAAATATAGTTAAGTGATATTGTTATTTGTTTTTCTATAGTACAGTAGATCCTCGATAGAACGGACTAATGTGGTAGAAGGATACCAATAAGCATATCTTGGTGCATTAGGATAGATAAAAATAGACTCAAGATGACGTAATTTGAGGTTCAGATCGATTACTGACGTGTTTGGCTGAGGCACACACCTTAAAAACACTCAATGTCGTAGGCAGTACTCACACTGTAGGTCTTACAAAATAAAAACATGTTTTTCATTTATTTAAATTTTAACTTTTTTTTACCGAGGGGTGGTCCGGACCATCCCGAATCCGGTCGAGCCAGGTCTGTTTGAGCGAGCGTCTACTGTATATTATATAAAACTAAAAGTTACAGATGATTTCTGAGTTTGGTTAGCTGTTGTAAAAAAAAACACTTATCTTGGGAAGTTTTAAAACTTTTTCAGTGTTGGTTTTTTTTTTTGAGCACCACTTAGTTTCCCAAACATATTAAATTAGAACGCTACAGCTACAGTAACATAACTGCGACGACACTGACCACTATTGGTTGGTGGTAGAATTGCCTGCTGCGCCTGCCCGCACAGCGGGGGTGTTATTTATGCCACTGCGCATTAGTGTTATAGTGTAGCGCTTGGACTACGAGTTGAATAACTTCTGATGTCACAAGCTAGTTGGCTACACTTAGGGTCGTATGTAATGCATTTTAAATTATAATTACTGTACATTGTCCAGGTATAGTATTCAATAAATATAATTACTCATAGCCTTGATAAATTGATATAAATTGCTTCTGTTACAAGATGTACTTTGATTGTGAAATATACTGGTTGAACCGTTATTTTTACAATATTGATCAGGTGTCGCGCAAGAGAAAACAAATAGGAAGTGTACAAAAAAAATTAGAAACAATTTTTCAGTATAAAATTTTAATACATTGAACCATATTGACCCGTACAATCAACGTATTAAGGAGGAAGTACAAATGTGAAGTTCTTCTTTTGACACATAATATAAGACTAATATTCTGAACTTCCTAACAAATCTAACCTCTTTGTTGGCAACTAGGAAACGGAAAATGGAAATACATATGTCTAGATTAAAATGTGAGATACTTGTAGCAGACCCATACTGGAATCAATAGGCTTTGAAATTGTAGCTTTTGCAAGACCTACTACTCCTTTTAAGTTTTTAGATGTACCAAAGTTGGAAGGTAGGTGATTTCTGACTAGTCAAGAACAAGGCCTTGAGAGAGAGAGAGAGAGAGAATGAATGAAATTGTCCTCCAGGACAGGCCCCAAATTATACAAACATTTACAAATCAGTTGTGGTTTAAAATTAAATCTTCTTTTTTATAAAATAAACTAAACTTATTTCTAATGTTTATACTATTTACATAGGTTTCTAGAGAGAGAGAGAGAGAGAAGCTTTATTTACAATCGTAGATATCAAAATGGTGTCACATAATAAAAAAACAAGTTAGAGGTAATAAGATAGAAACAGTCTTTGCTTGCTTTACATCACCAGCTGGCACTCGAGTCTAGGAATTCGTCCACACTGTAGAAGGGGCGATCCAGCAGCCACTCAGCGATTCTCAGCTTCATCCTTCCAGGTGTCGTTGTTTTAATGTCTCTGGGCAACACATTGAACAGCTTTGCTCCAATGTATGAGGGCTTTTTCTCAAACCACTTACTGTGGTGAAGTGGTAAGTTAAAATCTTGCACGTGACGAGTCTGATATTGGTGAACGTTGTCATTCCGTGGGGGGCCTTTTTGACAGGAGTAGGTAATGACTTCTAACAGGACAGGATGTAGATGTTCGCCACCGTGAGGATTTTCCACTGCTTGAAGGCTTCCCTGCAGCTTTCTCTCGAATCCAGGCCGGCCATTATTCTCAAGGCGTTCTTCTGAAGGATGAGGACGCGGTTCATATTCTGACGAGACTCCAAAGCTGGACTCCATACCTTAGATGACTTTCAAAAAGGGAGTGATAAGTCATTTTAACCGCTTCTTCTGTGCTAATGAACTTTACTCGCCGAAGAGCAAAAGTAGCGCTACTAAGTTTTTTACACAGTTCATCTAGGTGGGTTTCCCAAGAGAGTTATTATAGTGCTCTTGAAAATTCATGGAGATATCACCATAGTCAAATTAGTTCCTAGCTATCGCAAGATCTGTTTTGTTGTAGATAAATGAGAGGGGCCGGGATGATCGACTCAGTTCACCGCACAGTTGGCCTCGCGAGGAGAAGCGTGCATCTCACGACAACCTGGACGGCGGAGGCCCTAGTCACAGTAAGCGACGACACCGTGCCAGTCCGCACCGGTAAGTTGTCCATTGAATAAATAAGTTTATTGCATGAACATTTTTGGCATGGAATGTATGGGGATAGCCTCCTTAAAGGGCAACTTCCTTAGAAAAGGTACAGTTTGTCTTATTAGGACTACAAAGTCCACTCTACCACTCAACCTCGACCTTTACCTAGCATCACCCTATTTGTCACATTACAAATGTAAGTGGTGAATGCGGGGATTGAACCCGTGCCACCGGAGTGATGAGCTCCGGAGTCGCGTGCGATACCAATCCGCCACGGATCCGCCCAATTAAGTTGGTGGTAAGATAGGTGGAGGTAGATTACTCCATAATACACTGTCAACAGTACCTAAGTCCGGTAGTACTCATACAGTTTCCTCAAAACATAAATGTCTAAATATATTTATAACCAGGCCTGGCGACAACCAATGGACACAAGACTCATCAACTAATGCTGGGCCATGACTAGGGCTTCCAAACCTGGATCTTGGACCGATTATGGGTGTAAACAATCCCAGGATGGATATTGTCAGTTGTTGAGATTTTCGGGACAGTTATTAATACAAGAATTTTGTTATCAGGAGTAAAGTGCCATTTTTGTAATGTGTCTTCAAAACCATTACTTCGTTCACAATTTACTTGTAGGTTAACAATCCAAAACTTACCGAAATGTGATACATTTATTCTAAATGTTTTGACACTATTATAAATATTCTATATTGATTCAAGAAGACGTTGACAAAGCATAGCTTTCAATCTCTAGGTGTTACTAAGTGTTCAAGTTCAAGTTCCTGATAGTGGCAAATATTCACCAACTTAATAAATGTTAGTCTGAGAGTTCATAATAGCGGCAGAGAGCAATTTAGTAAAAAGAAGAAACGGACTTTTCCTGCCACTTCTGGAGAAAAACTACTCCTAACATTTTTATTAGGTGTTTACCTAATTGTGTTTTTACCTAAAGTGTTTTTTCCTATAGTTTTTTTTTTATGTTAAGGACTAGCATGTAGTTTATTCCGTATTAGCGTCTCCTCATTTTACTTTTTTCTCTTTCTAATTTGTGATTGACAGGCTATCAATTTCTTAAGATGTGGCGTATTTTTACTTACCTACTTGAATACTTGATGTCTTCATCGGAAACTGGATGATTCCAGCATGGATGGTGTCAATTGGCCCTCTTCACTAGACTCTAAGTCTTAAGTGATTCACTAAGATCTTGCACTCCTCCGGCCTTGCTTTGAACACACTTTTCAACTTATTAACTTCCATTGAAACCGCTGTCAACTGGTCAGCCACCTCTCTATCTCTCTTTTCTACTTCCTCCATCCTTTTAGCCAGACCTTGCATGGTGGATGAACTGTTCTAAACACTAGCCAATAAAATGTGTAAAATTGATGATGATTCCTCATTTTCCTTTGACATACCTACTTTCATGTCCAAAAGGTCTATAACCATGGGTCTACAAGTCTGACTGCACCATGTCACACAGTCAGCAATTTTATTGAGGCATTCATACTGGTCTTTTGGGAGCTTTGCACATTCTAGGTCGTACCATGATTTACAAGGGCCTTCACAAAAACAGCTTCACTATCAGGGACTATAACCTTGCATTGTCCACACTTTTCTTTACATACAGAACTGTTCCTATTTGATTTATTTTTCCTAGTCATTGTAGTAGTTATTGTTTATTTAGGCTTTAGTAGCCCAGTCAAATTTTAATAAATAATTGCTTTGTGGGCAAAGTTTTGCCTTGAAGTGGTTGCAGCTTAGCCTAGACTAAGTTAATACAATAGCCCTGGATCGTGTTAAATTAGTTGGCTTAATTTAAATTCACCTATTTTTTGACCTGTTTGGTCAGAACATATTTTCTTCAAAAATATGTAAAAGTCGTTGAATTTAAGTGCAATTAGTATTTGTCTCCCTTAAGCATAAAATTTAAAACTCTGCAAGTTGAATACTGAATGGTTGTTGTAATGGCAACAGGTGGTCTCCAATTTTAACACTTTGAAATGATACCTTACACTGTAGTTAAATGAATTTATGGATTAAAACTGTGCTATAATAATTTTTGTATCAATAAATAACTATCACTTTGAATTAAAACCACACTGAATAATATAATTTACTGAAATATGAAGAGCACTGCACAAGAGAAACTATACTGCACTAGTCAGTAGTGCCAACTTTTAAATATTGTTTATTAAAGTCTTAGGTTAGATCTAAGGTTAAGATATACGTCATATATCTGTTGAATGTTGCAGTACCACACGCAGCAGCAAGTTGCGGGAGCGAGAGCGGAGAGAGAGCGGGTGTCGCCGGGCAGTTCACCCAAGGCGGGGCCTAGCTGTGACGACAAGCTTGAGACCACCGGCTCCGGATACAATAGTGGAGATGAGTACGATGCACGCCGTCTCGGCGAGATCACCGAGACCGAGTGGCAAGAGGTGAGATCTCAAGCAGCTGATTGATTTTCTTAATTAATATTTGATACGGATGAATAACAACTAGGGATGGGTCGGTTCCAAAATTTTGCCGGTTATCAGTTCTCCAGCTTTTTTGGTTATCGGTTCTACCGGTTCCATCGGTTCTTTGTTAAATAAAACCAGCTGATCACCAAAGTCACTTGTGCAACTATGAGGTCCGACATTTTTGCCGTAGCTTTAAACCATAGGTATAAATATCCGGGTGTAAGCCAACATAAGTTACTAAGTTATCCATAATATGTTCAGAATTATCAAGCTGCAGTAAGCTAGCCCTGGCTTCAAGCCAGGCTACAGCAACATTGCCCAATAAGTAAGAAGTTAAAAGTTTAATTAACCTAGGCCTACTAGTAATATTAAACTAATTCATTTTTAATATTAGTTATAGTATGAAATCATAATAGATATTTAAGTAATTGATAATTATTCCCTATTCCACCCTATCACGATAAGTTTTAGTGACATAATGAAAACACCACGTTTACTGCTACCCTAGCTTGAACTGATAATCACTGAGTTTTAATTTTGTGCTGTGATAAAATGACACATTAAATAAATTTGATATTACATTACAATATACGTAATATTAATTTTAGCTGGATGAAAAGCCCATTTGAATAACAAAAATCAACAGGCTATGCTTACCTTTTTATTTGATTCAAGCTTGCGTTTAGTTTGTAAGGAAATGTTCTGAACGTACTAATAAAGGAGCATTTTGCCGATGTTGTAACAGAAAATTGGATTGGTTAATTTTTTAAACTTGTTTAAACTACTTTCCTTGATTAAAACTCTAAAATCGCAACAATTGACATTATATTTGATGATTTTGTAACACAAGAACGACCGAGGACTGCCAAGTATGATGCCATGTTGTTTGTCTGACAGTGACAGACGACACACCTGAGCATAAAACGCGTCACGTGATCGCTCATGCTTGCGAAAAATCGACAGTAGAAACTCTTGAACTATGCTATCGTTACGGTAACCGATAGCATGGACGATGATCGGAACTAGTCAATAGTCGAAGAAATTGCATCCGATACTACTCTACTTGCCCAATAAGGCAATTAAGATACATGCTCACTCGGCATTTATAAAGCACAAATCACGGTTTTTTTTTACTGGGATTGATGAGATTCTTGGATTGATGGGAATGAATGTATAATTTATCTTTTACTAGTACAATTCTTGATCCTAGTTGGTTATTAGTATAAAAATTAGACGTTATATATCTGACTTTGTCAGTCTTGGCTGTAATTTGACTTTGTCAATGCTTTGAAAGTTTTACGACAATAAACCATTATTTATTTATTTATTTAATACCTGCCCATGTCTTCATGTATCAGCAAAGGTCCGCTCAAGTTTTGAGTACGGCTTTCGGATAGAAAAATCACGAATTAGTTAAAACTTAAAACCTGCACCTAAAAATATCAAGCTGTCTTGGTGATTGGTTATCGGTTCCGGCAAGAACCGATAACCGAAACCGACCAATCTCTAATAACAACTGATATAAAGTGTCTTTAATGATGTATCATCATTTATTGTATTAATTTTCTGACTTCACTCTTCTATACTTCTCAGCTAGTTTATCTGAAACTCACTATTCACTATTAAGAATGAGAATACTTTATTGTTGAAGACATTTTTACAATGTTTTAACAATCGTCAAATATTACATTTACCATACTGTGAGTAGTTAATGTTAAGTAAATATCAACTATTTATACTTAACCATAGTTTAAAAATATTTAAAAAAACAAAGTAATCATAGTTTTATTTTTTAAAAAGAAATTAATATGCTATTGCTCACATGATTACTATCTCAGTAAGAGCAGGGCCCATGTGTAGCTAACGTGGGCCCGCTAAGACTCTAGTGTGTTTATTTCACACTTTCCATCATGTCTATTAGTCAGTAAATTTTGACAAATGGTTTCAATGAATTCGTAATAAAATCCTTAAAAGTATATAGTTACCTATTTTGTTAAATATACCTGTTTTAAGCTAACGCTGTTTAAACGGTTTAAAGGATGGTTATTTTGTTTTGCTGTCGGATAGTTTAGGTTATTTTGTTAACTGCCTCATGTTAATGAAGATATCTATTCAAAATTCATACATCAAGTATTTTTAAAACTAAAATTTAAAACTTGAAAAAAGAACGGATTCAGATTGAATACATACAGTTTTCTAACTCCATTTAGTCACAAGAACTACACTTTAAAATGCTCGATAGGAGTTTTGAAAGCCCATGTACCTCGCTTTCTTTAAGTGGAATCCCTAACTGTCCACACCCGCTGGGATGGGTCAACTACTCCGTTTTTCACGAATGTGGTTTGTCAATATGTAGAAGGACAGACTGTTTGAGAAGAAGATGCGTAAGCGGGGGCTAGTGGTGAAGCCGATGGGGGAGGACGGGGCTTGTCTATTCCGGGCCGTGGCAGACCAAGTGTATGGTGACCAGGAGATGCACGCTGTGGTCAGGAAACACTGCATGGACTATATCGTAAGTGCTGCTAACAGTCTCTTTGAAATATTTTCATAGATAATCGAGCTTATTTTGCAAAGTTTACTATGTCATCATTTATGAATTTCTCATTACTTGAAATTTACAGTTCAGAAGCTTTGCGTAACAGTTTTAGTAAGATAATTTCTTTAAGTATATTATATGTTATCTGTTAATAATATAGTATGTTATGTTATATTATTAAAATCATGTTAAAGCAAAATAACAGCATCCTGCTACAATTTGTTTATCTTAGATAAAGTATTTATCAGAAATGAACAGAGTAATATTGTCAGCATAGATACAAACCTGGCGCTTTTGAATATTCTCCTGTTATGAATTTAGCATGCCTCATAAATAAGGAACAAAATCAGACTCAACTGGGAAGAGGTAGTTTGACCACTCACGGTATGCTTTTTCTGACGTCAACGGGTGGTTTCCAGGCAGCAAACGGTGATTATTTTTCTCAGTACGTGACAGAAGACTTCACCAACTACGTGAACCGCAAACGGCAAGACTTCACTCACGGAAACCACATAGAGATGCAAGCCATGAGTGAAATGTACAACCGCACCATAGAAGTATTCTGCTATGGCAAAGGTAGGCGTTTTGTCCCTCAAATCTGTAACGTATCTTTTAACCTAAGTTTCGTGCCTTCTGAAGAAGCTACTTGGTTGAATGTTGTGAGGTATCTCGACCACTGATGTCTCGAAACATCTAAAAATAATACTTACATTAGGACGGTCAGAACACAACTGGTAGTAGACGCGCTTATCTTCAGTCACTTCCTGTACTACATCACTCACCTGCATGGTGCTTTCCTAAGGTGGCGGTACACAGGAGTGAATAATGTAGTCATGTCAGTACTTACTACAGAAGACTTTTTAGTAGAACTTATTCATGTTTTTACATTTTTTAAATACCGCTACATACAAAATAAATTAAGCTTATTTTTTGTTCATAGCTTCATACCCATTTATGTGTCTGTACTGTCTTCTGCTATCTCTTTTATCACCCTGTGCTCTATATCACTGTAGTGCTGATAGGTTATTTCAGGGTGTCCAGCATACAGGAAAACCGGGAATCATACTAGAATTTTTGATATACACAGCAATTATACGGGAATTTGGTCCCTAAACTGGTAAATTTTACAAAAGGGATCGCGAAAGTAGTGATTTTGTCATGAACATGTCTAGCTATCGCCGAGAACGGCATCAAGGTAGGTAAATCCGGGAAATCAGCGATATATAACCGAGAAAATGAGTTTTTTCCTGTACGCTGGACACCCTATTATTAAGACGTCAATGTGTATTCTTCTGGTTCCCATCAATATTCAAATCCTCAAGTATCATACTTAAATCCTCATCTCATCATCTTACTTACCAACTGAAATAAAATCCAACTGATGAATGTGTGTGTAGATCCGATAAACATCTTTCATGGCGGGAACAAGACGGAGAATGAGCCGATTCGGTTATCGTACCAGCGTGGAAGCCACTACAACAGCATTGTGGACCCTCACAAGGCCACTATTGGCGTGGGGCTGGGGCTACCGGAGTTTAGCCCAGGGGGTGCAGACAAGAGTCTTATCAAAGACGCAATACGACAGAGCGAAGACTTACATATTGAACAGGTGAGTGCGTGAAATAAGCAACAAGTCATTCACACGTTTCGGATATTCTGTTGTATAAATTTTCAGCCCAGCTTGTGTCCGACATCAAAATCTCGTGTAGATCAAGAAGGAAAATACATGCGATAGATCTTGTCAATAAATTGGCGTAACAATCAATACAGTGGTAGGCCTTCACTTAATCGATAATAAGTATGACAAAAAATACAACTTAGATCATAAAGCTGTAAAATTAATAGTTTAAAATTGGTAGTAAACGTATCTAGAAAACTAATGCTGTCACTTGTAGTTAAAATGGATTTTGTATGCATTAGCATTCGGTCATTACCAATTTAAATTGACCATTATTTACATGATGGTATTTAACAGGCAATCTATTACACATTTTTATACATACATTTTTGAAAGAAGTAGATATTTTAGATAACATAGTTTTTTGGTTCTTTCAAGTTGTAACCACAAGTATTATGGTAATGCACTTGGCTGTGAATAAGGACCTTATCTTCATTATTGTTTAAAATTGTGTACACTGGGTTAAACCGATACAGTATATTGTCCCTAACAGTTCCATACCTCCTGTATTGGGAAACTAATTTGAAAAAAAAAAAAAAAAAAGTAGTGTGCTAAAACTAAAACCTTTTCTATAAAGAGTTTGAAGGTTGTCAAGAGGAAAGAGAGCTTACAAAAACTTTATTTGAAGAAAGGAAGCGAGCCAAAACAAAACTACTAGAAAGAAGTATCTGGTTACTTTTAAAATAGTTCAGTTTCGAACTGGTGTTTTGAGTGAATGTTTAGCTGACTTTGGCACTAGGCGGGGGCGCCCCAAGCTTGTCTCAAACCGAAATGTTTGGAGTATGCTACTACTAACACTGCATACTTGAGATTTTATCCCTTAGTTAAGCAAGTGTGTATCTTTTAAATTTGATTGTAGTCGGTAACATCATGCGATTTGATTGTAGGCAATGCTGGAGGACAAACTGAGAGCTACAGACTGGGAGGCTACCAACGAAGCTATCGAAGAGCAAGTGGCCCGAGACAGCTACCTACAGTGGCTCAGAGACTCGGAGAAGCGAGACAAAGCCTTGGCCAGGGTGAGTTGCTCGTGCAAACTACAGGTCAAGGATGTGGCAATTCCAATGTTATCGATTCTCGATATCAAATTGATTCCACCGAATCCAGTTCTGAATTAATGTGGTTAATTTCAAAATTACATACTATGTGAGTATTTTTGTTTTAATGTTAGGTAGAGGTGTGCAAGATGTCGGGATTTCAAGATCGAGACAAGACTTTTTTTCTCAACAAGAATTTTTATTCTCAAAAATTTCAAGGAGAAAAAAATTAAAACCGAAAGAAAATTGTAATACCATACAATTGACTAGCCGTTATTTTAAACACAATTTTTGCCGTAAACTAAAATATGTCTTCCAAATATTAGGTGCCATGATAAGAGGCTTATGCAATATTTATATTACGAAGTAAACAAGATGGCAGTCGACGCAGCTAGCACACACAACTAGTCACTTAAGTCGATAATTGCAATAGTCGCGAGTTTTGATAGTTGTGATATTTTTTATTGTTTACTATTTTGCAGTAATTAGAACAACTGTTAGGTTCGAGAGTTTCTATTTTTGATCTATCGCAAACATTACTCTCTGATCACACGATGCCATTATTGCATCGTCTGTTACTACCGGTACTTTGTTTCGTGACTTGCCATGTTACAAAATCATCAAATATGATGTAATTTATTAAGATTTTACAATTTCAATACATAAAATGGCTATAAAACAAGTTAGAAATAGTAACCGATCCAATTGTTTATAAAAAAAATGGGAGAACGCTCATTTGTTATTATGTTCAGAACATAATCTCAAGATATAGTTTGGGAAAAAAAGTAAGCTCAGCCTGTGAATTCACTCATTTTTAGTTATACAAGTGGTTTTTTCATCCACTTGAAATATACATAACGCATATTTTACTGTACTATCAAGTTTATTTTAGTGTTTATAGTGTTACATCCTAACAAACCCAAATTATAACTCTGTGATAGGGGGGAACTCTGTTAGGGTATTAGTAGACAGTGTAACTGAAACTCGATGTGATAGGGTGGAATAGTGAACAATAATTAACAATAACCTGAATATCAATAATCTTTATGGCATAACCTAAATATTTTAGTTGAATATTTCTGGTAGATATAGGTTTTGTTAAATTTTGGATTTGACTTGTAATGTTTTAGGATATACTAGCTGAGAGTACCCGAGCTTTGCCTCGGGGCTTTCTTATCATTGCTGTGTGTCTATTTTAATAAAACTACAATTTTGAAGTAAAACAAAGTTTCCTATATATCCTTCGAAAACTCATTTAGTTTGCCTGTTAGTTCACCATCTTCTCCTTATAACTGTTGGCTACCTTGTGCGAGTCATAGTTACTCCGCCGTTCCGGCCGTTTTTAGGCCTTTTGCAATTTATTTCGAGGATGTTATATTGACATCAAATGTAGCTAATGACACATTAGCTTAACCCTTAAACAAAGTTTCACCGCCATAGTTTCATATGATTGACTTATAAGCGGTCCAAAATGCCTAAAAACATTTTCAGAGTCCACTTTGGTCCCTTGCTATTTATTTTTTGGGTGTTGTATGAATTGAATATATAGCTAAAGACATACTGAGTAATGGGGCGAAGTTTCACCGCCATAGCTTCAGCCGATTTTGATGTATAAGCAGTCCCATTGGCCTTGAAAACGTTACAGACAGACAGACAGACAGGATTTATGTTCAGTCAGTCTCGCCACCGCGGCCACGTGAGTGAAGAGTGGGGTACTACGAGTAATTCGCCGGACACACCGCAGAGAGTGCCTGTTGGAAAAAAACCTTTTCAGAGCCCAATTTGGATAGGCTGGAGTTCCAAAATGACTTAAAAGTTTTACATACTTACAGACAGGAATTTTCTTAACGTCAGTTTTAGCTCTTTACAAATTGCAAGAAAACTTAATAACCAAACGTCGATGGATTCATTTCTATGTACAGACAAACTGAAACCAAATAAGTGTTTATCGATGTTTGACTACCTCGTGAGAGTCGTAATAATCCTGCCATTCCGACGTTTTCAGAGCTTAGTTTGGTTCCTCGCCATTTATTTTGTGGATGTTATATGGGTACAAAGACTAGCTAAAGACACACTGCGTAGTGGGTTAACCCTTTAAACGAAGTTTCACTACCATATCTTCAGCCGATTTTCAGTTTTAAGCGGTCGAATATGCCGTAAAAACATGTTCAGTGCCTACTTTGGTCCCTCGCCATTTATTTTGTGGTTGTTGTATGGATAAAAAATATAGCTAAAACTTACTGCGTAAAAGCTAGGGTTTACCCTTAAACGAAGTTTCACCACCATAGTTTCAGCTGATTCTCAGTTATAAGCTGTCATTAAAACCATTTTATTAAACTAATTTTAAATTAAAATTAAACTTCGTCTGGGTAGACCACAATAAAAACAATGTTTATTGTAATCTGGTTGGCCCAAAGGTTTTACTTTAATTTACCATGACAAACCACATAAGTTTAAAGTCCAAAATAAACTACTCTTGTTTAGTTGAAAATAAAAAAATTACATGGCTAAAGTACATTTATTTTGAATGTATCATGACAAACCACATACGTTTTAAATCCAAAATAAACTAATTTTGTTTAGTTGAAAATGGAAAACTACATGGCTATAGTACAACACTCGCTGTAAAGCATGAATAGTAAGTAATATGGTCAACAAACACTGTACTGACGTTCTGACACTGGTCAGACGTACTGACGCGCCGAGGAGAGGTACAACCCGTGGAAGTGCCGAGTTTGAGCGTGCAGCGGCGCGCATCATGAGCCTGTTTTTCCACGCTGAAGCAAACTTTCCGAGCAAACGGTTGGAGATACGACAAAAGTGCTCTGGACCATTTGTGTAGGAAATTAAATTTTAAAGTGCGTATGTGCTGTCAAAAATTAAATATCTGTTACGGGTTTTCTAGAATTTTAAGTGACAGTTTTGGGGTTATAAATTATCACATGTAGTGAGGTCCTATTAATGACCGCCATCTTAAAAAAAAATTAAATTATAAAACATGTTAATAGCCTATGTGTTAATAGCCTATAAGCAACATTCCTGTAAATGTCATTAAAATTGGTCCAGTGGTATTTGCGTGATTGAGGAACAGACAGACACACACCATCTCATTTTTATATATTAGTATAGATTGCTGTTGGTGTGGTCTAACTTATGCCCACCTAGCTACAGCTTGACAATATATTTTTTTCTCTTGTTTTAACCCTTAATGTAAAATAATGATAAAACAGCATTATTGGTAAATAAAACAGGATTAATATTTATTTATGTGTACAGTACTTAAAACTATAGGAACACTCAGGAAAAATAAAACGCATTACACTTTCAATATTACAGTAATAACATCCTAGAAAAACTGAGCAACTACTTAATAACAGCGATTATTGCTCAATCTCATCTCAACTTTAATAAACCTGCTCTTGCACACCTCTAATGTTAGGAAATAAGTTTTAGATATAAAACACACTCTCCGTATGGTATATGTTTAATTTCAGACTATGCTCTGGAGCCAAAACACTAAATACATCATATATATTATTTAACTTTACACCAACATTATTAGTAACTAACTTATCACTTAAAACTTAAGAATAAAACTTAAGTCACTATCCATCAGCTAAGAACAACCACAATGGCAACAGCTAACACAAGTCATGTCAAACAAGTGTCTCCTTTACATCCAGCCTCAAGACTAAGCTGACTGAAGTAGTTCTGCTTCCAAGTTCAGCAATCTGCGATATATTTGAGGCTCGTTCATTAAACATGACAACTGTGCGTTTCAAAGTTTGCACGTAACTCGGAGACACTTTGCAACGTAATGTATTCAAGTTAAACCCACTGCGCTTTAAAATGGTCTGTTGAATACGCTTATCGTATATCAATGGTAGTTCTACCACTAACCTTTACTGGTCACACAACTCTAGAGCACTAGTGTCAGTATGTCGATCAACGAGCATCTCAGGTTATTTAAACAAAACCAATCCTTGAACTTGATGCTGGAAAGGTGAATTTAAGGTTTGTGATGAATGGAGTGATGTGTATGCTCTACCGTACTGCGCTTTTTTTTACTTTGATACGTAAAAATTTTAATACGGGATTAAATTTTTCTGTTTGTATTGCAGTCGGCCACTGCTACATCCACATCTGCAACTGTGACTTCGCCAGAGGTGCGGCTGTCGCCTAGGTCCCGGCACGCCAGTCCCAAGCACAACTTGGGCGACGAGGCCTCCTGTAGTCAGTCTGCCACCTACAACGTCATCGAATCCGCCTCCTTCCTCAACATCCTGCCACCTAGCATGTTCGGTGACCTAGGTAAGAACCACTCTAATATGTCATCCTACGTCGAAATGTTGTGGCGGTTTGAAAGTATAAAGTTAAAATAAATGCACAAGGACTATGACATCTAGTGGTAAACAAGTAATTTTGTCAAGTCTGTTGAAGAGCTTAGTTAGAGATACTGCTTGACCAAGTTAATTTGAAATAGTTTTAAACCCAAACTACTGTGTTACATGTCTACCACTTAACTGTCGACAACGTAAGTTCATAGGTTCATAAACCTTTGAGGTATAGCAGATACTGTTGCAGAAAGCAACTTTGGTAGCACTCTAACTTCTGCTTCTTGTAATCTTATCTGCCATGTCACTTTTGTTTATGGACCAATTTTGTCAAACCCAGTATTGATTAAGTAAATATTTTGCCGAAAAATAATTGTATTTAATAAATGTTGGAGATGAAGCTGTTTTCTTGCTCTTTCAAATCTACCCATAACTTTAACCAATTTTCTGACATTAGTAGCTACAATTCCAAAATTAACAGTTTTACAAGGCCTTCATAGAATCAAAATTACTTAGTGAGAAAACAAAATGGTGGCTAATGGATAAATAAAGCACTTCCGACCCATGTTTATGTGTTAAATATTTGTTTAGACACAAGAATAATAAGACTACAGTACAATCATGTAGTTTTGGACACCTTGTATACACAGCCATACATCAATAGATCAACAAATTTGTAAAAAGCAACATACAGTTTGCTACTCTACCATTATTGGTTTTGATATTAAAGGGTCGTGTAAAATATGTGTGTGGTCATGGTTCTTGTCTTGTGTACAATGTACTTAATGTGAACTGTGCACACGATTGATAGGCTTGTCGGAGTGGGAGGACGCCGGCATCGTGGCCCAGGTGCTGGCCGCGTCCCAGCAAGAGTATCTGGACAACTTGAAGAAAGCTCACGACGCAAACCAAACCTACCAGAAGCCTGACGACTACGGCTTTAGCGGCCCGTCCACCTCCAGTTAACGACTCTCCCCGCACCTGCGTGTACACGCTTAAAGCGACCAAGCGTCCTGTATGCAATTTTTGTGACGTCAGAGTCAATCGCTCTAAAAAATGTTCTTTTGTTTCAAACTTTTACAGATTTGTTTACGCATTGCATTAGTCATTAAATTTCACCTAAGTACAAATTGAAACGTGATAAACTTCTTGTTTTATACTTTAAAAGTAGGGTGAGTCCATACATGGAATTTTGTTCAAACTTACCATGATTTCACTAGTGATTTCTAAGGTTTATATTTTTTCTAGGTGTTGCTATTAAAAGTTATTGAATGAGGAGGCATAGAAGTAGAAAGTTACATTGCAAAGAAGAAAGCACTAAAGGGTGTTTTCCGAGTTCAGCCGGTTGTTAAAAATCATATCCCATTAAAAAGCTTCACACTATTTTAAACTGTGTGTGTAAAGTATGCTTATTTCAGGAAAAAAGGTTCTTTTTTAGTAGTCAATTATAAAACTGTTAAAAAACTACAAGGTGAATCCGTACATCTGATCAACCAACCACTACAATGGCATCTGTCGAAACAACAACCATGAAAATGTATTTAAGAAACAAAGTTGTAAATGTTGGAAAATGTATATAATCCAAGTCAAAACACAACCGCAAGAATAATAGCATAACTTGATAATAGCAAGACGTAGAAAAACTATACTAGTCCAAATATACAGTTTGTTGAGGTTTACGGTGGGGTTTTTCCCAACTGTATAAAGTGGAGCTATTCTGTCTGAGTTTGGCTGGTAATTTAACAGCTTTTAAAATGTTTTTTTAATATTCAATTTATTTTATATTAACATAAGATTAAAAGCATTAGAGTGATATTTAATGTAGTAACTTATTTTAACTGGGTGATAAAATTAGGAGCATGCTGTGTCAATTTGGCTTAAAATTAAAAGGTTATTGAGTCATTGTTTGTGTATTTTTGATGAATACAATTCATTTTACACAACAATTTTAACAGAGTAGGTTAGTCGGATAGTGAGAGTTTATATTGTTTGACTTAGCTTTTATAGACAAGTGATGCAATTCATTTTGCAAAGAGATTGTCAACCCAAAGTAGTGAATACTCATACATCACATTGAATGCAGTATTTCATCGAGGAGTGATATTTAATATATTTTGTTTTATCTATATACATATAGATTTCAGTTTTTATTTAAAAGCAAGAGATTAAAAACCTTGTTACAGGTTAAACTACAGATTGCATTAGTTGTAAGAATGATTTGCCGGATCTAGAAGAACTTTGCTAATTCTACTCAGGCCAAATGGTTAACCAGTCCAAAAATCAGCTGGTAAATTTAAAAGTATAACCGATTAGAAAATAAAATTGCAATAACTTGAATATCACACTAACTATTGCAGTTCTGAAAAATAATACGGTAACAAGCCAAAAGGTTTTGAAAACATCTAAAAATAAAACGCAAAGACTAAGAAATCAAGTAATGTACCTTATTTTGAAATACTCAATAGACTTTTAGTCTTTTATTGAAAGATGATATTTGAAATTATTGGTGAATAAGCAGGGTTCTACAGTCTGCAAGTACAACGAAAAGTATCTCAAAGAAATCCTTCTTCCGACCAGCACAAAATGTAGCTGTTCTTTGGTTAATTTTCAAAGTGTACAGAAGAGTTATTTTATTTGTAATATTCTTTCATATACTTAAATAGATAGACATTTATTGTTTTTTCATACTTTATTAAAGAGTGTGTAATAATCAAATTGGACTAAATTATTTTTAACAAATTCTTGTCATACACATTTTGAAGTTTGTATAAAAAAGAGTTTTGAACAGATGAAACCAGAAGCGTAATGCATAGTTTATATGGACAATCAAAGGTAGAGTTGTTAACAGAAAATTTGATATAAAACAAATTGTTCAAAAATGCAGTTAAATTGTCACGGTTTTGCTACAATTGTAAGTTAAGTTTCCTTTGACAAGACTTTCTACATTATTATTTATTACACACTCTTAATAGCCTTAGACTTGCTGGAAGTGTCTCTTAACCCATGTGCTAAGTCAACTTCCATAGAAATAAGATTCAGTTCTGAAATCACATCCTGTAAAAGATTTACACCTAGCGTAATATAGAAGGTAGTTAATAGTTTTAAATATAAGCTTTACCTTATTTTAAACAGAAGCAATTTCTTGCCTTAAACAAGTCAGAGTTAAGATATTATTGTGTAAAAAAGTTGTCTTTCTTTGAGTAACCTATTTTGAAGATTCACCTGTTAATGTAAATACTTCTGGTGTTTCCAGGCTGTAAATGATTTAAATAAATAAATACGTAGTTTAGGTTACTTTCTCATTGTACATTACTATAAAGTATAAACAAATAATATATATATAGTATAAATATTATAAATAGCAATTGGATTTTATGTCCACATTGGTTTTGTTGCGTTGAGACAATGGAGGTTAATCTTACGTGAGACTTGATTTGTTGTTAGCGTTATCCAGGATGTTCCACATCATGCGCGGGGTCGGTGTAGTGGCTAAAGAGAAAAGATTATTCATTGGTTTTACTACTTGTGTCCTGATTTATCCTGACACATTTTTTTAAACCGAAAACATCACCTACATGGGCATTTGCAGTTTTTAAACACAAACCTATAGTATTTACTCAGAAAACATTTTAACTTTTTTCGTAACCAAAACATTTTCAATGTGAACTTTTAGAGTTTGTTATGCTATGGCTCTCACATGGGCGAACTAATTTTGTTCTACAATTAGGGGTTAGTTGCCCTTTAAAACATATGAAGGCACCACAATTTTATTGTTTCTTTACAATTAAAAAATATGAAATGCGATCACTCAAAAGTTTTAAATAGTAACTGGTTAATAATGATTAACATTACTTTATTTTTAACATCTAAAAAGAAAAAAGTTTTAAATTATAGACTAATATTATTACACCTTAAGATAGGTGTGACCTTCAATATAGGTTACCACTTTACATTTAAAAGTTATCATATTTGAAAATTTTACCATTTCTTTGAATGGCAATAAATGTAATGTCTTCTTGTTTTCTGAAAGAGTACCTCGCCTATAATCTAAGCAGAAGAAACTTGGTTTTATTATGGGAGCCTAAGCAGAGTTTACTGTACTAAGCTATATCGCCACAAGTTTAGTTTGCTGAAAATTTTACTTTTGAAATTAAGTACTCAACGAAGGAGTTGTATTATAAAATACCTCAAAATTGACTCCCATAGTGTCCTGAAATTAGAAAGCAATCAATAATCGTTTCTCGCTTGACCATTATATGAGCCACATGGTCTGGAACAATCGTGTTGTGTATGACAGTTTTGCTCCCAGCAAGGCATAACATTCTGGTGTTGATTTTGGTTTTATATTAGAGTGAGTTTTCGTTGTTAGTGAAATAGTTTTAACTAACCTGCAACAGAAGAGATTAAGTTTGTTTTAAGATTACCTTTACTAAAAGAGCAGGGCTGGCTGGCTCAAGGGTATTTTTCAACCCGTTCTAACTATGGCTGAATTTGGAAGAGGCACTTATGGGAAGTTTGGGGGTGTGAAATACTTTTCAAACGGCCCTCATACAGGGTGTCCAGCATACAGACAACCGGGAATTATCAATGTATCAGTAAAAGTCTATAATTATGCAGGAGTTTTGTTATTAAGCCAGAAAGTTTGAGAATAATGTAAACGGGAGTCGACATGACAACATATACCAGGCCAAATATTTAGAGTGAGAGAAACAGGAGTTAGCACAATAAACCTAAGGTTGGCGTGTAGGCGGTCCGGAACTGCATCTCCAGATCACTGCCGTATTCCAAAAATAACTGTTTACATGGCAGGAGTAACTGACTATTTTAAGATAGCATTTCAACCGTTTTTCTCTATTTAAATGTGAAATGGAGCAGAATAGTGCGTACCGGGAAATCAGCAATATTTATTTGTCCAGGAAAATGCGGGAAATATAAGGCAAATTCTTTTTCTTGATGCTGGTCACCCTGTCATGGCAGCTTGTTTTGTCTTCATATGTGCAACTTAAATTATAAACATACAAAAATACTCAAAGCATTGGCTATGGTGCTACACTGTGGTTGATTATTAATTTATTACTTAGGTAAGCTTGTTGAATGTTGAAAACAATATATCTCTTCCATCTTCTTCTTGCAGACTTATATAAAAATGTATATATATTTTATTTTGAATTGTAACTTATTTACAGTAGAGTCCGGGTCATTCGGTTATCCGCCGTTCCATTTTATCCGCCAAACACAATTTTAAAAATTAATAATATGTAACGCAATAGATTTACATGTCTGCAGAATTTGCGCGCCGAAAGTGCTCTATTGTCGATGCGTCATTGACTGTGCGTGCTCTATTGCTGACGCGTCACTGACTGTACTGCAGGAATTTGACCTTGACGTTTCCCCCGCTACTGTATTTCTTGCCGGCCTACCGCGTTTGTTATTCAGTTCAGTTGTTCGCTCCCGCGCTATACCTACGTGTGTGTTCAGTGTTAAGTAAAGCTATTCGTTTGTTAACTGTTTTTTAATCAGATTTAGTGAATGTATTGAGTGTTTGTTTTCAATCTTAGCTATGGAAAAACCAAAAAGGAAAAAGATTGTTTTATCAATGCAAGAGAAACTTAACGCATTGAGGAGACTGGATAAAGGGGAAACACTGCAAAAGGTAGCTGACGACTTTGGGGTTGGTCGTCGTACTGGAGGATTGGAGATTGGAGGAAAAACCGATCAGAGATAGAAAAATGGTGTTCCTCGCGAGTTACTGAAATCGACTTGAAAGACAGAAAAACAATGAAGAAAAGTGACTTTGAACAAACTAGTGAGGCCTTGTACATTTGGTTTGTCCAGTTTAGGGATAAAGGAGTGCCTATATCTGGGCCTATCCTAAAAGAGAAGGCGTTGCACTTTCAAAAGAAATTTCAAGAAGGTGATGAAGAGTTTACAGCAAGTATCGGCTGGCTAGACAGATGGAAGAAACGCTACGGAATTCGCCAACTGTCTATTTGTGGTGAGAAATTATCATCTAATTTTGAAGGAATGGCGGCATTCAAGAAAAAGTTTCACGCATTGATTGAACTTGAAAGTTTAACAGGTGATCAAATATTTAACTGCGATGAAACAGGCCTTAATTATAAATTGTTACCAAGTAAGAGTCTTGCAGCTAAAAGTGAATCAGCAGCTCCAGGTTATAAACGGAGCAAAGAGCGAGTGACCATTTTGGCCTGTAGCAATGCTACATCAAACCATAAAATGGAACTCATAATGATTGGAAAATCTAAGAATCCCAGAGCTTTTAAGGGGATCTCAAAACATGCTCTGCCCGTCAAATATTCCAATAAAAAAAGTGAGATTTTTAAAGACTGGTTCTTTCAAGAATTTGTACCATCTACAGAGAAATTTTTAAGAGACAACAAATTACCCAGAAAAGCACTTTTACTGTTGGATAATGCACCGAGTCATCCTGATGACAGTGAGCTTAAGGATGGAGATATAAGGGCCACGTTTCTTCCCCCAAACGTAACTGCATTATGCCAACCTATGGACCAAGGAGTTTTGGAGACACTAAAAAGAAATTATAGAAGAAATCTCCTATCAACCATGATACAAGAAATTGAAGATGGCCGAGATTTTATCAGTAAGCTAAGAGCCATTAACTTGAAAGATGTATCCTATTGGATCGCGAGTGCCTGGGACAAAGTCGGGGGACAAACAATAGCAAGGTCATGGGACAAGCTTTTGGGAGAGGATGAAGAAACCACTGAAAACGACCCAGATGAAGTTCACGGAACTTTTTTGCCCTTAGTGCAACGTATCCCTGGATGTGAGGATGCATCTTTGCTTGAAGTTGGAGAGTGGCTCTCTGGAGATGACCAGCATGAAATAACGGACGAAGAAATTGTCAATCTTGTTAACAGTAATGGTGCTGAAGACGTTGAAGAACCAGAGACTGTTGAGCCTCAAAAAGTTCCCCACAAAGGAGTTAAAACTTTCGAAGCTGCGATTAGATACGCCGAACAGCAAGAAGAAGCCCATGCTGTAGACATTATGATGCTCCAGAGATGGCGAGACTTGGCAGCAAAGAAAAGAGATTCATCAGAAAGACAGACCAAGATTACTAGTTTTTTTCGATCCTAAGCCACAATGGGTAGTAAGTCATTGTTAAACTGAATTTATTTCAATACTGTATTTTTATTTTACTTTAGGCTTACGTTTTATATTGTTCATTACCTGTACAGTACTTTCTTTGTTCAACATGTTTCTTAAATTACTCTTTCGTAATTTTACTGTTTAAAACTTGGCGTTTGAATGTTCTATTGTATTACAGTATGCATCTAAAAATGATTTCTGTTCAATAAACACTGTTTACTGTGTAATATATGTGTTTTTTACTTTACCCTCTCTATTATCCGCCTTTTAGCTTATCCGCTCTTCCGCCGGCCCGTTTATGGCGGATAACCGAGACTCTACTGTATTTGCAAAAATTCAGCCCGGAGACCTTACGCCGGCTCTGCTGTTCTGCACTCTTTCCGATTTGTGTGTATATTTAAACTTGATACTTTAAAGATGTGCTTGTTATTTTTTATGTAAGTAATCTTATTTAAAAGAAATATAGCTTTAAAGTAACTTTCTCTGTTTTACTTTTCCCTTGAAATGAATTGCTTGTATGTGATGTTCACGACCATTGCCATTACATCCTCTTTCATCCAGGAGCAAGTCTGCGATTCATAACTTCTTGACTGGAAGTAAATTTAATTTGTGTTTTACATTTTGGGCTCAAAAAGAAGTACTAATGACTTAAAGATTAAAAATTGCTTTTTGAACATTTGAGCTTTTCCAAATCCAATAAATGCATCAAAAACTCAAAACCTTACTTTCAGCGTTTTCAAACAATAGTTTAGGACACAAGCGGGAAAATAAATACACACTCCTGACAGTTGAAATAAAAGTAAATCACAATTTTATATCAACCTTAAGAGCACAATTTTTATGACACCACATAGCCTCTTGTTAATCATTTCAATATTCAAAGTTACAATTAACAAGATACAAAACGATTCACTAATTGATTTACAAAAGACATGTGCTGCAATTCTATCATTGTATGTACACAGAGACAAGCGGAAATAAATGCAGGAAAATAACCAGATATGTGTAGTTACTAAATATCCTGTGTAATTCGTTGAATTAACTCTAGCCACACTTGGAAGCATACAAAGGTATTGTTTTGTTCCCAAAATATAGAATTTTAAATCCAACCATCAAATTGTTATGTACATTTTGAAGCTCTTTGTAGATTGAAATTAATGGCGAAGTTAGGACTTCCACTTAACCACACTAATAAATTGATGGTTCAGAATTTATTTTACATTGAAGGTAAAGAGAACATAGGGTTGAAAGTAAATTATCCGCCAAATGTTTCCCTCACTTGACAGTTAGCTCTATGAATGTTCAAAGAGAGTCGGTGTGAGTTTAGAATCCATTCTCAACTAACATATACAACAAAAAAAGGTATAAAAAGTAACCGATAATATGCAGAGGAAAAATACATATTTGAAAAATGTCTAACAAACAAAATCATCCAAAACCAACTAACAACACCAACTCTTTGAACATTCCAAAATAAACAGATAAAAAATAGACAAGTATAATCAGGTAAACCTAACAGTAAGAAGAATCATCCGCTTTAAAATCACAATACAGGGTGATTGTGAACTCTCTGGACATACTTTGTAGAAATCTTCCATGGGTCAAAACAATAATATTTTTTACCATATAAATTGGCGTCTCCGGTGCTTGTTTGTCCGTGTGTCTGTGATTTTTACTAAAATAATTATGATAATAAAACTAATGCACCAACCGAGAAGAACAACGAAGCGCTGGAGACTCCTGTTTATACGATACAATATTATTGTTTTGACCCAAGGAACTTGTTTACAAAGTATGTCCATCGCGTTCACAGAAGCAAATGAGATAAGTGTTCATAGAGGAGTCCTGTCAGATTAGATCCAAGCCACAGAACTTGGTAGCTCTCAATTTCTTGCGCACTTAATCATATTATGTGACTAATCTTATAATTTGCTAGTATTTACAATGAAATACATACAAGATTCAATCAAATGATCGGTTGTATCAAAGAACATCGAGCCAACAAGATAGAGTTAAGCTAGAATTAAAACTTTGGGTGTAGCAGACAACTAAAACTCAGTTGCTATGATGGTTTGGCAAGTTGATATCTTGGGTGTAACGGTCTGGCAATTGATGGAAAAAATATGGCTTTTGTTAGCAACAAACGTTTTTACATCTATTTTATACAAAACTAGAAATTTTCAGAACTATTTACAATAATTTTACCTACAGTAGTTCACCTTCAAGAGATACTTAAGGATTCATACATCCCATTTTAAACAAAACAAAGTCAAATGTTCATTGAGAGATTCCAAGTTCCGAAGTTAACACAAAAAAACTTAATGACAGGACTCGACTAAAAAAATGTTCATATAAACAAGATTTGAGCTCTGATCTAGAGTTAGCGTACCTCTCAAGGCTAGTCAGCGCATGAAGGGCCTTAGACACTATAAACATACACTTTACAAACTACAATACAAGTTATCCGGTGCAAAACAAATCAAGTCGTTCTTAAAAAAAAAAATACTACTGAACAAATAACGAAATGAAGAAACTTAAAAAGATGAATTGAGCAACACATTTTCAGTCGTATAAAAAAGAAACATAAACAAAACAGGGAGAACCGAACAGACCTAGTCATGTATTTGCTTGAGAACCGAGTCGAAGACGCAGCTCCTGATTTATTCAACACATACGCGATGACAAAATAAAACATACAGAACACATCATAAAGATTAGTCAGAACTAAAGTTATGCAAAACAACACAAATAGGAATCAAAAAATAAAAACCTAGTCAGTTCGAACTCAGTCATCTTCGAGCAGTAAACAAACGTACATCTAAATAACATTGCGCGAACACTATACATATGTTATATAATAATCATAATCTCTTCGATACGTTACTGAACATTTACGAGCGAAGTGAGATCAGAATGATCTCTATTCAAATGGATTCCTTATTTGAATCAATATTTGAGAGTCAAATTGAAAATTGAACTTAAAACAGGTTTCTAAGTATTGTGTGATTTCATGTTCATAGTAAAATTAATTCCAAACCAAAATTTAATGTTGTTGTAATGTATCCATGGTTATTTTTTTGGTTGCATCGGCGTACATGTTGTTTGAACAATCATGCTAAGGAACAAGTACATCAATTTTGTAATTTGTTCCTTTTGAAAGGAAATACTAAATCTTAAACTAATAAATAAAAATTTGTACTGTGTATCGGAGTTTCGATTTACAGTTCTGAGAATATCGGTAGTGTTGTTATGTTAAAACTTTGAGTTATAGATTCACAAAATAAGTCTTTGTGAATTACTGTATAGGATAGATGTACCTATTTCCTGTAAAAAAGGCCAAAGCATTTTCATCAGCTGAAGCACATGTTTTAAGTTCAATTTGTCCATCCTACAATATTATTACCAAGAGAAATTCTTTTCTGAAACTTAGTTATTTTGTTAAACTCGGAGAGCACAGAGCGGATACTTCTAATGTACAACATTACACTGTAACATTTATGCAATCTTCGTCAACTACATTAGCAACACCAGACTTACTTAAGACGATAAGTTATTACAATGACAACTTATTATAATTAGTTATTTTAGAATGACAAATTATTACCGTAAGTTATTTTAGAATGACAAATTATTAGCAGTAGTTATTTTAGAATGATACCTTGGTTCACACTTGTTGTGGTGTACACAACATGCAACCAGAAGACATTTATTCGATAGCACAATAATATTTGACCTGTCTTAAAAAAACACTCGAAACCAGTGTGGAAAAGAAATCACAAAAGTGTTAGCGGCTAGTTAGCTAATAGCACCGTTACATTCAACCTAGTAAAGATGGACTGTTTGATTAACTCTTAACAGATTGAACACTTTCGATACATAGAAAACAATTCCGGCTAAAAATACACCACATCACTTACAGAAAATTTTTAAAGCTGTAAAATTTGTTGATCTGTTTTGAATTCAAAAAAGAAAACTGTTGTTTAAATAAATTTATGTTTAAACCATGTTCAGTGTTTCATTTTCTAGATAGCTTACAATGTGATGTTATCTTTATTTTTCAACTTCTTTCATTTTATTTTTTGTTTAGCATTATTTATTACAAAAGGCATACTTCAACTTACAGATTCTATACTGTGCGATATACTCCAGCTTCAATAGAATTTACTATTTTATATTATTAGCATCCGACTTTTATTGTTGGCAATTTGTATGCGACTGAATGTTTGTCATACCATGGTAAAGTAATGCACTGCGCAGTACATGAAGATCAGGAAGAGAAGAAAGCAAGACAAAAACACGAAACTTGTGATGTGCTTTCCACACGAGAAGATGGTGTTTGTTCAGAGATCTGTAGAGTTGGATAATATCGTACGAGCGAGAACTCAACTAAATGCAGAAACAGACAACTGTCGAGTGTTCAACGTTCCTATTTCACCGCACACCGGTGAATGGTCAAGTTTAATCTCAGTTCTTGTGTAAGAAACAATACGTTGTAAAAATGATTGACAAATCGCAATTAAGGCTATATAAAGAGTTCACATAAGTGTAGTGCGAGAACGATAAATCAATAACGGTTTACCATTTAACTAACATATGTATTATGCATACGGTTTAGGTTTACGCACCATTGAAAACAGTCCACGAAACTTACAAAATTAACCTAGGTTACATATACTGTAGTCTGTAAGGGATCTGATATTAATCTCGGAGTATAAACAAGGTAAAGTATAAAGAAAACAAACATATAAAATCTTGTTCAAGGTTATGATGACACTTTAAGGAATAAATATAAATTGCAAAAGTGCAAAACAGTTAAATGCTTTCTTTCACTTAAAATATTAAGGTGGACAGACGCGGTGGCTAGTTTATGCAAATGTATTAATGAAGAGCTGATAACAAATTTGGGGTAGATATTTTCGGCAGTTTAAAGTGGTACTAATTTTTACTATCAAACACTCAACAGCTTAACATTCCATTGTCATTCGGTACAATCTTTTCTCTTTCGATTCTTTTAAATGCAGTACATTACTGTAGCCAAGTGTTATTTTACCTTCAAATTGAACTCCAGATTAAGATTGAGAATATCAGTGTCCAAAGTCATTGAAACAGGGTAACTCTATACTTTTGAACTGCCTAAACTCAACCAGACAGTAAATCAGTCATCAAGCTCTTGGGCAATAATGATCATCATCTAAAGTGGGTTTTACACATTTGAAAATGGTTCCTAATGATGAAACTCATCTTAATATGGAGAACTGTATGCAATAACAATGAGTATTATAATAAGTAATTCTTATTATATTCAAACTATCATACGTAGGATTTCAAAACGCACCTCAATGCGAATAAAGAGTCGCTGAGGAGCCAGATTACTTAATTACAAAATAATACTGTTTGCATTGTGGGTTACGTTTTCAAGTAGCTATTTTACACAACTTAAGTATAGTTGAGTAGTCTCCTACAGTCACTGGGTCGAAGATTAAGAATATAAAATAGCCATAAGAGGCTACGTGTGGCAGTATTTGACTTTCACTTACGACTGATCAATATATGATATAATATGATTATGATCTGTGCATTATTTTGTGTGCATATAATACTGAAACACTTTATATCTTTTATTGTTGAGGCAGCCTTCCGGAAAGTTGTTTTGAATGCTTACGATGTTAAGAAGGAATGGGTCTACTACGATGTTAATTCTTTTGAAAAACTGTAGAACAAATGGTCAATCAACTGTAAAAATAAACCCAAGCTCATTCCGTAAATATAAACTTATAAAGTATAAACTTAGCCTCAAGTTATAATTTAATTCAAATTAATAGAAGGTTGCTTTCGGTCATTAATAAACATTAGGTTGAAAGTCATATGTTCATTAAATGTCAATTTAATGTTTGAACTTAATCCCTAAGACTAGATTCTTACTAATTGAAAGTGGAAAAACCAATATTGTTACACGTATAATATCACCTAAGTAAATTTTAAATTGATGAAACTCAGAACGAAACAGTCGTAAGTAAAGTCATTTAACGTAATCATCATTTACTCAAAGTGTCATTATAAACCGTCTTACAATATAATCCTAAATGCAAACAAAGATCAAGAGAAAAAAAACTTGAGTTAAGAATATTAGGCAGTATCAGCAATCTTATCGTGCTTTTTAAATCTGACTAAATTTCACAATTAAACCAGAGTATTTTACACTTTATCCAAGATAATCTTTTTACAAATGTAAATATATATCCAGCTTATCCGTAAATGTACATTGCGTCGTCTTGAAAGCTCATTTATAAAACTACACTATTAAGTTACACGATTTCGACAAATTAAACTTACACAAGATCACGGCAAAATGGTTAATACACGTTAGGATCTTAATAAAGACTAAATCAGACAAAACGGTTTCGAGATCATGGAGTCTACGAAGACTTATCACTCTAAGGCATCGAATGCACTAGTGGGGAGGGGGAAGGGTGGGGAGGAGGAGGGGATCGCTATGTGGACGGTAGGGCGGTGCCAGACAGTTGAGGGAACTTGCCGGACGAGTAGGACTGTGAATGCCGGGAATGTATGGTGTTGGCACGATCGTCAGATAGCACAGCACGAGCTTTATTCACGGAGGTGAGGGTGTTGTTGCGTGGTGCGGGTGTGCGTAGACCGAGAGAGGCGGAGTCACTGGCCGGGGGGCGGGGCAGGCGACGGCGCAGCCAGCCGTGACGCAGGGCCGCGCTGGGTGTCATGCGCAGCTCCGGGTCCCACTCCAGGCACCTGCCGACAAAGTCCAGGAACAACGGGTCGTCACAGCCCTTGAGCGCTGTCGAGAGAGTCTTGGACCCGGGCGGGCCACGGGGCTTGCCTCTCCGGGACAACCCGCCGTTGAGTATGAAGGTACCGTCCGGCATGGTGATGGCGCTGCAGTACCGTGGTAGACCTGTACACAACACAACATATAAGTTGACTTATTGTTTTTCGTTGTTAATAGTGATAATACAATAGAACCTCTCATAACAGAAATCCTTTTAGCCGGAAAAACCGGATACCCATCTACCGTGTGCTTCCCAATGACTTGTTAGGGATTATCTTTGGGGTTAGCTCAAGATAAAAGCTTAAAAAACAGACATGCGCAAGGGTGGCATAGGTTAGGAGTAGGTTGCTGACCTTGGCTAGTTTGCACCTGGCCCCTGATTCCAATGTACATTCAATGCCACATTGTGTAGTCACTCCAACTTTTGGTTTTCCTCAATTATGCCAATCTTTTATTTTGGTTTTGAAAGAGTGTGTTGTAATAATATGTATTCTTATTCAGATTAACAAACTGAATAATAGCTACAAATCATGGGCCATGACAAGCAAACCTGCCTTTCTCAGTTGTCCATGAATTCAATATGAGGATTGGCCTTGCAAATACTAATATGATTTGGTTTTAGTATTTTAAAATCTCTTCTAGTTTTTGAGCAGTTAATTCTTTTGAAATGTCATATGTGGATCACACCCAAACTGCCAATTAACCTAGGCTTAACCCTATTTCACCTCTCTACTATATCAGATGAGAACTAGCTTGGAAAGATAATAACGCAAGCCTTTATTTTTTAAACAAAATGTAACATAAAAAAATAACAATTTATTTTGCAATTTATAAATATTTTAACAAAAACATCCTCAATTGTTCAATTATTTACAACTTGAAAATGAATATAGTGCCATTTCAACTATTTTTATTCCTTCCTTTCCACTGTCAACAGACAAGTGAGCCTGCATCTACCTTTGGAGCTTCCAAAACCGTTATACTTCTAACTCGTATTAGAAACCTGACCCGTTTGGCCAGACTACAGCTTGACAGCATCTGATTACCACTTTCAAATAGCACAAAGTACCTAGGCCTAACTTGGATCGCAAACTCACGTGGAACCTACACTTACAGTCGATGCTACAAAGAGCAAACTGGTTGCTCTTAGCAACTTGACGTTTCATAAGGAAATCATGGGGAATTAAGCCACACATGGCGCTTTGGCTGTACAAAGCAGTAATAAGGTTCCAGATCACTTACGCTTCTATAGTTTGGTGGACAAATGCCAGGCAGAGCACTGTAAAGACTAAACTAAGCAACCTACAAAGACTGGCATGCTGTGGTATCACTGGAGCTGTCATCTTTTGCCGGTCCAGAACCAGCGGTGGGAATCAGTCCCTCCCTTGTTAAAACTATGCTAGCTGATAGGGCAAATGGGCTGCCTAAACTGAGGGATAGAAATAACTACCATGTCAGGAACCCGCCAAACGTTTAGTCAATAATCTATCAAGGATACTTACTAAAGATCTGACCAGTCTTAATCGCCAGATCATCAGACTGGTAATCTCATATATCTCATGTCATGGGGTCTTCAGACATCACCTAGCCAAAATGGGTCTCCATACAGGAGATACTAGTTGTAGGTTATATGAGCATACGCCTGAAACCTCAAACCATGTTCTTATCGAATGCGAGTCCCTTGAGGCCAGGAGGAGAGGTCTTCTGGGATCTCGTGAGTGGCAGGAATTAAATCCATCTGAATTAGGTAGCGTGATGTTCGAGCTTTTTTATCAAATGGGGTGGGGGCTGCCTAATTAGGAGAACAGGGAGCCACCACAATAAATCAAAGGGTTGACGTGCACGTGGTCGAGAGCCACATCCCCAAACAATCTAATCTACCTTTAGAGCTGATGAAGTGCTTGCCGCGCTTGGAGTTGTCTAGCAGCTTCTGTGGAGGCATGCCGAGCAGCTCTATGATGCAGGCCAGCTGATCCCCTTCATCCTCTCCTGGGAGCAGTGGGAACCCAGTCAGCAGCTCGGCCAGGATACAGCCCAGGCTCCACATGTCGATTGGCATCCCGTACCTGCCACAAGACAACACACTTGAAACACGCAGAGGTGGCTGAAGCGATAGCAGCTTCTGTGGAGGCGTGCCGTGGCTGGGTCTGTAGCGCACAAGACTGTGGATTTGAAGTTCCATGGTTTGAGCCCCGCCTCAGCAGATGGTCAGTAGTTGATTTGTTGCTAGGGCCACTGCACAGGCAGCATAAGTGATTAGCTGATTAATTTTTAAACAAAGAAATAGGTTAGATGTTACTTATATGAATGTTTCGTCTTTGACCGGAACCCCAGTTAGCCTGCAGAAAATGTTAAAACTAATGGTGGCGAGTTCTAAGTAGATAGGCCTACTTAGAAGTTTAGCCCGCACTAAGATTTTAAATTTGGCCAAATCCATATATCTGACTCCCTCAGGTAAGCTATGGAAGAGTGTTATAGCGGTCACGGAAGCTCTTTGAGGACTTCTGCAATGAGGGGTGTTAAGGTTTCTAGCATGCCTTGTGTTATGCTGGTGCATGTTCTGTCTTTTTACATACATAGAGATGTTCTGAGACATGATTAGCAGAGAGTTGAAGACATGTTAGATTTAGGAGGGCAAATAGCCAGGGTTTGGTTGTCCTTGTGAACGTCTGTTTGTCATATTGTGCTTTCTTAACTAAAATAATTGCCCGTTTAATATTTCTTTCTGTTGGAAGTCAGCATTGATTTTGAGAAATTGTAACCTGGAAACACTACAACTACGAAGGGTGCTTACCTGGCGCCAAGGATCACTTCTGGAGCTCGGTAAAAGCGGGACTGGATGTAAGTGTACACACGCTGGTTCTCGTAACAGCTGGAGCCAAAGTCGATCACCTGGAACAAACATTGGGGATTTATTCCTTTCATAACATGTCACTGTTTATCATTTTGTTTAACCAGGCAAAGTGAGGACTATAAAGTGTCAACTAAACCTTGACCTTTACCTAACCTTACAACTAAGTCACTTTAGTGATGACAGCGGGGGATCGAGCTCAGAGACCAATATGAGCCCTGGAGACCAATATGATACTAACATCTGCCGAGTCGTCTGCTAACCTGATCAGGTAACTGGTAAACCCCAGTCAGACAATAATAAGCTTTACTCTAGAGTGCATGGATTCACATTACACTACAGCATTCGTCTGAGGAGTAGCTATTCAAAGTATTCTGAAACCTTGCTTGATCTATTAGACGGCCACTGTCAAATGTCTTAATTTTTCTGACTTTAACCTGCCCTAAAACCACTCGAAATAAGAACAATTTCTTAAAATTAGGTGCAGGCCAAGAGCTAACATGGGCATATTGGTGGCCTGTACATGACTGCTGAAATCGATAAGTTTCTGACCTCAAAAGCCAAACAGATGTAAGTTTCTGACCTGTTTCTTGACTAAAAGAAATTCCCAACTACCTGACTTTTCCCAGTGGACACCCTAATTGAGAAAGTTTACATCCAGTTAAATTCTAAATGGAAATTCCCGCGTTATGTATTATGGATGTTTCAGTTAACAGAGATCAATAATGAGAAGCTAACATTAAAAATATCTATACATAGCGCGAATCCGTGGCGTTGAGCGGATCCGTGGCGGATTGGTATCGCACGCGACTCCGGAGCTCATCACTCCGGTGGCAGGTTCGATCCCAAGTCACCACTTACATTTGTAATGTGACTAATACGGGGACGCTAGGTAAAGGTCGAGGTTGAGTGGTAGAGAGGACTTTGTAGTCCTAACTTCGCCTCGTTAAACAAGACAAACATTACCTTTTTTTTTTATACATCAAAGTTGTTGGCATATTTTCATCTATCGGGTTCCGATGATACTAATAAATATAATTAACTTAAACTAGTATTAATTGCTTTATTGATTGAATTTCCTGTGGATCCTCTACAACAATAATTGATTGTTATATTTTCTGACTTAATGAAAGTTCTCTTGCATCTGTTGTTAAAAGATAGGGTTAATCCAAAATAGGACACCAAACTTCAGGGGTGGGTTCCTGATGACACAACAATGAAAAAAGTTCCTAAAAGGTCTGAAAATGCTTTGTCTACCCACGAGCCGCCATTTTCAAACATTATTTTTATCTCCCACACCATTGAGGGTCTTAGTTCAAACTTTGTATTAAACTAAGACCCTCTTAGGGAAAAATACCAGCATAACTTAATATACCATTTTAATATAATGGCTGTTTAGTTGTATCTTTTGACATTATACTTTCAACTAGTGGAAAAATGGTAAACCCGTTAGTGCCTAGAGTTGACATATGGACACAGTACATTGAGACAGTGAGTGCTCGTGTAACATGTCAGCATGTAGAGTATCTGGGCTGATATGGTAATTTTCAAATTCAGTCTATGTGTATATTGTATTACTTATGATTGTATTTAAATATGTAAATGGTGTATTGCCGTCAGTTAACAGTTTTAAAAAACAGGCTACAGGCTGCTTAACCAGTTATTAACTTTTTTAGTAAGGTTTTCCCTCTAACTCTGTTCATTCTCAACTGATTTTCAAGATCTTGGTGCCAATAGATGGGTGAAGTTAATAGATTTCCTAAGATAAGTTATTGTTTACAATGTTTTGTACACTCCAACACTTTTCCAATAATTGAGGTATAAAGCTGAATAAATTAAAAATAAGATGAAACCCCCACCATTTTGAAATGGGAAGTTAGATTATGTTGGCAATTTTTGCCTGAGAGGGGTTTAGTTTGATACAAAATTATATACTTAGTTTGAACTAAGTCCTGTGGGACATAAAAAATAATCATTGAAAATCCCAAAGGCGGCTAGAGGGTACACCAAACAAATATAACCCATAAATATAAATATCATCCCATGTTTAGAAGATTGCTTCATTGTTTAGGGCCTAAAGAACATATCCTAGAAGTGGCTTATTTTGGAAACACCATAGGATTTGTTCAAAATAAGCTGTCATCAGCTTTAAATTAATAGCCTTTAAGTATGAGAATCACCTTATTTTCCATACGTAATTAAAAATTATAGGTAGTGAATTCGAAAACAGAAATAACCAAGAATATGAAGTGTAAAAACTTAAGTTTATACTAGATTCAACCATAGAAGTAAGATTGTTCAAATCAACCTTTTTTCTGCTATGTTAAAAATTAATACGTTAAATGTTTATTTTTTTTCCTAAAAACTAATATGTTAAAAACTGAATTTCTTGAATTTCTAATAATTTCTTAAAGATAATACTTTCGTGGGTTGTATTGGGTAAAACATTGAATTTGAAAATTATCTTACTTGGAAACTTCACAATTTATTGAGTAGCTCAGGAGTTATAGCTCTACTAAGATAAAGCAATGTTATTCAAATGGGCTTTATTGAAAACTTTAAAGAATTTATTTATCCCAGTTTAGGACCTTTTTAAGTATTATAATTACCTTATTGCCTGTAGGTCCTAGCTGTGTTCATCTATTGCACAATGCATTTCGGGCATAAGTTGCCCATTTTCAAGTGCCTCTTCTTCTTTCTTCTTACACTAAACACTACACACTAAACAGTCTATATAGACTGTCTATATAGACTGTTTAGTGTGTAGTGTTTAGTGTAAGAAGAAAGAAGAAGAGGCACTTGAAAATGGGCAACTTATGCCCGAAATGCATTCTGCAATAGATGAACACAGCTAGAACCTACAGGCAATAAGGTAATTATGAAAACTTTAATTGGCTGTAGGTTAACCTCCTCAGACCCCACGTCACTTACAGGTTACATTACCTTGTCTGTGTATATTGTGCCTGGGACTAAAGAGGTTAAACTAAAAAAGAATAAAGACCGGAAAAGTCTCGGCTCACTTAAGCCACAATGTTATTATTATTTTTCATCAGGACTGTTTTTATTCTGTCTCAATTTGTATTATTTCAAATTATTCTAATAATCCTCAGAGAAAACTAGAATTAAAGGTTTTCTAGATACGAAAAGACTGCCAGCTACAATTTATAAGAATAGTAGGATAGATGCAAGTAAAATGTTGAATCTCCTTTCTACGACAACCCAATCCCAAGATATTGTTTAATTTGTTAGAAGTAAAGAGTTAATTTAAAATTAAACCGGATATTGACAAGCAGGGCCCGCCGGCATCCAGTTCCAAGGTCTCATTGATCAAAGAGTTTCTTCTTTCTATATTGTCAACTGAGAGTGGAATAGTAGAACCCAACTGGCCCTGGGGGCTGAGCGGTTGAACCGTCAGTTTACAGAGCTCACTTTGGTTAACTGACCAAAACTAAGCGAGACATGAACACTGTTAAACCAGTCACTTTGTCTATGAGTTATGAGGGACTTATTTTAAGTTCGGGGCATTTCCTTTTGCTCCTGAGAGGACCTTCGGCAAAAATGTGTTTCAACAAATTTTTGATACAAGGAAATTACATAGAAATTGAGGGAGGTTAAAAAATACTATTTGGTACGGTTTTGTAAAGCCAGCTCAAAGAGATTTTGAATCAAGACTATATCACATAGCCTATATGTCAGGTTTGGAAATTTTTTTTTGGTCCTTGAAATGCAATATCTGAAATGTTGCATGTACTTGTACAGTTCTCAGCAGACTTGGGAGTAACGATTACAAAATTGTAATCGTTACTTGTTATCATTACATTTTCCTGTAACTTTGTAACGCAACCGTTACATTCGAAATGCTGTAACGAATAACGGGTAATCGTTACAAATTGCCGGTAACGATTACATGTAACTAGTTACATTTTTCAGCTTGGAATTTTTAAAATATGCGATTTCAAAACAAGTATTTTAATATGAATTTCACTTTGATATATGTGTTATTAAGTGATTTTGTACAGTTATACAATATCTAAAATTTGTTATCTATGGACTGTATCTGTCAAGTTATTAAAAAGCAAAGAAAACAAAAAGTGAGCATCATCATAACCCCTAAACGGCAATGTTTGAATGTAGTCGACTAGTCGGATGCTGGTTAAACTTTTGCCGGCTGTCTGCATTGTAATTATTTTGGTACGATATAAATATTAAATTTAATTAATTCAAGTTGGAAAACAAACTGTCTAATAAATGTTATATTTCCAAACAATATAGAACAACAGTTGGTGTTTGGTCCGAAGATAGAAACATCGTTTCTGAAAGGACTCACCCAGCAAATAAAACATTTATTGGACAGTTTGTTTTCCAACTTGAATTAATTGTAAATTCCAATAAGAAGCTGTCTCCTGATTAAATATTTATTATTATAATTTATAAAGTAATTCACGTTAGATGTAGTTTGAGTTGGATGTGATGTTTTGTTTTGCTAGATTTGCGTGTTTTGTTTGAGTAGATGTGTACTCATTTCAGTCATTTGGTAGAATTCGCTACCCGCTCACGTTAATACCTACCACTAATAGTTTGAATAAAGTGTTAACCTTTTCCCTATCCCAAAACTGCAATAGACAATAACTACTTGACTAAATACGTTTAAGTTAACCTCCCACTGCCAGGAGGAGCAGTTACTGTCTCAAACTGATTTTCACACAGTAAGTAGACTAATAGTTGTATAAGTTGCAGTTGGCATAAGTTGGATGTTTCAACAGATAGTTAGAACTAATTAATGAATAATTCAGATTCCCTAGCCATGGCTAGCCAAAATTTCAAAAGAATGGATGGACCTGTCAAGCATTGGTTTTATTTCTTAGGCTATGTTTTGAGTTTTGACCGAGGCTAAGAGTGACTAGTAAGTTTAGCATTAGGCTATTCCTTTTTAATCCTAGTATATCAATCAATGTAATTTTTGATTAAAGTATTAAAAACAATAACGATCTCTTTCTAAACGAATTTTTGTATGAAAATATTATTATTTAATTTGACCGCGGAAGCCAGTCGGTAACTGAGCCCGATGTAACTTGTAACTGACCAGTTACATTTCGGAGTAACTGTAACTGTAATCAGTTACATTGGGTTTTCTGTAACTTGTAATCAGTTACATTGGGTTTTTTGTAACTTGTAACTGTAATCAGTTACATTTTATAAAGGGTAACTGTAACTGTAATCAGTTACTGTCTGAAAGTAACTTCCCCAAGTCTGGTTCTCAGATAGTTTCAAAAGATACATAGAATGCATGTTTTATCATTCATAACAAGCAAAACGTTTATCAACTAACCAACATTTTTTATGTATTGACATTTTGTTCTCAAGTCAATGATTTGTAAGGACATTTTACTTTTACCAATGGGACAAGCAAGACTCCATGAGGCTAGAATGCACAGCAATCTAAGATCTAATACCATGAAATTTATCCTTGGTTTTGATAATAAACCTAATTAGCAGCTAGCTGTTTGAAGCATTTATGTATTGATAGGTGAACATCCCGTTGCAAAATCTATAGACTAGATATTGTATGTTGATAAGTTAAAATGAATGATCTCAGATGTTTTGGTTACAAAAATGTGAACTGTTATCAGTAGACCAAAACAAGACAAGGGGGTTAAATGGTTTTAGGGAATGTAAAAGAAAGTTTCCTGTTGATTAGACCTGATTGTTTGACATAATTATGACTCAAGGTCATGTGCACGACATCAGTTGGTTTATTGGGCTTACTAGTTTTCTGAAAGAAGTGAACATTCTGGGTAGGGAATTTTATGAATAGCCTTTAAGAAACAGGTATTATAAAATAAATCAGAGACATTGTATTATATTTGAGCCAGTAAAATATTACTACATGATGGCTCAAGTTTGAGTTACAACCCATCGTATCCAAAGGACATGGGCTCATATATATATGCGCTCCCTTGGCAATTGAAATATACAATCAGTGCAAAACAGTAATTGATAAACTGGACATGTTCCAGGCTTCACACTTGGTTGCAAAAGAAAAAATAAGTTTATTTTTTATAGTTATTACCGATTTGTTACCTTTTATTACATTTTATCTTTGAACCATTATAAATACCACGTTCTTCAAACTTCCTCTTTATGTAAGCACAGTAAAAGCCATTGATCTCATAGTGAAAAGTATCCCCAATTGGTATTAGGTTCCCGATTTACCATAGATTAGGGGTTTAAAAGTGTGAAATTACTAAACAATCAAAACTGGTAGGACTTTTTAGCTAATTTGATACATGTTAATTGGTAACCTTCTGTTGTTTATTTTCCATTAAAAAGTTTGACCTAGTTCACAACAAGGTTAGGCACAACTTATAGGCATAGACCTAATGAGTCATCAAACAATAGATAAACTGCCCTTGCATATACTCGTAGAAGTGTTGTGCCAGCGGCCGTAGGCAGCGCCACTGGTCTCCTGTATAACTCAAAGGCATGTACAAGCGTAGTTACTAACCACTGTACCACAGTTTACCAGTACCAGTGGTTTCATAGTTACGAGAGGTTTTAAGTGTTCAGAAACCTGAGAAATCACCAACAACCTGTCTACTGGGCAGTTATCAAAACATAACTTTAACAAGTGAAATTTTGCTGAAAAATTATTACTTTAATACTTCTATTAATATTTTTAAACTTGGTGTTACCTTATTTTAAGAAGTATCAATAGTTTGAGGAAGAATTAAGAACCTATGTAGACCCTGCATGTAAGGTCTTTGTACTGAAAACTTATAATAATAGCTGATGGTCACATTCATTGCTACCTGTTTTAACATGAACATTTATATTCAATTTGATGTTATGACTTAGCAGCAAATGTGTTAGGCCTAAGATTAGAAGAAAATATCAAGACCTACCTTTATTCCACTTCTTCCCTGTTGTTTCAAGAGTACATTTTCCGGCTTCATGTCACAGTGAATTATTTTATTTCTGTGGAGGGCATTTAAACACTGCAACAAAGAGTGTGAGAATTTGCGCACTAATGTTAGGCTAAAACCTTGAAACTTGTTTTTCTTTATAAGTTCATAAAGGTTGATTGAAAGGAGTTCAAATGTAATGCACATATGACCGCGGAAAGTGAAACTATTGTACATGTGAATAATGTTCATCGTGTTATCTTTATCCTGTTTTCTTAGATGGTCCAGTATCCTGATTTCTTCCTGTGCTTGTCTGTGAAACCTTTTCTCATTCCGTACCATTTTCAGTGCAACATGCTCATGAAATTTATGGTCGTAAGCTTTCACTACTTGGCCAAAACTTCCTTTTCCTATTACCTTTAGGACTTCATATCTGTATCCGACATGATCGTGCGGTATATGAATGTAAGAGCCTTGTTCATTGTCAAACCCAAAGTTACATGGAGCACTTGCAAGGCCTGGTCTCTTTTTAGCATTGGCACCGATGAAGTAAATTTCCGGGTAAGAAAAGATTTCATGTACCTCGTACGGTGTTAGTTTGTTCAAATAAAGTTTGATAACTTGTTCTGGAGTAGCTACCATAGCCTTAGGTTTTGTTGAACCATTTTTGTTAGGTATAGTACTGTTTGATGAAAATAATAGGTCACCTGGAGGTATAACAGGTAACATTTGATTTGGTAGACTAACCGCATTGCTAATATTACTAACAGCACTTTGTTTCACTGCTTTGTTTTGTTGAGTATTGTGGCTGCTAAGGGCATCTTCCAAGGATTGTCCTGTTTTCAAGGGTGGTAGGTGGTTACTATTTTCCTGATTTTGAGCCATATACGTTTCACTTGTTGATGCTCCATTAATGTTATTCATTAAAGAACGAGTGCGGGATAGGGACATATCAGTATCCTGAGGCGTAGGGTTTAGAGCAGCTAAAATTGAATTCATATTGTATTAAGAGATAAAGAACTTAACAAAATGGTCATCAAAATCATAAAACAAATAAATTTAACTTTGTAACCATCCCGCCACTCACGAGGCACATATTTCGTTGTAGAAGAGATATAACTTAGATATGTTCACAGACATTATTAATAATTTCTTGAAATACACTAAACACTTTGAGTAATAAAAACCACTATCGTCTCCTCTCCTATTTCAGGTCTTTTCTTCCAAACAAATTCATAGGTTAGTTGTTATAAGCTGATGGAAAGACAAAGGATATCATGAGGGCAGCTTTCCGAAGTATATGTATTATCATGTTTAATGAAAGTTACAGCCATTATTGCAATTACGTAATCCTTATATTATGTCAATGGATATATTCATAATTTTTTTAAATAAATAACGTGAAAGTAATGTACTTACAAAGTAATGATAGGGTTTTAGTTTAGAATTTCTTAGGGGGACCATTTTAAGTCAACGGGGATACCCGTGGTTTATTGTAGTAGGTTGTCAGCCACTACCATTGTTTATTTATTTTTACATATACGGTTAACACCATTATACAGTGGCAGTTTGATAATTGATTACAATATGCTTGCAGACGTTAGGTAATTAATATAGGCGATACAACACTGATGACTTGAAATGCAATAATATTTTGTGTGACTATTAATTATGAACTAGTGTGACTAGTATGAAACAGCATGCAGTGCTATTTGATAAAACTAGAGAATACTTTAATATTAGCCTCTCCTTTGACTTAAATAAATGGACCTAGACAAACCCATTTAAATTTAATATACAAAACCGACTTCTGTTAAGTTTGTATCTAGTATAGCACTTTTTGTAAATCACTAAATGAAGTTCAAAATCCAGGTCTCTCTACGACAGAAGTACAGTAGGTCATCAAGTATTGAATCTGCTCAAGGCCTTAAATATGGAAGTTCTCTTACATGTTTTCAAATGCGTTATTTTGCGTTTAACCATCATCAATTATTTCACTGGGGTGACTCATACCATCATGTCCACAGTAGGTAAGGTAACTAACTGTTCTAAATCCAAAGAACCCGAGCAGCTCGAGATTCGATAATCCTATCTCAGCACCACCGTCCACCAGTGAGTAATTATATTCCCAATCTTTCCAGGATGAAGGCTATTAGTTGTCATAGCTTGCTGCCGGCGACCTTCTGCGTGATTACTCGCCCAGTGGAACCTGCACAAAACTTGATAACATGGGTTTTAGTACACCGATCCGTTGTCAGTGATAATACCATTGGGCAGCAACGGGCAACCTAGCCGCACTACTCTTCCCACAGGTCTCCTATAATTAGTATTGGTGACTTCAAAATCGAATATACAGAGTCCACAGATTATACCCAAATTACAACAAAGAGACACAACTGTATTTGGAATAATAATCTGTGTCTTTTTACAAATGTCCTGGTGAATTTTATTCGTTGCCCCGGAGTGACAAAATCTCTTCGCCAATTCGAAGAGCGAGCAAACAGCGAACGGAAGTTCCCGACTAAACTTCCATTTGTAGTTTTGTAACTTTTGTATACGTATTAAAAAAAACCGTTCCAAATAATATAGTCTTCTAAAGGAATTGGCAGATATGAAAGATAATTTTACTTTTACTAATTAATAAGGCTAATACAGGTTAAAAATCATGTACTGTATTGACCTTATTTGTACAAATAAAATTATATTTTCCAAATACGTACAGTAATGTTTATTCATTAATGTGAGACAGGAGACAACCTGAAAACTTCGTTTGATGGATTATGTATTTACAATATTTTATTTTTTAGGCAATGCATAATAATAATAGACATAAGACAAATCAAAACAAAAAATGAGTAAATATTTGTAGATACAAAAATATGTTACTTAAAGATCACATTGGAACTATTTTTAATTCATAAGCCGTTAGTAGTGTCCTCTCTAATATTCAGGAAATAGTGAAACTACTATATATAAATGAGTGGTTATGTGAAGTTATCAGTTATTCTACTGAACCGTGAACGAGTAGGCTACGTGCAATGTTTTGAAATAAATGCATGTAATAAGCAATGCCTACTTCCTAACAGTAGGTCTACAGGCAATTCATGGGAGTATGTCTAAAAGAACGCGTGACATGTCTTAAAACCAGTTTAACAATGAGGGTTCGAATGGTATTTTAGACTGCTTATCTACACGGTATAGGCCTAAGTAAGAGAGAGCCTTACTTCCACCTCTTCTTATCAAGACTGATTCAAAACTGTTAAAAATTCTTTCGATTAGCAATAACCGGTGGGAATATTACTTTAATAATCATCAATAGCTAAACGAGAACGATGAGTTTCTGAATATACATAAAAGCTACTCTATAACCTTGCTTCTGGCCTTCACAAGTGCAAATGGCAACACTGTTTAACAACTTACTGTTACTTACTTATTATGTAACATGTACTTACTTATTATGGCAGAATAAGTAAGTACAGACGTGCAGTCTTTGAAGAAATCTGCATGTTAGCTTCGTTATTAAAATCGAAAACCGTAACTTGTTACACACCAAAATAAATTAATATTCTTTGATGGTTGATAGAATTTTATATTGTCTTTACTTACTCAGTAAACTCCTCCCATCTTACGTCTAAACTATCGCTTTTTTTATGACCTCTTTAGTTGCTGCATTTTGGCGAGTTTATTTTTAGTTTACTTTCTGATTACTGTCTACAAAACATTTTTTATTAGATTCTTAGCTCTAGAAACATTTGGTGGTTGGATTCACTTCAGTTATGGCCTGTGGTACTTTGTGTGACAATGAGAATTATGTAATCAGTTTTGAGTTCAACGGGAGATAACCAGGATTCCCGGCTGAGTCTTTGGTTGAACTAAGGTTTATTGTATTGTACATAGATAATTTATTGATACACTATTAACAAAAGTAAAGGGTAAACTAAAGCAATGAAAATGAAAATGTCAACAGACACGGCAGGATTGGTCATGGTCGCTCGCCGCTTTATTTATTTATTGCGTCAAGTAGTGTCGGGCGCTGTCACGGGAATGTGACAGAGAGAAGGTACAAAATATGCAAGGTTTTGTGAAGAAGTTACCTCTGGGTTACATATTAATGAAGGGAGGTATAAAGTTGTAGACTATTTTCCCAAATCGTAAAGCTTTAATAAATCAAACTATGGTGTCACTGAGGACAGAACATCAGACAAATTACAAGAAACAATACATTATTGTTAACAAGAACTAAGAAGAAGTATCATGAGTTGACTGGAGTGGATTAGGTATAATAAACTGATCAATGCTTCACTAGTATTCAATACAAGGGTGTCTAAAGTTCCCCCCGCCTCATCTTCTGGGTAGCTAAACATTTTTATTTTTTGGGTACCTTTTGCCAAAATCAAGTTTTGTTCCACCCATGTAGGTTTTGGGAAGTAGGTTTGACATTTTCTTCGAGAACTCCTGTTAGTGCCCTTTTCTTTGTTAAAGCATATTCAGTCAAAGAAACCTACTAATTATTTCAAATTAGTTCTTCACGATGCTCCTACAGAAGCAAACCATGGCCTAGAAAAACAATTTTGAGATGTTGTCAGCAATAATTGCTCACTTGAGTCTATCTTTTAAAAAAGGGCACTAAACAATTTTTTTAAAGGCATTCTGGTTCTTTTGTATGCCCTAATAAATGGGAGAGATTACAAAAGGTAATCTCATATCACAGTTTAAACACCCCACAATACCATTTGGGACAGGAGGACAAAACATCCTAATTTTGACAAAAGGTATAAGTTTGCCTACCATCATACACCAAAGTCTAATTAAAAATTCCAACAGGTTCATAATTAATAAAGAAGAGGATTTTTGAGGCACCCTTTTTTTTAACAAACACATTAATAGAATGAACTAAATAGAAAGCTTTATACTGTTTTTGGTAATGTAAATTATGTGTAACATAACATACTCTATCTGAGAAAACTACGTAAACACAACAATATAATACACTTAAGAGCTCCTGAGCCCCATTCACAGCACAAATTCTTAACATTAATAAGAAATATGTTACATAATTAACATAGGTAGCAAGTATAACGTACTTAACAAGTTAAAGCAATGGTGTATGTATATGTTATAATTTTTTTTATACAAAACAAAATAAATAAATTATATGCATCTATTTACCATCTACATAAAATTTAAGTGAAAGGTGTTATATTTAAAAAATAAATAAAGTATATACTGACTTGTGTGACATCAAGAATGAAACGAGTCAAGCTCGAAAGTTATTTCGAAACCTTTCTATAGCGTAAAACCAGTCTTATTGACATAACAGGGTCCACTATGAATTTAAGCGGCCTGTTACAAGTATTATGGCAACTAGAGTTAGTGCAGTAGAATTTATAGTTTTCTCCAAACTACAAATTACACTAAAACTGACTTGACATGTATGAATTAAAACAGTTAAAATAGTTCTGTTATACAAGACACGCCCCTTAAACAGTATTTACGCAAGTAGTTATCGTAATACTAACAGCAGTCTAGATGACAGTATTCATACAAAGTACTGACTATAAAACATTTTTGGTTTTATTAGTATATACAAAAAGTACAAGTATTTAACAATGTATAAAAATATTACAAACTACACTTTACAGTCTCATTAAAACTACAAATCATTCCAACAAAAGAGATGTATCAAATCATCAGTGAAGGATTTGTGTGGTATGAAAAATGTTTTTCGTCTTTCGACGTGTTACAGTAGAATCCTGTTCATGCAACAACTTCGAGATCTTTACAGTGCCAAACTAACACCTTCCCCCCTCTACTTGGAATTAGGTAGCTTACTTACATCCTGTATAAAAGAAGATCCAATTTGAATGTAAATGGATATCCAATTTGTAATAGATAATGGCTCTGAGTATCTCATTCCAGAATGAGCGTCAAACATTGAAACTCTGGGGTGATATTTGTTTGGTAGTTATTGTCCTTTTTGTCAGTTTAATCTGAAATATTCAGCCGTAAGAGACGTCCTGTGGAAGAAGTGCATTAGGTTTTCAGTAGAAGTCAAGACGAGTGGCATATCAGGTCAAAGCTCATACTCAGTGACTACAATGCTCCAAGATTTGTCTGAAAAGCAATAAAAAGGTTTTTCTGATTTATTCAAAGAAATATTTAGCTAGACTTATGATTGAGTAACATGTCAAGTTAAAGGCCTTACTTGGTAAAAACATGTTGCAATCTTGGTCTCAAAAGGTAATGTTTTAAAGTGACAAATTCTCAAACTTGAAACTGTCACCATTTTGTTTAATGTCAAGCTTTTCAAACGAAACTTGCGAACTTGTACTCAATAAGAGCTTCAACCTCATATGTCATATGACTTGACTCCTACTTAAAACCTATGGAACCCGTCACAGGACGTCCCTCAACAGCAAAAGATTGAGTTAATACCGATGAAAAGTTCAACAACTGTTAAATTAAGATTATCCTAGAGTTTTAACGCGTTACCTACATTTTTAAAGGAGATATTCACAGCATTGCAGAACCTTTAGTACACCCGGTATACCTTCGCTATCTGAATGTGCACAGACCTTAAAAGAGGAGTTTTGGGACTGTAGAAGGGAGTAGAATACTACACGTGCAGTCTTTGAACTGTCGACACCAAAACCTAAACATGACAGGTTGAAACCTAAAAGAAACGTTCATATAACGTTAAATATGGAACTAACAGTCAACTAAACCTAACAGGAAACATGTGATGAACAATTTAAAACTTTTGCACTGAAGAAGTCAAACAGCTACTCGTCACTAATGTAAAATCTGAAACACCGTCTTACATATCCGATTAAATGATGACGTAAGACTCAGACTTTGGAGTAGCGGTGTTTGTCTTGGAAGCTCTTCTTCTCCTGGTACCCGGCACAATACTCATTGTAGATGAGCTTGAAGAGGAACAGGTGGAAGACGATGATGAGGAAACAGACTGACACCCAGAAGAATGTGGGCAGACCGCCGAGATGGTGGCCATGCTTGTGCAGAGCGATCACTCCGTGCTCATGTGCAGGCGCTGCAACACCATACCATCAATAACAGGCCTTTGGATTCAAAATATCTATACTTTTTAGTGTAGTAACTTATGAACTTGATATCCAAAATCACAAAATAAATTAAAACAAAACACAAATATTTAGGTATGAAAAGATTGATTTAAAATGACAGTGATAAAAACCTTTTTAATGCAATACAAGTTTAAATACGACCATTTCAGTAAACCTAGAGGCACTAAATACTTGATCAAAAATTGAAGAGTTAATTTGATTATTAATTTATAAGGGTAGTTTGTTGTAATTTGAATTGGAAAAAAGCAACTGCTTTTACCTGTTCAATTTTTGATCATGCATGCTGTGAACTACTGTTTCCGTGTCCTATATGTGTTTCTATGAAGAAGTTAAATTTTTAAAAGTGTAGGGGAGATAATTTCTTAAAAGATTATACCTTTTTGTAGCTGGCACTTAGTTATTATTAAAGAATAAGGGAAAATACTTTTGCACTTGTTTAACATCCATTAGTTTTATTCACATTAGTTTGTTTGTTTTTGTACACAATACAATAAAGAAAACATGTGGTTTGTAGATTGGAAAACATATGGTAGAGTACCAACATTGATATTAAATAAAACATAAAGATAAACATAAACACAAAATACTATACATATCGGCCCCCTTGAACAGTAACAATGTTCAAATAAGAATGAAGGAGGTTGTATATAAGTATTTAGTCTTGGTTCGGTAAAGGAAACACCTTGGTGGAAGGGCGACAGAAAATTCCCGTATTGGTTTTCAGCTTGACGACACGAACAATGTTGTCTTTCCCTGGACTTGTAGACACAATTCTTGCCAATGGCCAGTTCAAGGGTGAAATGTTTGGTTCTTGAACTAACACCATGTCTCCTATTTTCAGGTTAAACTTTTCAGAATTCTTGTTCCATTTTGTCCGCTGTTGGAGAGTACTCAAATAATCTCGACTCCATCTTTGCCAAATCTTCTGTGAAATTTCTTGTATTCTCTGCCATCGTCGGAGTTGTGATGGAGGTTTGTTCAAAAAGTCGGGTTCAGGAATAGCATAGAAAGATGATCCAACGAGAAAATGAGCTGGTGTTAACGCTGTCAAATCTGAAGGGTCGGATGAGATCGAGTAATGGGTCTTGAGTTCAAAACAGCTTCTATTTTCGTTGTTATTGTGAAGTATTCTTCGATGGTCAGGGCTGATTGGTCGAGAGTTCTGTATAAATGATATTTCATACGTTTGATAGCTGCTTCCCATAATCCGCCTTGGTGAGGGGAAGCTGGTGGATTGAAGTGGAAGGTGATTGATTTTGTACACAAAAGTGGTTGATCGAGTTCTGAATTTTAGTATTTTTCCAAAATTCATTGAGTGTTTTTGTAATTTTGTATTTGCACCTACAAAGTTTTTCCACAATCTGAATATAAGTGAGAACACAATCCTCTACGAGACACAAATCGGCTGAGGGCAGCTATAAAGGAATCTGTGGTAAGATCGGAAACCACTTCAATATGCACTGCCTTTGTGGTAAAGCAAACAAATACACATATGTAGATCTTGAATTGTTTGATGAATCGAAGTGAATGAGCTTTAGCATTGAAAGGTCCACAAAAATCTATACCGCAATGAGAAAAGGGTTTCGAAGGAACAACACGTTCTTTTGGCAGATTTCCCATGAAGGGAGGGACATTTCGAGGTTTGCATTTAAAGCATTTTACACATTTGTGGACTCTAGATCTTATAGTACTTCTTGCTGATAAAATCCATACATCTTGAGATAGTAAAGATTGCAATAGCTGTGGTCCTGCATGTAAGTTCTTGAGATGATAATGGTCAATGAGGAGATTTACAATGTGATGTCCTTTGGGTAAAACAATTACATGTTTTGAGTCATAAGTCAGATTTGAGTTTTGCAACCGTCCGCCAACACGTATGATGTAGTTTTCATCCAGAAACGGAGCAAGGTTTTGTAATCTTTTGGAACATGGGCGTTTCTTCTTAAGCGATTCTATATCTTCAGAAAACACTGATTGTTGGACTAGTTTAAATATTTCAAGTTTGGCAGCATTTAATTCTTCGGAAGTTATCAATCCATGTCTTTTACTGTCTGTTTTGAGGTTATGCACAAAGCGGATGATGTACGCCATAACAAATTGAAGTTTTGAAAATGAGCTGTACTTTGTTAGAATATCCCATTCTTTGTTAGTTTCTGTTGATGTTAGAATTGTTAAAGGGTTCAGTTTTGTTTCCTCGTCATTTTCTAAGTTTTGTGGAGTGAATTGGAATGTTGGCCAGAGTGAATCATCTTGCATGAGCCATTGAGGACCTGTCCACCATAGGGGATGGTTGATCATTTGAGAGGGCAGCAACCCACGAGAAGCGCAGTCAGCTGAGTTCTCAGCACTGCTGATGTGGAACCATTGGTGGGAGGGAATGAGATCTTGTATTTCAGCGACTCTGTTCGCAACATATGTTTTGAGCTTGTATGGTGGGGTCTGAATCCATGTAAGGACTATTGTTGAATCGGACCATGCAAAGATATGCTCAATTTTACACTGTCGAGAGATGATGTGTTTGCAATAATCTAGGAGCTTGGCTAGTAAGTGAGCTCCGCTGAGCTCTAATCGAGGCAGAGATATCCGTTTCAATGGAGCTACTTTGGTCTTAGCCATGACTAAGTTTACAGTTGTGATTCCGTCTTCATGAATGCATCGCAAATAGACAACTGCGCTGTAACCCATTTCACTAGCATCTGAAAACCCTAGTAGCTGAATGGTTGTAGAATTGGAACATTGAAAAGGTCGTTTTATGTGTATATCTGTCATGTCTTTCAGTTCACTGGTGAATCTTGACCATTTGTCAGAAATGTCTTGAGGTAGATTGTCATCCCACTGACAACCTGAGGCCCACAGAATTTGCATTAGGCATTTTGCCCACATTGTGATTGGTGAGAGGAAACCAAGTGGATCAAAAATTGAACTGATGACAGCTAAGATGGTTCTTTTGGTGATATTGTGACTTTGAATGTCTAGTTTGAAGGAAAAAGAGTCTGAGATGTTATCCCATTTCATACCAAGGACATTGAAATGTGGGTTATCGGTTGAATCGAGGAAAACTGGAGTTTCAAGATGTTCTGCAGGGACAGTTTGAAGTAGTTTTGGACTGTTGGATATCCATTTTCTTAGTTCAAAACATCCCTTGGAGAGCAATTCAATGAGTTGAGTTTGCAGAGCTAAAGCTTCTTCTTCTGAGTCTTTTCCGCAGACAATATCATCTACAAAGGTTTGATTTTTCAACACAGATGCTGCATCAGGAAACCTGGAGCCTTCATCGTCTGCTAGTTGTTTGAGAGTTTTCAATGCCTGGTATGGTGAGCTGCTAAGACCGTATGTGACAGTTGTTAGCTTGTAGACTTGTATGGGATTTTGAGGACTTTCACGCCACAATATTTGCTGGTATTTTTGATCATCAGAGTGAATAGAGATTTGTCTGTACATCTGTCTTATATCACAAGTGAATACGACATTGAAACATCGAAAACCTAATAGAATATCTGTTATATTGGTTTGAAGTTTTGGACCAGTGATCAAAGTGTCATTTAGTGAAACTTGAGTTGATGAACGAGCTGAGGCATCAAATACAGTTCTTAGTTTGGTTGTTGAACTATTTTCTTTAATGACTCCGTGGTGGGGAAGAAAGTAGTTAGGTAGCGTTGAATCATTGGGATCATCACTTAACTCCATGTGTCCGGAAGTAAGATAATCTTTCATAAAGTCAATGTACATTTCTTTAAACTTGGGTTTAGCATCAAATTTCTTTTCTAACGCAATATAACGGGTTTCAGCATTTTTGAATGAGTCTCCTAATGGTTTGTGATTGGGTTTGAAAGGTAAACGTAAGCAGTAGCGACCATCTGGATCTCTGGTATGAGTTTGTGAAAAATGTTCATCGCACAGTTTTTCTTCTTCTGTGATTTTAGAATGAAAAGGAGGCTCTTCTATTTTCCAGAAGCGTTGAATGGATGAATGAATGTCATGATCAGTTACTGAGAGAAATGTTTCAGATGAGTTTTTAGAAGGTTCTGTTTCGGTGCATTTTGTATCACCCATAACAGCAAATCCAAAACGAGTTCCAAGTAAATGTGGCATTTCAGGACCAAGACTGAAGATTTCACCTGTGACTATGTGAGGGTACAAGGAAGCTCCTAAAATTGCATCAATAGGACCTTTATGTGAAAGCTTGATCTGCTAGAGCAAACCGTTTTGTATTTTCCAAAACATCATTTGCTATCATTACTTTTGGTAAATCAGAAGTTATTTTGTGGAGAACTAACATAGGACTGTTTAAGCTTATTATGATACCTTTCAAAGTTTGTACATTTGCATATATAACTCCTTTAGGCTTAGTTGTCGCTTGTGACAAACCATTTATTTCATGGGAGGAAGTGAAAAGTTGAGTTTGAAGAAGTTGAGCGACTCGTTCAGTTACAATGTTACTTTGGCTGCAAGAATCTATAAGAGCTCGGAAAACATGTGAGATCCCTTCTTGAGATGTGAGCTTTATCAAGCAAGTGGCAAGTAAAACTGTGGAAGAGGAGCTTGATTGATTTTGGACAGGTTTAGTAGAGACGCCAACAAAACTTGATTGAGGTTCATCTTTCAAAGGGGTTTTTGGAGAACTATTTTGAGTCCTCGAACGACAAGTTTAGAAGGACTTTTGAAGTTTTCATTATGGAGTAAAGAGTGATGTCTTCGATTACATGTCTGGCAAGAAAAGTTTGATTTACAGTCTTTGTGTGAATGTTTTCCTAAGCATGAGGTACATCTTTGATTGGTTTTAACCACTTTAAAACGTTCATCTGGACTTTTCTCTTTGAGGACACTGATATATTTTATGATCAGTTTTGTTACAACAGAAGCATGGTGAGAGTGTTGAGTGTTCATTTGAGGTTGTTCCAACAAAAGTGTCTTGGGTTTTGTGAGTTTTAAGAAGCTAGGCTTTGAGTTAGACGAGTTGAATGAGTTAGGCCTATGAGTGTTTGGGACATATTGGGGTTTCAGTAGAAAAGCATCTTCATTGTGAATGCATTCAGAGTTGAGAAAGCTTATGATTTCTTTTACTAGAGGAACATTTTTATTATCTTCAGTACGAGTTGTTTCAAATCTTTTACGTAATTCAATGTCCATTTTACGTAACAGAAGAGCAGAGAGCAAGGGATTGTCGGTACAAATGTCATGGTCCAAGGCTTTTAATGCCTCACTGTGTTCACTGAAAGTATTCAAGAAATCTCGCAACTGTTTGTTGGAATGAGCAGAAATTGAAGGTAAGTCCAGTATTTGGTTAAGGTGTAAGCATGATAGTCTGCGAGGGGAATGATATCTTTCCGTTAGAATCTTGTGAGCAATGAAGTAGTTTGACTCAGTTATAGCAAGTGATTTTATTAGATTTAATGGTTCATGAGAGAGTACTCCAAGTAAGTATTGGAACTTAGCCACAGCAGGAAGGCTTTCGTTTTCATGAATTGTTGTATTGAAGAGATTGATAAAAGACACCCATGTATGAGGATCTCCATTGAAATGCTTCAATTCTAGTTTAGGTAGCCTGACAGAGATGAGAGAGTTATTTGAGTTGCTTGAGGTATTCAGACCATTTAGGCCATCATTTGAAGGGGGTAGTAGGCTATTTACGAGGGACAGGATACTTATTCCTAGAAAAGAGATTTCACTGTGCAGATTTCCATAGGCAGTTTCATCGAAGTCTGTAGGTAAAGAGTCTTGATCAAAGAATTTAGTTTCAATTGTTTCAAAATCAGCCAATTTTTTATTTACTTGTTCTTCAAACTGTTTTAGTTGATATTTTTGTGTTTCAGATAAATCTTCTTTTTCAAATTTGTCAATAGTAGCAAATACATTATTTAAAAACAACTTTGTTAAGTTTCCTTTACTTATTAAAATTTGATATTGCATTTGGAATAATTTAGGCTCTTAATAAACAAATAAAATTTGGGTGTGGACTGTAATTTTATAGGCTAGTTCAAATTATGCTGGGTCGAAGTGACCAAAAATGTAGGGGAGATAATTTCTTAAAAGATTATACCTTTTTGTAGCTGGCACTTTGTTATTATTAAAGAATAAGGGAAAATACTTTTGCACTTGTTTAACATCCATTAGTTTTATTCACATTAGTTTGTTTGTTTTTGTACACAATACAATAAAGAAAACATGTGGTTTGTAGATTGGAAAACATATGGTAGAGTACCAACATTGATATTAAATAAAACATAAAGATAAACATAAACACAAAATACTATACAAAAAGACAAGACTGATTTCTTGTGAAAGGTCTCTGATCTGGCCATATCTCCACAAAGAAAGTAAATTTTTCGTTATTCAAGATTAGCGGGTGGAACGGATGAAGGTTGGGTCTTTGACCTCGATTTCTTACACTAGCCTCCTTGTTCGTGTTGTTCTCTTATTGAAATGGCCTTCCCCTCCCTTTATTCTGGTTAAGACAGGAAACTTGAAAGACTCAGACCTATCATATGTCTGACTGAAGAAGAAAAGGACAAGAGGAGCCCTTACCTTCACCGACTTCATGTACGTGGATGGCGTGGCGCAAGTCGTCCAGGTGCTTCTTGTCTGGGCTGATGTACAGGATAGCGGTAACCGGCTCCGTCAGCTTCACCGGGAACTGGATGTTTACGCGACTGTGGCAAAAAGGTCAAACATTATCTCATAATCGGAGCATACACTCCGTCGTATACAGGTTTTGTAACAAGGTGGTTCACTTAGCCCCGGTTTCTTGAGTATAGTAAACCAAACTCTCATGTAACATGCAGAGGAGAGCGAGTGTTCTGGCACAGTTGTTTAACAACATGGGAGAAGAAAAATTAATCTGCTTTAAGTTATTTTTTACATATTTCTTCATTTACGACATTATTTATTTATTTCAACGGCAAACACCAGTTATACAAAATTATAAACAGTTGACGACAGTGAACAATATAGGAAGTGATATAATATGAATGCAATAATAATATAAAACACGTGTGGCTTAAACAAGCAATAAGAAACAAGAAACGTTTACTAATAGTAGGATGATTGACTGAAAAAAACCATTGACTATTAAAATTTATATGTCAGTATCAAATTTGATTAATTTGTCATATTTTGAATGTCATTTTTGACTCAAGAGTCTTTTTCTTCTTGAGTAGAAGAAGACAGACAACAAGAAGCCATTTTGTTTTTTGTGTTTAGTGTTAGGAACTCTGTGCTTTGATAAAACCCTTAGTAAGGGCGAAGTATCAGTGAATTTTGTGTGTGACTCTTCTGTGTGCCTATTTTTGTTGGCCCCTAAACTTGTTTTTCTTAGGTAAGCTAGCTACTATCCTCTCTCTCCTTGTAAAATTCACCTAACTAGACCTAAGTTTTACACGAGAAAACAAACTTCCCCTGAATTAAGAGTAGACATAAAACAACGGAAAGTTGAAAACTGTCCAAAATTAGCCTGTTTGACGGTATTTTCATATAAAAAATAATAAAAATTATATTAACTTCAGCAATTTTTGGACTGTATGTTCTTCATAAGGTTTTGATAGAATAAAAACTCTTGTGGAAATATTAATCACAAAAATGAATTTTTACAGAAAGTCTGTACTTAGAGAAAGCCCAAATTTTCACAGAATATTGTTAAACATGCATTGAGAAGGAAAATACAGGAGAAACCCGCTAAATAAGGATATCATATGGATACTATATATCCAACTTAAAATGTTGCTGTACACACTAGAAGTACAGGGTTAGTTGAAAGTGTGGAGGCACCTCTGATTACTTTTAAAAAGTAAAAATAAACTTATACTTAACTAACCTCTTATACTTATACATGTAGAGTAAAAAGTGTTCAAAAGCAATAATGATTAGAATTTTAAATATTAAAGCTTGGCGAGACATGTGGTGGGTGAAGCTCACCTGAGAACGGCAGGTCCATCAAGACAGCCTCCGTCGCAAGCGTAGAACGGTCTGTCAGACCTCTCCATGGCAACCAACAGAACAGCCTTGTTGTCCTCTCCGACCTGCACTGTCACGTTGATCTGTGACATGTTGCCGTACTGCAGCCTCCTGCCCGACAAACACGATGCTCAATGTGAGATCAAAGTCAGGACTAAACTAACAAGACACATGCCAAATGGTCTTACTGGTCAGAGCATCCGTTTGACGACTAAGGGGTCGCAAGTTTGATACTCAATACGGGTGGTAATATTTTGGTTACAGTTGAGATGGCATATTAACTATTTACTTTAAAACCACATTGTCAATTTCTGTGTTGGGTTTGTTCTAAATCTTTCTTTAAGTGTGAATCCGAACTACACTGTAAGTTCAGTTTCGGTTTCATTCATACGCAATCCTTAGCCTTGCCTGAACAACAACATAGCAAGAGTAGTAAGATGTAAGAAATGTTACATGAGTATCCTTGAACAATTTTTAATTTTACACAGGACCAGTTTCAAGAATCACCTCATCTTCAACCATGTATGTACAAGATCTACAAGCCCTGTACAAACAGCTGATTCGAGAATCACCTCATCTTCAGCCATGTATACAAGATCTAAAAGCCTTGTATATAGAGCTGTTTTGAGAATCACCTCATATTCAGCTATGTATACAAGATCTACAAGCCTTGTATATACAGCTGATTCGAGAGTCACCTCATCTTCAGCTGTATATACAAGATCTAAAAGCCTTGTATATAGAGCTGTTTCAAGAATCATCTCATCTTCAGCTGTGTATACAAGATCTACAAGCCTTGTATATAGAGCTGTTTCAAGAATCATCTCATCTTCAGCTGTGTATACAAGATCTACAAGCCTTGTATATAGAGCTGTTTCAAGAATCATCTCATCTTCAGCTGTGTATACAAGATCTAAAAGCTGAAGATGAAAGCTGAAGATGATACTGTATATACAGCTGAAGATGAAATGATTCTTGAAATCGGTCCTGTGTAAAATAAAAAAATTGTTCAATGATACTCATGTTACATCTTATTACCACTGTATTACTTTCAAGTGGATTCTGCACTACTGATAGCAATAGTAATATTCACTCCCAATGGTTTTAAAATCTTGTAAGAAATAGTGTGATTCATAGAAGTATAACATAGTATAGAAGCTATCGTACAATGATGCAGCTACATCAATAGTACCTGAACGTGTAGTCCCTATGTAGGAATTTGGGATGCATGTTGAACTCCAAGTGTTGTGAACTGAACCGGAAACTGCCAAAGCTGAGGACCATGGCCTGCATGACTCCGGGCGCACCCGCTGCCACCAGGCTGTCACACCCCTGACACACAAACATCCCTTTAACTTGGCTTAACAATATTACTCAAACGAGAGGTAAATGCCCAAAACGACTACTTAAGTGATGTGGGACTTGTAAACTACTTGAAACTTTGTTTGTCAAACATTTCCGCCATCTGATCATTTCAGACATTGCAGGCCCACCTAAATGGGACTAAAAATACACACCATGGTTAGCCAGTATGTCCTTAACATTCTCACTTCCCTTAAGAGCAATATTGGAAGTTATAGCAAAAGGTTAACTGCACAGCCATGGAACTGCGCTTTTGTCTAAGCCTTAAGCAAGGCTTATCCTCACTATGCTTTGAGAATATACAATAACCTTCTTTAGGAAGTATGCAATCTAGACCTGAAGACCTTAAGGCTGAAGGAGTGCATTGTCCAAAGGCTACTTTATTTTCTTCTAGTACTAAATAAGCCATTTCTCTTTAACTAACTATGGCAGAATAGCTTGTCTAGGCCCTCCATTATAGACATTGTAAATATTTAATCACCTTTATTTTAATTATTGATGCTGTCTCTCCGAATTATTGGTCATCAACATAGCAATATGTGATCTTCAACAAAAAAAATTAAGTAAGTATTTGAAAAAGCTACTTCTGCCCAAACACACCACTCTCCGCTCATTAACACACTAACATTGCTTCTTCTAAAGGAGCAGTGAGTTTCCTCTTTGTGCGAGTGAGACGGACTGACAGATGTTTTCAAGGCACATCAAAACTCAAAGTTATTCAAGGTTTCAAGGCTGGGAGGACACACCCTGTTAATATTGTAATGAGTAGATCACATTATTCCTTGAGCAAGTTTTTGTTAACCGAAAACTACTGCTTACTTACTTGTTTCTGTAGAGTGAGGAGCCAGTAGGAGGCGGCTTTCTGCACACTGTAGAACGTTGACAAATCCTTCCATAGAGTCGTAGCTTGGCTGTAACAAACAAAGACGCATTTCACTTTTACTGCACAAGACAAGACAAATCTTCTTTATTCACACAAACATAGAGTATGGTAATGGTGTCAAAGTTATACAATTCGTTAAGGAAGGCTCATCTTGTAGCAGGTCTTCAGGTGTTGTTCAAATAATCCTTAGCAGTTGTCTTCAGTTCCAGTTGGCTTCAATTTGAAATTTCAAAAACCTTTGTTTTTTTGGAGAAAAACTTCGACAATGGTTCAGCTTAACTGAAGATTTTGGAGAATGTATGCCAACGTTGTCCTGACCAAAAGATATTTTTAGTGTCACACATTTAAGCTAAATAGTAGGTGATAATATAAAACATCACCAACTGCAGTAAACAACTGAATGTATGGTAGAATGCAAAATGAAATAAAAGCATGACTCGAAATTAAGATAGTTTGTTTTGGAAATTCTATTCCCACCTGATTACGAGAGTGTGAGTAGATTTATTAATTTGAACTCCTTGTGACTTGGGCACTCTAGTTTTCTTAGATGGGGCCTTCGTAAAAATAAACTTTCATTATAATTTTTTATAGGTGTAAGAACAAAGATATATAGAAGCATGACCCATCAAATGTGTAGAGTAAAAAAAGAAACCAAATCGCCTGATGCCATAGATTCCGTCTGTGGGGAGTGCGACAAACACATCCCAACCATTGTCACGGTCAACACATACCAGCCAAAGAATGGTTATGACTTATGTATATTGTGGGATTGTTCTAGTCAAAGCCACAACTCTATCTTTGCCTTTAACTCAAAAGGTGTGGTGTAAAAGCCTTGACCAGCCTTTGATAGTGTTTGTCACAATTAGACACTTTGAAGAATCTTGGTATTTGTGGCAGACAACTTCACTGATTTAAGACATATTTGATAGGTTGGAGCCAGTATGTTGAGTTCCCGCATCTTAATGGCTTAAACCATCATTCAAGTAAAATCAAAAAAGATCACCCTATGGGATTCCGCAAGGGTCTATTTTAGGGCCGATGATTCTGTTCCTCTGTTACTTAAAAGGTCTGCCTCCATCAATGTCAGACTTGCATAGCAAGCTAATTCTCTAGGCTGATGAATCTAATCTAGTAATAAAAGGAAAGAATAAATCAGATGTTGAGATTCTAGCCAATCAAGAATTGTCTCAAATAAAAATGTTTTTTCGATAGTAGAAATTTACTGCTAAATTCAGAAAAAAACAGTTACATTTCATTTCATACATGGCTGAATAGAGATGAACAAATACAAACTATTAATATTGGTGGTAATACAATACAAAATTTTTAGGAATGATTGTGGATGAGTCATTGACTTGGAATAATCATGTTAATAGTTTGCTAAACAAAGTTTCATCAGGTCTATACATCTTACAGAGTATGGCTAGGTTCTGCTCAATTGACGTACTGAAAATGATTTATTATGCTCACATACGTTCCCATATTTTGTATGGTATCATATTGTACGGGGCAACTAGCGATGGTAACTTAAATGGTGTATTGTTTTTGCAAAGGAAAGCGTTAAAGATTATGTTAAACTTACATTTTGATGACTCTGTAAGGAATATTTTACTACACTAGGAATTTTAACTGTTTATACTTTATAGGTTGCATGTTTTGGAGACAGTGGTGGCTGTTACAGAGGCAGAACACAGTCTTCAGAAACTGCGCACTAGCCATTACCTTACAAGAAATATAAGTTTGAATTTAGCATAGCATAAAGTGGTCTCACTTTTAAAGGCCCACCAAGATGTAAATTCCTGATCAGAATTACTTATTTTTGGACTTCAGACCTGGCTTGGAGGGTTAAAGCGCTTTGTGGGCGGTGAACTCTCCCCTCACCGGGCATCCACTGCTCGGATCTTCTCAACCACAACCTATAAGATGCTTCAAGAGCTGCCTTGGAAATTCTTTGTAAGAATAGGTTCGTTTGCCTTCTGCTAAGGCCAAGTTCTTTAAACAAAATATATAATGATTTGGCGGGAAGTCCTCTAGCTCCTCAAGGCGTCGATGTTAAAATCTCCCATGATCACAAAGTTGCGATTATTTTTTTGTCACGTCTAACAGCAGCTGTTAAAATTTTGAGAGGAAAGATTCCATGTTACCGCTTGGAGAGCCGTACAGTCCGATGACTGTCAGTTGTGAATTGTTCGTTTGAATTTTCACCCCTGTCCGTTCAAAGACCTTGTCCGTAGGGTCTGCAAGTCTGTATGGGGTAAAGAGCAGGCTTTTTGAGAAAAATGGCCACCCCTCCTCCTTTGGCGAGGGTTTGGCAGTAGGACGTGGCTAATTGGTAATTTTGAATTTTAAAATGGTCGACATTGCTGACGTTAAAACCATGTTTGGTAACGACAAGCCGGTCTGGGTTGAGTTCCTTGCATAAGTGAGTAAGCTCATCCTCCTTGTTAGTTGTCATTTGTGCATTTTGGTGCAGAAAGGACGTTTGATTTGGAAGTTTTTGTTTAAGATTTGATTTTTGGATTTTTGCTTTAGGGCCGACTACGAGTGTGCCTGGTAGACCTGGGGCCCCTAAAAAAAAATGTTGATGGTTGCTTTACAGCGTCTGCAAAGGTGTCTGTGGTTTATTTTTGTACACATCAAATCAGGCCAATTTAAATGCAAAACTAAAATAATAAATATACAGCTACAAGGGAGAAAAAACAATTTAAACCAATCTCATATTAATCACATTATTCAATCTAAAATATAAGCTAATAAAGAATACTCAAATTATTGTTTTAAGTAATCTCAAAGTATTGCCTGATGTAATCATTTTAAGTGAAATCTGGATCAATAATTGCGAATGTAATGCATTTGGAATAGATGGGTATTGCAATTACTTCATGTGCAATAGCGAATACAGTAGTGTACGTTTCACGTCGCTACTCGAGCCGGCTGACAGTACCGCCATGCAATGCGAACAGCTGATTCAGTCAAGGTCACTGTTGACATCGCTCCATCCGTGTCCCTCCCGCTGCTCGCTCTCTACCGGTTACATTCGTATTCAAAACAAACTTTTATCGATAAGTTAGAAAACGTTTTGTCGATCGTATATGATCGTAATTTTTTGGTTATCGGCGACATAAATGTGTGTGTTCTTAATAAATCTGTTGATTCTGACAGTTATCAAACAGTGATGGCTAATTATGGTTTTAATCAATTAATAAATGTTCCTACGCGTTCTTCAGGCAATACTTGTAGTTTAATTGACCATATTTATTTTAGATCACACGACAGTATTATTGGTAACGGTACAGTTATTGCCCTGGGCTTAACTGATCATGATTGTACTGTATGTAACCTTAACTTGTTTGTATAAATTCAAATAATCATTCTGACAAACGTTACCAGTATAAAAAGGTGGATTATGTCAAGTTGAAAGGTTTAGTGGAGGCTACTGATTGGTCCTTTGTTTTAAATTGTAACAATGCTTCTGTAGTGTTTAAACTCTTTTTAGATAGTTTCTTAGTTTTAGTCAATAATTCTATCCTTTGTGCAGAGAAAATATCAAAATATAAAATCATCAAACCTTGGATGACCTCTAGTTTGTGTAAAAGGCAACTGTCCAGGAATGTATTGTATAAAAAAGTTAAAAAAAACCCAAGTAATATTAGATTAAGATCTTATTTTGAAACTTTTCAACAAAGCTAAATGTTGATATGATTGCAGGAAAAGAGAGTTATTACAATGGTTTATTCGAGTTAAATAGACATAATATTAAGAAACAGTGGCACACTGTTAATAGCATTTTGGGTTCCAGGGTTTCAAATGAAGAAATTAGAAGTATTTTTTCACAGTCCAGTCCAATAAAATAGACTGTGAGTATTTTTAAATTCTCACAGTTATCTCACTGTATATCCGTGAGACCATCATGCATGCAGTCAGCACCCAGCAACCAAGACACCAAAATCAACACCAACACAACACTAGACACGCTAAAGACTTTTCTTTGCCACCTCATCACCTAAGCCTATTCAAACTGTTATACCAATGTGTTATAATTATAGAAATTGAATATTAATACATCAACCGATTGAACCCTTAACACCCCAGATACTTACATATGTACACAAGCAAAAACAGTAATGAGTAACAACTGTCGGCCGAGTAAACCCTTGAATGCGTCTATTTAAACAAATCAGTTTACCGAGAAAGCCCTTGGTGAAAGGCCCGACTACCTGCTTGGCCGCAGTCAGCCGTACATAATTGACCGCTAGTTGAGCCGGATTTTTCCCTTTGAAAAATCCTCCACCACCGGCGAGTTGCACCCTATCAAATAGACCACTCAATCGCAAGTGAGGGACGGTCCCTTCCGCCAAAAGAAGATAACAGATTTCATCTAATTTGAAGTATGTACTGTATTTCAAGTGTGTACTGTATTTTTAGTATGTAAACTGTAAATAAAAATGTTGAAATGCTACTGAAATTGTATTTTTTTAACAACATTTTTCACTCAAAGCCTGTTTGGATTTGCCGAGATTTTGGGTTTGAGGGGTTCGGATTTGAGTGGTTCCACTGTAGTTGTATACAACTTTTATACTTAATTACATTTATCAGTTGTTATTATAACGTACCAACACAATTGTATATTATTTGGTAATAAAGATTGTTAAAGATGTTTAATTTTTTTTTCAATGTATATTTAGTGATTTGGCCTTGACCTGCATTTTAACATTTGTCAATGAGTTGTAACTTCTTATGGCAATAAATATTCATTTATTCATTTAGTACATTGTGGCTTTAGCCTAGTCAAAGCCACTATGCTACCGTTGCCTTTTACTCACAAAGTGTGGTGTATGTTGCCGTAGCAGCCGTGTGGATTCGCAGCTGCGGCCAGGCCTAGGACTGCACGCTCGCCACCGATCTCCTCGTGCTGAGGTGACCTCACATTACTCAGCACGTAGTACATCGTAGCATTGATCTTGTCTCCGTTCAGTGCGTCCTTCGCCTTGGAGTAGCTGATGGAGATCCCCGTGTTCCACGACTGTTGCCAGGCTGCTGTGTGGTCCTCTCTCAATTTTATTGGTTCTCTTCTCAGCGCCGTCTGCATTTCCTACATAGGTACAAAATCCTTTGCTGAAATACTGGCAAAATCTAATATGATGGTGGTTAGTTTTGGAAGGTTTATGAACTTGATGGTTACTTTGTAATTTGTCAAATTTTACTAAAAGTAAAAATAACATGTTTTTTATTCAATAGAATTTTACTTACACAGACTAACTCAAACCAAACATCAATTGATATGACCCAACCATTGTGTAGGAGAGGAAAATACCTAGGTAAAGAATGTCCAACTAAGATTAAGTTTTTAACAATGTTCCATTTTTGTTATGATTTCCTGAAAAATATCAGCACATGTACAATCTGTGTAACTCAGTATTCAAAATTGTACAAATAAAAATACCTCAAGTTACAACAAAAACATACACTTTATGCAATTCCATGTCTTAAAATAATGTGTTTTTGATATTCCCGGAATACATTTTCATATTCTTTTAAACATATCTCCCACTCTTTTCAACTGTCGATTAGCGACAATTAGCGTGTGAGTTAGAGGATATGTGGTGGTTACCTTCTTGCAGAAGGAGAGGAGATCAGTCTTGACCTCATTTTTGTCAATGTGGGGGGGCAGGATGCGCTGGGACTCGCACACTGCCGTCAGTATCTGCCACGAGTACCTGCTTCTCGGCTTCACCTACAACAGACACAAACAGCAACGTAACTTGCGTTGACATTTTCCAAACACAGAAAGTAAATCATTACTACAGTAACAATATTTTTAAATCTTTAATTTTCTGCTATTACAGTACAGCGTCGATTATCCGAAGCCCAGTCATCGGAAACGTCGGTTAACCGAAAGGCAGAAACCAAAAACATTAAATCAAACCGCGCGCCAAGCAAAAGTTTAGCAAGCGACCGTCAGAAGGCTTACGCCACCGCGACAGCTGCTCAGTCCGCCGATCACCATTTCGCGAGCGCAATACGTTTTGACGGTTGTTTCATACCCGCGGTACGCTCCGAGGACCTATTTATACTCGCTACACGATATGAGGGCCAATTTTTCCCGATGACACCCAGAACTCACTCACATTTCCCGGTACTTATAATTCCCGGTCTGTGGCTACCCTGTGTGCTTTATATTGGCTTAGCAATAAATAAACTAAAATCGAGTCACTGGACTAAACAAAAATCCATTTTTGACTTTTTTTAAAGAGGTTTTCTTTCCATATTCTGATTGTGTGGCGTTGTGTTGTCACCTATTGTTCTGGAAAAATAAATTTGAATGTTATTTAATCCCATTTATATCATTGTACTTCATTTTTCCCGTCAAAGACCGATTATCCGAAAAATCAGTTATCCGATTACCCCTAGACATCAATTGTTTCGGATAATCGACTCTCTACTGTATTGTTATTATCAAGTCACTATATAAGGTGTAGAACTATATAAAAGTATTGAGACTGTACTATCGTAACTCAAAGTATTTCATACATTCACAATGAGGCAAAATTACATCGGCCCTCATGTTGAGATGCTCTATGAAATAAATGCTAAACAATTTATTGCAACATAACTAGTATTTAGGAATAGGGATGGGTGGGTTTTCCGTTCCACCGGTTCTTGCTGGGACCGATAACCCATCACCGACACAGCAAAACATTGGTTTCAGGAGCCGATGACTCGCTTGATACTTTTTTTTAGGTGCAGGTTTTAATTAATTCGTGATTTTTCAATCCGACAACGGTACTCAAAAGTCAAGCGGACCTTTTCTGAGACACGAAGACACAGGCGGGTATTGAATCTCATTAATCCCAGTAAAATAAACCGTGATTTGTGCTTTATAAATGCCGAGTGAGCGTATTGCGTCTTATTATTGCCTTATTGGGCAAGTAGACTAGTATTGTATGCAATTTCTTTGACTATCGACTAGTTCCGATCATCGTCCATGCATCTGTTTTCGCGCAATTAGCGCAACGATAGCATAGTTCGAAAGTTTCGACTCTGGATTTATTGCAAATATGAGCCATTACGTCACGAGTTCTCTGCGCAGGTGTGTCGTCTGTCACTGTCAGACAAACAATATGGCGCTCGATCGCATCGTCATTCCTACTTGTATTACAAAATCATCAAATATAATAATTTGTTACGATTTTGGTATTTTAATGACGGACAGTAGTTTCAAACAAGTCTACAAAATTAACCAATCCGATTTTCTGTTACAACATCGGCAAAATGCACCTTTATCAGTACGTTTGGAACCTAACCTCACAAACTAAACGCAAGCTTCAATCAAATCAAAACGTAAGCATAGCCTGATGATTTTTGTTATTCAAATGGGCTTTTCATCCAGCTAAAATTAATATTATGTACATTGTAATGCAATACAAAATTTATATTTTATTTGAATGTATCATTTTATTACAGCCCAAAATTAGAACTCAGTGATTATCAGTTCAAGCTAGAGTAGTGGTAAACATAGTGTTTTCATTATGTACTGTAACTGAAACTTATCGTGATAGGATGGAATAGGGAATAATTATCAATTATTACTTAAATATCTATTATGATTTCATATTAAAACTAAGTTAGTTTAATATTCCTAAGTTAATTAAACTCTTAAGTTAACTTCTAACTTATTGGGCTATGTTGTTGTGGCCTGGCTTAAAGCCTGGGACTAGCTTACTGCTGCTTAATAATTCTGAACATATTATGGATAACTTAGTAACTTATGTTGGCTTATACCCGGATATATACCTATGGGTTAAAGCTATGTTGGATGCTACGACAAAAATATCAGACCTCATAGTTACACAAGTGACTTTGACGATCATCTAGTTTTATTTAACAAAGAACCGATGGAACCAGTAGAACCGATAACCCAAAATGCCCAAGAATCGATAACCGGAAAAATTTTGGAACCAACCCATCATTCTATTTGGGAACAATACTTTTAACTAGAAAATAGTAAACAATACTTACGTAGATGTGCGTTGGAATTTTCATTGATATTATTGAAACGTAAAAATCATCATACTCGTCTAATACTGGTCCTACTATTGTATCAAAATTCTCACTGCTGTCTCTGGATCCAACCTCACTTTTGCTAAAACTGAAAACAGTCAAGGTATACAACACTACAACACTTTTTAAACAAAAAGTTATTATCAGAGTAAGAATAAAAGCTTTACTTTAAGGAAATAAATTGGGTACATTTTTGTGTGTCAATGAATTACGTTACACTGTAATCACCATAAAAATATAACAATTGAACATTTTTAAGTTCATTTATTATGTTTAATCCATATCATTAATCTAGGCAAAGGAGCAGTTCATACATAACACGTTTGCTTTTTTTTGACCATACATAACACGTTTGCTTATTTTGACATCTTTTTACACCCAAAGAGGTGCATAATGCTGTGCTAACTCCAACAAGTGACATAACATTAAATTAAATTTCTTTTATGATTACTTTTTTTACATATAAACAGGGTGTCCAGCATTCAGTAAAAACAAAATTCCCGTATTTTCCCGGATATATTTTGCTGAATTCCCGGATTTAGCTACCTAATTAAGGTTATAGTTACTCCCGCCTATTTTGTTAATTTTTACAAACCCACACAAGTTTTTCTACCGGCCACGACGAAATAACGACTTTTGTTACAGTTTACAAGGATTTATTGACTCCCGCTAGCGCCTACGGCAAAATAATGACTACGATACCGTTCATGGCGATCTCCTGACTCCTGCTAGTGCCCGCCACGAAATCAGGACTTTCGTTACTGTTAACGACAATATCTTGACTCCCGCTAGCCCTTGAGGCTAAATAACGACTACGATTCCAGGGTGCAGTGATTACTTTCACTATGTCCACTCCCCGTGGTTCCGAAGTCACGTTAAGCCGTTAATTAATGACCCATTCTAGGGAACAGTAAGCCCTAATAGGCTAATTTGTAACAAGACTACACCTCATCATCCATCAAAAAACACTCACCCTTCACTTCGTATTCACCTCAAAATACTTTACTTTGATTTGGTCGGTGTATCAAATCAAAGTAAAGTAAACAATACCGTTGGCGGCGATCTTCTGTCTCCCGCGAGAACCCGACACGAAATTACGACTTTCGTTACCATTAACGACAGTTTCTTGACTTTCGGCAAAATAAGGACTTCGATACCGTTCGCGGCGATAGCTAGAGTCCATGACATAATCACTCCTTTCACGATCCCTTTCGCAAAATTTCCCGGTTGAGGGACAAAATTCCCGTATTTCCCGTATATAAAAAATTCCTGTATAATTCCCGGTTTTACCAGAATTCCCGTATGCTGGACACTCTGAAAAAGTACCAAATATACCGTATGTACTCGAATCTAAGGCACACTTTATTTACCATAGTTTAGGCTCTAAAATAAGGGTGCGTCTTATATGCGGGTGCGCCTGACTCGCACAATAGGATGGAAAGATTAAAGAGTTACAAAAACACTCAAAACATCAACAAAAACATTCAGATAGGCCAGAGAGTGAGGTAGGAAACACAGGAACCACAACAGGGTTGCGTATTGCGTTGCCTGTTTTGAAGAGTGGAATGGAGGAATAGTTGAAAAACAGAGAAAGTGACTAGGGGACTCAGAATTGCTTTTTAATGCATTTATGTTCTCCTTCTTTCTCCACTACCACCCATGCCAATAGGTTGATGGTGGGGAAGAAAAAAAGAAAGCAGTAGTGGCTTGTGTGTATAGTCAGTGGAAGGGCTCTACCGGGGGGTTTGGAGCTTTATGTAAATTTACTGATAAAATAACGTATTTATTTGAAGCACTTTTGACCATAATTTTCAACTGCAGTATTTATAAAAAACTATCAGAATTAAACACTATAATTAAGCATAAAATAAAACTAAGGCAGAACAAATTAAAGTGCGTAATGATGCTATCAATGTATCGACAACCGGCTAAACTGGACTCAAAACTGTTCTTACAATTTCAAGTTAGAATAATCAGTTGTACCAACAGTTTTAAGTGCCAGAAGCGTTTATTCAATTTTAATTTTCTATTGAAACAATAATTGTTTTGTCCATCGTTTTGGCATCAATGATTGATTATCAGCTGTAGGTCCGCTAGATCGGCTGTTCGATCTACAGATAATTCGGTCTGACGCGACGAGAGCGGAGCGGTAGTAGTGGTAGTGGAAGGGGGCCGCGCATGCGCACTTGGTTGGGGCAGAGCCCCAAGTAGTCCATATGAATGCATTGGAATTACGTCATTTTAAAACTAAATTACGTCAATTACGTCACTTTAAAAACCTTCATTTTGTAGCTGCTGTGTTAATACATAGTACTATAAAGGCGGCCGCCTTAGCTTCTCATTGGCTGAAAGGAGTTTTTTGTGTGCTGGCCTTGCCCTCTCTTAACGGCATTGCAGCGAGTTCCCGTCTCTGCCTCTCTCATCACTGATCAGATGCTGCTGTTTGTCCACTCATACGCATATTTTCGTTTCCCTCGTAATTGTATATTATATTTAAATGGTGATAGTGGATTATAGTAAATGTTCTCTGTGTTTTTTTTACTAAAATATAAAATTAATGGAACTCCTTAAATTCAAATACTGGAATACATTTTAAAATTTCAAAAAATATTAAATATAACTTACAGTAAACAAAAAAAATATATACATACAATCTTATTTTAAGATGAGAAGAGATTTAAAAAATATGTACATTACATATTGGGGTGATACAAAAAAATGTAATGTGGCGTTTAAGAAGATTAAGGGTGATTTTACCATGGCGCACAAAGGCCTAAGCCATTACAGTAGAACCTCCTTAACCTTAGTAAAGGAGCAATGTCATTATTTATTTTTAACAACCAAAGTGACTCATAGTGAGGTAGTGTTTATTGAGAAGGCCAGTCAAGATCAAAGATCCTCTAATCATTGAGTCGTACTCAATAATATTTGTAATTACAAACATGCTCTCAAGCATGAACTTTAGAGTTTAGACGATTTTGGTATCTCCCTACCAACCAATTATAAGTTTGAAACTAACAACTAACCTTAAAGAGCTGACTTGACAGCCGGGCCAGTCCCCTGGGTAAAACACTATGCGTGACAGGTACACCTTGGCGTTGTAGCTTGCAGGATTAACAACTTCGATCTCCTGCACGAAGATACTGGGCAGAGTTCTGTGTGCGTAGTACTGGGACGAGATGCAGACGTCGTTCATATAGCATGTGACAGAGTGTGCGATACCGTTGACATAATCCAGCCCCTTGGCGGACTTGGCCATGACCTCGAACTCGGTCCATACCAGTGGGCGGAACATGATTGGTAGTTGTAGCACTCGGTCACGCTGTAGATTCACCACAGAGTCAGGCTTGATCACTAAACCTATCAGCCCGTTTCCCACAAAAGGCAGAAACTTGTTCTCTTCAGGTTTCAGCGGCTCATGCTGAATGTTGGCGCTGAAATCTTCCGCACTCTTGCGCAGCGCTGTTAGCTTGTTGTCCAGGCTGTGCTCTAACAAGTCTAAAACACACAGTCATGTCAGATCTACAGAGGAGGAAGCTAGGCTATTTACAAGTTATTCATTCTTCAAAACAGGACTTGAGGAAAAGCTTGTAGTACCTTTTCACATTTGGAGTGTTTGTGAATTAAATACAACTAGTACTGAAGTAAAAGTGGTAATAGGAATTCAGTTTTTGAACAAACACAATGTATATTTAAGTCTTTCAAAAGAAATAGAACAAACAATTTAATTTTAACATTATTAAACATCTCAACCAATGGTCAGCAGTTAGATTGCTAAGGTCATCATATTTTATGTCTGAAAAATTTGAAAAGCGAAATGTAGGATTTTACGGATAGTTGTACTGTACTTGAGAAATCACTAAAAATCAGAAATACAACTTTAGATAGGGGGGAAGTCTTTTGCCACCTGCACGCTTTGTGCACAGGCTAGACTTAGCAATAGAGCCTAGTTTTGCTTCACCCACTAATCCAGGGAGAACAAGTTTAGTAGGCATATTTAAAAAATTGTGCCATAACCAAATTTAGACCTTTACAAACAAGTTTTAAGATCCTGTATCTAAAGGTGATAGTGCCAGCATCCCCATTATATTTCTACTTTGATTTACAGTAGACTCTCACATGAATGGACTAATGTGGGGGAAGGGCTTTTCTTCGTTGTTATTATTGTAAAAATTGGTGTTAACATTGAAAGAATAAATATATAAATAAAGGGTAAATTAAGCTATGTACTATGACTGTGCTATCTTGTAAATCAATTGAGATATTTATTTCATTATTTATTATTTACAATTTGTCATGGATAGTACATTTTTCCAGCCTTGAAAAATATGTAACTATTTTTCAAGAACATCTATGCTACCTTGTAAATCAATCTTATCACACTTACAGTAAGCAGGATGTTCATCCCAAATTCCACGATTGGGCTCATCAGTTTGAATAAGTCTTGACCAGATGTAGTAGAATATAGGAAATGCTATAGCTAAAAGCAACAAGACTTTTCTGTTTCTCAGCAGCGGGCTGAAACAAACGCCTCACATGAGGTCCCTTTTCTCCAATTCAAATACATTTTGAACCTATTTTTCACTGAACTGCTAGCTCACTCTTAATAAAAGATAGTAAACTAGTTTCTAATACTTAAAACATGGATAAATACTTCATTTCTAGTGTTTTGAGGTATAACAACGAATTGTAAACCGAACAAAACCTTAAATAGACTAAAAAAGGTTACATAAACCACGTGGTTAACCTAACTACTATCATGAATATATATATACAATTTAAATGATACCAAATGGTCGCACAAATACCACAGTTGCAATTTCTAATACATAAAAATCATTTCAACTTAGATCAAATCATTTTGGTTCCCTAAAGTGAAAAATGCCAAATTTGGTTAGTTTCTTGCCAGAAATAAAGAATCTGTTGTCCAGTGGCTCTGTTTTGCTATTTAAGATTTAATCATTTTTATCCAACAGCGGCAAGCTTACGTCTCTAGGGAATCTTGGCCAAAGGACTAGTGCTTTTAGAAACTCATTGGTGGGACTTTTGTCACAATCCCGACTATGCGTGTAGCACAAGAAATAAGTTTGATGGCCAAGAGTTAGGAGCTTACATTAGGCTTTTAACTTGTTCACAACCTTCATTCAAAGAATTAGTCTACATCTGTAGCCCACCACTACCGATTTGCTGTATACTTGTCCCTATCCAAAGACTGACGCCGCAATTGTTGTACTCATCATACTATGTGGCATATTTTTCTTTGATGGTCTATTTAAGAGGCTTGCTTTGTAAATTGTGGCCAACGGGAAAGCCTGTCGCACCAGTAAGGTGCTTAGTCCGCCGGCTGAACAGCTTCTGACGTCACAAGACAGTTGAGAACATTTCAGGCTAAACTAAGGGCCGTATGTAATGCATTTAGTTCGAATTCCTGTTGATTGTCTAGGGACATTATTGAATAAATTTAGTTACTCTATTACACATATGTACCTCAAGGGTAAAGTATACAGATTTAACGCATTTTTTTACAACATAGCCGAGCGGCGCATATCTGCGGCACTTGTGACAAGACAAATAAAAATTGTACAAAACAGATTAGAATTAATTTTGCTGTATCAACTTAAAATATATCATATATGTGGCCAACAGGAAAGCCTGTCGCACCAGTAAGGTGCTTAGTCTGCCGGCTGAACAGCTTCTGACGTCACAAGACAGTTGAGAACATTTCAGGCTAAACTAAGGGCCGTATGTAATGCATTTAGTTCGAATTCCTGTTGATTGTCTAGGGACATTATTGAATAAATTTAGTTACTCTATTACACATATGTACCTCGAGGGTAAAGTATACAGATTTAACGCAATTTTTTACAACATAGCCGAGCGGCGCATATCTGCGGCACTTGTAACAAGACAAATAAAAGTTGTACAAAACAGATTAGAATTAATTTTGCTGTATCAACTTAAAATATATCAAGTGACAGCTACAGATACAATCAAATTTTACTTGTACGGTGAGGCGAAATTTCCGTGGGTTAGATCTAGTCTGTGGGAAATCTGTCTTTTAAAGACGTGGGCCTATCTTAATCAAAGCCCTTTTTACACACAGCATGGGGTGTACTTATCAACAATGGCCATGGTAATGATCCGGTACGTCGGTAGCAAACATGTTAAATAGGCCACTTTACAAGGATCATGGTTACCATTTGCTTTCAAGCCTTACCTACCTTATTACCTCCCGCTGAATCGGTGACCAGCTCTGCTGGATGGATAGCGTCAATTAATTAAAAATCTATATACACTATTTACAAGATGGCAAGCCTAGAACTTTTCGACAAGGAATTCGCCCAGCGAGTAAAATGGCCTTGCAAGTAACCAAGTCTTCAGGCTGCTCCTGAACTCCGCAGGTGAAGAGTTCTTAATATCCACCGGTAAGTTATTATACATTCGCAGAGCGAGATGTGGGTAACAGTCCTTTTTTTTACTAAGCCTGCAGTACGGGAGGTCCAGATGATCATTTCTTCGGGTATTGTAGGAGTGATGGTCTTTCCTTGTTGCAAAGGAAGCCTAAGCTATCTGTTCATTGGCAGAGCTGACTGTCAGAATGATGTGACACATTTTATTCGGCTAGATGAAAATGCCTAGACCTAAGCAATAAATTCATCAAATACATACCTTGTGTAAATATCAAACAATCTCCTTCGAGATCTCCTTATAAACTCTGCGCAATCCATCTCGTCAAATATGAACCGCTTATTAATACCGAACACATAAATTAACGTTTAATGTTGGTCTTAGTCCTATGGTGAAAGAGCAGTTGAGTTGAGGTTAATGTTTAGGACTTTGGTTACGAAGTGAATATAGATGGCTACTTCATAACTTAACTCCTAACTAATTACTAGAAGCGATCAGGACTTTTTTTTCACTTGTCTGTAAGTTTGTAAATTATAGCAAGTCTTATGAAATGTTAATGCTAAATAATTTTTACAATAGAATAGGACAATAGGATGATATAAAAATATATATTGACATGTCCAAGTTCAGTTTTATCCCAGAACAGTGTTGCCATCATGCGAAAAGTTATAAACTATAAAGCGCTTAATACATCGTACAAGACCCCCGTGACGCTTAGCGCTGTTGCGAGCTCTATCTTAAGTTCTGAACCCATTTAACGGCGGGTTCAGTTGTGTATAGAGCCAAGTCATTGACCTTATGAAACATTTAAAGACAATGGTCAAGTCTGGAAAACACTGGATTGGGAAATCTCCTATATATATAAAGAGGACAGGATAGAGCGGCTAAAGAAAACCAACTTTAGGTTCATTATTTGCAGTTTTACTCCATGTTATGAGCGGGTCATGACATGGAGTAAAAACTGCAAATAGTGTTTTAACCGGTTAACGTAATAAAACAAACGATCTGCATTGACTTTCATTGACTGTAAATATCCAAACATTTAAAATCGATGGTTTTAAAACACTTGAACCGGCAAAACAGACAAAAAACAACTTCGATAATTTGAACTTCGATCATTTAATACCCCACCCCTATAATCATGTATAATTATTCACTTCGATTGACTCAACGAAAGAGCACGTCTATTTACCTTTGGCTTTAAATAAATTATACGATATCTCGCGTTGTTTAAATATACCTCTCGGACGGGTTTTTCGGCGGCATACTGTTACTAACAATGTTTTTATTATTTTTTCTCTTGTCTACGTCTAACCAGGCCGACACGCAGCTAAGCGCTAAAGCGACGCTGGCATGAGTGAATCGAATTCCTTTTGCAATATGTTACTCCAATTCGCCCCACTCACAGCCTCACTTCAGCCTTCAGCTTAAGTTTTATATATTTCTTTAAGTTGACAAAGTAGCCTAAGGCTGATATCCACAGAATAGCCATTTTGGTTCAGAAATTTTAAAGAGTACTAGTTTAATTTATTTTTTAAGTCTTGCAAAGAAATTGTAAAATTAATTAAAATGCATAATTCTACTATAGGCCAAATACTAATGATTTCAATATCAAAGAAAACAAAATAACGGCACTTTAAAAATGAATAAAACTTCAGGTCACGCTGTATAATTTGGTTGAACTCATCAATCATAAAGTTAACATTTCGATGTGAATTTCGATTACATTCATTTATATCAAATTACAATGGAATTTCTGCTTAGGCAAGGCTAAGCGTGGGAAAGAGTCCACTTAAATAGTGCAACACTCAGTCACATGTAAATAAAACAATTTAAATAAAAATAGCTTAATTCTATACGACTAAAAAACGACTTCATTATTTTCTATCACTATTTCTTTTATAATAACTAATATTACGGAATGGGCGGAAGTTATGTTGGTGTGGCAGGGAAAGCGGCACTATTATTCTCTCTTCTTTCTATCGGTATCAGTTTAAATATGTCCGCCGCTACAGAGTTATACTCTGAAGTTAAAAACTCACATCGACTCGAAGTTATTACCTCCCAAAATTGACTAGTTTTTTGTAAGATTTAGCAGTTTAGACAGGTGAAACTGTCTCAGCTCATCCGGGGTATTTATGTATAGAAAATGAGTTGCAGAGAATGAATTAATAATTTTAATACGGATTTTATGAGTATAGGAACTCGTATGTTCATTATTATTGAGGCAGCTCTAGTTTGATAACCGTGTGAAATACTTTCAAAAAAGTGTTGTGAACCTTTATGCAAGTAACACAGCAAAGAATAATTATTATATAGACGTTTAATATCAAGCTCTTTAAATTCTGAGGATATTACGTCAGTATGACACTAACTACATCTGCCCAGAGCTGATTTAATAATGAATCTTTGTTTTATCGCGAGAGGTTGTAGATGGGTTTTGTATATTTCTCCCCAAGCAATAATTTCCGACTCCGAAACATACTGTACATAAGCACAATAGGCACCTTTAGGACAGCAGTAGTCAAATATACTCGTAATATAATTAATGAAATGCAATGCATATATCATCTGAAAGCTATGGAAAACAATTGTGAGAGTTAAATGACACTCGCTAACTTCAAGAAAGCAAACCAATGTACAGGGCGTTTTTAAATGATTCACCAGGTTTTAAAATACTGCATTAAGTTTATAACTGAACATATACAGCTAAAGGTTACACAGAATTAAAGGAAATATGTCCTAGTTCTATATGGTAATAGGATACTACAAATGTTCTATGTGATGCCCATAGCAGGTTTCCAACCGATGCTGCAAATCAGCCCAAACTTTACTCAACACATCTTAGTTGATGACATCGAGTGGAGTGGTTATTCGATCTCGAACTTCTTGCAGAGTTTGGGGCATTGGAGGAATGTATATTTTGTTTTTTATGTAGCCCCAGAGGTCATACACGGTAGGGTCATAGTCACATACGGCAAGGTCCGGAGAACGAGGTGGCCATCTGAGAAGAGCTAAATTATTTGCACCACACAAAACGTTTGATCTTGAATTGTTTCCATTTCAAAAAATATGTCATTGTATTTAAACAAATAATAATTTCTCGTATCTAAGGCTTCCGGTTTATATCGCGTCACAGTTGAAATTAAAAATACCAATTCCATTACTGTTCATCAATTTTCTACCTCTGGAATAATTCAAAACATTTATTCAAATTTGGTCATATTAAACATCTATTTGCCAAGCTATTAGAAGGACTATAACAATTATTTTTAGATAGGAATACTCGGAAAAATATCTCGAACCCGATAAACATTTTTAAAGATTTAAAAATCGACGAAGGGGAACTGCCCCAGTAGGTGACTCATATCTGAACCGGAAAGGATCCTGAATGCGGCGAGCTCGGCACTAAGATTTCTTGGAAGAAACTTGTACTGGAACGTTGTGAACAACAGCAAATATTTTTCAAACGTTAACGTACAGTTTGTTTAAAGTACACGAGTAATAGTGTGTTTTTTCTAATTTTTTCATCTAAAAATAAGCTTGGTCGGCCGACTGATAGTTACAGAAATGAGGGTTAACTTTTGCGGAAAATTGTCTCTTTGAAGTACTTGTTTTATTTTAAATATCGAAGTCAAGGCAGCTCAAACACGACGTTGCCATGTCGAACAAATCCCAGATGCAAAGTGAGCGGCCATTGATTTTAATGTATATTTAAAGTCAATGCTTGAACTCTGAATCAGTTAACCCTTCGCAATCGCTCACTTTTTTTTCAGTGCGGCACATTGTTGGAATAAAACTGCACCTCTTCCTTTTTGTGGAAGTGAGCACCAATTCATATATTCTTCCTCTTGAAGTTTTTTCCGAAGTATGTGCACGTCAATTTAGCACATTTCAACATTATATTAAGTTTTAATTTTAAGTTTGGCGATACAATCTTGAAATAGTAAAAACTATTTTAGGTATAAAATAGCAAAAACTATTTTATAACTACTCTTATAAATATTTAATAAGGAACCAGCGATTACAATACAATGGTTAATACACGTTAATCTACCCTACTTATTACATTGATTTTAAATGCATATTTAAAGTCAATGATACTCGCTACAATTGATTTTTTGACAATAATTTTAAATCTGTTGAAGCAGTTTTAATTTTAATGGCACATCTATTTATTTACATTCCAATGACAATTTTACAACACTGTGTTATTAAAAATGCTTCTACTTCAAAGCTACTCTTAATTACCTATTCATTTTAAAAATTCATTTTATCTTGGATTTTGCAGTTTGTTAAAATAGTATTTACGATGTTTACAGGTTATGTTTTTTGGTAACATAACCTCTTGTCATCAAGACTAGGCTTTACGGTGACAGCTAAGAATGGTGCAGTGAAATAGGTTTTTATTATTGAACGTTATTAATATAGGTTTTTACATGTAACCCATTATGTACGAGATTATAGTGTAATGAAATTAGTTATCAGGAAAATAGTTTGTGAACAGACAGTTTAGGCAGTAATTGGAAACGACTGAAGTAGAATATCAAGACCCTCCTTCAGTTACAAGAACTTATTTGTGGTGCTGTGAAGGAATGAAACATATTTATCTGCTCGTTGTTTCCAAAAGTCTGATTAAAAGTTACACTTATTAATATTAAAACAAAGAACTAGGTACCGGTACTTAGAGAAATATGAGTTTGCTGGACATGGTTGAAATAAACTCTTTCTCGCTGTCATGTCAAGGAAGTGTTTATTCAAAGACTCTTTTAGAACCTTTGAAAAGTTCAAAAAAACTTATGGTATCTTCACTAAAGAAAAAGGTTTCAATATTTGAGTTTTATGAAACAGCAGAAGATATTTTGATACCTTCAACAAGAGAGCTGTCATTTTCCTACACTCCCAGTAAGTATGTTCAAGAAATTAAGAATCTTTAATGCCTTAGATAACCTTTACATGAAATGAGACTAAATATGGCCTAAAACCAACGACAATTTAGCATATGGTATATAAATGGATTTTAAATGTGATAAAGGAGATTTTCATTGTCTGACGATAACATGTAGCAACAAGAGGTTAACCACTAACTTTGAACTGCTTGACAGAGGTATTTACCAAATTTTAGTAATTTCTATGGTAATTAGCGAACTATAGATGAGTTATCAGCCTTAGAATATGAATTGGAATATGGTTGTTCTTGGTTTTGAATTACGATAAATTCAACCATGTAAACACATGGTTACAGCCTATGACGTATTATCTCGGATGATGGTGTAGCCATTACCCTGAGTGAAAGGTTGAATAAACAAAAGAATAATTCAATTATGATGGTTTCTGAGTGAATATCAAGTATTACTAAAGGACTGATATTCGCTTGAAAGGCTTGAAAAAGTTAAAGTTGTATGGGCAAATAGGTTAACTACGTGAATATAGGCACACGAAAATGTTACAATTTTGTTAACTTTCAGCAATTTTTACAGAAATATCTAGAAGGCTTTTTAAATTTTGCTCTACTAGCCCATTTTTGAAGTTTGAAAACAAATTTGCTTCTGTTATTAAACACTGTTCTACTAAAAGTGTTTTAAAGTGTTTTTGAAAATAGTTAAATTATTTAGGAGTTTTATTTTTCACGGAGCCTGTTGAGAAGTCTAATGCCAACTTGTTTAGGCAGGTGGTGTGTGATAGCAAGCCTGGACTGTTGGGTTCTGTAGCTGTCTCTACCTTTCGTCTCATATAGGTGACTATTATATCCCTGCACTAGGTTGCATTTAGTTTTGTAATACAGAACCACCTCAAGGACGTAAAGGTAGGGCAGCGTCAGTAGCCCAAGCTCTACGAAAGCACTTCGACACGAATCCCTGGGATTGAGTTTTTTAATGGTACGGATAGCTTTTTTTGAACAATGAATACTCCCTGGAATCCCTCGTTTGAGCAGCCACCCCATAGTCTTATACCGTACGCGAATTGTGGGTACACCATACCAAAATATGCTGTTTTTAAAATGTCAAGTCCGCAAAATCCACTCAGGCTACGGAGAGTACAGATTCCTGAGGCTATTTTTGTACACATACTTTCTATATGATCGCCCCATGTTAATTTTTTATCTAGGTGCATACCCAGAAATTTAGTGGATTCAGTTTTCTCCAAGAAAACATCATCCACTAATACGGCAGGTTGTAATGTATGCTCCTGATGTGTTAAAGATAAATTAATCATATTTGATTTTGATTTATTTGTAGATAAAGGTCTACTATCAATAACATTTTATGCATTTTCCTGGTATATTTTTCCTAGGTAAGTTGTTGAATTTATTTTCAAGTAGCAGTCATACCAAAGCCTCAATAAGTATCAACAACATTAGTTCTATAAGTCTTTGCCTTTATATTTACTCATGGTTTGCTTAAATTTATCACGTGGGATTATAACTCTTTCAATTTGCTTGTATTTTATTCAATAATAATTTAACTCCCTTTGACAATAAGTCTGTTTTATAACGATAACTGAACTTTAACATTGTTTACAGATGGAGCTGAAATTATAAGCACAGATGCCTTCAACAAGTCAAAATCCTGTGATGATTTTGTTGTAGGAATTACATTTTACAAGGTAATAATGGTACAATCAACTTTACAGTAATATATAATGCTTGCATTTATTTGCGTACCAATAGGTTTGTATTAAATGTCATTTGGATTAAAGGAAGATTGTTTCAATAACTCTTGAGCATTAAAAGCGGAAACTCCCGTCTTGCTGTATGTTGCAGCAAGAGCTAAACCCATGAACTCATACGATGTCAGGTGTTATTTGCGTTACAGGAATATTTAAATGCAGCAGGTATCACTCAAGGGATTCTTACTTTAAAAAGTGGTGTAGCCTGACCTAATGAAAGAAAAAGAGCTAATTCAGAAAGGATGGAGCAAGTCTAGGGTTAAAGGAAAGACAACTTTTTAAGACAGGATTAACATACTTCACATAGTGTGAGTGGGGCTATACTTGAATAATAACAATGATCACTCTGTATTGTGAGGAATGAGCCAGACAAGCTGTGTGTTTGACACAGGTGAATGCAGATGGGTCGCACGAGTGTTGGCTGAACATCTAATCGGAATCAGATCAGCAGCTGGGGAGAGCCTTCGAGATCGAGAGTGTAGCTCAGCACTGCTGCAGCATTATTGTAAATAATGAGCTTGACAAGCTGTTTGACACAGATGAACGCAGACGGGTCGCATGAGTGCTGGCTGAACATCTACTCAGAGCCAGAACAGCAGCCAGGGAGGGCGCTCGAGATCGAGAGTGTGGCTCAGCACTGTTGCAGCAGCCAGGAACTTAAGTTCATGCCATATCAGCTTACTCACGCTCGAGTCCTCAACTCAGCTTCAGAGTCCGCAGAGGTGATCAGTTTTGGTAGTTTTACATTTCAAGTTAGTGTAAGCGAGTAGTGGTTTTTCAGCTTTAGTTCAGTTGAGCCTAGGTTTTTATTTCAAAATCAAGTTTGAGTTTTTTTGAGTTGGGTATTCTTTTTAACATTAAGTAAAGTTACTGTTTCTCTGATACAAATTAATAGTATTGTTTATGCATTTTAAGCGGGTTTCTTTGCTATAATCGTTTTTGAAAACACCAAGTTAGAAATAAACTTTGGTCATAACTAGAACTCTCTCAATGCTACTGATAACCTTGACTTAATTATTTTTGAATTTTGAAACCTTGGAATATCTGGTGAGTTTTGTTTAGATGTGAGTTCTAGCATTGTGTAGCATTTAGTACCTCTGTGTTATTTGAAAGAGTTACCATGAATGGTTTTGGAAAATCAATAAATTCTTAAAAAGTTAAAATTTGCTACTAAATCAAAACAAAACCAATTGTTTTGTTTTATCAAAAAAAAAGCATGGACAAGACTTGAGCCAACAATTGTTTTAAAGGATGAACAAAAGAAACAAGTACACCATTATGTATTATGTACACCATTTTTAGGTTTAATTATAGATGAAAGTTGTATTTGGGATCTACATACAATACAATACATTTTTCTTTATTTGTAATTTTGTAGAGAAATACAATGGCCTCAACTTTGGTCTATACAGTTAGTCATTACAAGTAATATACTCTTGCCATTCGAGCCATTCTTGCAGTTCTTTCTTGAAGTGCTTTCCTGTAGAGAGCTTCTTTAGATAGGCAGGCAGCAGGTCGAACAATTTGGGTCCCATGTAACTAGGCTTTTCTTCTGTAAGTGCAAGGCAGTTGGCTGGTAGGATAAAGTTATTTCCGTTTCTGGTGTTGTAGTTGTCTAGTTGACCTAATTTGGTCAGATTACTATTAACTGCATAGCAGACTTCAAAAATGTATAGCGACACCACGGTGAGTACTTTCAATTCTTTAAATGATTCTTGGCTGGAATCTAGAGTGTTCAGTCCAGCCAGTACTCGAATCGCTCTCTTTTCTAGCACCAGTACACGTTGCATATTTTTGTATTGGCAGTTGCCCCAAATTAAAAGGCCATAACGGAGGTGGGATTCAAAGAGTGAGTGGTATGCCATCTTTACTGTCTCAATTGTGCTGATGCATTTGATTCGCCTGAGGACATATATGCTGGCGTTTAGCTTCCCACAGAGTTGGTCTACATGTGCATCCCATGTGAGTCTGCTGTCTATGTTAATCCCAAGGTATTTCACTTCTTTGTTTAAGAGTACTTCAGGTAGACTTGTCATGTGCACACTTCTTCTTTCCAGGTTGAGTTGTTGGGTTTTTGTTTCATTTAGTACCAAGTCATTTTGGTTGCAGTACTGTTTAGCCATGTTCATAGCTATGTAAGATGTTACTTCCAGTTCTTGAAGATCTTTTTGGCAACCAGCAAGGCGGTATCATCAGTGTACATGACGCCCTGGCTGTGGTCCTGTACGTAGTTTGGGAGATCGTTGCTTAAAAGTACAAACAATACCGGTCCAAGTACTGAGCCTTGTGGCACACCTCGGTTTACCGGAAGTGGTGTGGATACAGCTTTTAAGGTGGTGTTATTTTTTGTGAACAGCACTTCAACCATCTGCGTTTGCCCATCAAGGTAGCTTGCCAGCCATTTTTCTGCTGTTCCTCTAACATCCAGGATTCTTAGCTTTTCTAGGAGGAGACAATGTCAGACAGTCGAATGCCTTACTAAAATCAAGGAAGAGGCTTGTTACTGCATTTTATTCTTCAATTTGGTCAATGATGAATTCTGACACCTGAATTAGAGCGGAGGTTGTTGACCTGCCTTTAATGAATCCATGTTGGTGAGGAGTGAGGATATTGTGATCTGTCAGGTGTTTTGTTGGACGTATTAACATGACTTTCTCAATGAATTTTGAGACTGTAGATAGTAGAGATATAGGTCTGAAATTGTTTGTTTCATTTGCCAGTCCATTTTTATGTTTTGGGAACACCTTTGCCATTTTTAGGTTTATAGGAAAAATGCCTTGCTTGAAGGATTTGTCGATGATCGATGTTTAGGGCGGGATTAGTTCTTCCTTGCAGTGTTTAAGGAGGATGGATGATATCTCATCTACGCCAGCTGATGGTTTTGATTTGAGGGATCCAATTACTTCTAATTTTCGTTATAATTTGTGGGGCATAATTACAGGTCTGCCAGATTGCAGTTTTGAAAAAGGATAGTTGTTGCAGTGTTTTCATTTTTATTCTTTAAAATATTCTCCGCAATGTTGGTAAAATGTAGATTAAGGTGATGAGCTACTGTGATAGGGTCTTGAATTGTCTTTCCGTTTACATCAAGTTCTATTTGTTGAGTTTTATTTTTATTTGACTGATTTCTTTCATTGTTTATGATTTTCCAGAGTGCTTTTTGTTTGTTGTTGGAATTTGAGATGAAGCTGGCAGTTGTCTGTTTCCTGAGTTGTTTTATCCTTAGATTGTAGTCTTTTTTTTAGCTGCGGTGAGCATTTTATCCTCTTCTCTTCCTCGAAGTATTTCGCTTTAAAGGGCTCTTAAAAACTCATGTCTTAGTCGACAGGTATCTTCGTCGAACAGTGTTTTCAAGTTTCTATTTCTTTGGGCTATGGTTTTCATCTGAGGACATGATGCATTTAAAGCTCCTTTGACTGTGTTATTAAAGGACTCGTAGGCTTGGTTTACATCTCTGAAGCCGTAGACCTCATCTCAAGTTTCTCCTTGCATGAGGATATGGATCATATGCTACATAAAACTGCATAAATAAATAAAAATGCCTTTTATTTGAGCATTTCTCAGTTACAACTGGTTTACAGAACAACTCGTGTCAACTTATCTTAATTTAAACATAACTACATTTAAAAACTATAATTACAGTGAACACAATTTAATTTAAAAGTTACAAGTAATAAATAACACAAATATTACACGAATAAATAAAGAAATCATCATCAAGAAAGCATCAGGGTTACATAGGCTCAGGGAAGTTCGCTATCTTTGGCACACACTTTTCAAGAGCTAGTGAGCTCTCACTAGAGAATTCAGCAGTTAAGATACAGCTAAGTCTTCCTAACATGTAAAGTTCCTCTCGGGGGCGTGCAATTAGCCCAAGTCGCTGACACATAAGCCTTTTCTAATGAATGAATGAAGTCTGTATGTACATTTGTCACTTCCTTTAGTACTATTCGAATTCCAAATGTCAAGAGCTATAGACTCACACTCAGCTGTCACTTGTCGTAGATTGCCTGGTTACTGAGTGGCGGGGATGAGAAGATACACTTGTTCATGGAAGACTATCCGAACCGCTCTTACGTAGAGACTGACTTAGCAGAGCATCTGCCTGAACTCAGTCGTACCTCCAGCATCACCATGAGTCTGGACATTCGATACAGTGCTGACTGTTCTAGGTATGGTTGGCTGATGTATCGTCTCAGTAGTTCTCAACAGTTTTTATACTCATAAATAATTTAAAATAAAATTAATGGTATTTTTCTTAAATTTTGGTTTAATCTCTTAAAATTTAAGACTAACTGTGAGTTTCTTTTCTCATTTGTGTTTGTAGCCATGCTGCAGTGTAAACTAACACTTGGAAATCAGTGATCTATAGACAAAACTTTTGAAATGACATTTCACAACTATTGCCGGGGAATTTAGTTTTGAAAAAAAAATGTTAAGTTGCACGGGAAACTGCTGATTTTTACTGTTTTTGTGTGACACGATGCAAGCACGTTGTTTAATGTTACAGAGTGGCATGATGAGTGTGGTAGTTCTTGACTTAAATCCTTTTAATTTACAAATTAATTGCATTTCTTTCCTTGTACATTATTTCTCTCATGAGTTACGGTTTTGACAGGAGGTATTCTGCTTTGGGGTTTGAGAGTGGGTATGTGGAACTGTACATCGTGGACACTCAGAACAACCAAGTGTTGAGCAGTTTCTCTGAGTGTTTCATGTATCCTGTGAACTGCGTTCTGTTCTTCACGTTGGGAGCTGGGACGACAAACTATCCAGGAGGTGAGCAACATGGTGAGTTTCCTGTGAAGGTGCGAACCAGTCAAGGACAAACACTTTCCTCTTCTTGTGTCTCAGACGGACCCAACTCCAAAACTTGCCGTAAAGCAAAGTGCTATAAAGTTTACTTTGAGGTTGGAACTTTTGCCATTTCGATCAAATAATATTTTGGTTATGGGAAGTTTTACTGCAACCCATGAAATTTCTGATTTTGTTTCTAGTTTCAGAAATAAAATTTACCATATGTCACAAACGTAAATTCATTTTCTTGTTAATTAAAAATTTTTTTAAAATAATTAGTTTGATTTTCATACTAAAAGGCATAATAAGACAACTTTTTCCTTTAAAAAAATACTATTTTAGAATTAAATGAATTGTTTGAATTTTAGATGATACTAAAACAAATTCTTCTCAAGACTTGGGTAGTTGGCCAAGAGACCTACATTTAGTAGCCTGCCCCAGCTACAGCCTCTCAGTGGTATACATGTAAGTTTTGGTAGTTTTTGTTAGACTACAGCCGTAATTTTGATGTTTTAACTTTTGAGACGCCTAACAAGGATTGTAGGGTTCCCATTAGATCCTAATACTAATGCAATGTTAGACAAAACTAAAAACATAGCATCTAAACAGGCATAGCGGCCAATGTTTAATCGTGGAAACAAATAACACGTTATGCAATCGTCAATAGCTAAAATTGTTCATACATTTCGACTATGATTTCTCTATATATACAATTTCCTTCGCTCATTTTCTCTCACCGGTTGAACTATTCCACTATGTGCCTTTGTCAGTCATTGTGTTTTGTGTTCTTCCAGGCATGAACCGTAAACTAGGCCACACTATAAATTGCTTTGCAATTTATTTTCAAACAAATTATTTTTCAAAATCCCTCTCATTCCTGTCCAGGACTAAAAATTCTGCTTCTACACAGCTCTACTGTATACAGAGAATTTTGTCACGTAGATTTCTTTAATCTGAGTCTCATTCAACATCACAGCTAGGTTAAAATAACCATCCCTATAAACCTCTTGGTTACAAGATGTCCCCTGGGTCACTGATCTTCTTTGGGTTAATACAGGAACATAGAGAACCAGGGGTTGAACTCGAGACACTGCCTGGAGTCCAGTGATAGCTACGACCTAGTCACCTGCTGTTGTGCTGCAGACATTGACCTAGACTTAAGCCACGAACTCCTCCTGGGCACCTTTGGAGAGGTTTGTATTAACAAATAACAATTAACAACCAACCAAAAAAATTTCACTGCCTCAGTTGGTGCAGTGTATATATGCTCCGAAAATATTTAATGGATTTTTCCCGGGAGAGTAAAGATTCTCTTGGCAGAGATCCTGGTCCTGGAAAAATCACACTACCGCTCGCAAGATCTCAGCCGAGCCGGGTCATTTCAGGGTCTCGAGTCAAACTAAGTGTTTGACATGGTTGGTTTGACATTATTTTGAGTGACTCAGACTAAAAAAGGTCAGGCTATTGAGCTGCCATTACCATTCCTCAGAAGTAATTTAAAACCCACCAACCATGAACAAACATTACTTTCTTCATGGCAACCTCTAGCTTCAGCTTCTTATGTTGCAGAGAGTGCTTGCTTATAAGTACGCGGGAGAGTGGACCCTAATCGAGCCTCCTTTGATGGCGGGGGAGAGTGTGCAGTGTGTCCAATACGCGGACCTAGATGCCGACGACATCCCGAGCTAGTCGTCCACTCCGTGCGCGGAGTGCGAGTTTTCCAGGTACGCAGGACTGAGTAGATTGCAATTGTTATAACTTATAAGATTCTGCTGAATAAAATGTGTTGTTTTAAAGGCGTTTACTGTCAGAAAATAAATATTAAACTAAAATAATAAATTTGTTTGTATCAGAATCCTTCTACATGCATCAAAATGAAGATAAATAAATAAATAAATAAATAATGATGAACCTGGTTTTCTTTAAAATTCTCCTTTACTTTCTCAAATTTGTTTAATTAGATTTTATGTAGTGCATACTATTATTTTTCTTATGTTCAATTAAATCAAAATTGTCTTTAATTTGAAACATTCTAATTACTAACAATTTTAACATATGATTTTATTTCAAGTAATGAATTTAATATTTTCCTTCAGTCTGATGTGTCTCTGAAGATGAGCATGTTGCGTTAGGAAGGCCTCAGACAAATTTATTATTGGTAGGCCTACAGGTACAGTTTATCTAAAATGATATAATTTCCAATAAGACTGAGCTCCTTGAACCATGGATATATAAATACACCGGAAAGAGTCAGCACTGAACGTGAATCATGTAGCTCAATGCGGTAAAACTGGAGTCCTCCAGGGCTTCGTACCTTATTTTTTCACCAAAGTCTCACTAGTGAAAATTGGCAAATAAATGTTTATACAGAAGTTCAAGATGTACAGGAGGGCTATGTAAGAAGTAAGAAATGACACAAAAGAATACAAAAGTGTATTTACCTTTGCTATGTTGCGTGAGTCAAAGTTACTCCTATGATTTCAAGGTGAAGCGCAAGCCTTGTGCAAAATAAACCTCCCTTTAAGTTACAGTATGCAAAAATATAAATCTGAAATGTTCTGAGTTGTTTCCTTTAAAAATGTAACGTTTAGTAGTCTTGGAAATCTGTTTCCTTTTTTTTGGAAACAAAGTTCTTACACCAAAGTGTTAATTCATTTTATAGGTACTTGTTGAAGTGAGTGATCATATTAGTTTTTCATTATTCATATTGTTTCAGCACAAATCTCAGACTTTGGACAGGATATTCAATTTTCCCACTGAAGAAGAGTCCAGGCAAGAAGAAGAAGAGCAGCAAGTATGAACAGGGAAGCCTATCCAACACGGATCAAAAGTATAACTGGATTTACTTTGATATTCTTTTGTTTACATATTGTTCTATAACATTTTCTCATAAAACTATCAACTTTCAGATATCAAGAATTGCATGTAGATTCATAAAAAAATGGTGATGTAATCATTACTTATTATAGCATTTTGATCATTGTAATACAACGTGTAATAAAATTAATTTGTAATTAAAAATTGTATTCCTGGACATTGTACTACTTTTTAATATTCTCTATTTATGTACAGTTCTGCATTTGTTATTATTTAACTATTTGTTGTTTATTTTTAACATTGATTATGTTATAAATTGTTGTGAAACAAAAAAAAAAAAACATAATCAACCTATAACTACGATAGTAAATATTGTCACATAAAATCCACCATATTTAAGAATGTTTTTTTGGCAAAAACTACGATCAGTTATATCAGAAAATTTCTGGAATATTGCAAATACCTTTACTAATGTTTATAATTTGAATCACGATGTAGGGATACTAATCTATGAAACAAAAGTGTAAACAGTAAAACACTTAGTACCCTGGATAAAAATACTAAGAATAAAAAGTAAAAATCTTCAGGTTAAAAAAAAGTTTGTCTTGTTTAACGAGGCAAAGTTAGGACTACAAAGTCCTCTCTACCACTCAACCTTTACCTAGCGTCACCGTATAGTCACATTACAAATTGTAAGTAGTGACTGCGGGAATCGAACCTGCGCCACCAAAATCACACGCAATACCAATCCGCCACGGATCCGCTTACTACTACTAGTGGGGGTATTTCTACTAGTAGGGTAAGTGTTTTACTTTTTACCCTTTTGTTTCTTTACTAATGTATGTAAATACTAAATAGAAATTAAATTATTTTAAAATCATAATTTCCTTGACCCCTACGGTAAATTAAATTGGCTATATTTGCTTATTTAGACAATTTTATATCAAATTGGCCTAATGCTTTTCAGTTATGCAGTACAGTGCATAGCACAACTTGTTAGCTGGGTGACACTTGTGCAGACAAATATTAGTACTGACAAACTTGTAAACTAATTAGTTTTAAAAATAAAGGTCTTAGTAGATCACAATGCGGCGAATCGGAGCTCTTAAGATGTGCCATACGACGAATGCTTTTGCTAAAAATCTTCATCCAAGCCATTCCTTAATTAGGGTATATTCCAAGAAAGGCGAACGAAATGTACACAGAATAAAAATATCTTTATTGGTGGCAAAGTTAGGACTTTAAAGTCCGCTTAACCACAATGAATGAGTTTTCAATGCATCTCTCGGTTTCTAAGCTTCAAGTTATTCTAAGCTAGCAAGTCCGAAGAAAACTTACTGCATACTGCACAGATATACTGTATGAAATAAAAAATATATACCATAATAGTAGTTCTACAGTAAAAATCCATTAAAAACTCAAACTCCTAAGAGGTGTGATGATAGACGGGTAAAGGAAAAGAAACTAAAGGAAGCGATAAACATTAATTTATTTCTTACAAACATACCTATAAATCAGAGTCATGCTTTTTCAATTTGTTTAGTAAATAAATATTGGTTTAAATATGTTTATTCTGTTTCAAACAGTTTGAGTATAAATAAAACATCTCTTTTCTAGCATAAAATATGAAGAGTAAATAAAATGAACAAGAATAGTACAGTACAATAACACAAGAAATTATGTGAGCGATAAAATAAAATATTAGTTTGACAATCTTAATAGAATGGATTCATAGAAATTAAAACACTATGTGCGATACTGTTACTAAAAAGAGGCATGCAACTAAAGATACAAGTGGAGTTTTAAATAATATCAAGATTTGATAATATCTTGATAATATCAATATTTGAATTCACAATCATACAGTGAGCGTGTATATATATTTAAACAAATATATATATATATAATATTCTATTCGCTTTTCACTCTAAAAATAAAGCTAAATAAATCAAGCATTTTCCTAAAGTCTAAAATAATTAATAACAATTAAAAAATAAATATATTATGCGCTATTTTTAAGTTATAAAAAACTAATGATATATTTTATGCATTCAAAATCTCAGAATAAATCGTACTTTTGTTTAAGTGAAAGTTAAGAGTTTTGTCACATTTATATTATGAGTGAGATTGCAACTTTTAATGGTGGAGTTATCGTGAAGCCAGGGATGGGGAAGGTTGATAGTATACAAACAGGATCTCTAGAACATCCCACTGAGTGTCTTACACTTTTGAAATAGCAACACTTACAAGAAAAATATTGTTGGTGGCATCAAACAAAATGAAGTGGCTATAAGGTATTAAAAATCAAGTAATTAATGGATTAATTACTAATTGAATTAAATTCACAAATAAAGAACTGCTTATAAAATCAAGAATGGAGAGATTGAAGTGGGAATTCACAGACAGTGAAGTCTTAAAACATTTTTAAAATAGTAAAATAGTTATTTACAACTTAAATAGAACCATGGTTCAACTAATACATAAAACTGAGGTTAAAGCTAAAAATATTGTACTCTTGAACAATACTGCCATGCATAAATAATTGCCTAAAGCTTAAACACGTTATATACATACAACTATCCATTCATTAAAACAACACTGACAACCTGTGTCCTTGAGCTTCGTGCCATTGATAGTTAAACTGACCAGATGTAGAAATGTAGCCTACTCCAAGAGTTGTGTAGGGAGTTCTCAGTCTACATGAACCACATATCATATTGCATCTCATCTTCTAGAATCGGGCGTAACCACCACTTCTCATTCATATTCAAGATGCTCTTTGACCTAATGCTTTAGATAGTTACCTTGTTAGCAATGTGTAAAGCCTGTTCTTGTGGTGAGCAATTTAGAAGAGAAATCAGAAATGATGAAGAAACAAACAATGGTGTCCGATAGCTAATCAATTATTCAAATCCACTTGTTTTGAGTGACCAAAGTTCAAACAAATCTCTCATAAATTCTTTTAATTAATCTATCAAAACATAGCCGACATGTAGGCAAAGACGCTACCATAAATCCTAGGGGGAGGGATGATTTACACTTCAAGTACCTATTTATAAAGAGGGGAAGCCTGGTGACTACGGAGCAGGTGAGCTGAACCTTTTCTACTGTCCTAGCTAATGGGTGCACAGCATTGTTTTGATAGGTGTAGTGTAGTGTTTGCTATGGTTTTAGTTTAAATTATTATTAACATGCTAAACGATAGCCTTGTCTCTTAAAGCAGAGCAGATTGAAATTGCCCTTCAATTGAAATTTATTTTTGTTCACTAACAATGAAAAACGTCCACAATAATACTTCAAAATCCTGGTAGTTTTAACTTGTGTTCTTTTCATAACAGCTCAATACCCATTCTACACTTATAAACTGACGTACAAAATTACAAATGCAATTGACTGATATATAATTACAAAGGTTTGTACGCTGGGGGAGGGAGGTAAGGGATGATGATTTCAGCGTGATGTTTACGCCTGTGCGTGCTCCTGCTTGTATACAGCGTGGTAGGCGTTCCGGATCAACGCATAGGGGAAGCATGATTCCAACAAATCCATTGTCAGGAACGGAGATTCTTGCACGATCTGAAACATACAGTGAATAAGCGGGCTGAATTACAAACACAGTTCAAATTACAACTTCGAATGCATCTGAGCTTGAGTTCAAACCTTGGCACTCACCGCTGACAATGTTGACATCACTGGGTAAAGGTCAAGTTTCTCTACGACTTTCAAATCCTTCCACTATCATCTCGACTAAACGAACGACTACGTCTACTGTCGATTTCCCCCTTCCGAATACGAATGGTTTGGTGATAGTAGGTTTTGCTTTTCGACAAAATTTGCGAGTCGGATGAGAAAGACTTTCTCAAACACTTTGCTGAAGGCTGGCAAAAGTGAGATCGGACGGTAATTTTGTACCGAAAAAGGGTCGCCTTTCTTGAATATTTGGGTGAATTTTTCTGTTTTTAGAGAGGAGGGAACCGTCCCTAAGTGAAAAGAGAGATTAATAAGATGTTCCAGTGGTCTCAATAAATGCGTTGCACATTCCTTTAGATGCCACATGGACACCCCATTTGCGTCGTTTGATTTTGTTGTTGGGAGCTCTCATAACACCCTCGCAATTTCCTCCTCTTTTACCAGTGCCAGGGCCATTGAGGCCGTTGGACTCAGTATTGGGGGAAGAGAAGTCTGACCCAGATTAAACCTGAGGCCTTTGTCAGCTCCCACCGAAGCAAGTCTTTTACGCGTTCATTGTTGATTGTGAGTTCGATTTGTTTGTCAGTCGGTAGGTTTTTATTGTTGATTGTGCTCCATGCTGTTTTTTTAAAACATTTTTTGATGTGGACAAAGCTTTTTGTACTTCATAAGCTTTCACAGCTTTGATGACTCGTTTATAGATTATTTTGTAATTTTGAAATGTCAATGTATTTCGGATAGAAACAATAGTTTCTCTCTCGAAATCAGGATACCTTTGGTTATCTATTTGCACCTCCGTGACTTTGGTTTTTGTTCTATCGTTTTGAAGGGGCAGCTCACGTTTAAATGAAAATTCAAAGTTTTGAAAATGAGATTCGACGGGATCATTTGTATTTAAAAAGCTCCACATCTCTCTGGAAAGTAGAGATTTGAGGAGAGTTATGTTTTCGGGCTTTGTGTTTCCGATTGTTTGTTTGCTGACTGGATCTCGTTTTAGCTCATGACCTGCTGGCCGTAATGGTCGGATATTGCCGTGTTGATGATGGCCACCCTGATGTCACTGATGATTGTGACGACATTGTCGATTGCTGTTGCGGAAACGTTGGTCACTCTGGTTGGTGAGTTGACCGACCATTTCAGACTAAAAGACTTAAGCAAGTCACCAAATTGTTTTGTCATGGAGTTGTCCACGTCCAAGGTGTCTATGTTAAAATCTCCCATAATCACGGAGTTGCGATTATTTTTTGTTACGTCTAACAGTAGCTGTTGAAACTTTGAGCGTAAAGATTCCATGTTACCGCTTGGAAATGGCTGTCAGTTGTGAATTGTTCATTTGAATTTTCACCCCTGTCCATTCAAAGACCTTGTCTGTGGGGTCTGTAAGTCTGTATGGCGTAGAAAAGCAGGGTTTTTGAGAAAAATTGCCACCACTCCTCCTTTGGCGAGGGTTCGGCAGTGGGACGTGGCTAATTGGTAATTTTGAATTTTAAATAGGTCCACACTGTTGGAAGTGGCGGAAAATCACATGCTGATTTCCGTTGTCCGAATCGTTGTTTCCTGCGATCAGCATTAGATCGCAGGAAACAACAATTTGGGCAACTGTACAAAACATTCGATTTTTATTACAGTTAACTATTTTATTTAAGTAGATTGGAATCAGTGGAATCTACCCATTTCTACTTCCACTTGTTCTGCAATGTCAGTGAACAGAACCACTCACCGAGTGACGCTAACTTACCTGATCAAGGAGTAAGTAGACGGACTCGCGGTTCTTGGTGATTTCCCTGTCAGCTTCTTGTCCCAGTCTGAGCAGACTTGAAGATGCCAACTGGAAACATACACATCCGTCAAGACATATGATCATTGTACAAAGCAGGATGTTCAACTGGTTCCTTATAATACTAAATATTGTAATGTGAGAGCCTTTTCAAGATGTAATAGCAATTGTTACTAACACTTCAGCTACAATTTTTTTGATGCAATCTAACACCAAAGTACCTCTCAAACAAACAACTTTAAATTCTTTCTCATTTAATTGACCTCTGACACCGGTGGCATATCCAGTGATCAGTAATGGATCCAGGCTTGACTCAAATGGAGAGGGCTAAATTACCCCCTAGGGGTATCGAAAGGTAAGTGCAGGTTTGGGTTTGTCTACCAGGCGCTGGGCCTAGGGCATTAAACAGACAGTTATAGAAAAAAATTGTTGGGGAAACTGGGCCAAGACTAACTGCTCTCTAAGGAAAGACACTTAAGTAATGGGCAGTACTAACGGCAAGGAACTCCTTCATGCGGTCCTCGATGTCGCCCTGGCCGCAAATGGTGAAGAGAGCGCCGAAAATGTTGTTTACGGCGGAGGCCATGCAATGGATGTTGTTGGCATGACCCTCTAGCGAGGCGCGGTAGAAGGAGTTGTCGTTACGTGCCAGCTTGGGGATGGACACCGCCACAAACACCATTAGCAGGCACGCCAGTAGGTGCTCGTCTTCGTCTGGTTCTGCGCACCCACACATCAGGCAGTTAGTAGACTTTATATTAGACATGTGCAAGTAGTGATTTTTGAGTTGAGCCAAGGTTTTCAATTTTACTTTCAAGTCAGAGATTTTTATATTTAATCCATAAATATATTATTTTTAAAGCTTTAAATAAAATTAACATTTCCAAATTAAAATGGGCCCTATTTATTATTTAGGTATTTTGAGATAGCCGATTTTCAAACACACACTTTTGAAAATTTTGTCATACTAGAGCTCTCTTTAAGGAGCTAAGCTTAACTTGATTACTTTTGAGTTTCTGGTGAGTTGGGATGGTATTGCAAAGTAATTCTATTTCTTGTATATTATGGATGAAAACCTGCAACCAGTAAGACAACATGTCAAAAGTATACAGAATACATTGTCCTTCTAATTTATTAGTCATTAGAATTTCTTTTAAATTTCATATAATCTTGACTTAAGGCTTGGTTAAACTTGCAGTACAAATCAAATGTCTCTAGAGGCTTTTATTTGTGCGAATGGGTAAAGGTGTCTGTCTGACTCACCACTCTTCTGATTGCGAAGTGCAGAGGCAAGAGTCGGGTCCACCTTGCAGGTCAGTCCGGCGGCTGAAGCCATCTCACTCACCACCTGCAAACACATTCACAAACCTCATGTGAGTACTACTAACTACACAGGCCAATCCAGTTGACTGTAAATTTCATGTTGCTGAAACATTTAGACAGGATGTAGAGAGAATTTTCTTCCTTCCGAGCACATCTCTAAAAAATATAGTTGTAAGTTTGGACTAAGTAGGAAGCAGACCCACAGCCTGATGGGCATTCCGTACGAAAATGAAATAAAAATGTCCTTATTCAGGCGAAAGCTAGGACTGACAAGTCCTCTCTACAACTTAACTCAACTGATCTGATAAGGATTACACACAGCAAGATTTCAGATCTGTTAGATTGCAAATACCAACCATATTTTTGGCGAAATACCTGAATTTTTGGCACTTTCTGGCTAGTTAGCAGAATTAAATCCTGACTTTGCCACCAATAAAGACGCTTTTCTTTTCATTTCATAAATTAGCAGAGGATAGTAGCTCTGCTCATACTACTGGCAGAATACTTCAGGGTGTCCAGCGTTCAGGAAAAACGAAATTCCCGTCATTTCCCAAATATATTTAGCCAATTTCCCGGATTTAGCTACCTTAAATACAGTCATAGTTACTCCCGCCCATTTCATTATTTTCTACGAAACCACGTTTTTTTCTACCGCCCGTGACGAGATAACAACTTTCGTTACTGTTTACAACAATTTCTTGACTCCCGCTAGCGCCTGCGGCAAAATAACGCCTACGATACCGTTGGCGGCTATATTCTGACTCCCGCTAGCCACAGCGACGAAAACACTACTTTTGTTACCGTTTACGACCATTTCTTGACTTTTACTAGCACCTGCGGCGAAATAACAACTACCATAATGATCGCGGCGATATTCTGACTCCCGCTAGTGACCGCGACGAAATCACGACTTTCGTTACGGTTTACGACCATTTCTTGACTTCTGTTAGGGCCTCCGGCGAAATAACAACTTTGATACCGTTTGCAGCGATAACTAGACTCCATGACATAATCACCACTTTTACGATCCCTTTCGCAGAATGCTGGACACCCTGTACTTGTGTTACGTTACAAACTACCGTACTTTTTCTGCCGCTACACTGAAATAGCGTGTTACATCTCAACACTGTAAACCGCAGTGAACTCGGTGCCTACCATTGGGTCTCCGGAGGGGAGGTGGTGTCGGAAGTCCAGGATAGAGCTGAGTAGGAAGGGAATTCTTTCCTCCAAAACATCAACAAGGGCTGACTGAGCCAACTGTCGGAAACTCAGGATCACACCCACAATAGTCATCCTCTGCAGCACATTGTCCACATCTGCAAGAACAAACATTAATCAGTTCTTTGTTTGCTTTTGACTATGGGAGGGTTGAATTACTACTGCAGACATTTTCCGTCATTTAGTGAGCAAGAAGTTCATAAACTTTTAAAAACTGTAACAATATTATTCTATTTTCAGCTCAAGTGTAGGCAAAATAAAATTATTGTATTCAACTTACATTTAAACAAGAAATTAAATTAGCAACAAGAGAAAAAATTTCTTTATTTTGAGATCAAATTGACCTAACATGGTGTCACAGTTTGACAAAATTCATGTATAATTGAATGTTCATTGAAGGTTTGCCACTAGTTTTCAGAGTTAGGCTAGGCTAGTTCATAAACTCATCAACTCTTCAAGAAGTTTCATTAGCATTTGTGATCACACCAGTTCTTGAAATCCTATTAAAAGTAAAAAAGGTAGAAAAAGTAGAAGAGTTGTTAAACCCCAACCCAACCAACCTCCTTATGTTTTTTATTTGTGTGACTTTATCAAGTTGAAGCCAAAATAGTTTTAACAATGATAAATAACTGTGGAAATACAGGTTTTATGTTATTGACTTATTTCTGCCTGATATAATTTTCATTCGGATTAAAACCTTCATTGGCCTGTTTTGCTTTAAGATTCTCTGACATTTCTTTCTTTTCCTGATGGTAGCAATCTTGCAAGAACTTTCAAAGAAACCTACCAAAAAATTAATTCTGATTTGTACTAGTTTGATTATTGCAGCCATAACATAAAACTTTGTTTTTGAGTAGATGTTAATTAAGGGAAAGAAATTATTACTTACCAGTTATCACCAAGACTGTAACTATGGTTTAGGGATATTTTCCTGTTGTAAAGAAGAAAAACTTACGTTGCAGCTTGCGGAACTGTTCTTTCATGATTTCTGGTTTGTCAAAGTTGGTTCTGAGAGCAAGCAGCACGTCTTTGTTGCTGGCTACAAGTTTCTGCAAACAGACAAGGATAACTTTTATCCAGACACACAGAGGAAACTGCTGGGCTTTGTACTATCATAGGCTAGCCTTACATTATTTGTTTGTTGTGTTTTGAATATTAAATGTAATTTTTGTGATCGTGTATTTTGGTACCATGACAATGCCACAAGGTTGATAAATAAAAACTGCAAGAAGGTCCTGTGGATGGAATGCTAGTTTTATAACAGGTAGCTCTTGGATGTCAAAAAGATTGATGACAAGATAACACATTTTAGTCAATTTACAAAGCTTAGGCTACTTATAATTCATTTGAGGCATTCTTTCCATCAATAAAATGGTCAATTAGCGAACACACAAATATCTGACTTGTATTGGTTTCCTAGTAGTTTTTAATTTAGCTACTTACTCTTCAAGTAAGTACAACAAATCAAAACTTCTTAATGAGCACTTAAGCTCGAAATTCTGTGGACAACTATACTATGGCGAGGAGGTGGCTTACCTTGAGCTCCTGAACTTGACTGGCGATATGCCACATGAGGGTTTCGTTGAGCAGCTTCATGCCGTATGGGCCGATCAGCTCGGCCAGGGCACGCAGTTCGTTGATGTCCGAGAACTCTTCCGCATTGAACGGAATCGCTCCCTCAGCCGTTAGGCTGATGAATGCCCTCTGGTTCATAGAGAAGCAGATGTTTCCAGCACTCACTCTCCGCAACAGCACTTCCGAGTACCTGGTACAGGAATGACATGGTCATTGTAAACACCGCCTCTGACAACTTGGCCTCTGCAAGTGGCTCGATAATCAATTATGTATATCGAGTTGAGGATCAGAATTCTTTGTATCAAGTAAAAAACTCAATATTGTGAGTCAGATACCTTACAGGAGTCATAATTATGCCCACCAGCTGTGGACACAGGGTACTCACCACTGCGTGTAGAGCGCTGCCACTGTCTTCTCACCGTGACTGTCTATCTGCTGCGTCTGCTGCAGCAAAGCGTTGTTGAACACTCTGGTGATATCGATGTGCACTGCAACACAAAATCACTTATCACTCTCAATTTTAACAAAACCTGTACAACACATTTGTGGCACTGCCTGAAGCCAGTGCTAATTTCTAACTAATTTCAAAAAGGAGCTGGCTAGAACTTTATCAGATTTTAGGAAAATGAAGGGAGTTAAAACTAAAATTACTTGAAAGTAGCCAGCTACAACTGAAATTAATAGAAAAGGTAGCTAGCTACTAAGTTATTGGCTTGTTTTAAGCATATTTTGGAATTGTTTTGAATTAGAATGAGATGAGCACTGGTTGTTCTTAAATGCTCAATAAGACTCTTGAAAGGTCACCGATAATGTTTAATGTTTTTTGTCAATTCTGTCAATAAAAATAGTTATTCATATGTTTTTGGAAAAGCCCAGAGTATTTTTTAACTTTTCATCCCGTCACTTCACCCTAATTCTCATTACATTAAAATGTGCACTGAACAACTAGAACCTAGGCCGTACTCACCATAATTCTCGACAGTCTGGAGGACATTCATGTAAGCACGCACGCTGGCCAGCAGTTCCGAGGGCTTGGCGATCTCGCTGGTGTCTGGATTGAACATGACCATGCCGACCAGCGCACGTGCAAATCGGTTCTCTAGGTGCTGGTGCAGGTACTCGCGCGGCGCGAAAGTGTACTCCCACACGTTAATTGTAGAGCAGTAGTTGAGTGCAAAGCACAACTCCGTCAGTGCCATGTGCAGCTTGTCCATCCTGCGTATGGAAGTGTGGTTATGGTGCGCAGAAAGAATGATAGTACAGGATTAATTTCATTGCTGTTTAAAATGTGTACATTCTGAAGCAAAAGTCAAATATAGAGGACATACTTATTCATGCAAAGTCAAGTCAAAATCAATATGTCTTAATTACATAATTCATCAAGGTAAGATGCGTCAAATGCATATAAATATATTTTTTTATTACAAATACTATAGAATACACACAAGTCAAGTTCCTCTCCTCTAAAACATAGTTCTGACTATCAGTATTTGCTCTACTACAACTTCCATCAACTCCTCCACAGAGCAATAGGCCAGGTCCATGAGGTAGCTCTTGAGGTGAGACTTGAACAACACTAGATTGGGAATCGAAGCAGTTTGTTGCAAATTATAGTTTAAAATCTCAATCTAAAAAATGAGCTCTGATCCGTCTGGATTCCAACGTCTACAGGGTTTCAGTAAGACTTACGTTGTTAATTCTTCACGAGTTTTTCTGTAACTCTCCACGCCAGGTTTCGGTATCTCCATGATATTCTTTTTGTTCTTCTCCTTCTTCTTTCTGTTGACCACTTGAGAAATCAGCATGGCACAATGCTTTGGCAGGAGCTGCAACAAGCAACAGTTGTTACAGACTGGTAACATGCAACGGCTTACCATTATCAAGTTCAAAACCACGCCCGTTATTTCCTTGCAACGTATGTATCATTTTAGGCACGGAAGTACTATGAGTGGGCAGGTCCCAAGGGATTGAGAAATTTATGGTGAAAATTAAAATTCGAAAGATCAGGGTAGAATCTTCTAAGAAGAGATTTTTTTCTGGTGGGAGGGATTTTTCAGGAAACTTTCTGCAAACAGGATAATTTGTGAGGATTTTTGGCAGAAATATTAATTCAAAGGAAATTTTTTTCAGATGGGGAGTTTAAGGAGTGTATTTTAAGCAATTGGTCATAGTTATAATAACTTTACTGTCATCTCTAAAATATCAGTTTTGAGACAAATTCCTATTAAAAATGACCCTCATCACTGAACCTGATTCTGATGTAGTACTTCATGTTTTACATTAAATTGAAACAAATCTGGTTGAAGTTTTTCTCAATTTTAGTTGTTTTGAAGACACAGAAATCAATATTTCCACTATTTGATACAGTAGTCATCAAACTTTGTCAACATTTTGAAAACAACCAGAGGACCATAATTTGAAGATCAGAAATTTGTTTGTGATTTATGTTTGTGAACAACTTGATTGTTCTGCTCACCTTGTCGCTCATAGTGCACTGCTCGTCACAGATCGTGGTGATAATGTTCTTCGCCTCCTTGGCCATCTCGTCCAGGAACATGTTCACCACTGATAGACTCCGTTCCCGGATGTGATGTCTCTGGAAATAAACGCATAGACAATGTGAATGTTGTTACTCTTGAAGAATGAAAAACGCCCGTTCAATTTAAAATGTCTTGATTGAAAAAAATGGTTGAATTCAAAACTGAAATAAAAAAGCAGTGTTTTGAATGTTAAGCTTTACCAGTTGGTAAAGACTAAAGAGCCTGTTTCTTGATTGTGTCTGTGTGATTGATTATCTTGCTAAACTATTCTTTACTTCAATCAAAGGAATCCTAATGAGGCGACTACCGCTCAATTCTGGTTAGGTAAATGTCCCTTGACAAGACATCAAAGGAAGTATGTGTGGGGGGGGGAAGATAACTACACTATTGCTAATAGTACACCTTAACTCTAAAACTCCAATATAATTTAGTTTGGCCTTTAATTAATAGCCCAGCGACCAATGGAAATGGAGTGACAGCTTAACGTGACTTCCAAACCATAGGAAGCAGCCAGGTTGTAACTGCACTACCGGGAGTTAAACCCGGAGTTGTTTTGGTGTGAAACATGGCTATGCCTACCCCACTTTAGCCTAAAATATGCTAAAGCAATCAGCTACTAACGGGACGTTGTGAATGCACAGTTCAGAGAGTACGATGGTGGGATTACCTCCTCCGGGCAGAGCTCGTGAGTGCAGCTCTGGAAGTGGTTACAGATGAGAGGGAACGCCACGATGTACCGGTTCTGAGCCGGGAACTCCAAGCACATGTGGAATTGGTCCTCAAAAATCTTGCTGTAGAAACTGCAACAGTACACACCACACTTCAAAGTTTCCGATCCAACAGGTCCATAATATATTTTACAAGATACAACATACAAAGGGACATTTGCCGAAAGCCACAACAACTGATTAAACAATAAAGAAACCCGCCAAAACAGCTTTTGCTAACCACCTCATTGATTTCAATTATGGTCGCATAAACATTGATAACGACCTGACAGTTTTAACATGACTGGTATGCTGGTATGTTTGGTGGTATGCTCGAAAATATACATGAATATATCAGAACCGTTTTAAAATGCTAGAACACAATGAAATGAAATGAAATGAAATGAAATGAAATGACAAGCGACTTTATTGGTGGCGAAGTTAGGACTTTAAAGTCCTCTCTTTCACTTAACCACAGAACAAAATATAACAATTTCATAATTATATACAAACAATTCAAAATATATACCTACAATTTAATTATTTTCATTAAGTATAAAATTTCTTGCTTTTCTCCAACTCCAATGAAAACTATATGACAATGTACCAAAATATAGATAGGTCGGAGGTCTCGACCATCATCTCGTCGAGGTAGTCCACCATTTTGGTGTGGAAGAGAATGGTGTCCAAGAGGCAGGCCAGGTCGCGGCTTTCAGCCAGTGACAGTGAAGTCTTGGCCACCGAGGTGTACGCTTGCAGCCTCAGCCAGTCCAGCCGTAATGCCCGGAAGTCAAACAGCTCGTTGTCTTCCACTGAAAGACGAAAAATTAAAATTAGAAGGTAATCTCCAATAAACAGGACCCAAGTAAAAAAACTTTAAAGTTTTAAGCCATGTTTCATTTTTGTCTTCCTTTTAGAGAGTGAATACTAATAGTTTTTAACTTTGTTTTAAGTTTCAATACTTAAAATGATTGCAACTTAATTAAATGAAGACATGTTAAAAATCAATCTCATATTACAAATGATCCACAGAGAATTTCCAGAGCCATGGTTCATGCCCTACCATGAATTGTGGGCCGCTTCAGAGAAAGAAAATTGTTCTCAAACGACCGAGGGATTGACATCTAGTTCCTCACCTTGTTTGACGGACAGGCTGGCGATGGTCTTGCAAAGGGAGGAGAGGATGATGCTCTCGTCCTCGGGACAGACAGAGGACAGATTCTGCATCATCTGGTTGAGGGCAATGGCATCGAAGCCGGCCAAGTACTGCACGTAGTAGCGCTGGATTACCTGACTGTATTTGAGCACCAACACTGGAAGACCAGGTCAAGTGTGTTAACAAGGTAAACTCAACCTTAAAACTAACATTAGTCTAATGAAATGTCTAATGAAAGTTATACTTATTGGTCACGTTATAGTTTTATACACTGTAGTAAATTACCAGGCAGTACTGAGAAAACAATCATTGAATGGTGTGAATGATGGTAGATCAGTTTTTTATGTTATTTTGCTTAGTTGGATATTTTGGCATAACCTATGAAATTTAGAACAGCTCAGTTTTAAATCACACAGTAAGAACTAATTCTTAGGCGTGAAGCATCTTGTCTGGAAAACCCGGCAGTGACAAATCAACCAGGCGGTGGAACCTGGCAGTTGAGGGTTCTTTGAATGAACTATGAGTCTGTGAGTATGAATGGGATCATGACTTTAGAACTACAAATTTTAGTGACTATTTTAATATGATGTTAATTTTTGTATGAAAAAATCTTTATCTATATATATATATATATATATCCTTACCTCTAAGCTCTTCCATGTGAAATAGCAGTTCAGGGAGCTGCCTGTCCACCAGATCCTCAGCAGTCTTCCCCTTGCTCTTCTGCTGAGGCGGGTTGTCGTTATGTCGGAGTAACCAGTAGACCTCGTCTCGCGAGAAGGACAGGGCGATGAAGATTAGCAGAGACTGTGAAAACACGGACGCAGGGGTCAGATGGGCGCAGAGAATATTTATACTCATAATATTTCCCACTATCTAGGTGAAAAACGTTTCTACAAGGGCTGTTCAGAAAGAAACAATTGTTTGTGCATCACTACCTAACCCATTTACCTATTGGTTACATTTGTTTGGCTTAGTTTGGGCAGATGTTCACTGTTGTACAAACACACAGCATAGTTCTCCAACATTTTTAGTTAGTGACAGCAAATTAAATACCCACCAAAAATGAGCACCACAGACAGATTTTCTATGTAATATTATGGGCAAATAATGATTTTTATGATGAGGTTGCAATATAAATTGTTCCAGAGGTTAAAACCATTTTTTAAATTACATTACTTACATCCAACAAAAATGAATAAACAGTTTAGCGCTTTGGGGACACTTAATAACATTTAATAGAAGAAATATGCAATAAGGCCAGGCATTAAATATACAGAATGTTCATGTTAGTTTTAGTTGTCCACAGTCCATTTATCGATGAATAATATACTTTACTTACTTTGGGGCCCAACAGTCCAGGCTGGTCAGTCAAAATAAGGCCAAGTTCTTTCAGCGCAGTTCGTAAAAATTTTCTTCTTTCTCGGTGCTTGTAAGTCCTACAACATAAGAGAAATTTTGAGTAGTGCTGGTAATATTTATTAAATCACAAAGAGTGTTTATGTCTATTTTCAACAGAGAATCTTTGTTTTCATTAGAGAAATTTCTTGTCTGTAAAAGTTACTCACGCTTTTTGGATGGCGTGGGTGTAGCAGTCCTTGACTTCAGAGATGCGCTTGCTGTAGCCCTTGATGGTGTCGAAGAAGCCCTGAATGTAGGCGTGGATGTAGATCACCTCATCTCGGAACAGGGCTACTACCCAGCTGTTCTCCAAAGCACTCAACCAAAGCTTGTTCGGCTGCTCCTGCTGTAGGGCTTGGTGGCACAGCATGAATCCAACTGTCAACAGACCATGTTTGTATCAACTGGTCGAGTCTTAAAAGGTTTAGTAAATTACCAGAATGAAATTATATTTAGTAAATTATATTTCTGAGCAGTCAAAGTGGGAGAGAATTTTATCCTGGACAACAGGAACAATAAACTAACATTCTTGGCCACCGTTGGAGAGTCATAGTTTGCTTATTCTTGTCGATGGTCTTGGGTACTAAATCACAGTCACAAAATGCTTTCGAACGACTATGGACACTGTAATTGTTACATTCTGGTACGCATCTTCTTATAAAGTAAGTTTTCTTAAAATTCCATAACTTTTCCAGACACATGAAATTTTCAGACTTATTATTAGTAGCTGATTGGCAGCACACCTTCTATATATTAAAAATAAAACTATTTTTAATTTTTGAATTATATTTCGGTTTCTTTACAGAAACCCTCTTCAGATTACAAAAATAACAATATAAACAATTATAAAACCAAATAGATTAAATTTAAATCATATGGCTATACACATAGAAAAAGAAATATCTATAGTTAGTAGCAATAAATATGTATGATTATAATTATAATTTTAAATTTTCTTTCAACAAATTATTCCAAATAGGGTTTATGGTCTGTGAGGGTTTGCTAAAATGTGAATTTGGGAATTTATAGTCCATATATGATGTTTCCAATATTGTCCTTTTAAATAAATCTTTTCATAACTAATAATTTCTATTTCATCATAATTAATTTTGTGGTTTTTCAAAACTTTATGCAACACTAAATTACTTTCTTCATTTAAGCATTTTCATTGTATTTATGTTGTTTTATTCTTGTATCTAGAAATGATTTAGTTTGGCCATATAAACGTCAGAACAGTCATGACAGGGAATTTTGTAAATTAAATTTTTATCATATTTGTAGTTATATTTTATTAGTTTTGAATTTAGTTTCTGATTTGTGGAAAAGGATGTGGATATGTTAAATTTTTAGTTACTCTTTAATTTTCTCAGAAAGTCCTTTAACATACGGAATTGTTATGTATGAAATAGGTTTAGTAACTAAAAAATTTAACATATCCACATCCTTTCCACAAATCAGAAACTAAATTCAAAACTAATAAAATATAACTACAAATATGATAAAAATTTAATTTACAAAATTCTGTCATGACTGTTCTGATTATATTGGCCAAACTAAATCATTTCTAGATACAAGAATAAAACAACATAAATACAATGAAAAATGCTTAAATGAAGAAAGTAATTTAGTGTTGCATAAAGTTTTGAAAAACCACAAAATTAATTATGATGAAACAGAAATTCTTCGTTATGAAAAGGATTTATTTAAAAGGACAATATTGGAAACATCATATATGGACTATAAATTCCCAAATTCACATTTTAGCAAACCCTCACAGACCATAAACCCTATTTGGAATAATTTGTTGAAAGAAAATTTAAAATTATAATTATAATCATACATATTTATTGCTACTAACTATAGATATTTCTTTTTCTATGTGTATAGCCATATGATTTAATTTAATCTATTTGGTTTTATAATTGTTTATATTGTTATTTTTGTAATCTGAAGAGGGTTTCTGTAAAGAAACCGAAATATAATTCAAAAATTAAAAATAGTTTTATTTTTAATATATAGAAGGTGTGCTGCCAATCAGCTACTAATAATGAATAAACCACCTTCAACATCATATCGACAAACACATTTCAGACTTATCAATGATAACAAATAGTATTTGCTCTTTTTGGACGTAATTATTAATGACCGTCCTGTACCTCAGTTGAAAATTCCCATGACTCCAAACTTGCTATCCCAAAATCAAAAGCTCTATCCCAGCCACTTTATTAACACCCTCCACAAAGAAGCTAGATATTCGACTTCTTCTGAGTATTTTCTGTTATTCAGATCAGATAAGTCTTCTCTACCACTCAACTTTGACTCTTGGCTTCATCGCAAAATAACTGGAGTTAAGTCAGTGTCATGTGGACAACTGAGCTACCACATGTCCGCTATTGAGAGTAACGAGTGAACACGCTCAACACTCACATATGATCCATCTTTCCATGGACTCTATGGGTAGGTATTCGCAGGAGATCGTCTCCGTCTGGGAAGGTTTCAGCAGTTGGCCCGGGTTGCCCACCAGGCTCAGCTTCTGGTCGGACCTAAACAAGACCAGTCGTGTTCAAACACTTTCAACTTTCAAGACAATTTATTGTCCGCTTGGATTCCTCTATCCGGGCAAGCACAACCAAGCAGTGTAAATCAAACCAGAGTTTAAGTTGTATTAACTGACTTTGGGAAGTTACTTTAAAAGTACAGCTACAATTACCCTTTGACAAATGTAACTGATAATAGGTCACAAGATATCCACAAAACAATGTAACTGATTACGAGTTATAAGTTACTCTCTTAAAAAATGACACGTAATCAAATTGGAAAATGCATAAAAACAATATCGCCTAAAATAATTGTTAAAATATGTTTTTTATTATTTACATTTTGTGTTATTTTCAGCTACAGGATTACACTATTCGGAGGCAGACAAGAGGCAAAGACCTGTTTAGAACCATCTACATTCTAAATTGTTATGCCTTGATTTACCCAATGGTTTAACTATACCAATTACTAATTAGCTAAGGCTGCTTTAAGATAGCCTAAAATAAAAATAGTTACATAATAAAGCAAAACTGTAGGGCCTAAGCTAGCTTAAGAAATAACAATTTAGCTTTCTGTTTCATTTTGGTGATTCAGAGAGGGTAGTCTAGGATCTTGCTACCATTTAAAAAATAACTTGTTATATGTAATCGATATCGCTAAGCTGTAAATGTTACCAGTTACTGCATTTCAAGTGCAACGGTTAAAATAACTGTAACCCCAAGTCTGGTTACTAGCTATATTGAAAACATTGACTCACTGCATTGTCCCACATTAAGGTGACTCTACATGCTTGATATACAAAGAACGGATAGAAGCAGGTCAATTATCAATTATGTTTGGGCACGGGTATCATACATCCTCTCATTTAAAGCGGTTGTGTTCACTTTTTTCTGTGTGAGAAGCTCTTCACTACTTTAAGCTTAAAAGCAGAAAGACTTACCTCCACTTATCTGCAGACAGATTGTGCGAGTGATAGATCGGCCAGAGTGAAATCAACGCAGAGTAGAGGAGTTTGGCGTGAGGCACAAACTCCTCCGACAGTTTCTTCAGAGGAGGGTCGTAGTCCATGATCATCTGCCCCAGGCGGGGGAAACTTAGATCACTGAAATAAAAAGGTTTTGTGAAAACCATGAGGTGTTGATAAGTACATGGCAAGTCATTTCGTCCGGTAGTAGACAGGCGATCGAACATTATTGAAGTCTATTCTGACTAATACTGTAATCAAATATATATGAATATGTATATGAAACAACCATATAAAAGTAAAATAATAATTGTGTTTCATCTGAACATAATAGATGGATATAATTTTCTTGCTAATCTTATGGACTTTTTCTCCAAAGTGCCTAAACCAAGGAAGGGGTCTTTCCTTTTTCTCTTTTTTATTAAGAGAGAGCGATATTTGACAACATATTAAGCAATTCGGTAATAGAAAGATAGCTTAAAACTAAACTTTCTCAAATACTTATCTCTTATTAGACGAAAAGTGACTAAAAAGCCCTAGATTTATGAGCCTTGTAGCCGATAAGAGGTTCATTCAATTGGCTTTGATAATAACGGCTTAAGATTAACAGAAGTTATACATTTGGTAAATTATCACTCAATAACGATACAGAATAATTACTTTTGTATCTGATCATTGGCAACAGCACAGATAAATCTAGGTTTCCATGGTCAAGTTTCGCTTCGTTAAATTGGTTTTTTCATGTCAAGCAGCAATCAAGTATTTTTCCCACTGAATTAGAAATTTCATATGCTATCTTGGGAACTTTGTCACAGTTTTCTGAATTTTCTGAACTCTGCATACACAGACTTCATTACTCTGACATTTTATATGTAAGTAATAGTTGGCGTAACTAAATGGACCATGCAGAGCAGATCGTAAAGCTAAACAATCATAAGGCAATTTTCCGATTGCTTGAGCCTACCTCTGGTTGTGAACGAGTTCGTGAGCTGCGTTAAAGAGGCCTAGCACTGCTTTCCTGTCCTCCACCTTTGACAGCAGGATCATCAAAGACACGTAGGCCACCACCAGATCCAAGTACGCCCGGGTCAGCTCAAAGTTCAGAGTCTGGTAACAAACACCACAGTTCACACAGGGTTAGCCTACAATACCGTATACAAGCTCGCTTCTACGGAAATAATCTTTATTACAATTTCATTGGAAATGTACACACATCAAATTATTAATATTAAGTACCATAATATTTCCACAAAGTCCTATATGGATGGTTAAATAGTCGGTTAGGATACAATCAACAGTACTGATATTTGAGTGATAAACATTCATCTGAAATTATGTAAGTATTTAGTGAAATGTTGACAACTAAAATAGAGTTTATCCGGTAAAATACAGATGCCAGAGTATGTGAGATCCAATTGTATGTTTCTTTAGCCCTATCCTGGCCCTAAAACTTCAAACACCTCCGACTTCTGTGGCTGGAGCCACGTGCAGGCCCTTAAGGGACATGGAAGTGCCAACACTCTACAATTCTATCTGTAGGCCCACACCCAATCCAGCAGTTCAGTGCTGCTAATGTATTGAGTCTAGTAACATCGGACATGGGTGAAATGAAATGAAATCACTACTATAAAATGAAATGAATGGACTATAAAGTCCTCTCTTCCACTTAACCACCATTCATAATATACAAAATACACTTAAAACTAAAAATGAAACAAACAATGTATACGACAAAACATAAACTGTGAATATATAAACAAATAATTATAATAATAATGCCACTTTAAACCCTTATGCTACATTCACATCCCATTTGCCAAACTACGGGAGCCACCAAAGCGCCACCTATCAGCCCTACAACCCCCGTGTCAATCAACTCTTAACCTCCGCCCCAAAATGGGCCCGACTTTTGATAATCTCGTTTGGAAGCGCATTCCACAATCTGCATGCGGTTACGATAAAGAATTTATTGAAAACTGTATATCTGTGAGAAGGAATTGGTAGAGATAGCTCGCCTCGTCTAGTTGCGTGCCTAAGGATTTGAGACATAAAAATGAACCTTTCAGATAAAAGGTAAGTGTGTGATAGTTTCGAAGTTGGTTGAGTTTTAGGATGCCCAGAAGGTTTCGATAAGGTGTGATGTGAATGGTGGAGTTAATGTGCATTGGTGAGGGTCAATTTACCTTCCAAGTTCCAAGCAAGTAAACAATTATTGATATTACATGAAAGCTTAATATTAGAGCTGAAATACAATGCAGAGTTTCAAATTTATAGCTAAGACTGTCTTTATTGTAGATTTTGAGGTCAATAGCCCTATACTTACGATATCCAGGTGTACTTGACAAGCGTCCATCGTGGTTAGCAGTTCGCAGACGCTATCCTTGAAATCCAGCAAGTCCACGAACGTGTAGTAGTACAGTGACAGCGACTTGATGATCTCACTCCTGATCTGCGTGATCGCTTGAAGCTAGAACAGAACTGGTTTGTAAGTTCACAACACAACAAGGCAAACTAGCTCTAATGCTTTATGCCATTTGCAATCACTATTATAGGCTCAAAACTATGGTAAAACCCAAAGCCTATAGGGCTCACTTTCCACTTCTCGGTATGATAAGCCAGAAAAGAATGTTTCAAGTGTCAGTAATAACTTACTCAGAGCGGCAATGGTTAACTTGCCTCTTTATTAAAATGGCATTTTAAATGTTAAACCTACTGTACAAAACAAAATACGAGGGTCATCCAGAAAGTAAAGAACGATTGCGCATCATGCGCCGCGCACACCCCTCACGGCTCCGAGCGCCTGTGCAGCTGCTAGCTACATTCTTCCTCTTCAGTTTGAGTGTAGGTTCGTTGCTGTGTGATTACGCATGTCTCGTGTCCACAGTGATTAATAATGGCATCGACAAATGAAAACCCCGCTAAAAGTAAAGTGTGAAATTTAAACACTCGAAAAATCATGGCAACTGTTTTTTGGGATCGAAAGGGCTTAATCCATGTTGAATTTATGCGAAGAAAAGAAACGACTACAACCCTGACTTGGTCCGAGTGATTATCACTTATTCCCGAAGCTTAAGGATTTCTTGGGTAAAAAACAGTTTGTTAACAATAAGGAACTCAAAGAAGCTAAGAAATCCTGGCTCATGTTTTTGGCGGCAAATGAGTAGAACATGGGTATGGAAAAACTGGTCCCACGTTAAACCCAGTGTCTTGAAATCCATGACGACTGCGTAGAAAAGTAGAGGAAGGTTCTATGCAATTGTAAATAAAGTTTCGTGTTGATATCTTTATTTTTTATTTGACCATGCCAAAACGTTCTTTACTTTCTGGATGACCCTCTTATTCCTTAGATAAAATACTTACTCCTTTAGTGTCTATATTGGGGAATCTTCTTACAATGTACTTGATCGAAGACTCCAGAGATTTGTCAGACAAAAATCCTGGTTTGGACTTAGCATCTCCGCATGCCTGGAACAAGAAGTAAAAATAAAGCATATGTTACAATATAACCCCGTTACCAGAATAACAAAGAAGAGTCGACTGCGGAAACAAATATAATACACCACTTTTTATTTAAAGGAGATTTTTCACCCAATGCCAACAAACTTGCACCACTGTCACAATAAGGTCCAGACGAGCATTTTAACAATCAGTATACATAGGTCTGTATATATATATATATATATATATATATATATATATCCATGATCATACTTTCACAACTACAACCTAACTTTCTGAGGTTATCTTTCTGTTGAGAAAATTAAATTGGCCATTATCTCTTGCCTGTTATTAGACTACCATTAACTTCCCTTTGCAACATAAACTACAGGATTCTACTTATGGGGTGGTTTCAAGACTGAAACTATTAATTGTATTAAAATCAATTGATGTCTAAATAACAAGTCAATTTCAATGTCACAATTAAGTTTATAACAAAAGTTCAGTTTTAAAATATGAGTTACAATACATTTCAAATTACAAAAGCCATGACTGTCACCATTACACTTGCTACTTCTGGTGGCCAGAACGGCCAAGCATTTTTCTATTATTCACTTAATATTATATTTGAATTTTGCAAAAGAGAAGAGGAACCCCTTGTTGCATTGAACCAATCAAACATGACAAATCAAGAGAGAATACAGTCTTGACTGGCTGGCAGGAGTAGGTAAGGAAGTGTATCTTAATTTAACGAGGCGAAGCTGAGATTACAAAGTCCTCTCTACCACTCAACCTCAACTTTTACCTAGTGCAAAGTCACTTAACAAATTGTTAGTGGTGACGCAGGGATTGAACCCGAGCCACTGGAATGACGAGCTCCGGGGTCGGGTGCAACAGTCTGATTAGTGAACTGCTCAACTGGCTAAGATAACGCTGTGGCAAAATAAACATTACAGCTGTCCAAAAATGCATTTAAAGTTTTAGCTAATAGGGCAACAACTTTAGCATTATATACGACATAGTTTAAGAAACGCTCCAAGTTGCGTAACTTTGACACAAAATCTGGAATGAAAAGCCCTACAGTCCTTGAACTAGCCACTTAAGAAAAATCTGGGACTATTTTCTTCAGCTGGTTTTAGGATGTACACACACTCCCAAAAGATGGAAAAAGAATTCTACAATCTTAACTTCAGGATGTCAGGATATAGAAGGGGCGCAACCCTTCTACACTGCCTGTCAGCTTTTGGATAGTTTGGGCTGAAGTGTCTTATGTGCGCTTGATATTTTAAGGTACTTGCTTTTTATCGCAATCTATCCAGCCTGATACTGCATTGAAACGTCCTGGGCTGGACATTAAGGAAGGAGAGGTAATGGCCTATAGTACCTTGCATTTTCAGTTATTCGGTCTTCTGCCGGCCTGTTTATGGTGGATACGTGTGACTATAGTAGGCTTTATAGAACTACCGTTTGAATAGAAATAATAAAATGTATTATCAGGTCTACTCACATATCAATAATACCTACAAGACTATGTATTAAGTCAAGCCTATCGCCAACTGGCTCAACTCAAGATCAAAATATAGTTCTACAGACAAATGACCCACTCTTGACCCAATTCCATCAAATTACAGAAGAAGACATTGATCACATATTTAAAACAAGAAAACACAATAATACTGCGGAATTGATGACCTCTCCGAAAACTCATCCATTTTGTAAAGAAGAAATTAAAAAACCCCTCTTACACATTATAAATTCATCTATTACAAACTCAAAAGTACCTGACAGTATGAAAATATCTCTAGTATACCCAAAGCACAAAAAATCAGAAAAAACTAACGCAGAAAATTACAGACCAATTGCCATCCTACCGACACTATCAAAATATTTAGAGAAAACCATTCACAAACAAATCATGAAATTTTTATCAAGCTCAAACAAACTTCACCCCCACCAACATGGATTCAGAAGCGAAAAGTCCATTAATACAGCAATATCTGACCTTCTACTATTCATAACAGTAAACTGGGAAAAACAAAATAAAGTATCAGCCATTTTTTTAGACCTAAGAAAAGCCTTCGACTGTCTTGACTGGAAAATACTAATCAATAGACTAGAACTCACCGAATCACAGGAAATGCAATAAACTGGATAACAAGCTACCTGACAAATAGATATCAAACAGTAGAAATCACTCATACCATAAAAACTTTAAAGAAAACACAGATCAACCTAAAATTGATGAAGAACGGAGTACCTCAGGGATCGTTCTCGGACCATTACTATTTCTAATATCGTAAACAGTCTTCGGATAAATTACCAACCTTTGTAAAACCATTATGTTGCCACGATACCACCCTCATAGTCCCAGCAAAACAAACAATGAACTTGAAGACCACATAGCAACTACCATAGAATCAGCTAACGAAAATTTTGAAGAATTAAAATTAACCATCAACCACTCAAAAGTACAATAGTCAACTTCACCACGAAACACCAAGATAATCACCAAATCAACAACAGCATAGAAACTTCACGTTAACTAAATTTCTGGGAATTCAAATTGATGAAAATCTTAACTGGAAAACTCATATAGAAACACTAATAAAAAATTATCAACATCTCTTTATGGCATAAAGCATCAAATCAATAGCAGGAAAAGAAACAGCACTAATAGCATACCACTCACTCATCTCATCCCACATACAGTTTGGCATTATAGCCTGGAGCAGCCACAAAACAGTCTCGAACAAGTACTTATCATCCAAAAAGCAATCTGAACTCTAAATGACCTATCTAGTGATGATCACTGCCGACCTTTCTTCATCCAAAACAAAATTTTACTATCATTTCCATGTACATCTGAAGTTATTATACCGCATACATCAAAGGACATCAATAGAAGAACCGACATACATAGCCACAACACAAGAAATAAAAACAACTACTACCTAACATACAATAGACTAAAGAAAACCCAAAATCATCCAAACCACATAGGAAGCAAACTCTACAATAATCTGCCAAATCAACTAAAAAATACAGCAAACATAAAAACATTCAAGAAAAATTTAAAAAACTACCTTCTTCAAAACCCTTTTTATAAACTGGCTGAATTCTTTCAACAAAACCAAAGCCATGACTAAGACGATGCGCAAGCTGACATACAGAAAAGACGAACCCCCTATCTTGAGGACAGTGGTGGCGAAGAAGAACAAGTAACAAGCCTTAGTAATACTTAATCTAGCCGATATTACTCTAAGACTTGTATAAGTAAGCCAGGTACCTAGACTGCTCAACACACTGGTTAGGTTTAGCCTATTTGCATCTATAAAACTATAATCTCTAGAGCTTAAACATTCAACTTAACGTCTGTGGCTCAAAATAGAAAGGCCTATTGTTCTAATTACGTCTAACTACTAATACTAACCTTTTTAATGTTGTAGATTCTTGTCAGCATCCCTATCCCTCTATCATTTAGTATTGTTAGCTTTTCAGCTAACTTTTGTTGGCTTGGTATAAGTGACCTAGCCATAGTTATTTGGAGATTAATAAATATTATTTGAATAAAAATACAGAGACCTAGCCTAGTTATTAACGTAGGCTAACAATAATGAATCAAGTTCCGCTATCAATTCCATCGATGACTGTGGAAGGAAGTCCAAACTTGAAGCTTAGTTTGAGAAATATACTGAATTGATTACATTGATACAAAGCAACGTGAACATTTTGAGCTTAACCTGTTACAATAACAATATTTTCCCACTGAAGAGTAAAGAATTACAATATATAAAATGACAACATCAAACAAGCAGAATAATGGAACTGTCAAACCTTTGAGGTTATAAACTACAACTACAACTCGTAAAGTGACGACCGTGAACCTGGCCCCATCTGTTAGGCTATATGCCCCACCCAGTGACTTTATGTGTTCTCATATAAAACAGTTACGATTTAATATCTGTATGTACTAACATTGATTTTAAATGTATTTAAAGTCAATGGTACTAATTAAAATGTAAAAAATGTACATTTAGGTGGTATTGTAAACAATTAAAGTAGGAAAATAAGTAGTTAGCATTATTTGACGTTACAATAATGCATACATATACAAACTATGGGGGGGGGGCGATTTTTAATCCAAATTTCAGACAAATTCTTATAAATGTTGTAAAGTTAATGTGGTGCTGTTGAGCATAACCGTGGTAGTGGAAGGGGGCCGCGCATGCGCACTTGGTTGGGGCAGAGCCCCAAGCAGTCCGCATAAATGCGTTGAAATGACGTCACGGACCCCCCTTGACTGTCGGCTGGTTCTCCCGTATGCCAGCACAGTAGCTCTGTGGGGCGCTCCAGCTTGCGCCCCAAGTACCGTTCTATACGCTCACCACGTCAAGTCTAACTTGGCTGCGCGATGTACAAACGCTTGAATGAACGAATTCATTAATTTATTTTATAATTAGATGATTTAATACAAAATGTAGATATATTAACGGACATAGAAGGGTTGCGCCCAAGAGCCCAATAGGGAAAGCAACCACTGCTTGTACGTCTATCTAGTAAGATACCCTGAAATTAGTGGTATGCTTATCTACTCACTAGTTACATCATTAGTACTGGCTTCTGTGTATATCTGGTAATATACACTGAAATTAGTGGTATGCTATCTAATCACTAGTAACAGTATTAGTACTGACTTCTGTGTATATCTGGCAAGATACACTGAAATGATTGGTATGCTATCTACTCACTAGTTACAGCATTAGTACTGGCTTCTGTGTTTATCTGGCAAGATACACTGAAATGATTGTTATGCTATCTGCTCACTAGTTACAGCATTAGTGGCTTGTGTAGGCAAGATACACTGAAATTTGGTATGCTATCTACTCACTAGTTACATCATTAGTACTGGCTTCTGTGTATATCTGGTAATATACACTGAAATTAGTGGTATGCTATCTAATCACTAGTAACAGTATTAGTACTGACTTCTGTGTATATCTGGCAAGCTACACTGAAATGATTGGTATGCTATCTAATCACTAGTAACAGCATTAGTACTGACTTCTGTGTACATCTGGCAAGATACACTGAAATGATTGGTATGCTATCTACTCACTAGTTACAGCATTAGTACTGACTTCTGTGTACATCTGGCAAGATACACTGAAATGATTGTTATGCTATCTGCTCACTAGTTACAGCATTAGTACTGGCTTCTGTGTTTATCTGGTAATAATCACTGAAATTAGTGGTATGCGATCTACTCACTAGTTACAGCATAAGTACTGGCTTCTGTGTATATCTGGTAATATAAACAGAAATGATTGGTATGCTACCTACTCACTAATTACAGCATTAGTAATGGCTTCTGTGTATATCTGGTAATATACACTGAAATTAGTGGTATGCTATCTACTCACTAGTTACATCATTAGTACTGGCTTTCATGTATATCTGGTAATATACACTGAAATTAGTGGTATGCTATCTACTCACTAGTTACAGCATTAGTACTGGCTTCTGTGTATATCTGGTAATAGACACTGAAATTGGTGGTATGCTATCTACTCACTAGTTACAGCATTAGTAATGGCTTCTGTGTATATCTGGTAATATACACTGAAATGATTGGTATGCTATCTACTCACTAGTTACAGCATTAGTAATGGCTTCTGTGTCTATCTGGTAATTTACACTGAAATTGGTGGTATGCCATCTACTCACTAGTTACAGCATTAGTAATGGCTTCTGTGTATATCTGGTAATATACACTGAAATTAGTGGTATGCCATCTACTCACTAGTTACAGCATTAGTAATGGCTTCTGAGTCCATCTGGTAATATACACTGAAATTAGTGGTATGCTATCTACTCACTAGTTACAGCATTAGTACTGGCTTCTGTGTATATCTGGTAATATACACTGAAATTGGTGGTATGCTATCTACTCACTAGTTGCAGCATTAGTACTGGCTTGTGCGTCTATCTGGTAATGTATACTGAAATTAGTGTTATGCTATCTACTCACTAGTTACAGCATTAGTACTGGCTTGTGCGTCTATCTGGTAATGTATACTGAAATTAGTGTTATGCTATCTACTCACTAGTTAAAGCATTAGTACTGGCTTGTGCGTCTATCTGGTAATGTATACTGAAATTAGTGTTATGCTATCTACTCACTAGTTACAGCATTAGTACTGGCTTGTGCGTCTATCTGGTAATGTATACTGAAATTAGTGTTATGCTATCTACTCACTAGTTACAGCATTAGTACTGGCTTGTGCGTCTATCTGGTAATGTATACTGAAATTACTGTTATGCTATCTACTACAGCATTAGTACTGGCTTGTGCGTCTATCTGGTAATGTATACTGAAATTAGTGTTATGCTATCTACTCACCTAGTTACAGCATTAGTACTGGCTTGTGCGTCTATCTGGTAATGTATACTGAAATTAGTGTTATGCTATCTACTCACTAGTTACAGCATTAGTACTGGCTTGTGCGTCTATCTGGTAATGTACACTGAAATTAGTGTTATGCTATCACTCACTAGTTACAGCATTAGGGCTTGTGCGTCTATCTGGTAATGTATACTGAAATTACTGGTATGCTATCTACTCACTAGTTACAGCATTAGTACTGGCTTGTGCGTCTATCTGGTAATGTATACTGAAATTAGTGTTATGCTATCTACTCACTAGTTACAGCATTAGTACTGGCTTGTGCGTCTATCTGGTAATGTATACTGAAATTAGTGTTATGCTATCTACTCACTAGTTAAGCATTAGTACTGGCTTGTGCGTCTATCTGGTAATGTATACTGAAATTAGTGTTATGCTATCTACTCACTAGTTACAGCATTAGTACTGGCTTGTGCGTCTATCTGGTAATGTATACTGAAATTAGTGTTATGCTATCTACTCACTAGTTACAGCATTAGTACTGGCTTGTGCGTCTATCTGGTAATGTATACTGAAATTAGTGGTATGCTATCTACTCACCTAGTTACAGCATTAGTACTGGCTTGTGCGTCTATCTGGTAATTTACACTGAAATTAGTGTTATGCTATTCACTCACTAGTTACAGCATTAGTACTGGCTTGTGCGTCTATCTGGTAATGTATACTGAAATTACTGGTATGCTATCTACTCACTAGTGGCAGCATTAGTACTGGCTTGTGCGTCTATCTGGTAATGTATACTGAAATTACTGTTATGCTATCTACTCACTAGTTACAGCATTAGTACTGGCTTGTGCGTCTATCTGGTAATGTATACTGAAATTAGTGTTATGCTATCTACCACTAGTTACAGCATTAGTACTGGCTTGTGCGTCTATCTGGTAATGTATACTGAAATTAGTGTTATGCTATCTATTCACTAGTTACAGCATTAGTACTGGCTTGTGCGTCTATCTGGTAATATACACTGAAATTAGTGTTATGCTATCTACTCACTAGTTACAGCATTAGTACTGGCTTGTGCGTCTATCTGGTAATGTATACTGAAATTACTGGTATGCTATCTACTCACTAGTGGCAGCATTAGTACTGGCTTGTGTCTATCTGGTAATTTACACTGAAATTAGTGTTATGCTATCTACTCACTAGTTACAGCAGTTAGTACTGCTTGTGCGTCTATCTGGTAATGTATACTGAAATTACTGTTATGCTATCTACTCACTAGTTACAGCATTAGTACTGGCTTGTGCGTCTATCTGGTAATGTATACTGAAATTACTGGTATGCTATCTACTCACTAGTTACAACATTAGTACTGGCTTGTGCGTCTATCTGGTAATTTATACTGAAATTACTGGTATGCTATCTACTCACTAGTTACAACATTAGTACTGGCTCCTCTGTCCATCTGGTAATTTACACTGAAATTAGTGTTATGCTATCTACTCACTAGTTACATCATTAGTACTGGCTTGTGCGTCTATCTGGTAATGTATACCGAAATTAGTGGTATGCTATCTACTCACTAGTTACATCATTAGTAGTGGCTTGTGCGTCTATCTGGTAATGTATACTGAAATTACTGGTATGCTATCTACTCACTAGTTGCAGCATTAGTACTGGCTTCTGCGTCTATCTGGTAATTTATACTGGAATGAGTGGTATGCTATCTACTCACTAGTTACAACATTAGTACTGGCTCCTGTGTCTAACTGGTAATATATACTGAAATTAGTGTTATGCTATCTACTCACTAGTTACAGCTGCCAGTGGCGGGATTACGAAATGAAAATGATTACTTTCACACCGAAACGGTTTCAAGTTTTTATAATTTTAATATCTATTGGAAGTTCATTTCACAACTTGCATACAATAACGATACTGAATTGATCGAAAACGGTTGATCTCTGGTTCTTTTGGACGGTTATAAAAAATGTCTTTGCGGGTGTACACGTCATTCAAAAAGCTGTAAATATGTCACTGAATAGTTTATTTCTTTTTAAAGTTGATTGCCTAAACTCTTAAAATTCCTGATAGTGGATGTCTGACTTAAAACGATCTAAAAATACAAACACATAAATAGTTATAATACCATCAATACATTTTGAGCTTCAGTATGTCCAAACTGGGTTGGCATATAAATCAATATACAGGGCTAGGCAAAAGACAGTGTGGAAACGCCTTTATAACTTTTTAACCAGTGTTTTCAGCGCAACCGAACTCGGTACACTTAATTAGAGGAAACCAAAGTACCTTTTAATGCATACTGACACTTTGCCCCAGTTTTCAAAATGGGTGATTGGGGGTTAGCCCCATAATTTCCATAAGGAAGCCCCATCGAGTGACACCTCATTTTGAAGGTCTTAGAAAATGTTGATGAGTGATGAAAACTAGAGATCTCTATCTTAACCCAAAAGGAAATGGCGTACATTTTAAGTTACACAGATTTGTACTATGCGAAATTGTGAAAACACCTTTACAACTTTTTAATCAGTTTTTTTAGCGCAGCCTAACTCGGTACATTTTATTAGAAGAAAAAAAGTACCTTTTAATGCATACTGTCACTTGGCCCCAGTTTTCAAAATGGGTGATTTTTAGCCCCATAATTTTCATAGGGAAGCCCCATCGAGTCACGGGCTTCCCTATGAAAATTATGGGCAACCCCCCCCCCCCCAACCCCCATTTTGAAAACTGAGGCCAAGTGCCAGTATGCACTAAAAGCTACTTTTGTTTCCTCTAATAAAATGTACCGAGTTCGGTCAAGCTGAAAAAACCGGTTAAAAAGTTATAAAGGCGTTTCCGCACTTTCGCCTAATACAAAGCTGTGTAACTTAAAATCGACGCCATTTCTTTCTGGTTTAAGAAAGAGACTTCTAATTTGTTGCATTCATCAACACCAAATTGAAGTGTCACTCGATGGGGCTTCCTTATGGAAATTATGGGGCTAACCCCCCCCCCCCCAATCCTCCATTTTGAAAACTGGGGCAAGGTATCAGTATGCACTTAAAGGTACTTTGGTTTCCTCTAATAAAGTGTACTGAGTTCGGTTGTCCTGAAAACTCTGGTTAAAAAGTTATAAAGGCGTTTCCACACTTTTGCCTAACCATGTATACAGAGTGAGTTTTATGTCCTGGAGTTTTATACACCTGGATATAATTTAAACGGCCTGAGATATCAATGTGAGACCTTGACCTTAGCTTATATAACACATTTTTTTTTACTTTTTACCCCTATCTTGTGACCCCTCATTTTCAAGGAAATAACACAAGAAATCAAATGGTGCGAACTAGAGGTCTCTACGTTGCCCCTAACAAAAATTACAGCCATTTTAATAGAAGTAAGCTTTAAAAATCCTAATCTTTCCAAACATCTTGGAAATAGTGACAAGGCTCATTTAACATAAAAAAGATTACAATAATAAAGCTATTTATTTCCTTGTCCTGTTGTTAGTTAGTTACTTGAGTCAACATGCTTTGGGATTTCCCAGGTTATCTTATCAGTTTCAATATCTTAGTAAGGCCTTTGATATGGTTAATCATGCAATGCTGTTGGATAAGATGTACTACATGGGAATCAGAGGGACTGCGTTGGATTGGTTCACCTCTTACCTACACGAAAGAAGACAGGTTGTGGTGCTACCTTCAGTTGACTCCAGGGGGTATATGAGGAATATTTCTTCTTCTAAAGCTCTAATTGAAAATGGTGTACCTCAAGGATATATTTTTGGTCCCTTGCTTTTCCTTCTTTTCATTAACAATCTTCCATCATGTTTGAGTGTGGCTAAAACCTGTCTCTTTGCCGATGACACGTCTCTGGTACTATCCCATTCCAGTAGGGACCTTCTAGAACAAAATAGCTTCACGGAATCTAACGCCCAGCTAAGTTCCTCCAGTGGTGTAAGGAAAACCGTCTCATTGTGAACGCTGATAAAACTCTTCTTCTAAACTTTCACATTTCTAATCGATCAAAAATGCCCACTAATGGTATCGCCAGTATTCTTCTGGATGACCAAGTGGTTGATTCTTCAACTGAGGCCAAGTTCTTGGGCGTTGTCCTGGACGAAAATCTAAAGTTCCATAGCCATATAGACCAGGTCTCAAGGAAGGTCTCCACAGGCATTTTCATGTTGAGATTTCTAGGCCAAACATCTAACACGGAGGTGCTCGTTACAGCTTATTACGGCCTCATATACCCTTATCTTGCTTATGCTGTGCCAGTGTGGGGTAGTGAAAGTCAGCGAACTAAGTTCTTGTTCAGACTTCAAAGAAGGACCATTCTTACAATCTTCTCCCTTCCAAGAAAACAGTCATGTAAAGATCTTTTTAAGTCCTTCAATATTTTAACGTTTCCATCTATTTAAATTCTAGAAACACTCTCATTTGCTCATAGCCACCTTTCAATTTTTAATCACTCCACCAATACTAGGTATCTTCTTCGAAACAGCTTAAGTCTTCCGATTCCCAAACATTCATCCACATTTTTCCAAAAACATTTTATCTATAACTCCATAAAACTCTACAACGCCCTTCCTGTTAACTTGAAGAACGAGCAGGATCACAGAAAGTTCAGGGTAAACCTGAAATCACAGTTAGCCAATAATGCCTACTACAGCATCCGTGAACTTACTGGCGAGTCTCGTATTGTACATAATATGTAGATCTTACTGACTTAGTTCATATTGTTAATGATGTGACTCTTGAGTATGTAACAATTTTTCTTTGACCTGGCTAATGCAAATGTTTGTTTGTTAATTTTGCCTAATAAACGACTTTGACTTTCTCCTGTGTCCTCTTTTCTTACCTGTATTTACCGGTTCACATCTTAGATAGCCATTACCAATGTTCACGCAAGGCAAGAGTTCTACAACTTAAAGTTTAATTTTCTGGTGAATAGTGTTAGTTATTTTTCTAATGGAAGGTTCTGAGTTTGAAATAATTACTGTGTTAATTATGAGAGGGTATGGGGACCGTATGAGATAATACAGTGAAGTAGCAGACCTATTCAATGAGGACTTTCCGAACCGAACCAATCCAATAAAGAGGTTTACAGTGGCAAGAATTGTTCAACGGTTTAATGATACAGAATCTGTAAAAGACAGGCCCAAACTAGGACGGGCTCCTTCAATTGATGAAGAGAAATCATTAGATGCTATGCAGTCCTTTGTTGAAAATCAACACTTATCTACGAGAAGAGCTGCTTTAGAGCACAATATCAGCCAATGTTCGGTAAGAAGAATTCTTAAGGGTAATAAATTCAAACCTTTTAAAGTAAAACTTGTGCAAGAGCTTAGTGAAGACGACTATTACCGCAGGGTTGAATTTTGAGATGTAATGATGAGCAAACTAGACGCTGAACCTGAGTTACTGAACAGAATCCTTTTTAGTGACGAAGCCACTTTCATGACCAATAGGCACAATAGGCACAATTGTCGTTATTGGACAGATACAAATCCACATTGGTATGTAGAGGCCCATACACAACGCCCTTCAAAAGTTAATGTTTGGGCAGGAATAGTTGATAACCGCTTGATCGGTCCATTTATAATTGATGGAAATTTAAATTCTGTGAAGTATTTAGAGATGCTTCAAAACCAGATTGTGCCTGCACTCCAAAATACTCGTATGTTCGGACAAGAAGCTCAAAACATTTGGTTACAACAAGATGAAGCACCACCACACTATGGCCGTGAAGTACGACAGTATTTAAATAATGTCTTCCCAAGAAGGTGGATAGGCAGAAAGTCTCCTGACCTTAATCCTCTTGACTACTTATTTTGGGGCTACTTGAAATACCTGGTGTACCAAACAAAGCCAACTGATGTCGATGACTTAACTGAGAGAATTTTGCACTTGTCTCAAACCATTCCTAGGGAATATTTCTTGAACGCTGTTTCAGCTTTTTACACACGGTCAGCACACTGTCAAACAGCCGAAGGTGAACAGTTTGAACACCTGCTACATTAAAACAGGTAACTTTAAAAAATAACTTTATTATTGTAATCTTTGTTCTGTCAAATAAACCTTGTCATTATTTCCAAGATGTTTGCAAATATTAGAATTTTTAAAGCTTACTTCTATTGAAATGGCTGTAATTTTTGTTAGGGGCAACGTAGAGACCTCTAGTTTGCACCATTTGACTTCTTTTTTATTTCCTTGAAAATGTGGGGTCACAAGGTAGGGGTTTACATTTGAAAATATTTAGTTGTCTAATCGACTGAGTGATATGCGCATTTATCAAACAAGAAGTTCTACAGGTTACCTTTTACCTCTATAAAACAGATATGTTTTCCAAAGAAAAAATAAACAAGAACAAATTATACCGGTACAAAATTATTCAAATACGTACCAGTATATTACGAAATGATATTAGGCAGTATTACGAATTGACACTTCTTTAATCTTAAAAGACGATTTCAAGAGTGGCTTTTGGAGGAACTCATCCACACCTTAGAGGAATTTGAGATACGAACATTAGACTTATCTGATATATTTCAATTGTGTATACTTAATTTATAAATTTATATGTCTCTTTTGCTTGTTTACATAGAGTAAAGCAACTCTCCCTTGTCATATACATATTCTTCTTCTTGTGTGCAGAACAAAACATAGACAGTAGCCATCTCTTTTCCCCAATGGCGTATGGATGATATTTGTCAGTTGAAGCATAATTGAATTATCATGTAAATAAATTTTGTTCGCACTACATAAATTTCTTTTAGCTCTGCAGCATATTCACTATTGATAAAAGTAATTAAAACACTTGCATAAAAAGTCGTAGTCGAAGCTAATGTAGTTTTAAATGTACTGAGTTTTTGAGACATTTTATGAACAATCGGGCGTTCAAGAAGTACGAATTTCATACACAGCCTGTAAAACTAGTTGTAAATGAGCCAACGTTGGTGTAAGAAATTGTAATTGATATAGAGTTGGAAGCATTTGAACAGTTGTTGTTTTTTGTACACTGTATTTTATGCTGTTCTTTATTGTGAAGTGCCATGGGTGATTTTTTAGAGACAAGATTGGAACACTTGACTGCCTAAGAGTGTAATATATAAGTAAATAAAGTTGCATTTTCATGCCGAGCGTGTCTAGGTGCACATGGCGAAACCAACACAATATTTTAAATATTATAAACATAAAAAGATTTTGATTTGTTTAGATACGACCAATACAAGGTTCTACGTAACCCTTGAAATTTACAGAAATGCTCTGCATAGATAAAAAACATATAAAAAATTTGTCTTCGTAATATATTTTTTTTTTACTTTAGACCTCTTCGTCAGTAAAAGTTTTGTACAGAGTGCCCAAGCCAAACATCACCTTTTATGTACATTATGTATTGCTCCTGTTTGCGTTGTTTTGTGCTCACTACCTTGTTCCTTGATTGTTCATGTCTAGTACGAGCTGGCGAAAAGCCGGCTGTCTTTGTTTTATATGAAGGCAGTGGTGTGTTGGCGTCCAGCCCAGGAACGCGTGGATGCCTTGGTCCAGGCGGGTGAGCTTGGAAAAAGTGTGAAATCGTCTAGGATTTTTTCATGTTTCTTAGATTAGATTTTAGTTGTAGGAATAAAAGTTCACTATTCATTAATAAAATCATACAGCACTACCTTTTGAAAGACCAGTAAAGAATTATATTTATTTTTAAAAACTCCTGACCGCTGATGAATAGATTAAGGTTAAAGTAAACAGAACCTCTAATCAGGCATTTACCTTAGAGACCCTAAATGTGTTCCGTTTATGTTTATTAGTTTGTAGCAGGGAATGTATATAGTTATGTAATTTTATTATCTTAAATATAATTTCTGAACAGTACTAAATTTTAGTTTTGAATATACTTGGCAAGAAGCTTTATTATGTTCAACAAACTTGTATTAATTGTAAAACTGTATTTGAGGAAATAAATCAATTTGAATTTGAATTTGAATTTGTACGTCCAATGCTGACTGTGTCCAAGATTATACTCCTAAGACTTTGAATTGATCGCCGAATTTATGATTTATTTTCAATTTAAAATTATTTACTGCCAGTAGTCAGCGAACAGTTTCCTCGATTGTTAGCAATTCTTTGTTCCGTTGTTTAGTCGACAACTGTCAGCTTATCAGTCGGTATACAGTAGGCCTACTGTTACATTATTCGTTAGCTAGATTACGACACACGGAAAGAAAATATTGAACAACTTCAAGTATAAGCTCAAATTTTGGATTGTTAGAGAAATACTGTAATTTGAAATAAAACCAAAATTAAAATCTTAAATACATAAGGCCTTTAGTTAGCAAAGCTCTCTTTTCAGATAACCTAAAAAAATAAGTGTTATAAACATAAACATTTCAAATAGTATTAACATTGTTACACTAATTGTTTGTTTTTCAATAACATTGTTATGTTTTTGAAATTTTGAGGTTATCCGAAGAAGACAGCTTTGCTGCGAAAGTCCTCATGTATTACATCATTTTTAAGCTTCTTTTCCCCAATCCACTGCGCATTACACGCGTAAGGAAATGCATTGGCCTGGGAAGGCACCAATGCAGGCACTGTGCGCTGGTACGGCGCTATCCCGGCTATCTTACTACAGCCGTGTAATACTTGAATAGTATCTAATACCTGCAGGCGCTGTCTGTCGACCTTCATAATCAATCTTCTTCACCTCCCCAGAGGCCGCAACGTGAAGAGAGACCTTCATACAAGGAGACCCAGGCAAGTGAGAGTTATGCCAATAATCTTTAATTCCTAATCACGCGCGACTCCGGAACTGATCACTCCACTGGCGCGGGTTCGATCCCCGCAGCCACCACTTACATGACTCTAAGGTAACGCTAGGTAAAGGTCTAGGTTGAGTGGTGGAGAGGACTTTGTAGTCCTAACTTCACCTCGTTAAACAAGACAAACTTTAGCTTTTCCTTGCTCAGAATAACGTTGTCAATCAAGGTAATCTGGCCGTTCTGCAAGCGGTCAGCACAACCTTGTGACAATAACGTTTTGAGAAAGAATGAGTTTATAATCAATACTTAAGGTAAAAGAGAATCTTTTTAAACAGAAATAAAATATTAAAACCACGAAATTCCTACTTATTTTTATAGGAAGTCATGGAGTTTTGGAGGCGATGACAAATTCTATCGCTGATTGTCAAAATACTCGTTTGCCTTTTTCGACTCCAACTCCGCAGAGTTTCACAATCATCCAGTTTTGGGTGAAGGGCCATAAACTATATCACTGATTTTTTTTCGTGGTTCACCCACCCGAGGTTAATTGTTGTTAACTTAGCGGAAACCCATTTTGACAGACGAAACGTCAAAACAGATAATTTTCGGGGATTGACACTGAGAATAGTGATTTCCAACTCTCCCGCAATTCGCAGGTGACCTCGCAGGAACCACCTTAGAGGGGTAGCAGGAGCTAGTATAGGGAATGCCAAAGACGAGCCCAGGCTAAGTGAAGAACCAAACTAAACAGATTTTAAAATAATTTGAATAAAATAATCATGTTTGCTAAGTAGGTATGTATCTAGCAAATTCTACCTTCTTCCACAAGATTCCCATGGGAAAATCACGTGGAATTTGAAAACAGTTGATTTTATTAGAAATCATAGTATAACGATAGTTAGAATATTCATGATTTTAATATTGTATGTATGTTAGAAAAGCATCTCTTTTACCTTCAGTTTTGAATACTAACACATTCTTTCTAATAACATAGTGTCGCAATGTTGTGCTGACAGCCTGCAGAACTGCTTCCTTGTTATCAAAGCAATGTTGGCCAGATTGTTTTGATAGTCAAGGTTATGCTGAGCAAGTAATAAAAGGTGTTTGGCTTAGCTCCTCTGGGTTCAGTTGCCTAGGAGAATCCCTGCGTGTGGGGGTCTCCCTTCACGATGCTGCCCCTGGGGAGGTAGGTCCTAACTCCTAACCTAGGTCTCAATCTAAGTCTTAGTTCCAAAGTCAGTTTTTATGTTCTTTTAATTTTAATTTATTTCCGAAAGTGATTTGCTCAGCTCTTGCAGTTCTAGTTGTCTCACAGTTATATAGATTCATTTTATAATACTTTTATTTTAGCTTACCTTTCAAATAAGATTACTTTAGATAATTAGATTCAGCTCTTAATATTTAATATTCCGAAATCTTGAAGTTACTAGTATTAACACATCTTAACATAGAGTCTAGTGACGGTGACCCTTTTACAGTAGTTCACATAGTTAACATTTTAATTTGGATCTGTCTATCTGCTTTCTTAGTTAGGGTCTTATTAAATAAACATGAGTTTTAATTTGGTTTGCGAGTGCTTTTACTCTACCATCTGGCTACACCAGCCCCCGACCCCGTAGCTTGCAAAGAGGAGCGTTACATGGTGGTGGCCAGGGGCCCAAAACTACTTTGAGTTTTGGGTTTTTCGATCTTCGGTACCTCTCATCAAAATTTCTCATCAAAACCTCTCATCAAAATTTCTCATCAAAACCTCTCATCAAAAATCTCTCATCAAAATTTCTCATCAAAACCTCTCATCAAAACCTCTCATCAAAATTTCTCATCAAAAACCTCTCATCAAAATTTTTCTCATCAAAACTTCTCACTAAAAACTAAACATATATAAATCTATGATTTCACATTACACTACTCAGTATTCTTACACTCGTCACTACTCTGGAGTTGCGTTACTTTGTTTTGATGTGTTTGCATAATATTCTAGCAGAGCGTTTAGTATGTCACTGTCATTGACACTTTCTAGAGCTGATTCCGTTTCATTTCTGTGTAGTCAGATGACAAAGCACTAGTAATCCAAATATGCTTACAAATTAGATAACCAAAAGAATTTACGATATACCTAAATCTTTTATTTATGATTTCAATAGCTATAATTTATTTTATCTCCTTAAGCCTTTTAGAAAACAAAGAGGGTTTATTAATTAGACTTCCATGTAGTTTTAAAATAAGCTTAAATTTGTTTTAAAATTTAATTTGATTATAATAATTGGTCTTAGTTCTAGGTGGTTAAAAATAGTCTTTCGTAGTATTAACTTTATAGCTTGTATTTTACCGCAGTAAATGTCAGTGAGTTTTGAGTTTTAGTACATCATCCACATATAGATATTTAGATGTTTATACATTTCAAGTTTCAATTGCTGTGTAGTTTTGATTTTTGGACATTTAAAATAGAATTGTGCCGAAGTAAATATGGGCTACTTTCATTCATTCAATTACAGTTCAAGTGATGAATTAGGTTTTATTAGACAACAGGAATAAAGTTAATTTGTGGCTATCTTTATTTCTGAGAACTAAATGAGTTTAAAATTATACTTCCATTAAGTTTCGAAGTTTCGGTATTATTTGCATATTTATAAAATCTGTTTAGAAACATTTAGGCAATAACACGCTGAAAGTGGGTTTTGACTAGGTGAGATGTTTGGTTTTTGAGACAACTAGAATTTGTAGAGCGTTGACTATTCATAAAGTTTAACTAAAATTATTTTTCGAGTTATAAAATCTACAAAGTTAACCTTTACGCAAATCAATGTCTTTTACTAAAAAAACTGTTATTATATTTTCATTTTTGTTGGGACCTACCGAACCTTGGGGTAAGCACTTTGTGTTGGAAGATAAAGCTGTGGGTATTAGAGTTGTCTTCCATAGCGGATTTTTGGAAGATTTGGCTTCTCCTTGCAATGCGACTTCTTGCCGGGATGGCGAGGACCTGACTACTGCGATGTTCTTGCCGGGATGGCGAGGACCTGACTACTGCGATGTTCTTGCCGGGATGGCGAGGACCTGACTACTGCGATGTTCTTGCCGGGATGGCGAGGACCTGGATACTGCGATGTTCTTGCCGGGATGGCGAGGACCTGGATACTGCGATGTTCTTGCCGGGATGGCGAGGACCTGACTACTGCGACGTTCTTGCCGGGATGGCGAGGACCGGATTTGTTCTTGCCGGGATGGTGAGGACCCGACTACTGCGACGTTCTTGCCGGGACGGCGAGGACCTGGATACTGCGATGTTCTTGCCGGGATGGCGAGGACCTGGATACTGCGATGTTCTTGCCGGGATGGCGAGGACTTGGATACTGCGATGTTCTTGCCGGGATGGCGAGGACCTGACTACTGCGACGTTCTTGCCGGGATGGCGAGGACTTGGATACTGCGATGTTCTTGCCGGGATGGCGAGGACCTGACTACTGCGACGTTCTTGCCGGGATGGCGAGGACCTGGATACTGCGATGTTCTTGCCGGGATGGCGAGGACCTGGATGCTGCGACGTTCTTGCCGGGATGGCGAGGAGCTGGACAACTGCGATCTTCTTGCCGTGGAGGCGAGGAGCTGGACAACTGCGATCTTCTTGCCGTGGAGGCGAGGAGCTGGACAACTGCGATCTTCTTGCCGTGGAGGCGAGGAGCTGGACTACTGCGATCTTCTTGCCGTGGAGGCGAGGAGCTGGACTACTGCGATCTTCTTGCCGTGAAGGCGAGGAGCTGGTCAACTGCTGGGAGCGTGTTTCTACTGTTACCCTGCTGAGAGCTAGCTCTGCTGGGACGTCGAGGACGACATCGCTGCTGGGATCTTCTCGCTGCCGCGATACATGTCGAATACATTTATTGTAAATTTTTATTGTAGTTTAGTTTTTGAGCATGACATAGTAGAATCTTTAAAAATAAATTTTCGCTGTCGGAGTCTTATATTCCGACGATGAGGTCATCGTCATGGGCGAAGTAAGAGGGATATAACGATAGTTAGAATATTCATGATTTTAATATTGTATGTAAGTTAGAAAAGAATCTCTTTTACCTTCAGTTTTGAATACTAACACATTCTTTCTAATAACATAGTGTCGCAATGTTGTGCTGACAGCCTGCAGAACTGCTTCCTTGTTATCAAAGCAATGTTGGCCAGATTGTTTTGATAGTCAAGGTTATGCTGAGCAAGTAATAAAAGGTGTTTGGCTTAGCTCCTCTGGGTTCAGTTGCCTAGGAGAATCCCTGCGTGTGGGAGTCTCCCTTCACGATGCTGCCCCTGGGGAGGTAGGTCCTAATTTAGGTCCCAAAGTCAGTTTTTATGTTCTTTTAATTTTAATTTATTTCCACAAGTTGTTTGCTCAGCTCTTGTAGTTCTAGCTGTCTCACATTTATATAGATTCATTTTATAATACTTTTACTTTAGCTTACCTTTCAAATAAGATTACTTTAGATAATTACATTCAGCTCTTAATATTTTAATATTCCGAAATCTTGAAGTTACTTGTATGAACACATCTTAACATAGAGTCCAGTGACGGTGACCCTTTTATAGTAGTTCACATAGTTGACATTTTAATTTGGATCCGTCTATCTGCTTTCTTAGTTTGTGTCTTATTAAATAAACATAAGTTTTAATTTGGTTTGCGACTCTACCATCTGGCTACACTAGTCCCCGACTCCTTAGCTTTCTAAGGGGAGCGTTACAATAGGTTGTACCTAACTATGTAAATGTACTGAAATATGTGAACATATGTGGGGAATCAACCGTCTTTTCTTTTGTGTGAAACAAAAAATCACATTTAAATAAAAAACATTGTTATAATTGTTCTCACTCAGTCGTAGGAACAAAATCAACTGAGAGGTGATTTCCCAGTCGTTGACACAGTATATTACAGTTCCCGTGTCAATTAAAGTGCCTGAGGGACATTTACTTATCATAACATTTGTTCTAGTTAAAAGCTGCGTAGTCAAAATCAGTTAGTTGACAATGCAGTAAAAGTGGTTTTTAAATATGACAGGAAGTTCCTCATCACTGACGAAGTTGAGACTGGGCTTCATGCTGGAGAAGGGGTTGACGGAGGGGGGCTGGAGCACCGAGAGCGAGGCCAGGGGGTGCAGTGCGCGCAGTCTGTCCAAATCCAGGCCGGCCTCCTTGGCCGTGTAGGCCGTGGTGAGCAGCGGACACCCTGTGGTCAGCACGGCGCGTACAGTGGGTGTCCAGGAGTCTTGTCCGTTGTACCCTGTCGACCTGTAGAGGCCGGGGTTGAACGCGCACACGAGGTCCGGCTTGGACACGCCGGCCTCGTGGTACACGCAGCGGTGCTGCTTGAAGCTCACGGACTTCTTCACTTCTCGACACTGCAAGCACACCCTGTGCGGTCTGGGTCTGGCCGCAGTGTTCAGCTCCGGGCCGATGAAGTCGACCTCAAGGTGCTCCAGGGACGGGAGGAAGTGCAGCAGGTAGTACTCCCACTTCTCAAGCCTATCGGTCTCGAACTCCGCCTGAACAAAAACCAAATATGTCACTTCGTTTAACTACAAATCGTCAGATGGGATTAAGTAACACCACAGTTCCAGCTCAACTTCAAGAACAAGTCTTACATACACACTAACATATACATGCATAGTACCACCTCTTTAGTGACCACAATGCTTCAGGAAAGCTTTGAGCGCCTTTGGTAAACATAGCTCCAGCCAGTGTCATACCTTCTAGAGTCTTCTAGTCTGTAAGTATCCCACCCACTTATTTACAAAACGAATGATTACCTCGGCGCCTATCACATGAATCGTGAGCTTCGGTCTGTCGAGCAGTCCGGGCAGTGTTGAGAGAGCCTTGAGTGCGGTCAGTGGGTAGGTAGACTGCTCGGTCAACTCCAGGAACTCCGGCTCGACGAGCTGGCCGCACACCCCGGTGAAGAACTGCTCCATGCCGGTCAGTGTCGGGAGGCGTGGTGTGATGGCCGGGATGGGTAGGGCGGGCTTGACATGCCCGTGGAGGGCCTGGTCCTTGACTACCCGCCGGTAGCGCTGCAGGTACTCGCAGCTCTCGTGATGGTTCAGCAGGCAGTGACTGGTGCCAAGGCAGTAAGCACTGTGCTCGCAACTGTAACACGCAGACAAACTAATATTTTTATCAAGAATTTACAAAACAAACCTAAAGCGAAATCTTCAAAATATAACTACGGAGGGACATTCAGATATGTGGTCAGTGGTCCAAGCAGGAAAAGTGCTTGATGTCATTAAGAAAATTATGTCTTCTGGAAATGTTTCAAACCTGGCTGGAACATTAGCATTAAAACAAAATAGGCCACACAAATCAAGTTCAAAATTAAAGATAATATGGTGAAAGACGAAGCAGAGGTTGCCTATGTGTAATATGTTTTGCGTCTATGGCTAGTGGGCAGGGTTCTTACTTATCTGAGGCCCAAGTTACGCAGACGCGAAGGGGGAGTTCCAGCAGCACCCATGGTGCTTCTTCTGGATTCTGTCATACAAGTCTAAAAAAGTCTAAATACAAGTTGATAATAAGGAAAAAAACTTTAGGAAGAAATATAGAAGCGGATCCGTGGCGGATTGGTATCGCACGCGACCCCGGAGCTCATCGCTTCGGTGGCGCGGGTTCGATCCCCGCAGTCACCACTTACATTTGTAATGTGACTAATACGGTGACGCTAGGTATAGGTCGAGGTTGAGTGGTAGAGAGGACTTCAGGTCAGGGTCTTACCATGCTGATGGCGGAAATTATATCATTTTTCCAAAGGAAATTTGCTAATTAGAAAATGGTAGTTTAAAAGTATTTTATTAATATAAACAACTGTTAAAACAACATGTATACGTACTTGGGACAAACGGTGAGCTGACTGCGCCTGTGCTCGTGGCAAATCTCGCACACTCTTGGGAAGATGAACATCTCGCGCTCGTAGCTGTCTAGTGGTCTGCCCAGGGCTTGCTCGCAGTCAGCCATGTTGTGATACCTGTAACCAAGTGAGAGAAGTATATGTAGGACAGCTTCCAATGTGTTCCTAGAGATCGTTAGATAGGCGGTGATGCCTTGATTAAACTGTGGAAAACCGTCTAAAAAGGAAGTGATTGAAAATAAAGTGGACTAAGGGAGAAGTTGCATAACTACCTGTGCTGACATCTATGCTCTGCACTGCAGTAGTTCCTCACATATTTTAAGAACCTAGGCTACATACTTGAGTAGCCTATACGTGTCTGGTGTGGTGTCTCTTGCTGCTTCCAGGAGGTGTTGTTCTCCACGCGCCCTGCAGTCTGCACGCACTGCTAAGCACAACTACCTGTGCTCACATCTATGCATCTATGCTCTGCACTGCAGCGGTTCCTCATAATTAAGAACCTAGGCTACATACCTGAGTAGCCTATACGTGTCTGGTGTGGTGTCTCTTGCTGCTTCCAGGAGGTGTTGTGCCCCACGCACCCTGCACATTGCACGCACTGCTGAGCACAACTCTCTGTGCTCTGCACTGCAGTAGTTCCTCATATTTAAGAACCTAGGCTACATACCTGAGTAGCCTATACGTGTCTGGTGTGGTGTCTCTTGCTGCTTCCAGGAGTTTGTGCCCCACGCACCTGCACACTGCACGCACTGCTGAGCACAACTACCTGTGCTCTGCACTGCAGTAGTTCCTCATATTTAAGAACCTAGGCTACATACCTGAGTAGCCTATACGTGTCTGGTGTGGTGTCTCTTGCTGCTTCCAGGAGGTGTTGTGCCCCACGCACCCTGCACACTGCACGCACTGCTGAGCACAACTACCTGTGCTCTGCACTGCAGTAGTTCCTCATATTTAAGAACCTAGGCTACATACCTGAGTAGCCTATACGCGTCTGGTGTGGTGTCTCTTGCTGCTTCCAGGAGGTGTTGTGCCCCACGCACCCTGCACACTGCACGCACTGCTGAGCACAACTACCTGTGCTCTGCACTGCAGTAGTTCCTCATATTTAAGAACCTAAGCTACATACCTGAGTAGCGTATACGTGTCTGGTGTGGTGTCTCTTGCTGCTTCCAGGAGGTGTTGTGCCCCACGCACCCTGCACACTGCACGCACTGCTGAGCACAACTCTCTGTGCTCTGCGCTGTGCTCACGTCTATGCTCTGCACTGCAGTAATTCACCAGGTCACATTCAGCACAGTGTTCCCCTTTACCCACACTTCCCTTGCACACCTGACACATTGAGCTCACAAAGTATTTCCTCCCCTGAATCCGCGCGCTGTTTCTTTTGTAAGGTTTGAACACTATTTCAACTTCGGTTTTGCCCGGCTGGAGATTGGCATTGTCCAAGATGTTTTCCAGTGGAAAACTGTCTTCAATTACTGACGTTTCCTGATGGATTTTGTTGCTTTGCTGCTGTTTTTGAGAGTTCTTTTTTCTGCTGCGGCCCATCTGCAAAATTTAATACAGTTTTAATATTTCACAATGCAATAGTAAAACCATCTGTTCTATTCTTAATATGAAGTCTATTAAAACAACATTTAAGCAATGATTAACAGTAGATTCCGCATTTATTAGGTTTTACTAGTAGGCGAGGTATTTTTCTCTGTAATTGGTTATGGAAAGAATGATTTGATTGTGGAAATGAACAGATACAAGGTGTATAAACTTAACGTGCTATGAAATGATGACGTGTTCACCATCGGGATAGTTCATCCCAAGTTTCTTACTAGGAAGTAGGATTAAACAGCATTAGAGCCATATCTCCAACAAATATTAGCACCCCTAAACCATTGAGACTGGATGCATTAATGAATAAATTAGTAATGGTTGCGATTTGGTGGGTTCGAATCAGATTTTTGTTTTCGAAGCATAATTATAATTGAAGTTAAAACTCACCAGAAACAAAGCTTCAAACTAAAAATGGCTCAAAATGTCCCAGTTTTACATTTCATTTCAAACACTCTACAAGAAGACAGGGAAAGTTTCAAGGCTCACAGGTGTACCTGAAGGCTGATAAGTTATTCTAATAGATATTTTCGAATCCAACAACTTATCCTAGAAATTTAGAGAACGAGAATTTTGAAAGGTCTGCAGACACATTTGCAGGTTGAAATAAAAAAAACTGCAAAGCGTTAAGCACCTTTTTTTATTGAACCCCAACGGTTTCCACCCTTTTTTTACAGAAAGATTGATAATTGTAAGTAGTTGACTTAAAACTAAGAAATACTGTACATAAATGCAGAAGAAACAATTGAGCACGAGCTAACATGTGAACTAAGTGAGTACAGGTACTAAGTGACTAGAGGCTCGATGGCGACCTGAAGTAATACTAGTATACCTTTTTCACCCGTCATACTAAAAACGTGTATCCATACGCAACAGGCTAATGCTTAGTCACCTTTCTGTTGCTTACGGCACGTGAAACCACAAATTTGAAAATATGTTTTCAACACTGATTTCCTCGTGCATTTTTCAACAGCACTCTTATCCAAGTACTTACTCTGGTCACTAGAATAGCACTGATACTGGTGGATCGGGACAATTGACGGCACACGACTGAGAAAGGGACTGTAGAATGTAGGCTGGCCTAGAGTACAGTACAATAGTTGGCAGTTAAAAGCAAGTCCGGAGCCAACGGCTAACTGGCCGGCCAATAATGAACACACACACACACACACAAGCACACACAGTCGTTACTGAACAAGCAACATGGTGTCAGATGCACGAGCACCGAGGTTGAACTTGTGAAGTGTCTGTGATGAGGTGATGTGACAGGTAGAAGGGTGAATAATGTGGGTGGACATCACCGCAGGGTGGACGTTGCTGAGATCAAAGAAGTCTACTCGAATAAATTCCTTGGAATACCTTGAGTGGAATACCGAGGGTAGACTTGGGATTGTCACGTGGACAGTGTTCGTGGGAAGTTTGCCTCGGGCATTTATGTTTTGATGTAATTTCCAGGTACTGCCCAATTCAGGTACTGATTTTGGCGTATTACGGAGTAATTTTCCGATTCCTGTCCTACGAGTTAGCGTTGAAGAATGGTGACTCAACAACGCGATTTTCCAAAATTTTCAGTCTTAAAACATGTCCGGGTACTGCCCAATTCAGGTACTGAAGACGGCGTATTACGGAGTAAATCTACTTATACCTGTCCTACGCACTAGCGTTGAAGAATGGTTGTTCAAAACGCGATTTTTCAAAAATGTCAATCTTAAAAATAGAATCCGTTTGTAAAATCACGAAGGAGAGAGTCGTACAGGCCAGTGATTCAAAAATTTTAAATTGTTGACTTTACCTTGCCTTTACATTCTACAAAATGGTATTTTGTAGAATTTGTTGTAAATATTTTATTTAAAAATTTGATCTTTAAGAGGAAGGTACAATCATTCTTAGGAAACGGTGGTTAATGAACCCTCCGCAGGAAATCCTCTTTCTCAAGAACGAGTTCAATTAGTCAACCGGTTGCCAGATCAAAATTTCCCAAATTCCGTGGGCGTTCAAAGCTCATCTAAAACAAATCATGATCGCAAAAGCGTTTTGAAGTACATACGAGTTTAGCACATAAATCTGGGAGAACGTTAAACCAGTAGGGCTACATTAGGGCCAGAGTGAAGCAATAGTAAATGGAACAGAGTGACTGAACAAAGTGTATGTTTGAACGGGCCTTCGGTGTCACATAGAACAAATTTTAGCGCAAAACATCAATGACGGAACATAACATGAAATATAATATAGTTCTTCCGGTTCACACCGCGCCAAAACATCACTACAGTTAGTTTGAAATATTTCGGTCTCACTGTGTAATACGATCGTTAATCACTGATTGGCCGAAACTGAGATACTTGATGCCTGCTATCCTATTGGTCACAGGGCTACCAACCGTCAATTGGAGCAGGGATGCCAACTGTCGATGTTCTCATTGGCTGTGGCACTATCGACCGTTCTATTACCACGGGCGCAAGGAGGCTGTTCGCTACACGCACAGCCTCGCTTCGGCCTACGGCCTCATCTTGGCTTCTTGTATGATCATGGATTTTACGGCCTCTGAATGAATTAAGATGGTATCCGAGTATCATGAAAGGAACACACATTTTAAATTTCAATAAAATCGGACTACTCAATCCGCCGTACTAGCGAAAAATAAACTGTTTTGCCGCTATTTTGAACACGCTTGATGGATTTTAATATTATTTAGTATATTGATGTATAATACATATTTTTGTGAAATTTCATAAATATTGGAAGATATTTACTGTTTTTAGATCATTAAAACTTTTTGGTGAAGTGGTAATTCCGGTGGTACGATTTTTCTGGTTAACGAATGTCCATCTCGGTGCTTTTGTATACATATGTACATAAGTGTTGAAAATGCGCAAACCGTGTTCTGGGGTTCAGGATCGGTGCTCATTTCATGGTCTTTGGTTTTTCCTTGATGGTAGTGCGCTTCTCTTTGTGGATGACACAACGCTAATCTCAAGAGGGGAGTCCCCTGTATCAGCGGAGAGGGAAGCAGAAGTTCTTCTGAAGCAAGCTGGCGTCTGGTTTAGTGGGAACAGGCTGAGGATGAATGGCGGCAAGACCCAACGACTGACGTGCACACTCAGCCACACTGTGCCTTCAAATTGTGACAGTGCTAAGCTTCTGGGTTTCATTCTGGATGGGGAACTTACTTGGGAGGACCACATCAAGTCCCTGTGTAAGGAGCTATCCAGAGTGATGTTTCTGCTCAGGAAATTAAAAGACCAAGTAACAGATGATTATTTGATGATGGCCTATCATGGCCTCTTCCACTCTCATATAAGGTATGGAGTTGTTCTTTGGGGCCATGCTTCGAGGGGCAGAAGGGTTTTTCTGCTCTAAAAGAATGCGGTTAGACTTCTTACGGGTGCTGCACCGAGAGATCACTGTCCGAATTTCCGGGATCAGATATGAGGGCCACCTGATTGATCTCTTGCCACTGCCCTACGCCAAAGCTTTGTAAATATGTAAATAGTTAAAAAGTATTTTTTTTAAAGTTCACGCTATCTATCCAGTATGCTGGTAAAGGATGAAGAAATTGGTAATGGTAATGGTTTTCATTGGAAACCACCTTCTTATCAATACAGCAGGTTGAATAAAACAAAAAATTACCAAGTAAAAATATTTATTAAACAAGAAACCAAAACTAGCCAAAGTTTGAGTAAATTACGATAACGAACAGCTGATAAACTTATCTTGAGTATTTATTACACATACAAATAATTAGTTACAATAATATAAAACAATAACTTAAACTAAAGTTAGCCGAGTGATAGAGGTATTCTGATCGCTACATTATTTTTTCATGTACTTTACATTGTACAACGTACATATGACAAGCTAACAACTGGGCGTGGGGATTTCTGATATAGTAAGTATTAAAACTTCCAAACAAACTCTATGGCGTGAGGTAAAGGGTACTGTTTTGTACTTTGGTCTAAATAAACTTGAAATTATTTCTAGCCTGAGACTTGAAACTATAGGTCAAATCTTTAAAACGTTGTCAGCGTGAAAATAAACTACAAACAATTGTTGTGTTAAACCTGTATCATTTCTTTAACGGTTATGAGGTAGACACCTTAAAAATGCAGTTCGAGGTAGTTCAACTGTTAGATTTCGGGTTAAACTTGAAAACATAAGGCAGAAGGTGCTCAATATTACAAATTTGTATACGGGCTTGACGACGAAGGTATTGACTTTGAAAGGCCCCGTCTTAAATGAAAGTCATAATATTGGTTTTGATATTTCAAAATTATTTTTACTGAACACTTGAAGTTTTACAAGAAGATTAAATACTAAATCGAAGCTAAAAAGTGCTAGCAAAACCTCGTTTCCGGTTAGAATTTATTGTCAGCAAAGTTTTAGGTACGTAAATTTACCTTATTATTAGCCGTGTAGAAAAGGTTTGTATTTGAGTGTTTCGTGTGTCTTTCTAGAGATTAAGCACAGTGTTTACTTCAAAAGTTGTTGCTAGTTTAATTCAATTTTCACCATGTCGAAAATATTATATTAATCCTTATTACATGCAAATGTGTGAAACGAGTACAAGCATCGAACTAGTAGGCCTTTCTTAAATTTGTATTTCATATTTTGGCTCGAGTAAAGTGTTTTCAAGATATCTTTTTACTGAACCTATACAGTTTGTCTAGAGATTTGAACATAATGGGGGTGAAAGCACCCTCTCCTCCTTTAGCTTTTTAACAACACAGCATTTGTCAAACGCTTTGGCATACTTTTTTATCATAACCAATTGTAACTTCAATTGTTGACCCTTTTTTTAATGGAGAGAATGGGTATCTTCCCAATTTTGATTGGTGAATCCGATCATGCTGCCAATTGAATTAAAAGGTAAAACAGGATAGAAATGATGGTATGCGATTCATTGTTGTAAACCTATTAAACCACAGGTTGTGTAACATAATGCATAACATGTTTGAAATACTTTGAATAAATAAAAAAAAACATTTTTCGTCGTCCTATTTCTGTGTTTTATGTGTTCATAGTTTTTAAATACACAATAATGTAGTTTTTAATCGTCGTAGCTTTATGCAATTAATTTTCAAGCATGGTTCCTGGGTTTATATAGCCATTAAGTTCTAAGACATTAAAGATAACTTTGATCAGCAGTTGCAACTTATAAAAACCCTTAAATGTTGCTAAAAATGTTACAAATATTAAAGGTTTGCTATTATGTTTGTTTGTTTTTAGGCTTTTATTTTATATGGCCGAGTTTGCCTCTGTAAAGTTAAGGAACCCACCATACTCCCCCATTTAAAATAATTAAAATGTGCACCCTTTAAAAGTTAGTATTTGAGCATGCGAAACCGTTTGAGAAATTGCAAGTCCTTCACAAGTTAATGGTTCTATTACGGGACACCCGGTTTAATCATGGGTATACCTCAGCCCAGTTCCTACCTCGCCACTCAGTGTAAGTATATGTTTGAGGTATTCTGTAAATGGAACGAAGTTTTCTGCCGTCTGAGCTATTCCGAGAGCACAGCTGCCGGGAGGAGAATGAACCAAGAATAAATCTGTCCTCTCTTCAACGCCAAAATGTAAATACTACTTCGCTTCAATCAACCGGCTTCAAAACTGCACACACGCCGGAATGCGCTCAGAGCTTTGTGTCAATGACTCTGCTTATCACTTAACAATCTGTGTTCACCCATGAAGCAGACTTGAAAGCTGATGCAACTTCTTAACTTAAATCTAACCTATATTATCAATTAAGGTCAAAATTAATGGTATTTGTATATGGTATCTCGAAATAATAAAACACTTAATATCAATAATAATGTACAATATGTAGCCTCCACGGTGGACTCTTGTAGGTTTTCACGTTCGGATGTTTTATTTGATACATTTTTTAGGCCTACTCAGCTAGCGTATACGGTTGAAATGTATCGTGGATTAAACTTTGTGAATGTAAATTAAAGCTTTCGAAATCGAATACTTTATTCAAAGGTTGGAACTGTTTGAGTTGGCAGTTACAATGCTGGCAGTTGGAACGGCAGTGTTTAACTGTTGAACTTTATTATTTTACTTAAGGAGTACTCTTACGCTAAGAAAGAAAACCGTGTCCAGTTTGAACTAAGTATCAAACAGAATAATATGGAATATTACATTGATTTGGACGGTTAAGTATTGTGTTTGTTTAGTATTGCGCTACGCCAGAATAGTGTTGGCTTAACCCTGATTACATTTTCAGAATTTGTGGAATACTAAGCTCTTGTATTAATACATGTTTGAATCCACTGTGAATGTTCTGGATGGGCTTGAATAGCAATGACGGACGGTGGAGAGAAGCCCACAACCTGAAGTGCCGACAAGGACAGAAAGAAAGAAGACACGCAAATGGTGAAGAAGGTAGAGGGGGAGAGATAGAGAGAGAAGAGTGCAAAACCCCGGAGAGAAGACGCCCCTAACAGAGTCGTCCCTATCCCACCGTCCGTCTACGCTATCCAGGCCTGACTGGTCACTGGTCACTGGCTAGAGGCTAGAGAGAGGCTAAGGCTGCACTCAGCAGAGGTGAGAGTTGTCCAGGGTGTGTCCGTCCTGTGAGAGGGCGATGCTGCGCAGACTCCGGGAACGCTCGAACAGACTGGGGTCCGTGTAGATGGGCTCGCTGGGGTCTTGAAACATCTTGGAGCTCAGGATGGAAGACATGCCCGGGAGAGCGGCGGGAGCCCCTAACCCGGGCTCGGCCGTGTTGCGACTTCTACAACAATCACGGTTCGTTATAGACCCTGGGCACAATTAAACTATCACAACAATCCAATCCATACCATGAGTTAGAAGCTAGGGGTCTTCTACAGAAAGTACAAGAACTATTGTTTACATAGCTTTAGTGTTTGAAGATCTACCATTGATAACTCCGGGTTGAATAGCAAAAGAAAAGCTTCTAGTTAGTAAGCCTAGCCTGGACACTACCACCAGTGTTCAAAATGGTAACCTAGTACTGTCCAAATATAAGCTGATCCCTTACAATGCTCCCACATGAAATGTGTGGAACAAAGGGCATACTGTTAGTTACGTCCTAAGATCAAAGTCCAATAAGTCGATCGCAAATGTTTTCTCACTCTGATCAGATCGTTATAGACCAATTTGGACACTATGAGAAATTTCGAAGATTAATTTTGGAATTATTGTTGAGTTTGAGAACTTTTGAAGTAATAAGCAAAATTAATCATCAAAAGCTATGCCACCAATCAAATACCGACCATGTTGAAAGCACTAACCTAAGGCTGAAGAAGTTCTTCTGGGGCGCCGGGTTGAGCAAGGAGAAGATGCTTTGTCTGCCGGTGCTGGAGTCTTCGTGCAGATGACTGCTGCTGTTGGCCAACTTGTTCTTCTTCGATATCGTCCAGTATCTTCTGCTCAACAACACCCACAAATCCAGATTACTCAGAAGTTATCATATCCGTACAGTTAAAGTTGCGTTTAGTTAAGGTTTAAACGGCAGGAAGGAACATGCTCAGCCATGGTGTAATGTGGCTCCAATTTTGCCCAGACATATATTCTAATGGACATTAGAATTTGAAGAAGACCTTTAGACCTCACTGAAGGTACTGATATATGTCTTCCATTCTAACAAACTTCGGTGTACGTGCCAGGGTTTTATGTCCTTGTACTCCAAATGCGTAATCCAATCTTTGTCAAGGCACAACAAGAGGATGAAGAGATACCCCATTGGAAGAAGAAACAGTGTCTACGAACTGTAGGACCACACACACTACTTCTACATTATCCGCAATACAACAGTTTTATGTGAACGGCAATCCTTGAAAATGATGATATATCTAGCAGATAACTAAACTAGGCGATGGACGATGGCAAGAGTGACTTACTTGTAGTAGAAGGCTGTGACGGTGACGGACGCGATGAGCAGCAGGAACAGCACGGTGAGAGTGAGCACTAGGCTGTAGTACTCCCTACTTGTGAGACAGACGCTCTGCATCAACAGTCTAGCAGTCTCTGCCAGCTTCTCTTGCTGGGGTATGTCGTACCGTGACTCGAACACCTGTCAACCTCATCGTTATCAGTCAAGAACGAACATTTCGTAGCTTGGACTGAATTTTTATATTGAAACAAATAAAATCACACGAGATGTCAGCGTATCTAATTGTGTGGTCTTTACATTGTTTGGAAGCTTCAGTGGCCAGTAATGCGCCCACAGGTGGTCGGCAAAATTTAGAGATGACTGATGGTTCTTCGGCAACGTTTAAATTCAAATATTCTGTCAAGACCGTCGGGCTTAGAAAACAACTTCGAGCGGAAATCTCCTACAAAGATTTGCTGCTTGATTCAGTCAGTTGTACTAACAAAATCCTCTTTCCTACTAAGCTTCTGAAGAGAGAACGCAACACAAGTTACAACGCGAGGGTGTCTAGATTCTTACAGGAAGAGGAAAATAAAGGTATTAATTCAATTAACGTATTAATTATTTTCAGAGGGTAAACGAACGTATCGACATACTATAGTATTTTTACTATCGTCAGTTGGGTTCAAAACGCTGCTGTGAACCCAGAGATCAAGAGATGAAATCAAGAGATGAAAAATTCTAACGCTCATCTTCTCTTTAAAAGTTTGCGTTGCGTAGCGATTTCGGTTTTTCTCAGCAGATTTCTATTTCTTGGTAGGAAAACTGAAAAACACTTTTGTCGAACAGTTTTCTAGAAAACTCACTTTTGATATCCGTTTAACCACGTGTACGTAATCTAACTATTTATTGTCTATGCGTGCATAGACTTTCACAACAAAATACCTAAAGGAGTTATCAATATTCCGATAAAACGAAGCTAACTATAAATATTGCTAGGCCTATATAATAAGAATGTCATTTGTTGCAAGTACATAAAGCGTAGAAGTTAAAGGACTAATTGTGGTAAACACATCAGGGGAATGTCTATAAGTGTTAATGTTTTTATTTATCGTATTTTTATTTCCAATAAACTCGTAGTTGGAAGTGGCCGACAGTGGTTTCGCCCATAAGAAAATTTCGTTTTATAACACCTCAGAATTACAATACTTATAGAATTTTCTTTGAGTTCAACACAGTTAATCCTTCATCTCCTACAGTTTACCTTTACAGAATATAACCAATTTCTAATACAACTCAAATTTTTCATATTTTACTAACTGATACACTGACTTGTGTGCTACAGATTTTAGGAGCTGTTCACAGGTGACAAGTTAAAGCAAGAGTTCGCAAATGACTTAGATATTCTGGTGTTAACTTTTCGGCTGAATTTGCCGTCACTTGCTAACTTTCACATTTACCTCAAACTTGTCAAATACTCCTAAGGATAATTAATTCTGATTTTAACTTATTAGTATTGGACTTCAAACAGTTTGCACATTCCAGACAAAATTTATTTTTAAAACAGGAATTAATAGATATAAAGTGTTGGTTCCTAACATCCATTCCTGTTCACTAATGGATGTGCATCGTGTATAAGGTAACATTTTAGGTACAAAAATGCAAACCACAGATAAAAGCACAGAAGGAAACTTATTTTACCAAGGGCGTTCTTTTGTTCATACAATTTTATTTTACACCAATATAACATCCCTTATCATTTCAAATTCTTCTAGCCAATTTCTTTTTAATCAAAATTTTTATTAGGATATACCATGTATTTAGTGCACTCGAATATTTTTGTCTACACGATCATGCCAACGTACTTTTTAACGTGCTGAACATAATCACGAATCGCAGCTGGGAGTGTTAACATCTTATTATATTTCCTTACATCACAAGATTTGTGATAAACTCCGGTGTTACAGTGACACCTCTGCTACCAAGTGTTGAGTGTTGACTGTGTTAGGGACGACTGACGGCGGAGAATATTAGTGTCTAACTAGCGACCGAGTTGGCAAGCTGCCTCTTCTCGACAGGTAGAGGATAGTGCTAATCATCAAACTTCAAGTTGGTGCCAAGCCACTGCACACTGCACGTGAGCGTTTAACACATTTAATTTCGATAAGAACCTCCAACAATTCTTCAAAAGATTTTCTTGAGAAAAATATTTGTATTATAATGAACATTGCTAAAAATACTTGACCAAAACATATCATTGGTGTACCCTTAGAAAAAATAATATGTACACTTTTAAAATTTAGTGAATTTGAACAAAAAGGACAGTTCTCTCGTGTGCTCAGTCTATTTTGTAATCTTAACTCGTAACCTTTCGCGGCCAGTGTCATCACGAAGATCTAAGGCTTCCGTTTTATACCACGTCACAGTTGATATACAAATACTGCTAAACGTTTCGACCTCGCTGTGGAGAGTCATCCTCAGTAGCTGGTTTACTTGCTGAGACTGAGGTGTGGTAAACCAGCTACTGAGAATGACTCTTCACAGCGAGGTCGAAACATTTAGCAGTATTTATATATCAATTGTGACGTGGTATACACCGGAAGCCTTAGATCTTAGTACATTTTTTAGCATATTAGTTTAAAGCGTTGATCAGCCAAAGACTAAATCCGTATTTTTTTCCACAAAATGGAAAACGATAGCGATTTTGTTTACAATGAACAACAATGAACTTCGTTTTGGACCAAAATTTTGAAAACGGGCATCGTAAAATCTGTTAACGGTATAAATTAATGTCTTTGAACCCTTTCAAATAACTGCTCACAATATGGTGTAATTTAGAAACTCACACCGTCCACCCCCAACTACCCCTATTAATCCATGGAAGTAGTCATTGTATCACTTTTCATGAGTAGATCACCCTGACCACCTTCTTGCGTCGTCTAGAATGCTCTTCAGTGCTTACCTCAATCATTTCTCGGACTTGTTCTTCTTCTTCGGTGGAGTTGTCGGACTTTCCTTCCTCCAGTACGGTCTCCCCAATCACTTCACCGGCAACCTCTCTGCGTCGCCTGCCCAGAGACGGTTCGTTCTTGCCCGAGGGTGCTGTGCAGTACGCCTGAAAATTCAACGCGTGTCTGTAGTTTTCAGTTTGCATCTAACTATGCAAATTGTAACCTTCAGTATAATTTATAAATTTTGACCTGAAATTTAGAAGAAATTAGGTCACTTGCTCGACCTCTCCTCAGATTCCAATTAAGAATAAGCATTTCTTTATTTTCTTTAATCGTCTTGAATATTACATATTATGTTTAAAATTAAAAACCTATTTTTTACACTTTATCATTAGGACATAAAAGTAAAAGTGATATCACTGACGCTAATACATAAAATAAATGTCAGTCCTCTAAGTAACAAAATAGAACACAAAATAAGCTTTGACCTGTCAAGCTGAATCTTAAATATTTTTTCGAGCTCACTTCCTCGGACCAAGGCACCCAAGCGTTCCTGGGCTGGACGCCAACACGGACGCTGACTTTGTATAAAATAAAACGGCGGCTTTTTGCCAGCCCGTACTAAACATTAAGAGAAGCAAATTTTTAACTGTAAGCTTCCAGAGTTTGATTTCGGTAATGACACTCACCGGTTGACAACCCTCGCGGCATGTCTTGACGTTGGCCTCGAAGACGAGGAAGTTGGATTCTGGTATCTTGAATGCGTTGAATCTGGCTTCCAAACCATTACCTTCACGGGATCTATCCAGCCCTGGAAATACGTAGTTATCTACCGGACACCTGAAACCATACGATAAATATCATAACAGATGAAACAACTCCTAATTATTTCACGAAGTAATTTTTAGTTTCTATTATCAAGATTATTTAATCGAAATTTTAAATTCGTAGTTCCTTGTTAATTGTAAACTTTAATTGGTGTTTAGTTTAAACTAGATGTAATATTAACACTATTGACACTTTGATTTGTCAGTGCTCTTGATTTTGTTACTGTTTGTAGCTCTCCTACCTCTACTCTAGAATTGAAATATTCTATGCTCCTTAACACTATTGAAGCAACGGTACTTTAAATATGCTTTTATTGTAAGTTTCCTGATTAACGTGATGCTTGTCCACTCCCCTTACTTCAAAATAATATCCATTTAAAACATTTGTAAATGCTAAGAAAACTGAAACCCCCTAGCCTCGATGTATCACACGTCCGGATCCAGGATCTGCCCACCCTTGTGTGGATGGACACCTGGTTAGACCTGGTTGGTCGACTAACCCGAAGCGGTCGATGAGCTGGACAGATCGGCCGGAGTAGGGGTCCCTGGCGATCACGTTGGTGGCGAAGATGTCCGTGGCGTAGTTGTAGCCCTCCTGGCTCTCCAGGCGGAAGGTGAGAGGGTCGCCAACAGCGATGGTGTTGGTAGGACGGTCCTGGAACAGGATGTACAGCCGCACACGCGAGCTCAAGGAGTTCTCGGCCGGCAAGTACTCTATCGGAATCGGGCTTCCGGAGCTGCAACATCACAATACATTTTAGGCGAATCTGCTACGAAATTTCAGAACGACTACATAGGTTCAATGGGGTAGGGAAAGGGTTTCGGAGTATAGTCGCCAAATCCATCACCAGGCGCGGTTGCCATATTATCATGCGGAGTGGAGAGGTGCTCACAGGAAAGAGGAGGCAGAAGAGTGTGCACTTTGCACTGAGTTGCGCGATGTGGCAACCGCACTCGATGGCGTATTTGATGATTGGACTATCCTTTTCTTTTGAACAAAAACATAACCGTCTGTAAATATTTTCAATTGTCTGACGTAATAAACGAAGAGGAACACAATTAACATCAAAACTTGTTGTAAAATATGTTTGATGATATTTTAAACGCTATTGTCTACTAAGACAGTTTAAACATAGGTCTGAATTAAATCCAATAGTTTACGGAAGCAAGTATATTATATAACGTATGTTAAAGCACAATTTACTTGAAAAGTAAATGCTCGAGAAGAGAGTCAAGGAGGAGGGGAAGTGGAGTGAACAGGAAGTCAGAGGAGTTTTATTGGCCTGATTTACTTAACGATGTACTCGTACTTTTAACTGTGTGTGCTTTTGTCAAGCAGGTTCAATCTATGTTTAGTATTTTGCGAATCCATCACAAATATTATTTTGTTAGTAGATATACTAAAGTAGAGTCTCAACGATTATCTTACACCAGTTATGGGGGTATGAGACCATAAGTTGGTTCCTTCAAAGAGCACATGCCCCCTATGAGAGTACCCCTATGGGAAATTATGAAATTCATATACAGTGGTTTGATCGTTAAATCTTGCCAGGTTTTGATCAATATTGCTTGGCAAGTACACCTTGTACCTTCTTCTTCCTCGCGGACTCAATGGAGCCTTATCAGCGTCATATCCTCTTCCTTGTGGGGATTGAGATTTATCAGGCGTCTGAGAACAAATACAGACGCCCTTTGCCAACTACCCCTTCCTTTTTAAGCTATCGTCCAAACTCACTTCTACACATTTCCATCTTGCTCCTGGAGCAAATCTGTGTTCCGCCCTTGAACTACTTTGATTGGTCGGATTACATCGTCCGTACTACACACCTAGAGTAGCTTGACTGTACGTACTTGGCTGTCATGTAGCTGGAGGTGACCACCGCCTCGCCGGGCCCGCGGAACAGGCAAGTCAGGTTGTAGCGCTTGTCCCGGCCTGTCTGCACATAGTCGCTGAACTGCACCACTACGATGTTGGTCATCGTGTCCCCGTACTGCACAACGCATTAATCGTCGTATATCAGGTGTTAAAAACGCATTCGAACTCTAGAATACTCTTGAAATTGATACTCTGTTTTAACAATTTTCTTACGGGACAAAAAAAACAAAATAGCCAACAGGTACTGTGCACTCTTAATACATATATTTTCAATGATCTGCTGAAATTCTTAGTATTTGTAGACAGGTTTAATATTTATGATAAAATATTGAAATACTTTGGACATACAAACAAAATCGTGTTAGAAATAGCGTACCCTCTGGGTGCCGCAGTCAGGGTAGCCCTGCGCGCCGCTAATCCTGAGCACGTTGACGGTGCCGCCGTTGCCGCGGTAGAAGCACCGGTCGTAGAAGCCGTACGTGTAGATCCTGCCGACGAATGGCTCCGGAGTGCGTAGGGTGAACTCCATGCCGTCCTCGCTGCACACTTGGTTCACTGCACAGTACACAGCACAATGATTCAGCAAGACAGTCCTCAGCACAATAGTATTGCATCAGAAAGATGGACTTTAACTGTAGCCCAAGAAGACTTGCTAAACAAGTGGTAAAGAAAAGTTTGAGGACAGATATTTTGAGGAGTACTAGAAGATGGAGTCTGGCAAATGAGGAGGAACGAAGAAGTTTACCAGTTGTTTGGTGAAGACATGTTCAACACATATAACAAGAAAGAGCTGTCAAAAAGGTGTTAATCGACGAGACAGGAAGAAGAAGAGGATGAGGAAGACCGATAAAAAGATGGCTGGATGATGTCAAAGCTGGCCTAAAAGTTCGGGGTGTGAGGAGATGTTGGAGGGTGGCGGAGAATTTACAGATTTGGAGGCAAATTGTCATGCAGGCCGGAACCCTACATGGGCTGTAGCGCCAAGACATACGTTAAAACGTGAAGTGACTTTAAAAAAAAATCTAAATACAACCGGACTAGAGTGCCACTACTCTGGCTGGGGAACTATGAGGTCGAAATAAAAATGTCTTTATTCAGACAAAAGTAAGAGTTCTCTCTACCACTTAACCTGAACAGATTCAGAATCTTCTGACTGAACATTCGATCATGCTGACTGAGTGGTTGGTGTTGAATCGAGCTATGAAAAACTAAATCCAAAGACATCTCTAACCTGAGTCATGTAGTAGTATGTTCTTTTCAAAGTTTCAATCTTAAATATGCCCCATAAAACGTTTCTTATTGGAAATTGATATCGAAAAGGTTTCAAAACTCACTAGAGAGGTCCACAAATCAATACTATCCAATGACTTATGTCTCGTAAAGTAACACAGTTATGACAGCTTACTTACCGTCCAGGCACTCGGCTCCGCCAATGGAGCGCGCACTGGACCGCTCGTAGAAGTCGAACTCGCCGTTGTTCTCGAAGAAGGCGGGGTTGCTGGGGTTGAGATCCCTGGAGTCATGGTCCGTCAGTTCACAGTTGTCCCTCGGCGGCCCGAACGGCGCTGTGTACGGTCTGAAAGCATGGGGGTGAGGAATGATCACTGATCAGGTCGATACGGGATTAGAGGCTGATATCACCTCAGGCTATGGTATGGAGTGCAAACGCTCATGAACTACCTACCGTTCTGTGACTCACAGTTGGGTAGTTCTCCCTGCCTCTAGTTTCATGTGAATGTATGCCACTCCCTTTTGTGGTGTCACATTTGGTTTTGAAAAAGAGACATGTCCAATATAGAAGCAGGATAAAGTCAACAGTTTCAGGGCTTTGAACGTTGATCTGCACGTTTCTCTTTCTTGTAGCTTTGCAAATATTCGAACCACTTATTTTTGTATAAAATGAGAATTCTGGAAAAGGTTTGCATTTGAACAACTTCCCCATAGTACCAATCCGTAAGAAAGGTCCGGAAATATTAGTCCGTAAGTCACCATCATCAGTACTTGAGTTGGGTGGTATTTGGACAATTTTCTCAACAAAAAAAGCCAGAGGGCTTGGCACAAACATTGTCTACATGATAATCCCAAGACAACTCTCGATCAAAGTGTATTCCGAGGAACTTCATCGATCATCGAGTAAACTTCTTCCATCTCGTTTTCACCCAAAACTACGGCTGGAGTATGGATCTAAATGACAACGAAACCCCTCGGTGACATAGAATGATTTGCAATTGCTCCTCGTAGCGTATTTATTACCTGAAGTTGAAGGCTCTGCAGATGAAGTCCTGGGACTCGGTGCAAGCGCGTTCACACACGGCCAGCGACGGCACGGACAGGAACCTGCGCACAAACTGCCTTCTCGCTCTCATCCGCACTCCGACCTGAGGATAAATTTCATCATCTCGATTAGAGGCTACCCTGATATCAGTGTGATTTGTCGGGGAACATTCTCTTCTCCTCAATAAGACATTCTTCAGTAAAATGACAAGTCGTGTCGCGTATCAAAGTAAATGTACCCAAATAACAAAAAACAATGGCTTTATTCGAAAGCTTTGATTGTAAACAAAATGGCTGGCGTTTAAAGTTTAAGGTTTGAAACTAAGTTCATGTTGGATTGAACAAACTTTTGAGGTCAGGTGTGGTACTACGTGATACAAAAATCAGCATAACCTCTTACAACAGGGTTTTCAGAACGACTTCGTGGAAGTCCGACGAATTTTGGGAGGACTTGGGTTACATTTGGTTTCAAACTAAAGCTCTCACTCAGAGAAAAGCTGTGCCACAAACCGAACCTCAATGTTACCTCTTAACACAATGACGCTCAAAACCTTTAAAATCCAAACCACGTTCATTTTTTTACAAGCAAGGTGTTCGAATGATAATTTCCCTGTTTATTTTCGTAATGAGCTTTGTTTTTATATGCAGCACAGCCTATGCTCCCATTGAAGAATTTATACTGACTTCGTGTTTACTGTTCCCTGCAGACAGGAGAGATCACCATCTACCCAGAAAGATGGCTTGATTTTAATATTGTCGATGTGTAAAATCTGGTTAATTTACTTAGCTTGGATAAAACGTTATGCAAAGGTTACATGACTTTTGGTATTCTCTGGAATAACAACTTAATGTGGTTTACCTGTTTGTAAGTGTCTCCTTCGTCACATCTGGTTGTAGAGGAGAAAGGTCTATCAGGGAATGGTCCGTAGGGTCCCGGTACTCCGTGCCCAAAGCCGGCAGTCCCTGCACCCACAACGTTGCCGTATCCGAATCCTCCCGCTGCCGCTCCCGCCGCGGGCAGAGCCCCTCCGTAGCCGGCAAAGTCCGCCCCGTGGCCGGCGGCGCCTGCTCCGCCTGGAGGCCCCCAGAGGCCTGGTGCTTCAGCGGGCAGAGAGTTGCCAGGGATATGTCCTCCGGTGCCGTATCCAGAGTAGCCTCCCCCGGCGTTCGAGAAGCCACCTCCGTACCCTGCGTAGGCTCCTCCGCTTTGTGCTGCTCCTGCATAGCTGTTTCCTGCTGCGCCGAAGGGCCCTCCTGCTCCACCGAAGCCTCCTACCGGTCCTGCATTTCCGTAACCGACTCCTCCTGAAAAGACAAATATTTAATCAAATGTGAACTACTCACCTGCTTGAATTTAAATGTCTGGTTCTTCATCTTCAAAGCAAGTAATTCTCTAATACAACAACGATGACCTACCTATAGGAGTGTAGGGAGGTCTACCGTGGCCGTGAAAGCTGGAGTCTGAACCCAGTGGGTCTGGTCTGAAATGAGAACTTCCTCCCGTTCCACCCCCTCCACCTCCTCCGACTCCTCCTGTGCCAGAGTCGAGACCTCCATCTCCGTAGTAGTCTGCAACAACACTCAATATAGCTTTCAGACAAGTATCATAGCTCATATGGATGTAATTATTTCTACCTTCCCCGGCTCTCACAGTAGCTCACTTTAGTTTCTATCTCAGAACAATTTCTAGCTAGGTCGTGTTGATGCTCGGTGATAAGTTTACTAAACGTTGTAGAATCAGAGCTTTAAGCTTTTAGCGTTATCTAAGAGAAAAATGCTAGCGGTGTTAAAGAAAAAACGTAGATAATGTTGAGTCACAGCCCGTTTAAGCTAACGTTTGACAGGATAAGGGCAAAGTGAGACAAATACAAAATTCCCAAAGACATTTGTCAATTGCAAGGTCGAGCAGAATTACTGTAAGAACGGGATTTCACTGAAGGAGGACACTGAAAACTCTTTGGTAGACAAGTATCGTGAACCCACAAAATTTATTTATATTTATTTCTTTTTGAAACAAATTGAAAGTAACTTGTCCTCAAAATTATTCTAAGTAAAGATATAACTCGTATCAGCTCTTAGCATTCATCGGTAAGACTTTGCTCCATTTACCAGTGAATACTTACTCATGAGATTCTCGTAGTAGTCGTAGTCCGCGTCGTAGATGATGCGGATGCCGTCACGCTGGTTGAAGCGGCTCAGGCGGCAGATGCGGAAGCGCTCACTGTACATGGCCGAGCGACACTGGAAGCTGGCTTGGCGCAGACATTCGTCCAAGCACTCACTCAAAGACCTGCCCGTGATCTCCGAATGAAACTCAGCACCAGCTAGGCGGCTGTTGCGGTACCGCTGGAACGCCGTGTCCGGCCGCCGCCCGCCCGAGAACAGGTGCGACGTCAGGGAGTTCTCCGGGAACTCGCTCCCCTTAGCTGCATCAGACACTGTGTTCATGCATTTCATCGTTAGGCAAACAACTAATTATAGTGCATTATAGCTAAAATGCATTTGTCAACAAGAGTTGACAGTCATTTTGCATTTTCGATTTGCATTTGTCAACAAGAGTTTTAACAGCCTAAGAAGGCTTTCGCGGCCGGTGTCAAAACTATAATCTACAGAAGTTCTTCCGGTTCACACCGCCTCAACACATCATTATAATTAGCTTGAAACACTTAGGTCTCGCTCTGGAGTACCATCTTCAGTTCACGTTATTTTATCTTGAAATGTTTTCATTAACTGTATGACTTAAGATTAGGTATAGGAGCTTGTCATAAAATGACGAGTAAGTACCATATTTGCATGACACCTTTAACTCAATTACTAGCCAGTAGTTGTCAAGACTGTGTACGCTCTTCGGCTCTGAGTCTTTTCACCGAAGGCTTTCTTGCTACCCTACCGCCAGAATAGGTCTATACGATAGAATGATTTTAACGCTTGTATCTTGTTGCAGCGGTACTTACGACTGTCCAGGCACACTAGGTCGTACAGATCGTGTGTGGGGCTGCTGCTGGTCCTAAGGTCATCCTTCTGCGACATGGAGTCCTCTTCGAATATGATGCACCTTCTTATCTGCTCGTCGTACTCGATCGAGCGACAGAAGTATCTAAAAAATACACACTACTGTGTGAGTACAGCCCCAGAGAATAGAGTGTCTATAGAGGTCCAAAAGGAAAGGGAAATTGTTTGAAGTCCCATAACCACTAAGTGCTAGAGTTGGCCACTGGGAGTAGTGGGGGGTGGTGGGAGATCGATATAGCAACCGCACTTGGTGCTTGATCTTGCCTTTTTTCACGAAGAAAGAACTACGAAGTCCTATCCACCAATTCAACTTCGACCTTTACCTAGGGCATCGTACAAGTATGTTCACTTTACAAATTGTAAGTGGTGAGTGCTGGAATTAAACACACACCCCACCGGAGTGATAAGCTCCGGAGTCGCGCGATACCAAACCGCTACTGATCCATTGAGGCCTATTCAAAAGTGGTTTTAAAATAACACTTAATATTGTACTGTTGCACTTTTAAATCTAGTCTCCTCTTTGCTAGCAGTCTCCTTTTCAAGAACTAATGCGCGTCAGTGCATGGCCAATAGTATCGTATTTTAAGAACTAAAGTGTTATGACATTAACACTGAATGTCTATCGCCACGATATTTAAGCAGTATTGCGTAGCCTACGACACAGAGTGTCTCAAAAATAATATTGAGATCTGGGAATTTCACCAATACATTTTGTTTAGTGAAAATATAGTCGATCAGAAGGCACTATTGAATGTAAGTATAATTTATGTTTCGTACTGCTCAAATTGCTAATGCAAGCATGGTCATCACGACGGAGAGGAGAGGGGAGTCATCAACCCCTCCAATAACTTGGGGATAAAAACAAGTGGGAATTAAGATATTTAAAAAACTTGCAAGCTTGGGAATTCCAAAGCTTGAATGAAGTCACATTTTGACATCATACAAATTTAAGTTGAAATAAAATTAATTCAATTGTAATTTCCCACATTGGATAGGCTAGTCTTAATGAATTTTGCAACTGGGGAGGTTTAATCTTAAATGTATCAATCTGAAAAAAGGTCGGGTAAAGACCGTTGGAAGGGCCGATGAACAAAGGTCGAGTTCAGTTCGCAACCAGTGGGAGAAGAGTTTAGAGCAAACTGTTTCATGAAGGATACCCGATTTCTTTCAGGATATTTTGTAATATGACTCAAAACAACTATTTGAAGTGTCAGTTCTTTTAGTACGATGGCCTGCAGATGTGTTTTAAATTAACACATTTTGGATCAAAATAGTGGTTTAAACTGGTTACTTTATGAAATGGAGGTAATATTCCACTAAAACACCTGAAACAGTGTGTAAGTATTCCTAACGAGGTAAGGGGACTCCAGAACCTCTCTTGCCTTGTCTTAGGCTGGAGACTCTCAGAGTCCGGGATTCCGTTGTCGGGAAAAGCTTACTTTCCAAGCTGAGAAATTCCTTGCTCTAGTTTCCCTTGGTGACACGCTGTATACAAGTGCAATTGGAATGACTTACTTCTCCGCGCGCAAGCACTGCGCCTGGCACTCGACCAAGGACAGGTTTGTGTAGATGTCCACCTCGAAAGGTCCACCGAGGCGTTTGTTCTCCTCTTTCACGAAGATGATTGGCCCGTCACACCTTCGTTCAGCTGGAAACAGAGTCTAGTTATGTTCGAGCTTTTAGGCAGACGTGCGGGTATCTTGTACCTTAGAGGTTGTGGTGATTGTGGACGGGTGCTTAACACATGAGAATTATATATTTGAACATAAGAGGGAAATGGTTTTTGGAAAATGTAGTCAGTGGTCAGTAAGGGCTGTTGAGTAGAAAATGTCCTTAAAAACTACGCTGAGTATACTTAACTTGCGTTAAGACATTGAACACGCAATCATCACCAAACAAGTAAAAAGTAATTTTTGTTGTTACCATCGAACAAGTAGTTTTTATTTTTATAGCTATTCAAAGATGACAGGTACATGGAACTCTCCAGCAAGGTGTCTTTCAAAATGTAACCTTTTTAAAAGGGGCAAAATAAAGGGGGTTACTTGAAGTTACACACGCGGAAAGTTGTGTTCTCTGGCCATAGCTAATCCCCATATACATATGTATAAAGCTAAAAAATGAGAAACGGGCCTACGTAAACCCTTTCAACCACTTGGTTTGACAGTTAGGCCGCATCAGTTGAAAGAATGCCCGTTGTTAGGCCAGTTGTGACGTGCGCAGTGTCGTGCGTTCCTTGGGTGGACGAACTCAGGCTTTCTCTGAGGTGACCACTGAGGTGGACCCTTAATACCTTACAGAACAGATGGAGTAAGGGTAAGGTATGTTACCGTTGAGGCATGTGTTCTCCAGATAGTCGGAGTTGGGGTCGTCCTCGAGCAGTTCAGGGTGGGACCTCCTGGTGAAGCGGCTGAGCCAGCAGCTGCGTGCCGTGGCGTCGTACGTCACCGACCGACACACGAAGTTGAACTCATTTAGACATCTAGACACAAGTAACTTCACTATAGTTGTGAAGATTGACAACATAAAGCTCTCCTAAGCTAGTCAAAGAGGTAATCACAAGCTGGATTAGCAGGTGCTCCGATGATGAGGGTACGAGATTAAAGTCTGGGGGCAGTGCCATCAGAGACACAGTTACTTGAATTCAGTGGGGGAATGGGGGCCATGAGCGGTCCATAAATATCTTAGTTTTTAGGACAAAACTAAAGAAATTAAAACATTACTGAGCTTAAAATATTATTACGGACGTTTTCCATCATTTTTGAGTGAGCACAAAGTACACGACGCTTTGGGATCTGGAATCTGACCCCGTCTTCAGGTGAACAGTAACCTAAAGCCTAACACAAAACATTAGGAAATGAGCTAGTCTAAAAGTAATCAGCGCAAGCTGACCAGTACCCACTACCTTGATTTGTTCCTTTCTCCCCCTTAAAGGTGTTGATTTTATAACAACTAGTCTAGAAAACAGTACAACACGCACAACAACTTTGCGAGATTAAAAACAAACAGAGAAATCAAGCACGTCCACGACCAGTGACAGCTGAGGTCAACTACTTTGTAAGTAAAACCTGGTTCATTCATACATGATATGAATCATGTATAGCTTGACCATGATATGAATCATGAGTTGTATAGATTAACTCTGAAGAATTTCCCTTTCATTAGCTGTGCATATAAAGGTATTTTTAGTGTTCTCTCTTACAGTTGGTCAGTCACTGGCCGTAAACGTACTTGATTTCTCTATTTATTTTTGTTTGTTTTTTGTCGATGATTATTAATTCTTTTTATGACTTCATTATTGCTTTTGATATTCACAATAGTACTCGACCCAGAAACAATGCCTTAAAATATCAGGAGACAGTTCTGAATCTCTGAGGTTTAAATATTACGTTTTCTATAGTTTTTCAGTGAACAAGAAGTAATTGACGTTTCGGGATTCACTAAAAACAATAAAAACGTTCGCAGAACTATTTTAAACTCAGAAATTCTACCATCCTCAACAACAAACTTTAAACAAAGAAGTTGTGAATCCCTCTGTGGGCTGACCTGTCCTCGCAGTCGGTGCGGTTGGTGGCCACCACCTCCTTGATCTCGTTAGGAGGCAGTTTGAGCTTCTTGTGCGCATGTCGCTCGAACACGTAGTGCCTGTTCGGACATTCACGCTCAATCCGGCTCGCTAAAACACACAAGTCACATTCGAGATCAAAAACACATTCGAGTATAGTATGCTCTAAACGAGTATGATCATACGTACAACAGTACTAGTACTTACACGATAGGCAGACCTCGGTATAGTGCACACTGTTGGGTACGAGCACCAGGTTGCCGATGCCCTCAGGGTGCGCTTGCTCGCGGGTCAGGTAGCACGTGGACTCCTCGTACTCCACGATGCCACTAAAGGACGCGATGCGGCTGCCCGGCTGGAAGTCGAAGGAGGTGCAGGTTCGCACCAGGTTGTTAGCGGCGGTCCTGTCCCGTAAGCACAACTCCTGGCATTTCTCCAACACTCGGAACGGAGGAGAGGTGTCTCTAACCTGGAACATGACGAGGAGAGTAGGAGTTTTGAAATGAAATGAAATGAAAAGCGTCTTTATTGGTGGCGAAGTTAGGAATTTAAAGTCCTCTCTTCCACTTAACCACAAAAGTGGTTAGTCTGGACTAATCAGTTTTAGTCTGAGATTAGGGGCTTCTACCGGAATGGGTGACGGTTGTTTCCTTCCCAGGCATGAAAGGTTTAATTTCGTCAACATGAAGTACATAGGCTACTAGTTTATGGTAATGAATTGAAGGTCCTTGCGATAGGCTGACTGACTAGGTAGCCTACTTGAGTGGTACAATTATTTTTCCATTGTTACCATCAAGTTCCACTTTTGTGTTATAAAGTTATACATAGTTGTAGTTATAAAATAGTATATATAGTTGTATATAAAATATAAAACCTTTAAATATTCATTAAAAATTTCCCGCCAATTTCTGGGAAATAGTTTGACTCGTAGCGTTAAGCAGCTGTCATGGTTAAATTCTAGATCACGACATAGTTTTTCACAAGTTAGTAACTTAAAGCCCGACACCAGGGCTCACCATAGATATAGTAGGGCAATCTATAAACCCGAATACAGGCACGGTGTAAAGACTTCGTATCCAACTTTGCCTGCCGAGCCAATGTGTCCTTCTTGTAAGGATCGTGGGGAGCTCCCTCGTACGCCCAACAAGCGTCCTAGTCGGTCGTATCAGGGAGTCACCCACGGTCCTTACACCAAGGACGTAATGGGTTGGCAGGCAAAATTGTATACGAAGTCTTTACACCCTGACTGTATACGGGTTTACAGATTGCCCTACTATATCCGTGGTGAGCCCAGGAGTTGGGCTTTAAGAAAACAAACTGTTATACTGATCTCCGGAATAATTATACGGATAAGCTGTGTTTTCATTTATATGGTGTAATGAGGCTGATACTGGAAGTAAAATGTAGTTATGTGTTCAGAATATCATGAGTCATGAATATCCTCAGTATTGTTTTATTTTGTGCGTTTATTTCTTAATATCCTCTTGGAAGTTATAAAGGTGATTACAATAATGAGCTGAAATCAACAAGTTTTTATCTAGTTTTTACTAAGTTTCCACTTATCCTCTAATCTTTGACTTATAACTTACGACCAACACATTCTAAATAGTTCTCTGGAGACTGTTTACTCTGGAATAAAATAGTTTTCGTAAACAAACCTCTTAGTTCCCTAGAACTGAAAATTCTGTTTAATAATGTTCCTTTGAGTCTAAAATTAGAGGCAGATAGATGGATCTGAGTAAGTTATTTTTTACGTAAGGGATACAACACAGTGTGGAAATTCTCAGATGATGAAAGGTTCTTTCTTAGTTGTATGAAAATTGGGTTTTCTCATACGAGGCGCCTAGAAAAAGTAAAGCAAAGGGATGTAAGTGGTAAATTCTACAAAAGGGGATTAGTGGCTGGAAGCAAAAATAATGTTATAGGTAGGTAGATTTCACATAGATGCCACATGGCTGAGGCAAGAAAATCAACATAGTTAGGGAGTCCAAGCACAGATAGCGCTGCGAGGGAGTTATTTTAAGAGTCTCAAGTAGACCCCACCGATGCATGTGCAAGTTTTCTCGTTCTTTAAAATCGTACAATTTGGTAACATTTAAGTTATCAACATTTGGCAAACTCGAGCTTATGGAAAGCGGGACTAAAGACTGCGAGAGATAGCGCTATCTGTGCTCGGGCTGACGCAACTATGTTTATTTTCCTGCCTCAGCCATGTGGCATCTATGCGTTTTCTACCTACCATAACATTATCTTTGCTGGAAGTGACATATGTTACCCTTCTTTAGTAGCAAGGGGATACAAGTAGATTCATTGACAGGTGCTGCTTTCTAGCGGGGTTTCTTAACACTACCGAACCCATGCTGTTGTCTGGTGTCAAAGAGACAAAGTGACTTACACCACTTTTTATTACTGGTTATCTCAAACAAATACTTAAATTGTTTGGAAGCAAAAGGATATAAGTAATACAATTGTTGTAAAAAGGGTGTAAGTGAAGTTGAAGTTACAAGAAAGAAAAAAACACTATTGCATGGTTAAATGTTGAAAATTGATAATAATTTTACAAAGGGTCACAATCAAGTGTTAAAAAGAACTTTGTAATAAATACAATAAGTAATAACGCCTGGAATTTTGAAATCAAACCTGACTTTTAGTGGACTTGTGGCGGGTTGGAATCGTGCGCCACTCCGGAAATTATCCCTCCGTTGGCGCGGGTTCGATCCCCGCAGTCACCAATTTCATTTGTGAAGTGACTATACGGTAACGCTAGGTAAAGGTTGAGGTAGAGTGGTAGAGAGGACTTTGCAGTCCTAACTTCACCTCGTTAACAAGACAAACTCTATCTTTTTTTAACTCTGGAGATCAATTACACCGCTCTGCTACTGTCTGGTCTGGTATTTGTACGATATATATTTTACGTATATATTACGTAATATTACGTATATATTTCTTTTAAATTTGTAGTTTTTATTCTTCATTTTTAGCAAATTTCTTTCGCAAAAATGAGATATTTATGCTGTGAGTGTGGTAAGACCCAAGTCCGGGACCATGAACCGATCTTGGCCTCCAGAAGACATTTGACCACTTTTCCCAAATTGTATATACAAATAAAGCATACAGGTGCATCAGGTAGCATCTACAAGTAGTATACTCGTCCTATACTTATTATATTACATTTGGTACAAATGTTCCTTCTGTAAATATCACGATCAAGTTTGTTAGCTAGCGAAGTTGGAATATCGAAAGTTATCTGTCACGCGCGGTCGCATCAGGGAAAACTGCTTGTTTGTGTTGTTCACTTACCACGTCGTCGTCGAAGCCCTGTAGTTGTTGGTCAGGAAGACGCTCGTACACTACGCGGCCAGCGCCCTGGTTACACGAGGTCTGGGCTGAAACCAAGAACACACCATTTAGAATAGATTACTTGCAGTTTATTTTTTATGTTTTTTTTTTATATTTTTAGTTTTATTTCTTCATTTTTAGCAAATTTTCTTCTCAAAAAAGAGATATTTATGCTGTTAGCATAGTAAGACCCAATCCGGGACCATGAACCGATCTTGACCTCCAGAAGATGGGTTATACTATTGATAATAGTAGTTATTCGACTATAATCAATATTCATATGTTCGAAACAAAACAATAACTAAATGATAACAAAAATGACAGAAAGTAAACGTATACCTCTTTTCTTTTACTTTATATCCATTTTGGTTAGGAAGGAAGTCTCTATGCTTCGTTTAGTACTAAATCTTTTCGAGAAATGAGAGAAGAATGAACTTATTTACAACACAAACCAATGTAATGTGTTGTAAATAAATTAATTTCTCTCTGCCCTCTTGAAACGTTAAGCATAAAGTTAAATATAGATACTTCTTTCCTATAAGTCCCTTTTCTTTACTTTGTATCCTTTTTAGTGCTATTTAAAATAAAATTAGCATTTACTTTAAATAAGTAAATAGTTAATTGGGTAAACCTTTTAAAACACATGTATGCAATTGTTATTGTAAAACCAAAATTTGGCCAAAATACATTTAAAAAGGCTTAAAACGATTTTTCTGGTTTTATGAACTTTTCAGCTAAATTTTGTTTCCCAAAATACGTACCGTACTATACTTGTAGACGAATAAAGCCCTTGGGACTTTATGTACTTTCATTTAATGTTTAGTATACGTTGCTGTGATCAGCCAATCTGAAGTTATGATGAGTTAAACATGAGTCTTAACACTGGCAGTTTTAAGTCTATTGAGGGGGGGGGGAGGTTATCTATCATTATTAGATATAATTATCACTTTATCTCACAAACCATATGACCTCGAATGATGAAATTTCGCACGTCGCAAGAAGTGTAAATACTACAGTCATGGGGCCCTAAAATCTTTTATTCGAAGCAGCACGGATAAACAGCAACAACTCCCCTTCCCAATATAGGAACACTTAAAACTGCCTGTGTTCATCTCATAATAACTTCAGATTGGCTGAACGTAGCAGCTTGAACTACACGTTAAAAAAAAGTACATGAAATTCAAAATTTGTTATGAGCCTACAACTATTGTGCGCTAAGTATCTTAAGAAATACAGTTGATTGAGGCAACTATCCGAGTACTGCCCAATTCAGGTACTGATGACGGCGTATTACGGAGTGATCTACCCACACTTGTCTTACGGATTAGAGTTGTGGAGTAGTTGTTCAAACACGCAATTTTCCAGAGCTTTTATTCTTCAAAAAAGCCGTTAGGTCAACTGCAAAACCTCAAAGAAGAGAGTCGTGCAGGTCAGCTTTTCAAAATTTGAAATTGTTGACTTTACCCTGCCTCTACATTCTTCAAACTTGTCTTCTTTTCAAATCAACATGTGACCACGTGTGTGAGGAGGAAGTCACCACGTGTGTGAGGAGGAAGTCACATTCACTCTTACAAAACAAGAGGCAGGGAGAACTACCGAACTGGGAGACACAGAACGATAGTTCATGAACGTTTGCTTTCTCAGGCAGGAGTTTAACTAGTCAACTCGTTACCAAATTCAATCAAAAGTGCCCGAATGCCGAAGGCGTTTAAAGCTCGTCTAAAAAAAATCTTGGTCACAAAGGCGTTTTACAGTATAGACGAGTTTATGGCACATAACTGGGAGACTGCAGAAATCACCGACTTACAATAGGGCTAGAGTGGAATAATTCGAATGAATGAGAGAGAGTGAATAAACAAAATGTATGTTTGGGTGAGACTTCGAAGGCAGAGTGCATGGACAGTTTTAGTGAAAAAGAAAAATGACGATTGCATAACATGTTTTAAACTATTTATTTATTATTTACAATTTGACCATTAACGTCATAAAACCACAAAAGTAGCTTTTTACGCGTTTTAATATTTGTTTTGTTCAATGTGGTCTTTTAGTTTTTTGTAATTTTGCATATGATATATGCATAGAGTGCCAAAACCACAGTATTTACAGGGTCCGCGCTGATTGGAAGCGCCTGCAGGTATTAGATACTATCCACGCAGCGCACGGATGTAGCAGGATAGCCGAGGTAGCGCCGTGCCAGCGCACACTGCCTGCACTGGTCCCATACTCTGCACTCCCGCGGTAAATCGCAAGAAATAAATAATAAAGAGTGTTTATTGGCCTTAGGTGTACCGTTGTTCGGGAACAAGAACATGGCAACGTAACACCGAAAGGTTACAAGAGTTGAAGAAGTGGAATTAACAAAAGATTTTGTTTGACCATGGCATTCAATCAGCACTAACGGGAAGGATTATTTTGAAAACAATACATTTTTTATAAAACCGTTGACGAATTTCAATGCAAATGAAAACCTATCGCAAGGATACGAATAAAATATTAAGCCAAATATAGTATACCCGGCGTTTCAAAATGAAAGAACAGATGTCATATCATTATTACAGACAAGCTATATTTGATAATGTAATTTCAAAAATACAGATACAAAGCTTATCTTTTACGAAGCACCATGGATCAAAATCACACGGCATTAAATTCGGAGACTTACGGTGGAACAATGTCAAACATTATACTTAAAAATGTTTAACTTATCACAGCCTTGTTGTTTGTTGCTAAAAATATTTTATCGTTAGAGCCTTCATAAGTTTGTTTTTGAAGAGGTGGGTGTTTCTTAACTCTCCAGGTGAAACCTTTGTTGCTATTGATTCAAATTAAGCAAACTCTTAATAAAAGAAGATTTCTCTTGAGAAGTCGCCATTTTCTAAGGACATTAATTAGGGCAAAACAAATAAAAAGACTTCACGCAACCAGCTGATACAGTTATGTGAACTTCTTTTCCCTCCATCTAAAGAGATGGAATCATTCTCGGCTTATAAATAGTGTCCGAGTTATACGTATATGAAATCTGCTATTTCTTTTTGAAACGACCTGTAACACGAATGTTTACTTGAAAGTTGGACTGAAAGTTACCAGATTTGGTTTAAAGTGCCCTAGGCGTTCAAAACTCGTCTGAAAACAATTCAAGGCGCAGATGCATTTTACAGCACAGACGAGTATTTGGCACATAACTGGGAGGACAAGGGCTACACGAAATGAAACCAGGATTTTAGTGGTAAAATTTTAAATATTATAAGATAGCGAATTGACTAAATAAGGTATGTTTGAATGGGATCTCGTTGTCAGAATACATGGCTAATGCTAGATTATAATAATAAATCAGTGGGACTGTTAAATTTAATTATGTTAAACGCAATAAAACATTTATTTACACAGTGAAAAACTAAAGGTTCTGGAAATTACTCATGTGTAAAAACTTAAAACAGCATAAAATTATCAAAAACTTGGCAGCCAGTTCTTCAGAAGTCCTATTGAAGCCAGCCAATCCAGTTCGACAACGAGCAACAGGCTCCGCCCACTTCGGCCAATCAGGTGACAGGACTCCCCACACTGGGGTATATAAGGAAGACGCCACGGCCGGCCAATCCAGTCTCAGCCAGTCAACAAGCTACTGAGGATGACTCTCCACAGCGAGGTCGAAACGTCTAGCAGTAATTGTATTGTAACTGTGACGCGGTGTAAACCGGAAGCCTTAGATCTTAGTGATGACACCGGCCGCGAAAGCCTAAGAGTTAAGATTACTCATGTGTGTTGGCTAAAAATGTGAGTTCCAATCCTGTTGCTTCTTAGTTTTAATATTATAGAGACCCATGTTGTCAGTGGAGGGAGTAGGGTCCGTATATTTGTTTACAATTGCATTTTTGTTTAGGTAGGCTACACCTATGGCAAACCTCGTAAAGAAATATTTTAGTGGGTCAATTTTGGCAACTGTAAAAAAATCAAAACTTTTGGTTAGTTTTAAGTTGTCATGAATAGCTGGAAAGTCGTCTCAAATCAATATTTTCAATGCATTTTACTCATTAACCACATGAGAAAAAAATAAAACACAACACAATTGCAACTAAGTTCTTTTATTATTTATTAGATACGACCCAACGTTTATTTCAATTAGACCACGCAATAAAAAAACTTCAACATAGTTATAAACCCTATTGAAAGAAGAAATGGTTGTTAAAAATACAAAATGGTGACCTTACTGAGATGAGATAAGTGTCAAAGTGGTCTCTCGATTAGCTTCAGAGTCGTTGACGGATGAGTCCCAAGACCCTCGAGGCGAGAAAACAAGCTGATTCAACCTCACTCACCCATTTGTCCTAACTTTAGCCCTGTTTAGTTTGTAAGTTGCTTTGACTGTCTTCTTTTGATAGCAAATTTCCTTAGAAACAATGAGATATTCATGCCGTCAGCATGGTAAGATCCAGACCCGAGACCGTGAAATGTGAACCGATCCTGCCCCCAGAACACGTTTGCGGTGGCGCGAGTTCGATCCTTATAGTCACCACTTACTTTTTGTAAAGGAACTAAACGGTGACGCTAGGTAAAGGTCAATGTTAGCTACCACTGTGTTATTTAACTGAGTTTTGACTGAGTTATCACTAAATCACTATTTGAGATGCCGACCACTCTCATGAGGGTATTTTAAGGCAAGTATGTGGTGAAGGATGAGTGTGATTAGTGGTAGTAATGAGTTATTAGGTGTGGTATTGTTACAAACTAAGGCCGACTCTTCCTTAGAGTGGGTCATTAGTTAATAGCCGAATGACCAATGGAAATACAAGCTCAACGGCTTAACGTGACTTCCGAACCACGCTGGTAATGGTCTGATATGTCTAAACGATAGTTGGAGTTGATGCGGGTATCATCAGATGATCACTGAGACTATCTGAGCCGCTTTAGACCTATATCATCCTCAAAACCTGACCTCCATGAAGGTGGATTACAGGACCACGCCACGAGTCTCAGTCTATTTACACTGTAGCCACTATAACTTTGCATATGGAATTTATTGGATAATATGGCAACATCGCATTTAACCCATCTTGGCTTCAATCTACTTTAAGAAGATAATTTTACGCAACCTTTCATCCTCATTTCTGTATCTATCAGTTGGCCGATCAACTTAACTTTTAGATGAAAATAATCAGAAAAATTCACTTGAATATTCAAGTAATTTAAATATAGTTTGTGTTAACGTTTGTAAAAAAATGACCCAGTACAAGGTTTTTCCAGGAATGCTCTGTGCCGAGCGGGCGGCCACGAACTCACCAACTTTTACCTGTCCCTGTTAATCCTCGACCTCGAACTCACCAACTTTTCTGAGCGGGGTCTCTCGGGCCGACCACGAACTCACCAACTTTTGCTCCCTATTCTTCTCTAATAGGATTATGAATACCAAGAATCTAGGAGTTTCTTTTAATTTCAGATTGTATCAAACGAATACTTATATGTACTTACACAGATAGTTCAAAATATGTCGAAATATTTTTTCATAGCCTGTAATCACCATTTTGCGAATTTTACTAATGACTAATATCTAGAACATGTAGTGATTCCGGAATATAGCGAAACTGTACAGCGTTTTTGTTTACTCGCGGTTAAGCAATATTGATACGGTTTGATTTTCACTTGTGTGCTTGAACTGGTTCAAACGCGTCCATCACTTTCTTTGCTCACGTGAGAGAAAATTAATTTGTTTAAAACAGTTGTTTATTACCTTTCTTACTAAACCCTATTTTTAAGTAATTGTCCTCCATCACTAGTCCAAACACAGTTCTAAAAGCAAATCCCAGTACTTCATTATTTTTGTGATCATTGCTATGAAATAAAAGAATATTTCACTTTTTAACCTCAATAGTTTTTAATTTTAAATAGGCATAGTTTGTTGAACACTACTTGTAGCCTAATCACACGTATACAAGTATTAGAGGAAACATGGAAATTTGTTAAAAAGGGGGTGAATTATGGATCGTAAAGAGGACTTCCAAATATATTTTAAGAAACTGAAAGACCCAAATATACTTAATATCCCCCATTCAAACAATAGTAATCCAATATTTGAAATTATACATGATAAAAAACAGCAAACTAGTTCAAGAAATCATATTCGTTTTTGAAAATCTCGTCACATGTACAGTTTAAGAATTTCTATTACAAATGTATCTATTTATTTTTATACTGATGATGCTGAGGCGAAACATGTCTATTTAAAAATTAAAATTAACGTGGTTCAACAGTACAATATGCTTTAATTTCAAACTACATAACTTTTTACTTTGACAGTTTATTGTTATGCAACGTGTCATTAGGTTCGTTGAACCGACGTCTTTTGCGTACATGGGGGCGCAGCGTCAGTCGCTGCCCTTGCGGTCACATTCCGTTCACGCTTGATCGCTTGCACCCTTCCACCACCCGATGTCTACCTGGAGGCAAAAGTTGGTGAATTCGTGGTCAGGATTAGGCTACCTTTTCCTGACTCTCTAATTAGGGGCTTAAAAGTTGGTGAGTTCGAGGGCGACCGTGCCGAGCTTGCCACGTTCATGATCGTTTCCGTTTTAAATATGAGTCACCTACTGAAGTAATTACTGTAGTAAACAAAATTTCCACACGTTGATTTTAAAAGTTTGAATGTACTATCTGGTTTGCAACTTTTTCTGAGTATCCCCATTAAGAAATAATTGTTATCGGCCTTCTAACAGCTTGGCCAATTTAAGTTGAAGCTAGCCAAATTTGAACAAATGTTTCAATTATTCAAGAGGTAGAAGATTAGTTAACAGTGTTGCTATTTCCACATATACCTTGAAAAGGCCAGACGCAAATTTATAGCGGCTCTATTGTAGCTCAATGTAAGCTTAACTCTTAGGCTTTCGCGGCCGGTGGGAAACCAATCAGCCAATCAGTGGCTGAAGATGGTACTCCACAGCGAGGCCAAAATATCTCAACCTAATTATGAAGTTTGGACGCAGTGTGAACCGGAAGAACTAGATTATAGTTGAATGTATTTAGTTGTGTTAAATATTTACACAGTAAACGACACCAACGTCTTGCAAAGTGTGATCAGGGAACAAGGGTCAGCAGTCAAACTGAGTTAAGTCCATTATCTAGATAGAGCGCTGATAACTTAACAACTTAGTCGGGTCTTCTCCAATCAAAATCAGCGCCACTGGACAACCTTTCTGAGAGCTCAAATAATGAGTTCTTTAGTCAGTGGCTATGGGAACACTTTTAAACTCTGTATACAGTGAATTCTTGAAGAGAAGATTATTGACAAATGCAAGATCATAATTTGAAAACAACAAAGGGCCAACATTTGTGATTTATTCACTGCCGCTATCGACAGTCATGCTGTCATCTTCAAGGGTAAGCGAAAGTTACCCTGGTTTAAAACAACAACAACAAATATTTGTAAAAACAAATTCAAAATATGTGATTTAGAAATAAACATTACAGTCAAATTATAAGGTAGGAAATATTAATGTGTATAAAATATACATAAAACATACAAACTCAAAAATAATACAAATAAATAAATACATGGTTAAAAAGGATAATAATAAAAATACTTGGTTTTCCATGTTATTAGGTCTATTAATTTAGAATTTATAATGATAATAATAAATAGTAATAATAAATTTCTTTATTTTTCTTTGCACAAAAAAGGGATTACAATAATTTCAGTGTACTCATAACAGAAATAGCACTCCTTAGTACATTAAAAACAAAATAATTCCTCGTGAAGAACTCACTCACTTTACCACAGGCCGACCTAGTGCAAAGAAAAAATAGGGCCCCTAGGACTAAATTGTCCGTTTAGGGGTTCCATCCTTATCCTAAAAACAACCAAACGAGATCTGGAGCAATTGATACAATTTAATGCCGTCCTAAGTAAAAAATAAATAAAAATATAAACTGTACTGTGTTCATCAGACTTTCTAAACATTAACATTATTAGGAAAATACATGTAAAAAAAAAAACTAATTTCCTCATAGAAATGAAACATGATTACAGTTATTTAAAAAATACTTATTTTAACTAATCTAGACAATAATTTCCAAACTAATACAACACTGAGTTTTTGGTTACAAACATTTTGGTTGGCTAAAGACATTTTGATTTTAGTTTGTAATTTCAAGTAAATGTTCTACACTCTCTAGAGAGAGTAACCAATTTCTTACAGATCTTAGAAAGGTGATTATATTGTTTTGCATTCTTATATCTACTGGTAGTTGGTTATAGATCCTTGGTGCTATGAATTGAAATGTTATTGTGTAAAAGGTTAGATGGGTGTAATGGGTCCATCCTAGTTGTTTAGTAAATTAATTTTGTCTGAGTTGTTCATCAAATATGATTCTCACACTTTGAGGTATCTTGGATTTACAATTTGTGTTAGCATTTTTAGAATGGACGTGTTGAAGGATTGTCCAGTATGTATTGAGTGGGCTTCCATGGCTGATTTCTCACTTCGTCCGTACTTGATATGAACTAGATGTTCTTTATATCTTGGACTGAATGCTCTTTTTATTGGCCCAATATATTTTTTCTCACACTCATTACAACTTATTTTATAGATCGCGGACATTTTAGATATTGCAGCTTGTTTTTCAAAATTTTTACAGGTTAAAAAACATTTGTTGGGGGTTTATGTTTAAAATCTGTTTGATATTTTTTGCAGTGGTTGAATGATATGTGACGCTGGTCCAACTGTTTCTTTTAATGTATATGGTAGACGTTTGGTTTCGTTTTGTTTCCTTTGATTTATTTTAGCTTTTATGAACATATTTTCTACTAATTTCACATCAAAACCATTAAAAATTATTAAATTTGATTATACGACAAATTTAATTGAATAAATCACAAACACGTCACACATATTGGCATTTTGTATTTTTTAGATATAATCTAATGTATTCAATGAAAGTGTATTTTACGGGTTATCAGATTTCAATGAAAAACTAATTTACCCACTGAAATTTCGTATGAAAAAAAAACTGCAAAACCGTGTTCTTAACAACGATTTAACAAAATCTTTTGGCCTAGTTGTACCCCTCCTTTTGTATTCAGGGTTGGGAAAAAGTCTGAAATGTATCTTCCGAAATATTAGACTCGTGTAACGGAATTAATCGTTCATTTATGTACTTATCAGTGTAAAGCTTATTTAAGCAAATTTTCCTGATTTTTAACAAAACCAGAAGACGACAAGTAGAGAAATGATGTCAAACATATTTAATGTAAGCCCATGCTGAGTGATACCTCACTTTGAAGGGATTTAACTAATGGAGTACAACGCCGCGAATTTAGTCTCTAATTTTCCATGGCTGCAATTTCAGTTAGAGTGGACCTAAGTAAGGCTTTGCAGCACTTTGGTACTAAGTCCCTTGGTTTAGTGTACAATCCTTTAAAAGCAGCTTTTTAGACTTCACTCTGTGTTATTTGACTAAGACTCGTGGCGTGGTCCTGTAATCCAGCTTCATGGAGGTCAGGTTTTGAGGATGATATAGGTCTAAAGCGGCTCAGATAGTCTCAGTGGTCATCTGATGATACCCGCATCAACCCTCACTATCATTTAGACATACTAGACCATCACCTGCTTGGTTCGGAAGTCACGTTAAGCCGTTGGTTCTTGTATTTCCATTGGTCATTGGGCGATTAATTAATTACCCATTCTAAGGAAGAGTCGGCTTTAGTTTGTAACAAGACTACACCTCATAACTCATTATACCACTCATCACACTCATCCTTAACCACATATTTGCCTCATGATAGTGGTCGGCATCTCAAATAGTGATTTAGTGGAAAGAAAACCCACCAGAAAGCAGCACCTGTCAATGAATCTACTTGTATCCCCTTGCTACTAAAGAAAGGAGCTTAACATCTGTCACTTCCAGCAAAGATCATGTTATGGTAGGTAAATAGCGCATAGATGCCAATGGTTCAGGTAGGAAGATAAACATGGTTGCGTCAGCCCGAGCACGGATAGCGCTGCGAGCGCTGCTATTTCTCATCGCCTTTCTCCCCCCTTGGCTCCACTTGCTCGAGTTTGTCCGATGTCTGTTACTTAAACGTGACCAAATCGTGCGATTTTCGAGAACGAACAAATTGCGCGTGCGTCAGTGCCTCTACTCGAGACTAAAAATAAATCCCTCGCAGCGCTATCTGTGCTTGGGCTGCCGAACTATGTCGACTATCCTGCCTCAGTCATGTATCATCAATGCGCAATCCACCTACCATAACATAATCTTTGATATAGGCTAACATTTCAAAGTGTATAGAAAAACATGCAGGTTTAGCGTAATAGTTACAATATAGTTAACATTGAGTAAATACTTCTAGATATAATAAGTAGCATAGATATTCCTCACTTTCACCCAATCTCTTATAAGACAGTCATAAAGAAATAAATTGATAGCAATAAAACATCCTTGATTAAAATATTGTGTATGGAAATTATTGATTTTTTATTGTTATCAAGTTATTTCCTTACATTTTAATAAGGAACCCTATAGTTTTTAAATTCTTAAAACAGCCAAAATATAAAGCTATAAAGTTACAAAATAGTAAAAATGAGATGAGTTCTATTTCAAGTTACTTTTTGAACGCTGATTTGAATAAAGTTGAATTTGAATGGTTAAATTGAAGAAAACAAGAGTAAATACAGGGTGGTTATAAATTGTTGGGCACATTTTGGGATTGAGTAAGGGCTAATTGATTTGCAGTCCAAATTCAACCTTACACCATGTTGTTTTGAGCTTTGCTGGTGTTGTGTTTCCAGTGACCATAGGAAATATTTTCTTAAGTTCCTCAATGTCTTGAACCTTAACTGTGAACACTCTGCCCTTGATGTAATTCCGTGGCCTCCATGAACCCTAGACTCCATGACCCTTTGGGGGGAGGAGGGAGGGGTTTCCAAGGACAGAGTGTTCACAAACAAAGCTCAAGACATTAAGAAACTTAAGAAAAGAGTTCCTGAGGTTATTGGAAAACATAACTCCAACAATGCTCATAAAAACATGGTGTGAATTTATATTACGAAATTCGAGTGCCAGCCAGAGAAGGCACGTGGAAATGGTTTAGATATCCGTAACATTACTTGTAAACTGAATGCCAGTAATGTATTGTAATTTGTTACTAATAAAACTATTTTACTCCAACGTGTTTGAAGCGATTGGCTTTTTATTCACTCAATTCAGAAATGTGCCTAACAATTTACAGCCAATCTGTAGTATAGAGTAGTTTGTATGAGTGAGGGTTTGTGTTTGAAAGCTCGCCAAACGCACAGAGTGGACTTGGGCTTTGAGAGGTATCCAAGTTCTCAGTGTGCAAGATGTGCCAAATGTGTGATTACATCTTTGCAGCGAGATGTCCCTAGAGTTTCAACTTCTATTACATATCTATATAGAAATAAATAATGATTTTATTTGAACCACCGACTACTCTTAAAGAGAAATGGGATGAGTACTTTGATAAAGGATGTAGTCTTGTTACAAACTAGAGCAGACTGTTCCCTAGATTGAGACATTAATACCCTAACGACAAATGGCAATTGGTCAATGGGTGGAGAGTGCACAATACCGGTAGACAATCTTTTTGTGCAATAAGAACAATGTAAAACAAGCATTTTCTTGAGACACCTCACGCTTACAATTTTCATAAGATCTTTTTGAAATAAGTGTTTGAAAGATGACAATGTACTGCAATGAATTCACTGACTACTGTTTTGAATCAACTCCCACCATCGTTTAGATATATCAGACCCACCTGCGTGGTTCGGAAGTCACGTTAAGCCGTTGGTCCTTGTATTTCCATTGGTCATTGGGCTATTAATTAATGAACCATTCTAAGGAAGAGTCGGCCTTAGTTTGTAACAAGACTACACCTCATAACTCATTACTACCACTCATCACAGTCATCCTTCACCACATATTTGCCTTAAAATACCCTCATGAGAGTGGTCGGCATCTCAAATAGTGATTTAGTGAATTTTATTAGTTTAATAACAAACAATAAAATTAAAAACACCATTTCTTCAATGTTCAGTTTTTTATTACAATTTTAAGAATGAGAACACAACAATTTTGTTAAGTGGAACTAAAACATTTAATTCACGTATTTAAAACAAAGTTTATTTCATAAAACTCCGATAACAGTTGTAAACGTGCGAAAATGCATGCTTTTAACATTGCTCTTATGGGATACAATTCAAGGCTCTTAACGTTACTTCCGAACCATGGAGAGTGGCCATCGTGTTGTTACTCCTTAGTACGTTTTACTTCCATTTGATACATACTTAATTACCACTGAGATATGGCCACTCTCATCTTCTAGTACTATCATACTACCTTCACTAAGCTACTCGAATAAGTAGTATCACGTTTGATTTCTTCTTATTTAATTTCTAAGTGTGTTCTGAATGTGTTATCTTCCAAAGTTAGATTGTGCATGGATTAATTTATACCCTCACCTTACCTTTTCACCAGATAGTTGCTAATTACCCAGTTGCATCCGACTTCTTTCTGCTACTTAAATTGCTGTGCTGAATTCACTATATATTCTGCTTTTTAGATTGTGAATTTTTTCCATGAAAATTGAAGAAGTGAATAGATCAAAGGTTAACAGACAATTTTTAGTATATATGTCCTCAAAACTAACGGTGAAAAAGTTTTCGTATTTAAACATCGTACATCAAGAAAAATATTACAACATCGAAAGAGCCTTTTCGTTGTTAGGCTTTGCTTTAGTATAAATAATAAATATTTTAGAGAAATTAAGGTGGGCAATTGTTACTACCGTACTTTGATTACAATCTCCCACTCATACCTTTATATCCAAAGGTCATTCAGACATACACAGGTTTTTATCCACTCTAGTCCCATTCTTCGAAGTTCCCACTCTAGCTTCATCATCAATCAGTTAACCAATTGGTCGGTCTCCCAATCGTGTGCCATAAACTCGTCTGTGCTGTAAAACGCCTTTAGCAATCAACTATTTGAGACGACTTTTGAACGCCTTCTGCGTTGAAGTATTTTTGTAGAATCCGGCATTCGGTTGAAAGTTAAAGTTGTAGTTAATGAAATTATATCAGCTCTCTACTTATATTAGGTCGTTTAGTTAAACTTTTGACAACGAAAACAACACTTGGACTTAATCGGTTTGGAATGATTGGACTAAAGTTTATTCGTAAGGTAATGGTAAAGATGTCCAGTTTAAAAGACGTTTTGATTATTAAAGCACCGTACTCTTTTGGCGAATATTTGTGTTACTCTTTTGTTATAACGATATTGATTTTAATGTTGGGTTTGCTTAAGAATACAAACACCAAACATTTCAAAAGAAATGTTTTTTTTTTCATGTAATTGGGTTAAATTTAATACTAAATTTATTTATCTATAAATCAGGTTTAAAGGATTAAATTTATGTTTGCCATGTATTCATGTGCAAATTATGAAAAAAGACATTTTTGACTTCGACTTTTGGTGTTCTATGGACTCCAAAATACGAGTATTATAGGATCAATAATGTGTTTGAGAAGATATTCACAGAAATGAATTAAACTGTATTTTAAGTTCAAAGGAGCTAAAGTGGTTAGACAATTCCTATTTTGTTTAAAGATATACAGGGTGCCTAGTCACTTTGTGTATGGTTGAGCAAACCAGGTTGAAAACAACACAAAAGGGAAATCCACAAATGTTCTTGTGTAAATAGATCAGAATGTAACGATAAGTGTTTGATCAGGGGAGTGGCCGTTTGTGAGGGGAGGGCGTAATCGCACTTTCTCAAGACCCCGGTTGTCTTCCGGGAAGAAAATTTCACACAAAGACGACCAGAATTAAGATTTAACGTGACGGCGAGCTACTGTAGTAGTTGCTATGGCTGTGGCTATGGTTGTGGCTGTGGGTGAGCGTGAGTGTAGAGTATGACGGGATATGTATTGTGATGATGACAATGCTGAGATGAGGGAGATGGACACGCTGTGGCACAGAGAGGTCATCGGCCAGTGCACACACAGACCTACTTCCGTCCAGCCATTCACAGCGACACCACACAACATCGATTTCGCGCTTTCCTTAACCCTGCGCAGTGCGTAGTGCGCAGTGCGCAGTGCACATCTACCCTGTGTAGCGCACGCAGAATTAGAATCAGAATAGTTTATTTCCGTTGATCTGTTTTACAGAAATAGGACACGTCATATACAATAACAATTATTTCACTTCCTAAGTACAGTTATACTAAAAGACAGATTTAGTAATTAACTTTTTGTGACCAATTTACAAATTGCAACCTATTTAAAACATACGATCTAATTAATTAGAGTGCACTTGCTTGAATACCATAAAAATGTAGCTTATTTATTAGAATTGCACGAGGAACACTATCAAAAGCTTTACTCAAGTCACATAAAACCAGATGAATAGACTCCTTACGTTCAAAAGCTCGAAGTGAATGATCAACAATATTCATAAATGCTGAGGTAGTTGATTTACCTTGGTGAAAACCATACGGACAATTATTAGAAAGTAAATTATTTTATTCAAAGTAGGTATTTAGTTGACTATACATAAGTGATTCAAACATTTTAGAAAATATGGGCACAATTGAGATCGGGCGGTAGTTTTGAACCAATCTTTTGTTCCCTTTTCTAAAAATAGGTATAACTTTTGACTCCTTAAGTGCCTAAAGTGGCGCAGAGGGTTGCGGCCCATCAAATGCCGTCATAGTGTTGTTACTGTGAGGTTTAAGAGGCCCACGGATAGAGCACGAGCAGCTTCTAACCGGGATAGGGAATCTAACATGGGAACATTTGGCGATGTTTTATGTAGATTAACGTGCCAAAATGGGAAAAGTGTTTCAAAAGAACTAATGCTCCAACATATAAAATAAAAAACTTAAAACTTCCAAGCTAAACAAAATATTTACTACGATTATTCGATTTCCGCATGCTCTTATGGGAAAATCAAGTGTCAATAAATGTAGTTAATAGGTTATTGTTTGATGAAAGTACAAGTTTAGAGTTCACGTGCAGCAGCTTCAATAGATTTATACTCGTACTTCTATTGACACAGATAATTGATTCAAGTATGTTAACCAGTTGTGTTTGCAGGTTTTACGCCGTGTTATAAGCGGTGTCCAGAGTGGGTCTCGCGGCCACTATCTCCGGCAGCCTCCTAATATTTGAAGTGGAAGATCGAAAGGCAGTATTCTTTAAGGTGAATTGGGTCCGATTTTCAGATTTTTCTATTTTAAAAAAACCAATTTTGAAACACGAGAGCTCCAAAACCACCGTTTAAAAGCATAACTTCAAAAAATATGCACCCATTACATCTCTTTGAAATCATGTCAAATCGCAGACATCACTTCGATGTGAATGGGTGGAAAGCTACCTTGTAGACGATTGCGATGCGATACAATGTACATTGTTAATGCAATACAATATTATTTTATTTCCAGTTACAAATTATGAAAAATACAAAAACTCATTTCTTGTGAGCTGCATTTGTTGGATTGCAAACCCTCGCAAGGCCACTAATAAACATTTGTTCAAAGTTGACGTGAGTTTCTAGCGGCACGCAACATATAGCTTTTTATGACAACAGTCATCGGTCAGACTATATACGAGTAATTATTATTTGTATTATTTATTATATTATTCTCGTAGTAATTATTTGGAGTCCGTACTGCGCAGGTCCTTCAGGCCGGCCACATACGAATGGAATATTCCCCACTTGCCACTTGCATTTTTTCAACGTTATTTCAAAATATAAGTATTATCCATTTAGATAATTGAACCGTTTATTAAATTATACTTTCCTCCAATGATCAAATTCCCCTTTCAATGTTGAGATCAATTACTTTCTAATTATCTTTGAAACTGCTGTTCTTCCCCTTCACTAAAAGACCAAACTTTCCTTGTCCTTTTCAGTCTCTTTTTAATCGACTTTCCAATCAAAATAATTCCGCTGGAACGTTTCATTGTTCAAAGAGTATTTAATCATTCCAAATGGTTCTTTTATCGAAACAATTGATGTTTTGTTCAATTTATGAAGTTTAATTTTTTGTGCGTTAATGCGTGTTTCTAATTAGCTTGAAACTTACTTCAACTGAACTTGATATGAATTTAAACTGAATTTTAACTCTATTTAAACTCAGCTTTTTCAAATGTTAGTTTTAAGAGATACAGTTGATTTAAAACCTCACATGATGATATACGAGTATTATGAATATTTTAATTCAATTCTTCAACATTGCATTGAGTTACGGGAACTTTTCACCCGAAATAGAAACAGTTTTAATACTACAAAAAAGGATTGTAAGAAAAATGATCATACTCAGTTTGTGAGTGTCCCATAAGTAAAGTGCCAGACTCTGGAAAACGGTTATATGAGTCAAAATAAAGAGAATATTAAGAATATATTTGTTTCCAAAAACGCTTAGTTAACCAGATATTCTTTGTCGTTCTAACTTAAGTTGGTTTTCGTGGTCCTAAGGGGTATATGAGTACCCGTTAAATTAGCCCAAACACACGAAAAAAGTAAATGTTGACCAGTTTTCTTCAAAGCGAAATAGCAAATTACCTATTGGAGATAGGATAAAATGTCAAACACAAATGTTGTAGAAAACTTCATTCCACTCTGTGGATTTTTCGTCAAATCAAAGATCCGATCACTAGTTCAGCCGCTACAGTCAAAATAGTAAACCACTGTATTTTTTAGAAAAAGTGTATTTTTTATCTTGTTTCGTGCGTAAATCATGTACTTAGAATCTCAAATAAAGCACTTATTTCATTTCATTTCATTTCATAGTAAACCACTGCACAACCCCATTTTCGGCCGACACCATTAACGGCCGCTACCGCGCTGGGAGTTGAAAGAAGTCGAGTTTTCAGATTTCTTCTGGTGGTTTCACACCAAGACCTTCAACACGAATATATGGTTGAGGGGGGGAAGCTCTACGGGAAGTGCCTAAACATTTCTCTCGTTCACCAGTCAGTCACCCAAACGGCTTTAATACTTTTAAGTACGCATGTTTCATTCGTAAATGTTTGACAGCAGTTTCTATGAAGCGTGCGAGATAAAGTTTCAAACTTTGCAAAGAAGTTTAATAGGACAAGTTAGGAGTCTTTTATTATTTACGCATCGCTAAGAAAGTCCGGCAACGTAACTTTTATAAAAGTCCACTCAGATTTCATTATAAAACATTCTGCGCTTCGGTACTTTTAATTAAACTTTGTTATGATACACACCCATACATAATCTATCAATATAGAAATTGAAGTTATTGTACCGTATATTAAAAAGGTTTTGGAGAAACTTCGTCATATTTTCAGGAAACATAAAATTAATACTACATTTTCAAAAACTAAAACTTTAAAACCCAATTCTAAATTGTTCCAACTACAAACATGAAAAAAGCCTAATTTATGAAACTCCTTGTTCAGGTTGTGATGAGGCATACCTAAAGTAAGCTGTTGTTTATGAATTTTATTTTAATCAAGTGGAAATATAAAGAACAATGAAAACCCAGTAAGTACCATTGGCTTTGCTATGGTCTTGTTGTGAAAAATACACATTTCGCAAAGACCTTCAAACACAAGTTTTACAAAGAAAATCCGATTTGCCAACAACGCGTTCATTTATTGTATTAACCTCTTCCGAATCATATCGAATGTGAAATCAATAGGATTGTTATCCTTTAACGCTCGGTTTAGCACAAAACGAAATTGTGATGTACTATAAAATATATAATCTGCTTCAATTCAGTTTATAATCATGAACGATGTGATATTTCAATGTAAAAAAGCTTTCAAACGGGCTATTCTCCAATGGGTTATTTCAACAATATTTCATTTTTGCACGAGCTTAGTTGATATCTCGAAATCCTTTTTCGTCATACTATTCAGAAACATACGACTTTCAATACTAAAACATGGCTCGAATCTTGCTGCTTTCATTAAAAGTAACATATGCATCTATGTTGATTTTCCGAGCACTAAAATAAGCTGCATGTTAATCTTATGGTGAAAGTCTATTTTTTCCGGACTGTTTTTTTTTTCGGTCGGTGACGCAAAAGCTGACTTTCTCTGTTGCCAAACCTTTGGTTAATTTTACACGTTGAAAACTGCCAAATAAAGGTATAAGTGTAATAAACAACAAAAGTTGCACCATAAATATCAATTTGAGTTTTGAGAGAAAATATCATCTAAGAAAAACGTTTTAAGGCTAAGTAGCCTAGGCTTAAAAGGTAAAAGGTAAAGTTTGTCTTGTTTAACGAGGCAAAGTTAGGACTACAAATTCCTCTCTACCACTCAACCTTCACCTAGCGTCACCGCATAATCACATTACAAATGTAAGTGGTGACTGCAGGGATCGAACCCGCGCCTCCGGAGTGATGAGCTCCGGAGTCGCGCGCGATACCAATCCGCCACGAATCCACTAAAGGGCGGGATCCGCTAGGCTTACGGGGTTTGTTTCATAAATATGTTTATCGTAAAATAATAACCTTTGTGTTTTTTGGTAAAATAAACCTTGATTCTAGAACGAATGTTTTTTCTTGATTTGTAACTATATGACGAAAAGTAGCGCCCGAAAAGCTCTTTGCAAGTGCTTGATCTAAAATTCATTTCAATTATCCCCTGAACTGTGCAATTAATGACTAAAATTAGGTTGTTACCTCCTCAAACGGTCCAATTTTTTTGCAGTTAGATCAGTTACATGTTTCGACGAATAATCGTCATCTTCAGGCTTAAAAATCTTGATGATTCATCCATGTGGACTTCGTTGAGTAGACATTCACACACACACCACAAAAAACAATTAAAATAAATTAACACGGATACGATAAACTGTTTACAGTAGGCCTACACACGCACACACGGACACGAACTAACAAACACGACGATAAGCGGCAGACTGATTTGTGTGGCTAGGTGACAGCTGCGTTATCTTTGTTATCAAGTCTGATAACAAGATACCTTATCACAGTTATCTTGATCTAAATTCTGCGCTCGACTTCGTGTCGCACGTAAACACGATCTCGAACTGGCAAAGAGCGCTTTTCCGGACTAGTACCGAAATTTATTATTGCAATCAAAAGACGTAACATATTACAGTTGATCTCATGCACTTGCTCAAGTAGGGTAGAGCTTGCTAATTACGAAATTGGAATAAACAAATGAACTATTTGTTAGCTTGGGTGTAATTATGTAGATGCTAGACATCAATCAAATACGCAATTCCCATTAACCTTAATTTGTTCCGTAATATGATGTTTTGTTCAAATAACACTATCATATTACAATTACATCATCGTAGTGGAACAGCTTTGTAAGTGACAAGCTAATTACGATAGAGCAATATTATCGTTGAGCAATACGTATTATTGTGTAGCGTTGCGTTGTACCTATTGGGGTGTAACCAATGATCGTATTAAGTTTACTTTAGTCGATCAGGGAATAGATTAATCCATACAGGACCACCAGTTTTGATTTATTTTTGAATAAATACTAAGTCGTCAGGTACTTTGGTCGTCTTCAGTTCCATGACGTTGTAATAATCAAACAAAACAGGTACGTTCACAAAACTAATTCAATTCGAATCACTACAAGTATAGGTATAGTAAAAAGTAATCAGTGAAATGGTAGCACTGTTCAACAGTCTTCTCTACCTCTGGAATTGTTAAAACACCAAAACATAAGCACCAAAGACAAGGAAATGTATTCAAATTTGGCCAACTTCAACATCAATTTGCCAAGCTATTAGAAAGCTGAAAAAAGTTATTTTTCATAGGTATACTTAAAACAATTGGTGAAATCAAAAAATATTTTTAAAGTTTACACACCGCCGAATGAAAGATTTTTTACTGCAGAAACCGCCCCATAACTCATATCTAAACCGGCGACCTCGGCAGGGAGCATTCTTGGAAGAACCTTGTACTGAACATTTTGTTCAACAATACCCATTTCGCAAACGTTAAAATTGAACTCTTCAAGTACTTGAATGATTAAATTAAATTTTTACTTTTCCCATATAAAAATAAGGTTGATTGGCCAACAGATAGCTGCAGAAATTATGGTTAAAGCTTGCGGAAAATTATCTTGGTTAAGAGGATGTATAATTTTCAATATTGAAGCAAATGTACACTTCTGATTTTCCTAGCAGTGTGCAGAATTGTAACGTGCACATGTACGCCGACGATTGTCAGCTACACTTGTCCTATGACTCTTTATTTACTGACGACGCATTCTCTCAGATCAATGCTGACCTGGAGGAAATCCTTGCCTGGTCATTTGCAAATGGCTTGAAACTGAACATAGACAAGTGCAGCGTTATGCACATAGCACCACGTGATCTTGTGGAGGCCCTGAAAGTGAAAAGTGAGGGGTGTGGGTGTTGTGGTCGGGGGCGCGAGCTTGCAGGTTTGCGACAGAGTGAAAACACTTGGTGTCGTTCTTGACCGTGAGCTCTCGTTCTCTGATCATGTCACGCATGCTACTCAACGTGCTCTTGGGGAACTGCGGGGTCTCTATAGATTCAGATCACTATTACCAGAGACTGCAAAGTTGCAGATTGTGGTATCTTTAGTGCTGTCAGTGTTCTACTACTGTTACCCGGCGTATGGGAACAGCATCTCGAAGGGGGATGCTGCCAGAGTCCAGCGAGTTCAAAACTCTGCTGTTCGCTTTGTCTTTTGCCTCCGCAAATTTGACCATGTATCCCTACATCGTGATGCTGCAAACATGATGCCTATGGATGCAGTTTGTGGGGTACTGACTACATGCATGGTCCACAAGATCTTTACCCTTGAGGAGCCCCAATACCTCAGGGAAAGACTGCTGTACCGGGATCAAGTGTCACAAAGAGCCTCCCGACACGGAAGAGGTCTTCACCTCCCTAGAGTGAGTCTAGAGCTCGGGAGAAGAAGTTTCTCCTATTTCGGGCCAAAAGTGTACAATGACCTCGCTGATAAACTCAAAAATATACTTAATTCAGATAATTTTAGGAAACAGCTTAAAGCCAGTCTTAGTGAGGTATAGATAGTGTTTGTTTTGTAAATGATTGATGTTCAGTTTATAGACATCGCATTAAGAATAATTATTAGACGTGAGTTGTTCTGTAAAACAGTTGAACGCTTGAATAAAAAGGCATTTTATTTATTTATAAATGGATCAACCGCGATGTTGCCATGTCGAAAGATCCCAGATGCAAAGTTATAGCATAGCGGCCACGGTGTAGCTGCGTGGAACAAATGAAGTGTAAAGCGCTCACAATTGTGCAGTGTGTCTGTTACGCAGGGGCCGCCCGTCATTGTGTGGGGTCCAAATCTCGACAGTGCACAGCGCCCCCAGGTACGCCCGCAATCCGAATCCTCCATTGTGCCTCTTGTAAAGGCCCGTTTCCTTAATTGCCACATTACACATTATTATGATTGTTCTGGCTAATTGACGAGTTGCGAAATTGGAGTCCGGGCAAACCAGGCCAGCGCGAGGTGGGATTGGTCAGACACATTTAGAGTGAGACGAAAATAAATCATGGTCATCGTGGCAGTGACAATGGTTAAGGCTAGTGATGACGAGAATCATGCAGATAGACCCAAGAGTTTTGTTTTATTCAAAGGTGTTTCCAATACAGAGTTGAGTGGATAGCAGGCGCGACATCTAGGACCGGCTCCCCTGTGAAATTAGCAAGAGTGACCCCCCTCCGACAGTATCTGTCTGGTTAGCACTTACTCAGATTAGTATATAAAACAAGAGTAGTTCACACAATTACTGGCCAGCTTTCTAGCTGTCCGGATGTTGAAAGTGCTCCGTTCCTAACCAGGGGTTGGATACGATATCAATGTGAAGGGACGCAGCAGCAGGGTGGATCACGACTTCAGGAGATGCTTGCCAAAACCTTGGGGCGGGGGAGGAAGGAGGGAAGGTCCCCCGAGTATTGGCCCAGCTCGCCATGTCGTGTGAGGCTAGAGTCCCCTGAGTGGTTGTCAGCGGGCTTGCTTCTCGCTTTCTCTCATGATTGTCTGGTTAGCCGAACCTGACTCTTCATTACTCTCCTTAATACAGACTTCCTTTCGTTCCGGTGGTAGCGCAATATGCTCAATCAGACTATAAGGGTAGCCAGTCTTTAACCACTTGATCCCCTCAATCTAACATCTAATCTCACGTGTAACCCCCATTTGCCGGTGTTAGGGTAGGAAAGGATCCAGTTACCTACAATAGTGATTCATGTTTAACTTAATTCAACCTGTTATTACGGCTAACAAATTTATTCTAATACAATAAACGTAAACGGAGCTACGTGAATGAATAGCAGTGAAGAGTATTCCGATTACCAATTACCAGCTTCTTTGTGGTTGACTCCAATTCAGGGTAGAGATTGCATAGAGTTTATTGGAAATCACTTTTATTAGCTAAAATGATCTTCGTTTATGGCTTTGAATTATTAAATAGACTGACTTACACGTGTTTATCATCGTTAGATCGTCTGTAAGTTTTTTAATATTGATTGTAAATACCCTGAGGGTGAATTAATGAGCTGGACAAGTTAACTTATTGATCTACAAAATAGCCTCTATGATAATGAATATTAACAAAACTGCATTTTTTGACACTTGAAATCGCGTTCAAAGCTATTAAAATTTCAAATATTGGACGAAATATTTTTCAACTAATACAAACTTTGTTTTGTACTTGAGTTTTACATAAAAATTGATGATTTTTTTATTTTCAAATTAAAATAATAATAGCAGTTAAGGATATCTGAGAACACATTATAAACCTTATGACCTTACTTTCTATAACTGAAGACTACGTTATTGTGGACATTAAATTCAAATGAGTTTCTCGATGTGAGTATAAAAACAATACGTAAGTTGTATCAGACGATTTCTCTTTTAAAATAGTGTGTGCTTACATATATTCCTTCTGTAGGCTCTACAAGTGGATGTTCCGTTCAGAACACATAGCATGGTATCAAGGGCTCAACACAAGCTACACAATACCTAACTAGTGTAAGATGTCCTATTCTAAACCTCTACACATGTATGTATGAGTTGGCGAAACTTCATAAACCTATCGATCAGCCAATAATCAGGTTTCGTGACTCCCCGAGTAAGTATTTTTCTAAAGTTTGACTATTTTTAACTTCTTTGTTTGTAAAATCTGATTAGAATTAGCTGCGATTGGTCGTCCACTGCTCCGAGCCAGCCAATGAGGCAGTTTGGCAGCTGGCCAGGCAGTCAGTCAGTGCGCAGCTGTAACTAGCCGTGGACGTTCTCGATTTCTTTATTTGTTTTTTGTTTATTTCGAAAAATGTTTATGCTTGTTGTATTATTGTCTAGGTTAGTTGTAATAAAGTTCAATAAGTGTAACGGAGAAAAATACTAACATCATTTGGTGGTGGGTGACTTATAGACTAGCTCATTTCCTTATGTTTTTTGTTATGTTTTAAAATACCTTTTACCTGAAGACGGGGTCAGATTCCAGATTCCGAAACGTCGTGCTCTTTTTGTTCTCTCAAAGCGACGAAAAACGTCCGTAATTATATTTTAACCTTATAAACTGCACCATCGTCAACAACACATATCTAATGAACCAGTTTGTACGACCAGTTTGTACAATACACTTCAAAGAGTTCAGATCAACTTAGCGTTCCCCAAAAACACATTTATTGGAGCTTTTCTTTCATATTCCAAAGGATTTTTTGGTTTTGGTGTAGCTTGGATGAAACTTAAGCAGATTTCTCTAAGGAATTCGGTAAAGTTAATTACGAAATCCTGCTTTACAAACTGAATCTTCTCGGTTTTCATTTCAATGTTTTTGACGATGAATTCATAATATTTAAAATATTGCAGCAGATGTGGGTCTACTTCAAAAGTTAAACTTTATTCCTATATTGGGCGTCCCAGGGATCGAACTTGTGATCTTTTATTTTCTTATTTTCATAATACATTTTTCTAAAAGCTATACGAATGCATTTAAAAACTTGTGTTATATGAAACTACATGCATTGAAGTTATAGTAGCACTAATCTCAAACATTTACAAATGTATATAATAGGCTTTGCTCCTGTATTATAAGGTTTTCTCCAGTAAAATATATCTCAACGTATACACATTTGTGAGTCAATGACATGCTAATTAACTACCGTATAACAAAGAATCATATATGGCTTTGAACAAACATTACATGTACATGTACACTGAAGTTGAAGTTTGTCTTTACTATATTCTATCCTGTAATTAGATTTGGAAAATAATATTTTAGTCTTTCAGGGGAGTTTAAAGGTGAAAACGTTTTACATGCTATCTGAATATTCAACTTCGAATTATAATATTCCCAACTCTTCTATCTTTTTGCTGAGTAACTTGCACTTTCCCCCCTAACAGTACATGGGGTAGTAGTGTTAGAATTAGAATACACCAGAATTAAAATTTAAAAAAAATTAAGTGAAACTGTATGTAAATAAATACGTAACCTTTTATACATTAAAGTAACATAACATTCCGCGGAGGGGATCCGTGGTGGATTGGAATCGCGCGGCTCCAGAGCTCATCAATCCGGTGGCGCGGGTTCGATCCCCACAGACACCACTTACAATTTGTAATGTGACTAATACGGTGACGCTAGGTAAAGGTCGAGGTTGAGTGGTAGAGAAGACTGTGTAGTCCTAACTTAGCTTCGTTAAACAAGACAAACTTTACCTTTACCTGTTATTTTTATAACATTGGGTTTACACGAATAAGAAGTAACCATAATGTTATGTTAGACATAATGATATTCCAAGTGATTTTCATTCGACTTCCCAGTAATAAAGAATAATGGTTTTAGTGAAGGTAGCAGAATTGAGCAAGATGATGACACTAAAGTATGCTGTTTCACTACCCTGTAACGTTTAAAGCGTATAAAACCAAAACGCGTATTTAAAAAAAGATGTATAAATATAGATACCAATAAATTAAACAAATGTATACAAGAAGTGGCAATATATTCATTTCGGGCTTTGGATTTGGTCAAACTCACTCAATGTAGTAACATACAACAAACTTCAACATCCTTTTCCGGTCCGGGGGCGCTTGCAATTTCAAATGAAGTTGAAACTTCACAGGCTACAACGTATTCTCTTTCATGAAAATAACACAATTAGTGAAGCGTTTTTCTCGACTTTTTCAGTAAGATGAGCCTCTGCACAACACGTTATGAGGTTTAGATCTGAGTTAGTTGTGTATATTTGATTGCACCCTTTGAAACGTGAGCGCATCTAAAGCTTCTGTGAGAATTCTGCTCACTGCTCAGTACGGTCAGATAAAATATTGGAAAGTTAGTTCGTGGACTGAGATTACGTATTACGGATGAGATTACGATTGAGATTACTTCCTTTCACAGACACATTAGGTTCAACATTCAACAGGACTTCTCACTCTGCAAAGTTCGTATACATTGCTTAAAAATTACTATTCATAAATCAAGTTCCATTTGCGTGAAAATGAAAAGCTTCTGTATAGGGGAAATGTTGTAGGTCCTATTAAATTATAGACTTGATTATTATTTAGCTATTTCATTATTTTTTGTTATTGTAATTGTTAAATAAATTTAGTACGTACAAAGTTTCCCCATCAATTAAATATGCCAAAAGGTGTAGTAGTTAATAAACTGCATGTAAATCCATACAATATGAAAATAAGGATATTAGATTTTGTATTTACAATAACAGCGGAATGAGTAGCCCTATTTTAATGGTATCCAAACTGTGTTATTGCTTTATGATATGTAATAGAACTTGCAGTAAAAGAACACTTAAGTGCCGAAGCGCCCTTGGTCACACAGGAGGCCAAGCTGAGGTCAAAGGCCGGAGCGAGGCTGCGAACGGAGCGAATTAGAATATCAAATTGCAAAGGAAATTAGATTCACTTATGCCAGCGGCGCTTAAGTGCTTAGCTGCGTGTTGGCCTGGTTGAATATCATAGTTAATAGCTGATAGTTAATAGCTGAGAGTACCCGCGCTTCGCCTCGGGGCTTTCTTAACATAGCTGTGTGTATATTTTCATAACACTGCTAATTAAAAGTAAACAGAATGTTATGTTAGACATAATGATATTCCAAGTGATTTTCATTCGACTTCCCAGTAATAAAGAATAATGGTTTTAGTGAAGGTAGCAGAATTGAGCAAGATGATGACACTAAAGTATGCTGTTTCACTACCCTGTAACGTTTAAAGCGTATAAAACCAAAACGCGTATTTAAAAAAGATGTATAAATATAGATACCAATAAATTAAACAAATGTATACAAGAAGTGGCAATATATTCATTTCGGGCTTTGGATTTGGTCAAACTCACTCAATGTAGTAACATACAACAAACTTCAACATCCTTTTCCGGTCCGGGGCGCTTGCAATTTCAAATGAAGTTGAAACTTCACAGGCTACAACGTATTCTCTTTCATGAAAATAACACAATTAGTGAAGCGTTTTTCTCGACTTTTTCAGTAAGATGAGCCTCTCTGCACAACACGTTATGAGGTTTAGATCTGAGTTAGTTGTGTATATTTGATTGCACCCTTTGAAACGTGAGCGCATCTAAAGCTTCTGTGAGAATTCTGCTCACTGCTCAGTACGGTCAGATAAAATATTGGAAAGTTAGTTCGTGGACTGAGATTACGTATTACGGATGAGATTACGATTGAGATTACTTCCTTTCACAGACACATTAGGTTCAACATTCAACAGGACTTCTCACTCTGCAAAGTTCGTATACATTGCTTAAAAATTACTATTCATAAATCAAGTTCCATTTGCGTGAAAATGAAAAGCTTCTGTATAGGGGAAATGTTGTAGGTCCTATTAAATTATAGACTTGATTATTATTTAGCTATTTCATTATTTTTTGTTATTGTAATTGTTAAATAAATTTAGTACGTACAAAGTTTCCCCATCAATTAAATATGCCAAAAGGTGTAGTAGTTAATAAACTGCATGTAAATCCATACAATATGAAAATAAGGATATTAGATTTTGTATTTACAATAACAGCGGAATGAGTAGCCCTATTTTAATGGTATCCAAACTGTGTTATTGCTTTATGATATGTAATAGAACTTGCAGTAAAAGAACACTTAAGTGCCGAAGCGCCCTTGGTCACACAGGAGGCCAAGCTGAGGTCAAAGGCCGGAGCGAGGCTGCGAACGGAGCGAATTAGAATATCAAATTGCAAAGGAAATTAGATTCACTTATGCCAGCGGCGCTTAAGTGCTTAGCTGCGTGTTGGCCTGGTTGAATATCATAGTTAATAGCTGATAGTTAATAGCTGAGAGTACCCGCGCTTCGCCTCGGGGCTTTCTTAACATAGCTGTGTGTATATTTTCATAACACTGCTAATTAAAAGTAAACAGAATAGTTTTCTATTTATCTTTAGAAAAACCATTTAGTTTGCCTGTCAGTTCACCATCTTCTCCTTATAAGTGTTGGCTACTTTGTGCCTCCGTTCCGGCCGTTTTTAGAGTCCGCTTTGGTTTTTTGCACTGCATTTTGAGGATGTTATATGGACATCAAATGTAGCTAAAGACATACTCTGTGATTAGCTTATTGAAAATAAAAAAAATACATGGCTATAAAACAACATTTATTTTAATTTATCATGTCAAACCACATACGTTTGAAATCCAAAATAAACTTATTTTGTTTAGTTGAAAATGGGAATCTACATGGCTATATAGTACAACACTCTTATTTGAGTAAAGGAAAGAACGGATTTTCAGCCACTTCCGGAGAAAAACTACTCTAACGTTTCGGGTAGTTAGAAACTCCACTAGAGGACTACACTAATCTAGGAACTACATTTAATTAATATCTTAGCAAGCACTAACCTGGACTTATTCCAACCAATATTTTACAATGGCTACATGAAAATTGATGGCTTCAAAATTACAATTACAAATATGGACAAGTAAAACAGACACGTTATAGAGATAAAACTACATGTTAGCCTTGGCATACAGCAAGCTGAAAACAAATGGCTGAAAACACAGAGAGATGTGGTAAGAAGTTATTAATTGAAAGGATCTCACCCAGACTCGGACCACGAACTTTCGCACTGCGGGGGCGCACTAACGTGCCCTTTCAGTTGCTGTACACATCTCTGTGTTTTCAGCTATCCAGACTTAACTAGTTTATCTCTATAACGTGTCCTTGTTTTACTTGTCCATATTTGTAATTGTAATTTTGACAAGCCATCAATTTTCATGATGTAGCGCTATTGTAAAATATTGGTTGAATAGTCCTAGGTTAGTGCTTAAGTTAAGATATTAATTAAATGTAGTTCCTAGATTAGTGTAGTCCTCTGAAGACGGGTGGAGTTTCTAACTACCCGAAACGTTAGGAGTAGTTTTTCTCCGGAAGTGGCTAAAAAAGTCCGTTCTTTCCTTTTACTTAATTGCTCTCCGCCACTATTATGAACTTTCAAACTAACACTCTTATTTGGTTTGCTCGCTGTAAAGCATGAATCGTAAGTACAAACACAACAAACACACAAACACAACAAACACTGTCGGTTGGACGTACTGACGCGCCGAGGACAGGTAGGGTCTACAACCCGTGGAAGTGCCGAGTTTGAGCGTGCAGTGGCGCGCGTTAATAGCCTATGTGTTGAATAGGTATATAAGCCACATTCCTGTAAAATTTCATTAAAACTTGTCCAGTGGTATTTGCGTGATTGAGGAACAGGCAGACACACATCATCTCATTTGTACATATTAGTATAGGCTAGATAGCAAGTAAGTTACACTAAATTCTATTTAGTTACAGTTATAGCTGTAGCGCAACTGTGTTAGCTTTTAAGACAATGTTGATTTATCATTTAATTTTATCTTTGTTCTTAAAAATCATTGTTTGATCCTCGCTCAGTTAATGTCCTCAGAGTGCTAACTGTAGCTTTTACCAAAAACCTTCACTTTAGGACCTAGTGATGTTATATACTATAAACGCCGTTTCTACCTAGTTTTTTGGTAGACACGAATCATAGTTTTTTAAGTTGTCCTTGTGTATACCAGTTAAAAAAGAAAATATCATTTTAAGACATACAAGTTGATTAAAATCGACTCTTTACCGCAAGTAATATGTTACATAAAACATAATAAAACTTATGTATAATCTACAAAATTTAGAAATCTTAAAATTAATAGTAATCTTAACACACTTTTAGTATTATTAAACATAGTAATTTGACTACTTTAAATTCAAAATATTTTGGCACGTTAATAAATTTGAAACACGTTGCCACGTGGTATTTTTGTAAACATGATTGTTCTGTAGTAGGTTCTAGGGAAAATATAGAATATTATGTAAATAATCATGATATTTATTTTTATGACCACCACTTGCAAACGGTTTTAGTTTTTATATGATTTTTATCTAAAATGTCGGGGAAATTACTTAAAAAATAAGTATTGTTCAAATAAGGTTTACATTTGAAATTCAGGATTTATACCCACGGCCATCAATTTAGAACTCCGTTTAACAAATATTTTTTATTTTAATTTTAGTGATTTCTATGGGTACGATTTAATTAAAATTACTTGGTTTCATCTTTTTTGAAAAAATTGTTTTCCCATAAGTGAGTTGTAACGCTTAACGCCACACCGTATATTTAAACTATTTCTAATATCTTTAGATGTTTTCACTAATATATAACAATTTAATAAACATAAGATCAGGTATATAATTATGAATTCAAACTTCCCAGTATGTCTCTACATACCGAGCAAGAAAAATTGATTGCAGTTATTTGTTAGGTTTGTTCTATGCAGAATTGGTTGTAAATAAAGTTATTTAGAAACGTCGGAAAATATATTTAGAATATTCACACATTTAGTAAAGTTAGGTATAAAAATCACAGTCCATAGTTAAATCGAAAGCTATTGAGTTTTTGACAACGTTATTGTAAATTATTTCAGGTGAAAACGGAGTAAACAAGGAACAAAGATATTTGTATTTATGGCGTTAAATAAATGAACTAACGGGTTTTCCATAAACGTATCAGAGATATCAATATTGCTAATATTTATGCACAACGAATAATCATAATTAAAGGTCAACAGAAAATATTTGGTTGCAAAACACCAATATATTAGCCAATCGAACCTGTAATTATTAGATGAAACAAGTTTAATCTGATAGTTGTGATTGTTGTTAAAGGTCTGTAACATTCTTAATGTATAAAGCTTATTATTGTAGATACATACAGATTAATAAAGTTCATATCATCATAAGTTGGTCGGATTATTAGATTATTTGAATTTCTTATCAAGGGTTATGAGCGCACCATTATATTGTAGCCAAGAATAGTTTTCATTAAGAGGGCGCCGGATAGAGCGGCTGCGGGACCCACCCTTGGCACCGCTTATAACATGTAGTAAAAATTGCAACAAATTGTAAAAAACGGTTTTAACCAATTAACTTACTTAACCTCCTAGACCCCGCGTCATCTACACTTTACATTACCTTGTCTGTTTATATTGAGCCTGGGACTGAAGACGTTAAAAGAATCTGTTTCAATAGAAACGTAAAGCTATTGAGGCTGCTGCATATGCACTCTAAAACTTGTCCTTTCTTGAAACGATAAATTATTTATATTATTATATTAATCATAAGGATTTGAAAACTTTAGATTTTAATCATCATGTCAAATGAAAAAAAAAATTACGTTTATTAAAACTTGATTTTACCATAATTACATTGAACTCGAATAATCGTAATAAATATTTTGTTTGACAAGGAAGTTTAACGTTTTTGCTTTTATATGCTGCAGTATGAATGACTCTATGCTTATATTAAAACACTTTTCCCATTTTAGCACGTTAATCTACTTAAAATATAGTTTGTAAATTTTCCCATGTTAAAATCCCTTCCCCGGTTAGAGGTGACTCGGGCTCTATTCAGAAGCCTCTTATCTCGTCAGTGTTTTTTATGGGAATTTCGTCGTGTTTTTCGTATGGGAGTTTCTTATGGGGAAAAAAATGATTTGATTACATAGTAACAGCTCTTTACGTAACGTGATACATACGATTCAACGACTTTTTGTTGATTACATGTATGATTTAAGATGAAAAAGCTAGTGATGACGACGATAAACTTATTCAAGAACAACAACAAAAATAAAAAATCAGAGTCTCGTCTTTGTCTATAGTTTCTACAATATTCAATCAATGATATAACTCATCTGTTTACATCTATCACACAACACATGACTTGTTTTAAGTTTACAGTGCTAAGTTTAAGAAGAACACGCTGAAACTCATCTATTGAACAGTCTAATTCAATCTACATTAATCATAGTCCAGTTCTAATCAATCCAAAATACGTATGAACGTTATACGACAAAAATCGAATGTAAACTTTATACAAATTGACTTTAAAATGTTAAGGTTTTCGATAATGCACATATTTTGACAGTTGTGTGAACCTTTTTAGTGGTATGATAAACGTACTTGTATTATAGTTCTACAAATATCCCATTTTCACGTTATCTAGTTAACTCTGTGTGAATAACCTCTATATTTGAATTAATTTGATTTCATTTTCAAATGCTTAATTCCTATTATTCCTTACGTAACATTACATATTAGAATACACTCTAAATTTGATATGTGTCAAGAGGGCAAGATATGGTACTTTAAGAGTAAACCATTAGGTGAAAAGTTATGTAAGCGAAAAGATAAAAACTAATGACATTTCGGTAACCATAAGATTAGATACAATGCAGTTGAATATATCGTCTCTCGTTTAACAGAATGAGTATACGTAAGCACAAGCAGGGTAACGGACTAAGTACTACTTCCGGCCAAGTAACTGCCAGTACGCATGCGTCTTGCTTGAGTGCGCGCTGCGGTGAGTGGCGGCGTTGAGACGGTGCGCAGTGTCTAGGGGGAGTGGTTAGAGAGCGCCCGAGCATGACGCAAGAGAGACAAGACAAGATGGAGTCCGCAAGGAGGTGCTGAAGCAGGATCTAGCATCTAGCTGTCAGAGTGTCAGTGCAAGGGTGGATGCGTACACAATACACACTAGCACTTACCGTTAGTCAACATCTTGAGTACCGTGAGGACAGTGATCGCTTGTACCATACTGGGAAAGTAATGCTTCCTTATCATCTTGCCCGGTCCTATCAATCGATCCTGCGCATGCCGAGCTGCTGAGTGCGGCGAGTACGAGCTGCGTCAACTGACTGTCCGACTCACCGACGCTCCACTCACTGACACGCCGCTGTCCTTGGACACCCGTATGTGCCGGAAGTCGACCTATTGTTTCTCGTTTCCGGGAAAAAGGCAGAGGTCTACGGGGTCACTGAATGGCCAGCACGGTGGATTCGCCTCGCACCCCCGCTTCACCGCGCAGCCGCGAGTCCGCGAGCTGTGAGCTACGCACTCTGCACAGCGTGACGTGTGTTACAGGCGTGAGTCATGTGCGTGTTGCGAAATCCCCTCTGGCCCCTAGGCCATGGCACTTGATCAGGGTTGTCTAGCATTCCGGTACCCCCTCCCACACTAACACCTCTACATACAAACACTACTGAACAGTGGTGTTTTCCTTCTCCTTACTGTTGAGAGTATTAGTCAACCAAGCAAGAACCCCTGTTTACCACTGAAACAGCGAAGTGTTGGTTATTTCTCTCCGGTGGACGAGGAGGGGTAGGTGGAAATCCACGTTTATCTTATGTTTCAAAAACATCGGCTCCAGTAGGGTTGTCTTGTCTGGTTCAGTTCTTTGAGGAGCCGTGCGTTCCGCAACTTAGAGATAACCATTGAGAACATGGAAAACAAATAGTCTAATCTCTACACCGAAGAATAGCGTTCTAAACGGGAGACTACGAGATCATATTTTGAGCAACTGTTTCAACTGTTTCGGGGATGATCAATCAATCCTCTTAATGAATTAACGGTCCTTCTCAGTGCATAAGCGACCGATGAAATATTCTGAAAAATATCAAAATACGCTGATACTTCAGTTGAATACGTAAATACACCAGTTTTAAAACCAAGAAGGTTACCTGCACGCGTATTTTTTTTTTTAAATTTTACTAAGAGTTCCCTCCCCTAAATGGAGTTGAAAACACGGAAACCTTTACTTTTCCGAAGTCAATTTATAGAAATGGTAAAATCTTTATTAAACATCGGGCTGTATACAAGAGCAGAACACCTCTTCCAGTGAAATTATCTTAGAGATATTATCTGATAAAGAGTATTGTAAATATTTGAAATACTATACGTTCTTCTCTTTGAAAATTGAGTTTTATAATTTAGCAAATGAGTGCCAAATAAAATTCTAATAATAAATCCATCTTCACCATATTATCGCCAAATTCTGAGACCTCTTCTAGAATTAAAAGACTAGTTTGTTCATTTACAAATTATTTTGACAGGGAAGAATCTGCCTGATTGAGGACTTGGAAGCACCCTTTCTGAAAAGCCACATCAGTTAAGATTAACATAACCAAGATACTGAAAAGTTCATATCCAACAGGAGAAAAATCTATAGGAAGCACTAGCACTAACAATGATACTTGACTAATTCAAAAGCTTGGATAGTAAACATAACCCTGAACATATGTTAGTGACCTTGCTTAAATGATTAGTGTTTTATGTTTGTCCTCAGACGAAGCAATGGACCCTTTCGCTTTGATAATTTACTTTTAACCTATTTTTGCTCCTAAAAACTGAAACAAGAAGAACATATAATTATGTCAAAACACGATTGTCCACATGATTTCAAATTATTAAAATCCCCGAAACAGCCTAAAAACATGAGTGTAAGTTGATATAACATAGACTTTACTTGCAAGAGGCTTTTAAATTGGTAAAGTAGCAGTGAGTTACATGGGCAAAAAAATAGGTTTAACGTCAAGGCAAATAATTCAATATACATTGTTTTATCTTGACAGTCTACTGTACTGCAAGCCTCTAACACCTAGCTAAACAATTTTTACCTTAGGAATTTTAAGCACTTATAAACTGGATGATAAAAAATAAATGTACGACAAGGTGGCTTTTAGATTGGTTTTGAATGGCTTTGAAAGTAGTTCTAAGCATTGTTGTATTTACTATATAATTGATATTCTATATTATATATTGATGTTGTTCTCATTCTATTATATTGATATTATATACAATTCATATAAGAGATATTCACGCTTCCGCATGGCAAGACTTCGACCCGAGAGTCCGGGACCATGAAATGTGCACCAATCCTGACCCCCAGAGCACGTTTTGAGCATGTTTTTCAAAACTTTATATGCATATGTATATATGTCTGTACTCCCTAGAGGTAACATTTTTTGTCAGATTTTTATGAAACTTGGTACTAATGTTCCTTTTAAAAGTATATCGATAGAGTTCGTTAGCAAAATAGGACTACCGGAAGTAGGACTACTCTTTTGGGAGGGAGACTTTATAGAACAAGTGGTTTTAATGATAAAAACAGGAATTTTCATTTGATTTTGATAAGATTTGGAATACAATTCTATTATAATAGTATCCATCAATTTACAAAAATGTATGAAAATCCATTCAGTCGTTTCAAAATGGCGCTCAAACAAGTGATTTTTAGCTATAACAGTGTAATTAGTAGTCCGATTTTAATGCAATTAGAAATACTTATTTATTTATTTATTTATCAACGGTAACCCATTTTACATATAATAATTACATAATTGAACTACTTCAAGGTGGCATGCAAACGAATATGATATAACACTAATTAACATGATAGCATGCTAAGACTACATACTAGTAACAAGTTATGATAATAATATAATATGTATATATAAGTTAATAAGAAGAGTAAATATGTGAATGGCAATAACAGAATTACAAACGTGTTTGTATGGATGGAATAACACTGTATAAGGTAACAAACAGTACAAGCTGAATTATTTAAATAGAGAAGCCGAGCATATAGAGGACTGGTTGTTCCAGGCGAAGAACTTTGCTAAGTCGTCTCTTGAAGGCTTCAGGTGAGGATACGAAGAATTTAACATCGCTGGCGATCCATTTGCCAGAAGCATTAGCCGTGGGATGCAGCTGTTGAGGCTGTATGCCCACCCAGGGCATGGCACGCCTGCAGAAGCATTAGCCGTGGGATGCAGCTGTTGAGGCTGTATTGGGTGGGCATGGCTCGCCTGCAGAAGCATTAGCCGGGATGCAGCTGTTGAGGCTGTATGCCCACCCAGGGCATGGCACGCCTGCAGAAGCATTAGCCGTGGGATGCAGCTGTTGAGGCTGTATTGGGTGGGCATGGCTCGCCTGCAGAAGCATTAGCCGTGGGATGCAGCTGTTGAGGCTGTATGCCCACCCAGGGCATGGCACGCCTGCAGAAGCATTAGCCGTGGGATGCAGCTGTTGAGGCTGTATTGTGGGCATGGCTCGCCTGCAGAAGCATTAGCCGTGGGATGCAGCTGTTGAGGCTGTATGCCCACCCAGGGCATGGCACGCCTGCAGAAGCATTAGCCGTGGGATGCAGCTGTTGAGGCTGTATTGGGTGGGCATGGCTCGCCTGCAGAAGACTTCCTGAGAGCGAGTTCCTCTTGGGACCCGAAATTCCAGCAGTTGAAGGAGTTCAGGGCAGTCAATGAAATTATTCACCAGCTTCTGTAATAGCTGCAGATCAGCCATTTTCCTTCTTACTTCCAAGGGTGGAAGTCCTAGGGATATTCTCAGAGCATCGATAGGCACCTCGAGATATTGGTATCCAAGTCGTAGTCCAACACAGCATATGAGTTTAATTTGAATACGTTCCAGGGCAGCTATGTGACCTACTTGACAAGGATTCCACACTACGGAGGAATACTCCAAAATTGGGCCCACAAGTGTTTTGAAGAGCATGATCTGAGCAAAAATACCATCAATGAATTGACTCTGTTGCAAATAAATATTATATGTTCCCACGGGGTAAGATTATTCGACATAATTACCCCAAGATCCTCAAATGCTTCGACTCTATTCTAGTCCACGTCATTGTTCACGCCCCACACCAAAATGGAGTTCGTAGTGTCCTGCAGACGCACACAGTCATCAATAGAGCCAATCTCCAGAAAGGTTTACGTTCTCTCATTCTCATTCTTACATAAACAAACGCCTAAAATACGCGTTCTTTGAGTAGTGAATCAAGATTGGCTGTATTGAAGATTGTTATGCGAGCAAAGTTATGAATGATTTCGTTGCTGGGAAACTTTTAATATACGCAAATCTGTTGACGATAAAGCTTCTTAAGTCTTAGGCTTTCGTGGCTAGTGTCACAACTTAAATATAAAATTCTTCCGGTTCACACAACGCCAAAACATAATAATAATTACCTTGGTATATTTCGGGCTTGCTGTGGTTACCAATTCCAGTCACTGATTTTTCAAGAAGCTGGCAACCAGTCCCGAAGACGTCTTTTCGATAGTGTCACAGCCAATGAGAACATCGACAGTTGGCCTACCTGACTCAATGGACGGTTGGAAGCCCTTCCATCAATAGGATAGCAAGTATCTCAGTTCCAGCTAATCAGTGACTCAAGATAGTACTCCACAGTGAGACTAAAGTATCTCAAGCCTACTATAATAATGTTTTGAGTTGGCGTGAACTGTAAGAACTAGATTATAGTAATAAATCTTCTTCTTCAATTTTATAAAATGAACCTTACTTCGTTTATGTGTCCTTCCTTAAGTTTAGTAGTTTCTTAGTTAATTAAAATTGCTTACAAGTTAGTAGTTATTGTGAGACTGAAGTCAATGTCCGAATGGGACTTCAATGTTAGAATGTGTGGACAGTTATAGATATAAAAAATAAAGTTGACGATTGCATGTCATGTAAATGTTTCCGCAATACATAGTGTATAAAAACCAAATAAATAAAAGAATAGAGTAAAGTCCTTACCATTAGGGTTAGGCATAACTTGGATATTAAGGTTTGCATTACTACAAACAAAATACACTGTTGTTACATCCTTTCATCATTACAAACGGTACATTGCAAACTTTACTATTCTATATGACATCACCGTCACCTGCTTTATATAGGCTCATAAATCTAGCTACGAGTAGATAACAATGTGAGAGAATAACAGTTGACTTTTGATTTACTACTCATAGTTAGGACCCCGTTGCACCTTCATGCATCGTCGCATCACATACTCGTACAGTGTCATAGTGGCAATAAAAGTTGTGTAAATCAAGCTTGTTCCTCATAATCGATTACTGCAAAAACACGTTAAGCAACAAAAAGTTAGTTTTGAGCAAGCATTAAAAAAGCTCTTATAGCATTCGAATTTTTAAAATTTATTATCCAGGAATTTCAAATAGTTCTTTTTAGTTAGAAAAGTGGACTTTTCCGGCCACTTCAGGAAGATAACTACTATGTTATACTATGTTATGCTATGTTATGTGTTGTACTACCTATGTTTAGGGCAGTTGGGAAAAGTAGGGAGTAGTTTTTCCTGAAGTGGCTGGAAAAGTCCGGGTTTCTAATTAAATTGATCTCCACCACTATTATGAATTTTAAATCTAGAATATACTTTGGTAATTAAAATTTGGTCTAACTGTAAAATGACTGTAATTTATCTAATTGTTTTCACTTGACGTGTGCAAGTTAACAGATGTCCTTGCTAGTTCAGTTTGAAATTAATTTAAAATTATTTTCAAAGGATATATTATTACAATATACTATTTATATTCACACATCTGTTTGTATATATTAAAAATATGAAAAAGAGCAAAAACTCCAGCACAGGAAATTCCCAACTACAGACCGAGCGGATCCGTGGTGGATTGGTATCGCACGCGACTCCGGAGCTCATCACTCCGGTGGCGTGGGTTCGATCCCCGCAGTCACCACTTACATTTGTAATGTAACTAATACGATGACGCTAGGTAAAGGTCGAGGTTGAGTGGTAGAGAGGACTTTGTAGTCCTAACTTCGCCTCGTTAAACAAGACAAACATTACCTTTTACACGTCGAGCTTCTGCACGTGTTATGGTGAAACATAAAGAATAGTTTTTCTTACAGAACGGCAGTTCATGGACGTTTACCTTCTCAGGTAGGAGTTCAACTAGTCAACAGGTTGCCAAATTCTATTAAAAGTGCCCCAGAGCTTAAGGCTTTTAAAACTCGTTTGAAAAAGGTTTTGACCGCCGAAGCATTTTACAACACAGACGAGTTTATGGCACATGACTGGGAAAACACTAACTGACTACTGGACTGTAGTGGTACAATTCGAATGAATGAGAGAGAGTGAATGTAAAAAATGTATGTCTGATTGGGATTTCGATGGTAGATTGTGTGGAAAATTTTAGCGTTTCAAAGGAATTGACGTTTGTATAACATGTAAATTGTTAACACAATAAACGATTTATTTATTTATATTTATTTATTTAATTTATTATAATATTTATTATAAATAATATGGGCCGTGTCCCCCCTGCCCATGTATTGGCGTGGACGAATGCCATGGTCCAGCGGTGTATGCCCTGCGCGGCACTAGGTCCACGGCCGGGGCGGAAGACAGCCCGCGGTTGCGTGCCACATCGCGTCACGCCTCGCCGCTCCGCCGCCTTTGTTCCGTTAAATTCCATATAGTTTCCGTCCATATATTCGCCATAATAACTGATACGCGGGTGAATATTCACAGTTCACACGGCTAACGGTACCCGGCACCCCTTCATTGTCACTGCGAGCTTTCAACACATTCAGTTAATCAACAAATCAGTTAACTTTTTAGAGAAAATGCGTAGCAATCTCGTTCAAACGCAGATTTCACATCCACTCCCAATCATTTATTGTCAAATTACCTTTCGAAAAATGAGATATTCATGCCGTCAGCATGGTAAGACACAGGCCCGGGACCATGATTTGAGCACAGATCCTGACCTCCAGAACACGTTTTGAGGATTATGAAGTGTGCACAACTTCAATTGTTCATCTCTACGGGTCGCATTTTTGTCCGATTTTCACCAATTTGAAAGAAAAGTTCATTTTGTAAGTATGTCGGTCGAGTTCGTTAACCAACAAAATTGCACAACCAGAATCCGCTTATTTTTGGAGGGGGGACTTTTCACCAAAAAAAGGGGCGTTAATAGTCTAAAACCAGTCAATTTAACCCCATTTCCATGAAATTTGAAATAAATATGTATTTTATTGTCATAGATTGATATTCAACAAATAATGGATATCCATCAAGCCGTTTCAAATTGGTGGCAAAAAGTGATTTTTTTGCTATAAAAACGGAATAAGTAGTCATATTTTAGTGAAATTTAAAACTAGTTTTCTTTTCATGGTATGTAGTATTACTGCCAGTAGAAGAACCCCGTATGTCTGAGGTTGAAGGCCGAAGCGAGGCGGTGAGCGCAGCAACAGCCTCGTAATGCCTGTGATAGTCCACGAAAAGCTGAGGCCAGAGGCCTAAAAGGGGTTGTAAGCGGAGCGAATTAGAGCAACAAATTGCAAAGGAAACTCATGACAGCAGCACTTAAGCGCTTTGCTGCGTGTCGGCCTGGTTTGTTACTCTCTAGTCCCATGCCTGTCAGCTAATTACAGTCTCCCGTTGAATGCCAAGAACTCCTTTGTCCAAAAGACGATTTAGATATGAGAAATGATCTCGAGTTGAGCTTTGAATGCCTTCGAAGGTGGCAATTTGTTGACGGATGAACTTCTGCCTGGGAAGGCAATCGCGTTCTGTGTCTCCCAGTTCGGTAGTCGTCCCTGCTTCTTTTGTCATAAGAGCGTATGTATGACACTATTATTTTTTGAATGGAAAAAGTGACACACCTCTGAAATTTAGAGGCAGAGTATAGGACTTAACACGTAGGGATTCCTGTCAGCTTGCCTCCTGCCATGGAAGAGCTTATGCGTCAGTGTAAAATGTTGCATTTCATTAGTTTAATCGCTTTATAAAGAAAATACGCATGCCGGTTATAGAAGAGTGCTGGCAATACAAGATAGATCATAACACTAATTCGCAGCTTTCAACTTGCATAGCTTGTCTTACAACAAAATTGTAAGTTCAAACATTTGATTCTAAACCGCTGTGAACGAGCGTTAACAAAATTACACTATTCAATAATTTCCCAGAATAATAAGTAAACATTACAGAAGACATTATTTACAGCTGAAAATTAACACTTCAAACAAATTACTGTAGAGGTTTTGATGATATCGACAATATTAAATACAGTTCAATTTTCAAACAATACAACAATCTGTAAATGAGTTGAGTTGTTTGTTATTTGAAATAACCATCATATGTATTAAAAACTGATAAATTACCTTTGAGTCGTTTACGGCAGCGGCAGAGACAAAAAGAAACATCGGACCAAAACTTAATAATTATAAATCGTTTGTTTCATCGCACGTACTAGTAAACATTGTTTATTACCTTTTAATTAGCTTTAGTCAGTATTAACCTCTTCAAAACATACAGGCTTGCTAATTAGCTATTACAGTTTGTGATTGCAATATTGTCATAACGTTAACTGTGCCAATCGTATTTAATGGCTTTATCATCAAATTTCCTTCGGTTGAAAGTTGAAATTATTATGTATTTTGTTATTATACATCATAATGTCAAAGATTAATAAAATCTAGAAAGATTAATCCTTCGAGCTGTTTCAAAATGGCGGCCAAAAAAGGGAATTTACGCTATACCAGCGGAATATGAAGTCAGGTTTTTTTAAAATTCAAAATGTTTTTGTTCTTTTCATGTAATATAACTTGTCTGCGTCCATGTCTCAGTGGGTAGAGTCACGGCTTGCAAAGCGCAAGGTCGCGGGTTCAATTCCCGGCGCAGGCACAAGGGTTTGGACCGTTTTCCCTAAAAGCGTTTTGTGATGCCCACAAACCCTAAGTTAGGTTTCTAATAAAAATGCCGTTAGCGTGGGCAGTAAAAAAAAAAAAACTGAGGCCGAAGGACGAAGCGAAGCTGTGAGTGGAGAGGATTTACAGATTGCAAGGAGATTTGATTACCTCATGCCAGCAGCACTTTAGCGCCTAGCTGCGTGTTAGCCTTGTTAGATTGTTATATAGGCTTACATAAGAAGAAACTATAGTTCAAAGTGTAATATACTTACTACTTTATCTCTTGAAGAGTTTACTTTCTGGTCCTGTAATCCAGCTTCATGGAGGTCAGGTTTAGTGGACGTTATAGTTCTAAAGCGGCTCAGATAGTACTAGTGATCATCTGATGATACCCACATCAACTCCCACCATCGTTTAGACGTATCAGACCATCACCTGCATGGTTCGGAAGTCACGTTAAGCCGTTGGTCCTTGTATTTCCATTGGTCATTGGGCTATTAATTAATGACCCGTTCTAAGGAAGAGTCGGCCTTTGTAACAAGATTACACCTCATAACTCATTACTACTACTCATCACACTCATCCTTCACCACATATTTGCCTTAAAATACCCTCATGAGAGTGGCCGGCATCTCAAATATTAAGTGAGAATCCATATAATTTACGCTGTCCTTTTATCTGACACTTAACCTTCGGTACTGATAGATTTTAAATGTATCGTGATGAGTAATTCCTAGAATTAGAACTAGAGGAATTAGGCTTAGGCCTGAGATCAATAATCGTACCACCAGACGGATGGCACTCACTTGAAAGTTTGCAATCGGAGATATGTAGTGTATGCTTTGCACTTCAACTCCTGACAAGCTGCCTCTTAAATAATTGATATCTATCAATGGTTTAAGCTGTCTACAGTTCTAATTGGCACAAGGATGGAGTTCATAAATAGTTAAACACACACACTTACACTTTAAGCTCCCTTAAGAGGTCTTGATACTCAGAGAGGTCGACTTTTTACTACTGGGAAAAAAAATATCTCCGCCATTTGTTTCTGATGTAAGACGTGTTATCAAAAAATGTAAACAATCAATGTTGATTTTATTTGTAAAAAAGATAACATCTGGTGTATTTTTATTACGAAAATTGTCATGGTAAATTAAATTGAATGCTTTGAGAACCGCTTTGGAATAATACACCCTCATATTTTGTATGCCATAGCATTTTGGGAGAACTGTGCTGAATCTAAAATCACACGCGTTTTGATTCAAGAAAAATCCGCAGTCAGAACGACTGTTGGGCTACGCTTCGGACATACCTGTCGTGATGCTTTTGTCTCTTTGGGTATTTTGACCGTTACTTCCCTTTTCATATTTGATACTCTAATTTATTGTTTTCCAAAATTCCAATGTTTATCACCTTCTCATAACTACGAAATTCACATTGGGAATATGTGAAAATTTGAATCCCATCGCCTTGAAATGTTTAACAAACTTCCATTTCAGACTGGTAAAAAATTATTTAACAAACTCCCAATGGATATTAGATCAACCAACAACTTTGTTTCGTTTAGAAAAAACTAAAAATTACCTAATTACCACCCATTTTACTCTTTAGATGAATCTATGAACACTTCTATTAAGTATAAACTATTATAGTTTTAAATTACATAGTTACAGAATTGGACCTTGTCTTACCAGTGGTAGTAGTCAACGCAATTTTAATGTAAAAATGACTACGCATGAATAATACTAAGGTAATCAGCGCAAGTTGACTAGTCAATCAAAACCAAATGACGTCAGTATTTTTTTTTCAGTTAAACCTGTTAATTCTATATCAGCTAGCTTAGAAAACAATACAACATGTACAAAAATAATCAACCTTTACACAATTAAAAAAAAACGAAAATCAAGAACGTCCCATGTAAGAGACTGTAAAAATAGAAAATTTAGAAACCTTTGTAATGTATGTGATATCAGGTTGATATGTATATCTAAGTGTCTAGGACGAAACACCGCCAAGGCTGTCAGGGTACCCAGAGCAATCACAACTTAACTTCCTAGATTTACGCTAGACAATGAATAGAAAATGGGTTTTAAGACAATTTATTAGTTTTAACACAGATAATTTGCACATGCATTCACCGACGGTGATACTAGGACTGTAGATTTCCACCTTTTACGTCGTCACAGCATCTCCTCAGCACTCTGCCCTGGCGCCGCTTCTCTTTCTGCATTTGATGCCAACTTCTCTTCATCCTCCTAACTTGCCTCTTCAGTTTCCGTTCTCGCTCCTCCACACAGGACAAGGTCGGGTTCTCACATGACCTTCTCTCTAGCTTCTCCTTCAACCTTCTCTGACGTTGGAGCTCTTGACCTACCTCGTTGTCCAAGTCAACGGTCTCTAGGGAGGTTTCACCTCCCGCTCTCAGCCTTGTGTACCTCGACCTCACCCATCTATACACACCCGGCCAAGGGACGCTCTGGAGGGGCTCGCACACCCACTTGGAAACGAATTTACGGAGGCTCATCGTGAGAAAAGTTGAATTTACTGTGGTATTTGTATAGCTGAACTTTAATTTAGAACGTTTGGAATTGTTATGAAATTTTATTCTTTTAATTGCCATGGATACAAAATCCTTTTAATAGAAAGGAACAGTACCACTATTTATACTTCAGTATACAGGGCTGGGCAATAGTATGGAATATATCTCGGGATGTATAAATACGAATTTAACGAAATGTTGCAGTTCTGTACATCTCACTGTAACTCTTCACCTGGCATATTTGTCCTTTCTTCATCTTGTCCAAGGGACGAGCCGCTGAAGAGAGTGTTAGATTTTTAAATGTAAACCTATGTCGAGTGACACATCATTTTAATGGGCTTAACAAGTGGGATTCAACGGTGCGAATTATTTTATTTTTAATTCGCTTTAGTCCAAATTTTGGCAGTTTTAGTTTAGAAGCTTCTAATTTTGAAAGGCTGCCATTTCAGCTTGACTAAACCCATTGAGGTCGGGTTTAATGAGTTCTGTTCCACTAACCCCCTTTCTAGTTCAAACCCAAGCCGTCTCAATAATGATTTCGATATCCATTAGCTTGTTAAGAAAAACTAAAGTCTTGAAATCAAGTTGCTTCTTAAATTTAAGAACTTAGTTAAATTTAAACTTAAAAACTTTGTTAAAACTTAGTTAAAGCCGGGCTTTTTCCTCTAATGAACCAAGGACGTTGTCACCGGTCATGGTTCCTTAGCTCTTAAGTGGTGGGCGGCTGTGACAATACCGGTGACGTATCCTGAGTGTGTGTTTTTAAAGCACAGAGAGACAGGGAGTTGTGCTGACCAGCGTTAATTAGTGTGAAACTGTTGGAAACCAGTCTTTTGTTGTAAGAAAACGCATTATCCTTGAAGGTATAGGTGCGCGCTCTCAAACAACTAAAGGGAGGAAAAACTACCGAACTTGACGACTGAGATACACGTCGTGTAATCATAATTCAATTACATATTCATTTATTTCCCTTTTTTAAGCATTATTATTTAAATCCATTTTAAAAAATATGCTTATCTTATGACCGTTATGTGACTTATGTTCGGTACTTATACCTGCCTCTGGTTTGATAAGATGCCAGTCTCATGTTGTCGCAGTTTGATTTGAAAATGAGCCATGTCTCTAAAATACAGACGTACGATGTACCATTGCTCCTGCCCCATAGTGCCAATCCGTAAAAAAGGTGTTGGTCTGTAACGACTTATGTCATAAGAAAGAATTATGACACAGTAACAGAGGTTCCTGAAATTGAACTAGTTCACGGGGCAAAGTACTTGGTATGATCATTGACAATAAATTTACTTGGAAGTGAAACATCCTTGAAACATCCTTACACGCACTTAAGAAAACTCCGATGAGAGGAGCTGATAACCATAACTACCGCACAAGATCAGCGTCAAACTACATCCTACTTCCTCACCGACTGAAAGTTTTCGAGAAACAACCAACCTACACGGGAGTTAAATTCCTGAACACCTTGCCTACAGAAGTAAAGCTAGCAGATAATATTCAACTGACTAGGAAAAGGATCTACGCCTGGCTTGTAGAGCGTCCCTTCTACAGCTTGGAGGAATTTCTGCAATAACCCTTGCATTATATACCGTAGAGTCACGACAAGATTCATCAAGACTAGTTATGTTATTGACACCATTTATAATCTCAAAGATAACAAATAAAGCATTATTCACTATTCTAATACGCTATTATCAGTTGAGCAGTACTCGGACCGTTTCCTCAAACCATTCAAGCTTGAGGTCAACATCGCGCAAACATTGCCTCTAAATGACGATCCCGAGTCAACTTCTGACCTTCTTCTAATTTTAGCAACCTTTATCGAATTTAAGAACAAATTATTCTTACTAAACGAAATACGGGCCGGAATTTCTCACGTTTTGTGACCACCGGTGCCTGACCGGAAACGTACACATACACATATTTAGCGTTTACAGTCGTAATGGCCGTGGTCAGTGAATAGCTGTGGTGTGAGCACTATTGAGCACAAGGCCTCGATATGATCCCATTACCTTGAATGTGAACCGAACTGAGTCCGCATTAATGTAAAGGTAATCATCCAACAGCAAAACAAAGGTTCACCTTGGACGAACCAGTGGTTCCATGTCCAAACATTCACCTCTGTCGCATCCGCGGCGGTAAATTCATGCGTGCGCGCGCACTCTCAACAATTGGTGGACTGCTAGATATCGAATTCCCTTTAGAAAAATTAGATATTCATGCCGTCATCATGGTTAGAATCAGACCCGGGACCGTGAAATGAGCACCGATCTTGACCCCCAGAACACGTTTTGAGAATATTTTCAAAATTGTATACCAATATAGAGGTTTTAATAATCTTAAAACAGTAATCTTCATCTGATTTTGATGAAACTTGAAAAAAATATGTATTCTTACATCAATATACTAAAAATTATGACCATACGGAGCGCCGTTTTAAAATGGCAGCCCAAAAACGATTTTTCGCAATAACAGCGGAATGAGTAGTCTGGTTTTATTGAAATTTAAAATATGTTTTCCTATGATCATATATATACTACAAAACGGAGAGTAAAAAAAACAGTAAATCTAAGGCCCACAAGGTGTAACGCTCATGGCTACACAGGATCATACAGGAGGCCAAGCTGAGAACGAGGGTTGTAACGCCCGTGATCATACAGGAGGCCAAGTTGAGGCCGCAGGTTGTAACGCCTGTGATTATATAGGAGGCTAAGTTGAAGCCGCAGGTTGTAACGCCCATGATCATACAGGAAGTTGAGGCCGCAGGTTGTAGCGCCCGGGATCATACAGGAGGCCAAGTTGAGGCCGCAGGTTGTAACGCCCGTGATCATACAGGAGGCCAAGTTGAGGCCGCAGGTTGTAACGCCTGTGATTATACAGGAGGCCAAGTTGAGGCCGCAGGTTGTAGCGCCCGTGATCATACAGGAGGCCAAGTTGAGGCCGCAGGTTGTAACGCCTGTGATTATATAGGAGGCCAAGTTGAGGCCGCAGGTTGTAACGCCCGTGATCATACAGGAGGCCAAGTTGAGGCCGCAGGTTGTAGCGCCCGGGATCATACAGGAGGCCAAGTTGAGGCCGCAGGTTGTAACGCCCGTGATCATACAGGAGGCCAAGTTGAGGCCGCAGGTTGTAACGCCTGTGATCATATAGGAGGCCAAGTTGAGGCCGCAGGTTGTAACGCCCGTGATCATACAGGAGGCCAAGTTGAGGCCGCAGGTTGTCCCGCCCGTGCTGTCCCATCCAGGAGGCCGTTGAGGCCGCAGGCCAACGCCCGTGATCATACAGGAGGCCAAGTTGAGGCCGCAGGTTGTAACGCCCGTGATCATACAGGAGGCCAAGTTGAGGCCGCAGGTTGTAGCGCCCGGATCATACAGGAGGCCAAGTTGAGGGGCCGCAGGCTTAAACGCCCGTGATCATACAGGAGGCCAAGCGAGGCCGAAGGTTGTAACGCCAGTGATCATACAGGAGGCCAAGTTGAGGCCGCAGGTTGTAACGCCCGTGATCATACAGGAGGCCAAGTTGAGGCCGCAGGTTGTAATGCCTGGGATCATACAGGAGGCCAAGTTGAGGCCGCAGGTTGTAGCGCCCGGGATCATACAGGAGGCCAAGTTGAGGCCGAAGGTTGTAGCGCCCGGGATCATACAGGAGGCCAAGTTGAGGCCGCAGGTTGTAACGCCCGTGATCATACAGGAGGCCAAGTTGAGGCCGAAGGTTTCAAGCCGGTGATCATACAGGAGGCCAAGTTGAGGCCGCAGGTTGTAACGCCCGTGATCATACAGGAGGCCAAGTTGAGGCCGCAGGTTGTAATGCCCGGGATCATACAGGAGGCCAAGTTGAGGCCGCAGGTTGTAACGCCCGGGATCATACAGGAGGCCAAGTTGAGGCCGAAGGTTCCAGCGCCCGGGATCATACAGGAGGCCAAGTTGAGGCCGCAGGTTGTAACGCCCGTGATCATACAGGAGGCCAAGTTGCGGCCGAAGGTTTCCGCCGGTGATCAGGCAGGAGGAAGCCGTTGAGGCCGAAGGTTGCAAACACCCGTGATCATACAGGAGGCCAAGTTGAGGCCGAAGGTTTCAAGCCGGTGATCATACAAGAGGCCAAGTTGAGGCCGCAGGTTGAAACGCCCATGATCATACAGGAGGCCAAGTTGAGGCCGCAGGTTGTAACGCCCGTGATCATACAGGAGGCCAAGTTGAGGCCGCAGGTTGTAACGCCCGTGATCATACAGGAGGCCGTTGAGGCCGCAGGTTGTAACGCCCGTGATCATACAGGAGGCCAAGTTGAGGCCGAAGGTTGTAACGCCCGTGATCATACAGGAGGCCAAGTTGAGGCCGAAGGTTTTAAGCCGGTGATCATACAGGAGGGCTGTTGAGGCCGCAGGTTGTAACGCCCGTGATCATACAGGAGAGCCGTTGAGGCCGAAGGTTTGCCGGTGATCATACAGGAGGCCAAGTTGAGGCCGCAGGTTGTAACGCCCGTGATCATACAGGAGGCCAAGTTGAGGCCGAAGGTTGTAACGCCCGTGATCATACAGGAGGCCAAGTTGAGGCCGCAGGTTGTAACGCCCGTGATCATACAGGAGGCCAAGCTGGGAGGCCAGGTTGTAATGCCCGGGATCATACAGGAGCCAAGTTGAGGCCGCAGGTTGTAACGCCCGGGATCATACAGGAGGCCAAGTTGAGGCCGAAGGTTGTAGCGCCCTGATCATACAGGAGGCCAAGTTGAGGCCGCAGGTTGTAACGCCGTGATCATACAGGAGGCCAGGCCGAAGGTTTACGCCGGTGATCACAGGAGGCCGTTGAGGCCGCGTTGTAACGCCCATTGATCATACAGGAGGCCAAGTTGAGGCCGCAGGTTGTAACGCCCCTGATCAGGCAGGAGGCCAAGTTGAGGCCGCAAGTTGTAACGCCCGTGATCATACAGGAGGCCAAGTTGAGGCCGCAGGTTGTAACGCCCGTGATCATACAGGAGGCCAAGTTGAGGCCGAAGGTTGTAACGCCCGTGATCATACAGGAGGCCAAGTTGAGGCCGAATGGGGCCGGTGATCATACAGGAGGCCAAGTTGAGGCCGCAGGTTGTAACGCCCGTGATCATACAGGAGGCCAAGTTGAGGCCGCAGGTTGTAACGCCATGATTGACGATGCCAATAACATGTATTTGTTTCAGGCAATAAAGGATTGATTGATTGAGTTTATTAATTTTGTGATCATACAGGAGGCCAAGTTGAGGCCGAAGGTTGTAACGCCCGTGATCATACAGGAGGCCAAGTTGAGGCCGAAGGTTGTAACGCCCGTGATCATATACAGGAGGCCAAGTTGAGGCCGAAGGTTGTAACGCCCGTGATCATACAGGAGGCCAAGTTGAGGCCGAAGGTTGTAACGCCCGTGATCATACAGGAGGCCGTTGAGGCCGAAGGTTGTAACGCCCGTGATCATACAGGAGGCCAAGTTGAGGCCGAAGGTTGTAACGCCCGTGATCATACAGGAGGCCAAGTTGAGGCCGAAGGTTGTAACGCCCGTGATCATACAGGAGGCCAAGTTGAGGCCGAAGGTTGTAACGCCCGGATCATACAGGAGGCCAAGTTGAGGCCGAAGGTTGTAACGCCCGTGATCATACAGGAGGCCAAGTTGAGGCCGAAGGTTGTAACGCCCGTGATCATACAGGAGGCCAAGTTGAGGCCGAAGGTTGTAACGCCCGTGATCACAGGAGGCCAAGTTGAGGCCGAAGGTTGTAACGCCCGGATCATAGGAGGCAGGGTTGAGGCCGAAGGTTGTAACGCCCGTGATCATACAGGAGGCCAAGTTGAGGCCGAAGGTTGTAGCGCCCGGGATCATACAGCCAAGTTGAGGCCGAAGGTTGTAACGCCCGTGATCATATAGGAGGCCAAGTTGAGGCCGAAGGTTGTAGCGCCCGGGATCATACAGGAGCCAAGTTGAGGCCGAAGGTTGTAGCGCCGGGATCATACAGGAGGCCAAGTTGAGGCCGAAGGTTGTAGCGCCCGGGATCATGCTACAGGGAGGCCGGGTTGAGGCCGAAGGTTGTAACGCCCTGATCATATAGGAGGCCAAGTTGAGGCCGAAGGCTAGCGCCCGGGATCATACAGGAGGCCGTTGAGGCCGAAGGTTGTAGCGCCCGGGATCATACAGGAGGCCAAGTTGAGGCCGAAGGTTGTAACGCCCGTGATCATATAGGAGGCCAAGTTGAGGCCGAAGGTTGTAGCGCCCGGGATCATACAGGAGGCCAAGTTGAGGCCGAAGGTTGTAGCGCCCGGGATCATACAGGAGGCCAAGTTGAGGCCGAAGGTTGTAGCGCCCGGGATCATACAGGAGGCAAGTTGAGGCCGAAGGTTGCGCCCGTGATCATATAGGAGGCCAAGTTGAGGCCGAAGGTTGTAGCGCGCCGGGATCATACAGGAGGCCAAGTTGAGGCCGAAGGTTGTAGCGCCCGGATCATACAGGAGGCCAAGTTGAGGCCGAAGGTTGTAACGCCCGTGATCATATAGGAGGCCAAGTTGAGGCCGAAGGTTGTAGCGCCCGGGATCATACAGGAGGCCGTTGAGGCCGAAGGTTGTAACGCCCGTGATCATATAGGAGGCCAAGTTGAGGCCGAAGGTTGTAGCGCCCGGGATCATACAGGAGGCCAAGTTGAGGCCGAAGGTTGTAACGCCCGTGATCATATAGGAGGCCAAGTTGAGGCCGAAGGTTGTAGCGCCCGGGATCATACAGGAGGCCAAGTTGAGGCCGAAGGTTGTAGCGCCCGGGATCATACAGGAGGCCAAGTTGAGGCCGAAGGTTGTAGCGCCCGGGATCATACAGGAGGCCAAGTTGAGGCCGAAGGTTGTAACGCCCGTGATCATATAGGAGGCCAAGTTGAGGCCGAAGGTTGTAGCGCCCGGGATCATACAGGAGGCCAAGTTGAGGCAGAAGGTTGTAGCGCCCGGGATCATACAGGAGGCCAAGTTGAGGCCGAAGGTTGTAACGCCCGTGATCATAGGAGGCCAAGTTGAGGCCGAAGGTTGTAACGCCCGATCATACAGGAGGCCAAGTTGAGGCCGAAGGTTGTAATGCCCGTGATCATTCAGGAGGCCAAGTTGAGGCCGAAGGTTGTAATGCCCGATCATATAGGAGGCCAAGTTGAGGCCGAAGGTTGTAGAGCCCGGGATCATACAGGAGGCCAAGTTGAGGCCGAAGGTTGTAATGCCCGTGATCATTCAGGAGGCCAAGTTGAGGCCGAAGGTTGTAATGCCCGTGATCATATAGGAGGCCAAGTTGAGGCCGAAGGTTGTAGCGCCCGGGATCATATAGGAGGCCAAGTTGAGGCCGAAGGTTGTAGCGCCCGGGATCATACAGGAGGCCAAGTTGAGGCCGAAGGTTGTAATGCCCGTGATCAAGAGAGAAGATATGTGTCTCTCGCATATTGTGAACTTCAACTTGTGGGGTGTAAAATCTTTATTCACTTAAAAAACTGTTGGAGTCGGTGCTGACATTTCTACTGCTTCGGCAGCAACTATTTTGAACAAGTGAATAAAGATTTTCACAAGTAAAAGAATATGGCAAATATTGTGCGCACTTAATGTTAATCTAATATGTATTGGCAACTTAATATTTATTATATTTGTTCCCATGAAATGAGTACAGTAACATCTTACTGTAGTGTAACGGATAAATTATTGCATGTACTCTGTAAAACATCAGAAAGTCACTTTTTTATGAAGTAGTATGTAAAGCAATACATAGTTCCATAACTCAATTATTTCAAACTTCATAGAGAATTTTACTGTGGGTTTATTTTTGAAGCCAGTTCAATTATTTTGCCAAACAATATTTATAGAAGACCCCTAAGTACTATTTTCTACACTCCCATTTGGAGTTCCTAAAAGTTCATATGAAACAGGACTCTGGGCTAAAAATTTACACTTTCTAGCTAACCAGTTTTATTTATTATAAAACCATTTTATAGTGTTTACATTGAGTGTGCAAAATAATTATCAGATCTAAACATGATTCAACTAAAAAGAAGGGAATATTTGTAGCCTACAATAAAAGAAATCACATTTTATGTTTTGTGAAAGGCATTATTAGTTGTACTTCGTACATGTTGTTATATGAAGTGAGAGTTGGCTATTTCTAAGTTACCTTGCTACATATCTTTCCTCCTCAAAAGCTTTTAAATATAGAAGTAAATTTACAATTCCTTAGGCACAATCTGTTCCAATGTAATTGGTGCGTCATTGAAATCCAAAAGTTTGATTCCTTAAATCTATTTATGGGGTAAATGAGTTTAAAGTAATCGTCTACAATTTAATAAGGTATTACTTTGATCCAGTAAACATAACGTTTATATTTCTTTGGTGATTAGTAAATTCTTATGAAACTATTCAAAGAACAACATCATCACCTATACGATAAACATGAATGTTTAATGTGACTTAAGTGTTAATTTTGAACGATAGTCTTTCAATTTCAAAACATCTCTATTCACTCTTTCAAATACAATAAAAAATAGTCACGATAAAAAATAAATCACACTTTATACATAAAATGTTTTGACTAAATATAATTTTATAACTATAATAAAAAAAATGAATGAATAGTTAGGTACCCCATTTAAACATTCCGAGGTACCATCACAAACTCCTAAGATACACCGCCGAACAATGAAAATAAACACTACTTATAAATAACAGAACAAATAACCTTAAATGTAGATAAATTAGTTACAAAATTCACCAAAGTTAACCAGTTTATAATGAACATCGTTTTTAAAAACAAAATGGTTTTGAAACAATTGAGTACATCACCATACTCGTGTTTGTTAGATTTGAACGTTGTTTACTCGGTAACCATTGAAGATCGAACAAAACAGAAATGTAAACATTTAGATTTTACACAAATAACATCTCTTATTTTCTTATCTTCTCTTCATTCAAAACTAACATTCAATTATTTTTTGGAAAGAATTTCGTACCACTACAACCTTCAAGGGAGTTAAGATATACGAAATTAGCTTTGTTTTGGGCGACAACGTGTGTACTGAATTTCATGTTGTTTAATGTCTTAATAATTATTTGAACATGGTCGTAATTTAATTGTAAATTTCTATGAGCAATTTTGAATGAAACTGTTAGTACTTGATAGTTTCTGTTAGTACACTCCTTCAAATACTGTCTTACATAAGTCTTTCTATCATTGACTAAATATATTCTAATTTACTTGGCCAACATATTTTGTCGTTTGAGTATGATTCTTCTTCTTTTGGTAATTTCAAACTTGGCAAAATTGAAAGTTTTAGAATATTGTTGAAAGTTAGTTATGACTGCTAGTTATATTACAGTTGAAAGTAGAAAAAACTAACTTGGGAAGCCTTAGTTTTGATTAGTTTTACTTACCGCATACATACATTTATCAATTCAGCTCAAGGAGTCTAAGGAGCTTATTATTTAAGAAAGTAGCTCAGCTATAATGTACAGCGTTATAAATTGAATAAAGAAAACCTTCTCCTTTCAAAATTAAAACAAATTCTAGTATTTAATATGGTGCAATGTGTCGTGTCATTGATTTGTGTGTATCCTACATTTCAAAACTTACTGAAACTTAAATACATTTTTCATAAATTATTCAGATGTTGAAATATTTTTACTCTGTTATGATTGATAACATCTAAATGACTTAGCCTCAGGTTTTGGGTGATTTCCTTGTGTAAAGTCTTGACTAGCAAATATAAAAGCTTGTACTTTCTACAGAATCGTAGTCAAAGTTTGAACAAATAAAATGATGTACGCATGTGTATACATTTAAATTTTTGAACGGTTGTTTTCAGTTAAGTTCCATTTACGTGAGTTAGCTGTTCTAGTCCTAGCCCTTTAAAATAGTTCAAGAACATTTCAAACTCTTCATTTTTATTGCTTTAATTACTGACAAAAATCAAGAGAATATTAAAGGAAACTTTAAAATTAAATATATTTCCAAAGAATTATTTTTTTGAAATGGGTTCAAAAAGTTGTAATACCTTAAGTACCTCAAATACGTTCAAACCCATTTTTAAGCATAAAACATCTTGGCTTTATATTTGTATTTAAAATTGAAAAGGTTACGCCAAATATTTTCATAGGAAAAACGTCTATATTAAAATAGACGTGTATAAAAGAACATTCAGTAGCTTAACCATTTCTTTAACAACATAATTCACGACCAATTTTGGGCTGAGCTCATCACAAAACTTGTTAAAGGTCGAGTTTTTTTAATAAATAAACGTAAAAAAATCTCGTAAACTAACAACAAGTTTACTATCGTGAAATCTTTTCCATATTAGCAATCATAACAAAAATGGGATTTTAATTTCATGTCTGCGTAGAATTGTATAGGGTTGGGGGAATTAAATGTTGAAAGTAGCCTATATACCTAGCGTTCGTCATTAAAGGTTTTACTATTTTCCTTGTTAGGCCCACCTCTAAATTTATAAAATGATCAGTAAAGTAGGTTTCGTCATTGAGTTAATAAGTGATTTGTTTAAACGTTTTTCAATCCTGTGTGGCAAGGTACTTTGACAATGCACATTTGTTTGTGAGTTTTGGTTTTATAGTATTATTTTAAGAAAATGTTGTTTAAAAAAATATATTTATGAAAATACTGTCCGTAAGCAGGTTTTTAATGTCAGGTATAAAATTATAAAACCATTTTTAATTATCTATTTAAAGTGTGTAAGTGAAAATCCGGAAACAACTCTGAATTGTTGAAATTGGTTGCTAACTTTTCCTCTGACTATGATTCTATTATTCTGCTTCATGTATTGTTGTATTACACAGAACTGTATAACATTGTAACTTTGAAAGGAATAACGGTCATCGTCAATGTTCACAGCCTCGACTATAACTTTGACCTTCATGAGCCGTTTGAGAATTAACGTAATTGAATGACCAATAATCCAATGGAAATATAGATATTTTACTTCTATTAAAAGTTTAAGTAATCCATACAAAAGAGAAAAGTAAATTGATAATAATTTAAATTTAAATACTGTTTCGAGAAGGGATGTACAATATTCTCTTTGATTTCTAGGGTGGAACATGTAACATCTAGGAATGTCTTAGCACATTGAACATTACACTGACTTACACAGTACATATATTTTATAGATAGATTATCTAGAAGTTGGTTGACAGTAACATTTTAGATAATATTCTTAAGTATATCTACATTAACGTGTGCTGAAACCTGCCCCTGTGAGTAGTGCGTTCAATAAAGATGGCAGTATACTTCATCGTTTGCTGAAGATGTATACTCAAGTATACTTCATCGTTTGCTGAAGATGTATACTCAAGTATCCTTCATCGTTTGCTGAAGATGTATACCCAGTATAATTCATCGTTTGCTGAAGATGTATACTTCAGTGTACAGTACTTCATCGTTTGCTGAAGATGTATACTCAAGTATACTTCATCGTTTGCTGAAGATATATACTCCAGTATAATTCATCGTTTGCTGAAGATGTATACTTCAGTGTACAGTACTTCATCGTTTGCTGAAGATGTATACTTTAGTATATGCTTCATAGTTTGCTGATGATGTAAACTTCAGTATACTTCATCATTTGCTGAAGATGTATACTTCAGTGTATACTTCATTGCTTGCTTAAGACGTATACTTAAGTATACTTCATTTCTTGCTGAAGATGTAAACTCCAGTATACTTCATCGTTTGTTTCAGATGTACACTTCATCGTTTACTAAAGATGTAAACTTAAGTATACTTCATCGTTTTCTGGAAATTTCCTTGCTGACTTTCAAGAAGTAAGCTATACAACAGCCTTCATTTGGTAAAAAAAACTTATAGATGATAAGGAAAATTAACTTACATATCACATTTGTCTAGTTACATTTGCTTAACCTGATTCTTAATGTACAAAATTAAATTATGTTACCTTACATGTAATTCGTTAAAGCATTATCTACAAAGCATGGCCGGCTTACGCCTTTACAAGTATTAAGTCGATAGGTAAATGTAATAATGTCTTTACACTAGGTTTAGTGAACAAATACAAAATCTGGATGTCTAAAAAGGATGGCGAATTTCGGCTGGCGAAGATTGTCCTCAAGTCTAGAATCTGGAAAAAAGAAGATTATTATATAATTAGTAATATTCTAGTTATAAATTAGATTTGATATATTCATCTAGAAATATGATAGAAATATATAGAAATGTTAAACTACTTAGCCTCCTTCTACTCAAGTAAACCATTTATCTCAACCGTCAGTTTTTTAAATCTAAAGTTTTGCATCAACTCCTAGATGTTATTGATTAGTACATAAATCTTTCAACTCCTTTTCACTAGAATAACCCCAATCTACTCATCGTTCAGTCGTTCTAATGCTGGAGTATCCAAATTGTTTAAACGGCAAAATAATGTTTTCGACCAGAACTGATTTTATGTGCTGACATACGTTTATTATGTACCGTTCTGTGTCTCCCAGTTTAATAGTCCTCCCTGGACCTATTTTCATGAGTGTGTTCATCAATACTCGCTTACAAGAACACATTATATTGAATTGTCTGGGACCTAGGATCACATGATTATTATATATTCCGTGATGTACAAGTTTGGTGTTAGCAAATACGTTGGCAAACAGAACCATTATAAGTTATGTGACACTATTTATTATTTCAGTTAATTATTTTGAGTTGCGATGATTGTTAGGGATTATAAAACATCAGTAGCAATGGAATAATGTTACAAAATAGAGTCGAAACCGAAAACTTGTAATCTTGTTACTGAAGGCTGAGATTTGGAACAAAGATATGACATTTGATGCACGCAACGTTTACTAAATTTTCAGCTAAAACTTTTTAAGAAATACTGTTTAAAAGATATTGAACGCCAAACCTCATTTTAAAAACAAAACAAAGATATTTAATTGTACTGTGAGACCTAACTAACCAATACTGCATTGAAAATGTTGTCTAGTTTGAACAGTGTCAAGCACAAGAATGCATTTCACAAAAGAGGATTATCATTTAAAGTCTCCTGCAAAAAGTTTGTAAAAGGGTTTCTATTCCAATTCACTTGTAAAGGTAAACCTGTCAAAGTATTTAAATTTCGAAACAAACTTTAAGTGCAAACTTTTGTACTTTTCAGTTTCGACAATGAATATAAAACGCGAGTAAGAAATTCATTTGACATTTTGGGATATCAGCGGGATATATTTTTAGCGGATCCGTGGCGGATTGGTATCGCAAGCGACTCCGGGGCTCATCACTCCGGTGGCGCGGGTTCGATCCCCGCAGTCACCACTTACAATTTGTAATGTGACTATACGGTGACGCTAGGTCAAGGTTGAGTGGTAGAGAGGTCTTTGTAGCCCTAACTTCGCCTCGTTAAACAAGACGAACTTTACCTTTTATCAGGGTTTCGGTGTTTGCTGACTAAGCGTTTGGTTTCGGTATTCGACTGCATCGAGGAGTCAGTGGTGAAGGTATTTTGAGGGGGGCACGATTGACGCGCATACATACGACAAAGTGAATATATGAATCTTTGATTGCGTGAAACATATGCATGTCAGATTACAGTCATTATTTATAGTTTTACACATTTTACATTCACAATTGTCAAAGTCCCATCCAAACACACACTGTTTGCGTTAATGCGATTCACGTAAAGTTGAATTTTATTTGTAAGTTTTAGCCCGTAATCTGCTCGTGTGGGGTCTGAGTTGTGTGCTCATTTTTAGTTTGAAAATCTTTTGGGACCAACGGGTCTTTCATATCGGGCTAATTTTAAACGCCCTAGGTGTAGGGGCACTTTTGAGCGATTTTGGCGACCTGTTGACGAGTTTAAGACTGCTTGTGAGGGAAAGGCTAAGGAACTATCGTTCTGTGTCACCCAGTTCGGTAGCTCTCCCTGCCACTATTTCGTAATCGTAAAAGCCACGTCCTCATTGGTGGTCACATTTGTGTCTGATTGAAGTGTCGTACTAAGTGACGTTTCTTTTGAATGATTTGTTCACTGAATGACATTTACGCGGAATCGTATTGGTTTTAAATGAGTGATATGAATTACGTATTCGTTGAACGATGTTTACACCGAATGAATATTTCACTGAATGACGTTTTCGCTGAATGGTGTATACTTCGAATGACGAATTCGCTGAACAATATAAAAAAGGTAAAGTTTGTCTTGTTTGACGAGGCGATTTTAGTACTTCAAAATCCTCTCACTCAACCTTGACCTTTACCTAGCGTCACCGTATAGTTACATTACAAATTGTAAGTGGTGACTCTGGGGATTGAACCCGCGCCACCGGAGTGATGAGCTTCGAAGTCGCGTGCGATACCATTCCGCCACAGATCCGCTAATATTAGTATGTTACTAACTGACAGTAGTTTTCGCTGAACAATATATACAGTATATACGTTTTCGCTTATGTACACTGAATAACAGTGTATTTGTACTGAATGACGTTTTCACTGAATGATGTTTTTGCTGAATGATATATATATGTAGACTGAATGATATATAATATATATAAGTAGACTGAATGACGTGTTCGTTGAAAGATGTACATAAATTGTTAACAAACTGCAAACGCCTGATTTCACAAACTGACTTTCAATTAGTTTAGAATGCTTAAAAACTATTGAATATGTTAGTGAATCTGTCACCCGTTCTAATCTTACAGACCATAATTATAATATTACTGGGACTCGTGGCGTGGTCCTGTAATCCAGCTTCATGGAGGTCAGGTTTTGAGGATGCTATGGGTCTAAAGCGGCTCAGATAGTCTCAGTGATCATCTGATGATACCCGTATCAACTCCCACCATCGTTTAGACATATTAGACCATCATCTGCGAGGTTCGGAAGTCACGTTAAGCCAATGGTCCTTGTATTTCCATTGGTCATTGGGCCATTAGTTAAGGAAGAGTCGGCCTTAGTTTGTAACAAGACTACACCCATAACTCATTACTACCACTCATCACACTCATCCTTCACCACATATTTGCCTTAAAATACCCTCATGAGAGTGGTCGGCATCTCAAATAGTGATTTAGTGATGTATGCGTGAGTGACTTACCTAGTGTTTGAAGTCAGACGATCAAAGATCTAAGGTGGACTAGGTTGGTGTTGTTGTATTTCTTCATGTCTAACTGTGCGGCGGCCTCATTCTTCTTCGTCTGCGTGTGCCAGACTAAAATCTATAACCAGGAAGATGTTAAAATTAAATTTTATCTATTCTATAAATGGAAGATTTTTAGTAATTGTATTAAAGATGTCACTTGGCCTAGAAATGCAAAGATATTATACATCTTAACTCTTAGGCTTTCGCGGCCGGTGTCATCACTAAGATCTAAGGCTTCGGTTTACCGCGTCACAGTTAAAATAAAATTACTGCTAGACGTTTCGACCTCGCTGTGGAAGTCATCCTCAGTAGCTTGTTGACTGGCTGAGACTGGATTGGCCGGCCGTGGCGTCTTCCTTATACCAGTGTGGGGGTCCTGTCACCTGATTGGCCGAAGTGGGCGGAGCCTGTTGCTCGTTGTCGAACTGGATTGGCTGGCTAAGAACGGCACCTGGTTTTGATAATTTAACTGTCATTTGCATTAATTCTATATGTGTTTTCTAACTTTATTGATCGATTTTATGTCTTCTTGTTTCGTGTGCCGTATGTGCTCTTGAAGTCGTGTAGAGATTAGCCGTTTCGTTTCACCAATATAGACTGACCACAACTGCGGTATCTCATACACCTGGAGTTTATGAGATACCTTGCAGTTGCGGCTCAGTCTATATTGGTGAAACGAAACGGCTAATCTCTACACGACTTCAAGAGCACATACGGCACACGAAACAAGAAGACATAGAAAAGTCGGCAATAGCAGAACACAGCTACAAGACAAAGCATGGAATTGATTTTGACAAAACCAAAGTCTTGGCAAAAATTTCACACTATTATCCAAGGAAAATTAGAGAAACCATAGAAATAATTAAGCATGAAGACAACTTTAACAAAGAAGACAGCATAAAATTATCAAAAACTTGGCAGCCAGTTCTTCAGAAGTCCTATTGAAGCCAGCCAATCCAGTTCGACAACGAGCAACAGGCTCCGCCCACTTCGGCCAATCAGGTGACAGGACCCCCACACTGGGGTATATAAGGAAGACGCCACGGCCGGCCAATCCAGTCTCAGCCAGTCAACAAGCTACTGAGGATGACTCTCCACAGCGAGGTCGAAACGTCTAGCAGTAATTTTATTTCAACTGTGACGCGGTGTAAACCGGAAGCCTTAGATCTTAGTGATATTATACATATTTTATTTAAGTCTGCCTGTGCTGTTCTCGGGTTCTTGTATTAACGAGTATTCGTGAAATTCATTACAGGTTCGGATGGAATCGTACTTAAGTTTGTAATACATACCGTATAATTATTAATCTTGACTCAACTAAAGACGTATAAATTCACCGTAAAATAAAAATCTTGGTATTTACAATTTTGTATTTACTCAATGAGATGTATAATATAGCTAAGATGACACTCTTGAATGAAGTGTATTTATGTAGAGGACCCAAGAAAAATGTCTGTCAAAAGTTAAGCCTAAGTATTTACAGTTATTTTGTCTCCAAGGGTAGTTTGTATTCATTCATAAAGAGTAAGAGATCAAAACTATTGGTCGAAATTTTAGAAAAGTATATAGTTTTGTTATTAGTAGGGTTAACGTGTAAGTTATTGCAGTTTAAATACTTTTGGCGAATTTCCTTTGGAAACTGCGATATCCATGCCGATCTAATGGTAAGACCCAGACCTAGGAACACTAAATGGGCACAAATCTTGCACCCCAGAATAAGTTTTTTTTACAAAACTTCGTTTGCATATGTATATTTTTGTATCATCTCTACAGGTCGCATGTGTCGTCTGATTTTCATGAGATTTGGTACAAATGTGCCTTGTGTAAATATCTCGTTCATATTCGTTAGCCATCAAAATCGGACTACCGGAAGTACCCCTTGGGGGACAGGGGGAATTTTATAAAAATAATGGTTTTAATGATCTTAAAAGAAGAATTTCATCCGATTTTGATGATATTTAAAATAAATAATTATGTATTTCGATAGTATCCATCAATATACTAAAAATTATGAAAACCCATTGAACCGGTTCAAAATGGCGGGCAACAAAGGGACTTTTCGCTCTAACAGCGTAATTAGTAGTCCAATTTTTTTTTCAATTTGAATCAAATTTTCATTTTATGACACGTAGTAAAACGTGTAGTAAAAGGCCACTTGGGTAAAGTTGAGGCTGAAGGCCAAAGCAAGGCTGTGAGCGTAGTGAAGTGGCGCTTTAACGCTTAGCTGCGTGTCGGCCTGGTTTATATATTAGGTTTAGTGTCATAGCGTTGTTTTCTTAGTGAACTATTTACGTTACAGCAGTGACTTGAGAACCAGTTATTGAGCGACGGTTGGTTCGATATCTCACAACGCTCTTGTTTCAAGACGTGACATAAAATCAGTCCATAACTTTGACGACTTGTCTTTGCAGTAACTTCAAGAATTATAATATTGTTTACTTACTTCAAAGTAGTAAATGTTTCACAGTTGATTCTTGTAGAAATAACACTTAAATAAGACTAAAGTACCACACTATAGATTGCACTCGGATGATTAAGTACAGGGTTATTACAAATGATGTTCCTGATTTTGATTATAAATGTCAATGAGAAATTTGCTTTTAGACTCATCAAGTTTTATTTAAACTGGTTTGGGTGCGTATCTGCTGTTTCTTAAGTCAATTGTTGTATGTGTTGTGTGGGGGTTTGATTTGAAGACAGTAATGCTTGCTGTGTAATGGATTATTACATAAACTAATTTTATTAGTGTGCAACCAATTTTTAGAACCAGGTTTAATGAAGATCCTCCTAGTAACCAATCTGATCGCAAGTAATAATAAAATGTTAAAACGAATCGCCGCATTTGTAAAAAAATGTTACTAAAGCCCATTATTTGTGCTTGGGGCATGAATCAGGCGCGGAGGTCCGAATGATGACGTACTCTTGAACTGGCCACCAATATCTTCGGATAACATTTCCCATTATTCTTTTCTTGTGGGGATACATCAAAAATAAGGTGTACACACCAATATTACCATAAGAAAACCTGAGATCCAGCAATGGATTACCATGGAAACAATGGACCAAGATACTCTTTATCAACTTATGGCAAGAGCTTGATTATATGATTGAAATCTGTTGTAGCACAAAGGATATCCATATCAAAAGTTTATTGTTAAGAATAGTTGTGATGAAACTTTTTGAGTTTTCTTCTAATGTAACCATTTTGTTTCTTTGTATTACATATAAAACTACATTTTATATACACTAGAAATCGTGAACATCATTAGTAATAACCCTGTACTGTATAATATACGAAAAAGATTTGCCTTTTAAGAAGTTACAGTCGTATCTCTACAGGCAAAAGCCAGTATTCTTATATAATAGTTAAGTTAACAGAACTGACGGTTCTTTGATGTTTTGTGTTGAGCATGTTCAAATGTCAAACACAGTGTACATACATACCTTTGTGCAATTATCTGCTTTAAGCTCTATTTCCTTGGCGTCTAATGGCGCCAAACTTCTGAGAAATCCGTCTTCCTCGAACCCAGGCTTATAAGGCATTGTGGCTTTTGGTCTCTGCAAAGGGTAAACACGAATTGTAGAACTACAAGAAAGTACATGAGAACGTAGTTTTCTATTATACAATTTCAGTTTTCCTACTAAGCTATGTAACGATTTGTTGGTATGAGTTTTAAGAGACGGCTGGTGGAACCCGAATGGCCTCTAACCAGGATAGGGAACGTGTCAAAACATCACAATAGTTAGCTCGAGATATTTAGTCGACCGAAAATGATGCTACACAGCGAGACCAAAATATCTCAAGTTAATTATTTTGACGTTTTGAAGTGTTGCGAACGGGAAGAGCTAGAAGTTGAAAAATATTAAAATCTCTGGAAATGCCTAATCTTCTATATATTTTCCCAAACAAAAATAGCCGGGAAATCTCCAGATTCTTTTGAGTTAGTCATACAGAACTACATGATATTTCAATATTATAAAGTTATGTTCATAATTTGATATGTACTGCCAATATTTGCATTGCCGGAAGTTGAACTATTATTACGGACATTTTCCATCGTTAGAGAACAAAAAGGATCACGACGCTTCGGGATCTGCAATCTGATCCCGTCTTCAGGTGAAAATAACCTAAAACATAACACAGAAAATTAGAAAATGAGCTAGCCTAAAGTAGTCAGCTTAGCTGACCAGTCAAACTCTACCAAACAACACGTAGTTGTTAGGTCAAACAACAAATTAAATCTTAGAATTTAAAATAGCCTAGAGAAAACAAAACTACAATATTACAAACACAAGCCACTATGAAAGTAAACAAGTCACCGGAGTAAATTCAAAACGAATCACAAAACACGTCCACTTTACTCCGGTGACTTGTTTATTTTCAAAGTGTGGCTTGTGTTTGTAATATTGTAGTTTTGTTTTCTCTAGGCTATTCCTAAATTCTAAGATTTAATTTGTTGTTTGACCTAACAACTGCGTGTTGTTTGGTAGAGTTTGACTGGTCAGCTACGCTGACTACTTTAGGCTAGCTCATTTTCTAATGTTCCTACTTCCTAGTTATGTTTTAGGTTATTTTCACCTGAAGACGGGATCAGATTGAAGAACCCGAAACGTCGTGCTCCTTTTTGTTCACTAACGATGAAAGATGTCCGCAATAATAGTTCAACTTCTGAAATCCTCCCATCGTCAACAACAAATTTCAAACAAATGATTTGCATTGACGTTATTAAATGAATAATTATTAGAACTAGCCCACTGCCATTATTGAATTCATAGTGGAGCTAACACTAACAAAGACAAACATTAACACATCCCAAACAAAATGACAAAACAGACCGCTGTTATTATTTTCAACGAAGTTACAATCATGTTTTGGTTATTCCAACACTGTTTTCAGACTTTTATCACATTTCCAAAAACCCGTGTTGAAAATCCATTGTATCCTTGACAGATCCTTCTGTACTGACAGTGTCATTATTTGAGCAATCATGACGGAAATAGAACAGGGTCTATTAAAAGAACTGTGGGATTTGGAATATAATTTGATTAAAAACAAAGTACTTAAATTTCTATCCAATATTGTTTTAAAATCCTCATTTCAAACAGTTTTTTGTTCATGTCTAGTAAGTTTCCCTATGAGCGCCTATAAATGTCCAATAGGTTCTCAAGTTCTCTCCAAACCCCACAGGAAAGGCCGGCAAGGACCATCCTGTGGCCTACCAGGAGTCCAGACCTGCCATATTGTGAACCTTTTCGTGGGGGTATGTGAAGAGTTAAGAGACCTAAATCACATAAAGAATAAAATCTATGAAGCAGTGGCAACCGTTAGAGATGTTGACTCATATTGAAGAGAATTTGAGAACCAATTGGACTCTTGCCAAAAGGCTAATCGTGCCCATACAAAAACCTACTAGATTTGAAAAAAAAACTGTTTGAGATTTAAAATACATTTAATAAAACTGTAGGTATTTAAGTTTTATTTCAATCATTTGCCAAATCCCAACATTTATTTATGATGGCACTGTATTTATTTTTAACACTGCATCACTGTAGTTACCTGTAGCAAAAACTCGACGTTGACTGCAAAGCCGGCCATGTCGACCGGGAACTTGCGGCCGGCCACCCAGCCGTCATAGAAGCCGGCGAACGTGCCGTTGCGTAAGATGGGAGAACTGAGCCCGAACTTGGTGCACAGACCCACCGGCCACATGGACACCCGCTTCGTGAATCTCATCTGCACGAACAAACCAGTTTATTCCGACAGTCCAGCCAGTTCCTCCGAATGAAGAAAGATTAACCTTTAAAGCTTTTCTGGGTATGTCTAAAGATTTTTATAGTGTTTACCACTCCACCCTCGTGGACATTCTTGCCTGATCGGGTGTTGAGGGATTAGCGCTGGAGAGGCTAAGGACGTATCTAGTATCTAGTAGGGCGTAGGTAATATATGTATCTCTACGTTACTTAAATCGGGAAAATAGAATCATCGACTTTGTAAACTCGGCCCTTGAAGAAGTGAAATACTCAGTCCCTCAAGGTTCTGTTCTAAGCCCTCTTCTTTTCTTGTGTTATATTTTAGAAATGCCACAACCGGTAAGTGCAAGCCTTAAAAGTAAAATGTGTTTTATGCTGACGATGTAAACTGTGTCAAGACAGTGTCATAGCTATTGAAGACGTAAATTCGACTGTGGAACTGTCTTAGCCAAAGAAACTATTACTCAATCTTTCCAAAGCTGTTCTGATGGAGTTTCAATACCATGAAACAAAGTCATCTTTGTCAGAAATTGATATTTTGGGGCCTGCAATAGAATTGCAATTGGAGATAAAGTTCTTAAGGATGAATCTAGACAAACCCAAGGTTGGAATATTCTAAACATTATTTATAGATCTTAACATTATAACGGTTTACTCCTAGTATATTTTTCAACACATTTTGTTTATTAAACAAAATCTAGACAGTAAAATTAGGCATTCAGATCAACATAAGTTTATCACTAGAAATGAGAACCAGATTGTTTTAAATACACAGAGAACATCACAATTTTCCAAAAATCCTACCTATACGGGCATTGAATTATTTAATTATTTACCAACAACCATTAAAATAATTGAAAGCCACAGGAAGTTCAAAGATAATTTATTTAATTTCTTAATCAAAAACCTTGCATTACCTGAATGAATACTTTGAGTAACATTTATTTCAAGTGTTGGAAATCTATTCTACTTTTCATTACGACAGCTGTTATGTAAATATTATAAAATAAGTTTTAATGTTAAGAGTTGATGACGCCATTCCACGTACTGTATATAAGTATTCATGAATAAAGATATTATTGATTTGAATAATAATATTTCACTGGATTTGGCCCACCTCGGCCAATCAGGCGACAGCCCCCCACCCACCACCGCGTGGGTATATATGAAGACGACACGGCCGGCCAATCCAGTCTCAGCCAGTCAACCAGCTACTGAGGATGACTCTCCACAGCGAGGACGAAACGTTTAGCAGTATTTGTATTTCAACTGTGACGCGGTGTAAACCATCACAGAATATTAATATTATTGATTGATTGGCACATTGCAAGCTTGAACCAAACTTTCACCTTGCCAAGTAGCGTGGTAAGGGCGTTTCAAGACATAGAAGATTGGTTTTATTTATTAACTTGTAATTATTGTTGGGCGGAAAGCTGAAGTATTTGATGAGGAGGTGGCCGGAGAGAGCGCCGCAAATACGACTTTAATCACCGCTTATAACATGGGGTAAAGATTGCAAACGGCGTTTCAAGCGAGTTTATTGATTTTAATGTTTTTTCTCTGGAAGCATAGATCTATTGATGTTGCTGAATATAATATTAAAACTGTTAATAAAGTGGGTTAAGAGCTCCAATATTGGTAAAATATAAATCCAATTTTTCAAAATCTTCAAAGGTAATATTACATTTTATTTTAGGTTAAAAAGATCTTTCAAACGCTAAGCTTTCTTTATCTTGTCGAACCAAAAATTTAATTACTTACTTTTTGTAAAATAAAATGTAACATTGGCTTCGAATTCCAAATTATGTTTGTTCAAACTGTTACTTTCAGCTTCAAATTAGTTCTATTTCGGAATTTAAAATTCAATTTTCCATAAGAATTCCGCATTTCAAATAATATTTTATACCCAAACTCAATTTGTTAGTTTTATATGCAGCAGCACTACTGACTCTATGCCTTAATAAAACTCCATGTTTTAGTTTATTAACTTACCTAAAACATCGTTTGTAAATTAAATGTTAAATACCCCTAAACGCCACTCAGGTTTCTTTTCGGCCGCATCTGAGCTCCTAGTGCTACATTCAGAACGAGTGTGTCTCTAATATTAAAGAAAACTGCTTTGTATTGATAAGGGCTTAATGTGCTACTTTAAGAAAACATATGAACACTCTATCATGGGTCCATTGCTCTTTTTGGTGTTTGTTAACGACATAACACCGGTATCAAAAATGGAAGCGTAAGTCTTTTCGCCGATGACACAGCAGTAACATTCTCTGAAGCGTCAAAACCCTTGATGGAGCAAAGAATATTTTCTGAGATAAAAGATCTTCTACAGTGGTTTACTTCAAACGAATTAAAAGTAAACGCAGAGAAGACTAGCTTGGTTGTTTTTTTCTATAAATAACAGAGGTAATGATGGTTTGTCAAGTCTTCTTGGAGAGGCGGAGGTCAACTCTGAGGATTCCACTAAATAAATATCTTGGCCTTGTCATCGACAAACACCTTAGACTTTCAGACCATTTAGAAAAAGTAGCGAGATCTGTTAGCTCAGAAATTTTCGTTCTGAGAAGATTGTCAGATGAACTTAATACCAAACACCTCCTCTAAGTTTACTATGGTATTGTCGTTCCACATCTGTCGTACGGCATTCCTCTTTGGGGTTTCAGTTCGTCTAGGACAGATCATCTTTTTATCCTTCAAAAAAGAGAAATACGAACAATTTTCCATTATTACAAAGGAAACTTTTCAAGGTTGCATTTTATGCCGTACAGCGCACAGCGTTTAAAAGTCTGGAGTAAATTCACCGCAACCGCGTGAACCGACCACACACTACTTTGCAGCGCACTTTATTCAGGCGCAAAAACATTGTAATAAAATAAACTCTCTTAAAGTTCCAAATCTGAAAATGTATTTGCCGAGAGAGGAAATCTTATTCATGCAAAGTAGCAGTTTTGTAGGCCAAACGCCTGGAGCGTCTCTTTGAAGCGAGGCAGCCAGTCGCATCAAAAGCGAACACACAAACGTTCAACATCATGACTCGAGACTCGAGAGCTCTCAGAAGTTACTTGACTTCTACTAATGATGAAATGTAAGTTTTGTTCAAGGATATCATACGCACGCTCTGGCTTAAGAGGGTCTTTTGCTTCAAATATAGTTGTTGAAAAAATGTGTTTTATTTATTTTTAAAAGTAAATTTTAAATGTGTGTTTGGAAAATTCCATAACTTTTTGATACTTGTTTTATAATTGTTTTGCTCGTTATTTTCAAGTTTTGCGCTTTTATAATAACAGTTTATACCACATCTTTAACAATTATGGGAATATAATTGTTGTGTCTTGTTCGGGACAACCTATAAAACATAGAACTCAAAAAACTTTCAAGTCTTATTGGGTGTTTTGAAAGTTATGAATACGGCCTTTTTTTAACTAGGCTTTAAAAACGATTTCCTGAAAAATGATATTTTCTCTGCTATCAAAATAAAAATGTTGAATAGCTTAAAGCATAATATGGTGTAGCCTTGAAATTGTCATCAATTTAACTTTATAAGATTTAAAAAGTTTACTTTTAAGGAAATCTTTGTACAGGTAATGTTACTTATTTAATGAAAGAGTACAAAGTGTTTGGTTTTAAATTATATTCAATTTAAACATTTCTAAAGAACAATGTCATTACATTTTGAGCAACGAATTAAAAAAGCTATAGGTAACATTTTAATCCTACATATTAAGAAACCCCGTAAAACGATCAAAAGGAAATGTACAACATTTCTCTCAGTTTAAAAATAATAATCGTAATAAAACGCTGTACAATTTAGATATATATTACTCAAAAATTTAATAAAGGTACTCAAGATCGTATTAAAGTATTAAAGATTACATTGGTATTCGCCTGGATGAAGGAGCTGTAACAATTGTTACGGCAACAATAACAACACACTGCTACTGTGAGTATGGCCAATGCTAAGCTCATGCTTTGCATGCTAATGTTCCTCATCTTACCTTCATACAGAACAACACGAACCTTCAACACATTCCTCAATGACAATGGCTTGAGTTTGAGTACTGGCGTAAGTGAAAAGTGAATTTTTGTTGTATTGTATACAGGGTCAGTTTTAAATGTCCCTCTTACCTTAAAACTCCTTTGGAAAATATTTTTATTGGATCATAAAGTTTGTTTTGCATCAATCACCACTCACCCAAAACCGGAGGGGGTTAATTATTTTTAAACAAACCCCCCACCTTGTGGCACCTCAAAAGATAGGGCATTTTAACACAAATTTAACAATGGAAAAACACCTTTTATCTCGACTTGTTTTTTTTACATTTATATAAAGATTATAAGAAATCAAGTTAAAATGCTACATTAAACAAAAACATTTTCTTTTAAAGCCTGTAAGGGAAACATCACAACCCTATAACATAATTCCATTAAAGTATTTTCAAGAAAGCTTTGTCGTTCAAAAGCAAATTGTATGTGAAATTAGGCATTTTGTACCCGATTTCTTCTAATCTTTAAATTGGCATTACAAAAAACGAGTCAATATAAAAGATTCTTCTTTGCGTCGTTGAACTTCTGTTAAATTTCCCATTCTTTTGAGGTGCCACAAGGGGGCTGTATTTAAAAGGTCCCCCCTCCTTCCGGTTTTGGGGATGAAATTATTTTTTTATTTTAACATTTAAAACTCGATTGTTTTATAAGAACATATAGTATTTGAAATTTTTTAATTTAAATTATATTTTAAAACGAAACTAAACGTTTTTGTTTGTTTATACAGAGTGACACACGGGAAACGGACGAATTTTAATCAGCTGTTACATTGTTGCTTGTTTTCGTAGAAACTTCTAGGTTATGTCATCGAAAAGAGTATTTCATAGCATTTTAGTGACAATGGTCCAATGGACTGTCGAACATCGTGTTTTCGCATACGATGCTTACGTTAAAAAAAACAACTCAGTGACTGAAACACAGCGTTTGTTTCGTCGACATGTTGACATCCATCGAAATCAACCCGTACCAAACCATAACACGTTGTTGAGATGGGTAGATTTGTTCAAATCAAAAGGAAGCATAAAGAAACAAAACCTCCAGGGCCTTTTAGATCTGCTAGGACACATCAAAACATCGCTAAGGCGAAAATGGTAGTCACCAGGAGTTCCAGTCATTTGTTGAGAAAAGTGGTGTTATACCGTCACGGTGAACTCACCCTGTTATGTCCACATGTTGAACACATTTCTCAGACCAGAACTTCGAAGGCGAAGAATGTCCATGAAATTCGTGTTCTTACAACAGGATGGTGCCACAGCGCACACCGCCGCTGCTTCAATGGTTACTGTCAAGAACATGTTTCCCAGACGGCTGTTTTTACGTTTCGGTGACATACCCTGGCCACCAAGGTCACTAGATTTGTCTTGCTGTGACTTCTTCCTTTGGGGATTATTAAAAGAACGTGTCTACTCTCACAAACCCCGAACTCTAGCACCTTAAACAAGCAATTTGGGAACAGATACAGTTCATTAAACTAAACATGTTGACCCGAGTGGCGGATGATTTCATCAAAATACTGGACATCTGTATCTGAGTGCGTGGGCACTCTATCAGTGACGTTTTTTTTTAATGAGTAATTTATAAAATGCTAAGTCTTAGCCTTTACATCCGTACAAATAAAATTGGTTTATCTTTTAAAATGGCTTTGTACTATGCATTTAAAAACGTCCGTTTCCCGTGTGTCACCCTGTACTTTCCGCGATTACATTAACCTCCCTAAAAAATCGTTTCCCAATGGTTCATTTTCAATTCCCGATCTCGTTTACACGCCACTCGGGCTATATCCACACGTCTCTTAACGTGCTATTAACTATCTCTTAACTGTCAACCGGATATCCCGATTTCGAATATGTTTTCTACGGCACCAGGCACCACGCGTCTTCAATCTCCTCTACCCTCACTGGTACGCACCTCCTCGAAGAGTGAGATGTCGTAGGTGTTGTCGTCGTCCGCGAAGTAGAAGACTCCGGTGGTAGCGTTTGCGCGCAGCCACTGCAGACCGCGGTTCCGGTTCGAAACCCCGCGAGGCTTCGACCCTTTCTTGTTCCTGTATGATTCTGGCATCGGAGCTGGAACATAGACAGGATGTCCGATAAGTATTAATAATAATTGGTAAATAATTTTAACACATATGCACATAGACTTGTTAGGGATATCGCCTAGGAGAAAAAAAGTTGCATTCGTTGACAACACCGAGATCCCATTGAACATTCAGTGAAACTCCTTAAGGTCATCCTTCAAAATCATCCCTCTCTTCTCCTTAGTGACAATCAACTATGGGGTCTTCCACATTTGAGGTAACGCTCGTCCGCACTGAAGAACGCCCTTATTTACGTTTGCATTTTAATTTGAAGAAAGTTGTCTCTGAAATGACCAGACAAGGTAACATCAACAGTTCGTAATATTGCACCAAAGGCTTGGTTTGGAGAACGGTGTGCGTGTTTGTCCTGTAGGTTGGATGTAAGTATTTATACATAATCTGTGTTTCCAAGATGAAATAATAATACAATAATACGTAATTGTTCACAAAGTGATCTCTCAAACCTCTCTTCCGAACGTTTTAAAACATGGTACGTTTTTGCCATTTGGAAAAATTTTGTGCTCCAGAGAAAAAGGTTATTGGCATTTGTCAGATTTAAAAGTTATAACCGTTTAAAGGCAGTTTTATATGGAGCTTAACATCAACAGAGTGCGTCGCAGATTTTAAACGGTTCTGGAGAATTTGATTGTTATTTCTTAAGTAATAAAAGTATGTGATGAAACAACTGATGCAATGAAAAACGAGGCGTAAACATGACAGGAACCTTTATTTTGACCTTTACATTTTGGCCTAAAGTTATTATTAACCACGGGGGAGACAGGAGCCCTGCTCGGGCGAGATCGCTACCGTTCCTCGGCTTGGCGCATGCGTCATTCGCTGTAGCTTGTAGTTAAACACGTTTAAGGGTGTTGTCATATCTGTTGTTCAATACTGTTATCCTGCATACGGGAACAGTCTTTCAAGAGAGAACAAAGGGAGAATACAACGGTTGCAAAATGCAGCCATCCGCTACGCTTTCAGTTTGAGGCTTAGTGAGCATGTTTCTCTCTCTAGAGACGCAGCAAACATGCTCCTCATGGAAGATGTATGCAGGATAATGACATGTTGCTTGGTCCACAGATCACTCCTTCTTAATGAGCCACAGTACCTCAGTGAGAGACTCTCCTACCGGGGAGAGATCATCAAATACCCGTCGGGACAGAAGGCTTCACTTTCCCCGAGTTAAACTTGAACTGGGTTGGAAAAGGTTCTCCTACTTTGGCCCGACAATGTACAATGAGCTCCCCGAGAACCTCAAAACAATGTCATTGTCTAGTTTTAGGAAGGGCCTTATTAAATTATTGTCGTAGTCTAGTAATCATTGTTTAATGTACCTTGTATTGTAAACCATTTATTTTGTTATATTTGTGTACATTAGTTTTATGACTGACTGGAGCTATTTTGTAAAAAAGTGTAAACTTAAAACCGCTCGACAATAAAGGAACTTTTATTTATTTATTAAGGGTCTGTCTCAGCTGCGTGACGACGCTTTAATATAAGGGTTTACGGCAGCCCGTTTTTCATCCTTCAAAATCATTTTTACATTAATAAACATATTTTGGTGACTGGAACCGTTTCCAAATTGCGTATAGAGCGTATACAACGTGTGTATTTGCGAGACTATGGAACAACTTGAGAAATCGGGCTCCATACACGTGTCATGTGTCGGAAAACTTCTCTAGTTTCCAAATATAACATGTTATTGATGTAAACATTCTTTTGTAAGGTGAAAAATCGGCCACCGTTCACTCTTGAAGGCGCTTGGTTTAACAGGCAGCATCAGTTGAAAAAAGGCCCGTTGCTTAGCCAGTTGTTACGTGCGCGGTGTCGTGTATTCCTTGGGCAAACGAATTCAGCCTTGGGTTGACCACTGAGGTGGACCCTTAACACTCATCCTCTAGTTAAGTAATACAACTCGGTAATATTTTATTGGAATAGTTCTTCGCTAAGTATACAGGATTACTTTTTAAAAATGAAGAATATAACGGGTGGTTACAAATGTATGGTTTTGGTTTGGTTTGATATTCAGGTGGTGGACAGTGAGGTTTTTACTTCCCAGAACGATTAACCTAATAAGTTTAAGTAAACCTGAACTACCTAGAAACTAACCACTTTAATTGAAATGAAAGGGTTTAATTAGGTTACTTAAAGGTAAGAGCTTTTAACACAAAGTTGACTGTGTCAACTTAAAACGAAATTCCTTCTAGCAAGCTGCTTTGCTGAAATAGTCTCTTTGAATAGTAAGAAAACAATACATAATTAAAAACTACAAGAAACCTTTTGTAACAACACGAGTATTTCTGAGTGAATCATTTACTTCAATTAGAACAAATGTTCTCTTCAATAATATTGCTCTATGCATCGGAACATGAAAGACGTAATAGTAGCTGGAATTGAGTTTTTCTTTCTCTTTGAACAGTGTTCTTTGATTTCGAAGAACTCTTGTGTACTGCACTGCTATTCTCAAGGTAGATAGGAAAGTATCTTCTTTCTTAAGTCTGTCTGAAGCAAATGCAAGTTCTGTAATTATTTAGGAGCTAACGAGAAATTTGCCTGTTAGAAAGGGTTTTGTAAATTTATTTCATTTACATTCTGTAAAACAGACAAGAGCCAATTACGTTACAGCAGTGCATTCTATAATAACATGGCATACTGTTGTGAAAATAATATAAATCCAAAATATAACACTACCAATTGAACCGTACATAAACTCATCACTTTACTGCAGAGACCAGTGCAAATATAAAAAAACAACAAAACATAAACGTAAGTATAGCCTTGATAAAATAATACTAGTTTTAGAAACTGTACATAACAAATAAAGACCAATGAATAAAACATTCAGAACAATATAATATTGTACAACAAATAAATTATATGAAAATTTCATAATAGTTGTGACAATTAATAAATATCTCAGAAATAAACAACAACAATTAAAAAATTTGACTGTCAAAACAATTGTACTTAAACCCAATAATAATACAGATGTAATAAATAAATAAATAACTAAATAATATAATTTACAGTAGTTAGTATCATAAATACGAATATAGTTTGCTCCATATTCTTAAAAATAACGTGTACGTTATCTAAGCTCACTCCCCCGGACCAAGGCACTCAAGTATTCCTGCGCTGGACGCCAACACAGATGCTGCCTTTAAAAAAAAGATATCCGGCTTTTCGCCAGCCCGTACTAATCATGAGGTTTAACTAACTGAGCGAGGTGATCGTAGGGTTTGAGATTGAATCTTAAATCGCAATGTGTTTACTTCTCTACTAATGAGAACTTATGTTAAACATATTTTACCAACTTTAGTTGATTGGAAAAACTTGTGTTACTCAGAAAAAAATGCCAGTTCAGAAACAGAATGTCCCAAGAGTAAGTTTCCGATCTTCCGTAAACGATGTTATGAGTCTAAGTAAAGAATACTCCAAGGTGAACGTAAAACCAACACGCTTCGTTTACCAGAATATTCTCTAGAGAAAGAAAATGTATCAAATGAATTAACATCTTCTTACACAATGTAAGCTGCATAAACAAAGAATACTTATCAATTTAGGCTACTGTTATTATAAATATGTTTTTTTTAATTATTATAGACTTGTTTGATACACATTAATGAAATTAAATTAAAGTTTTTTTACTAAAATTTCTGGTTGTCCAGAACTCACTAAAATCTTTTAGGATAGCCCCTCTAGCGCCAATCAATAGTCTGATAACTTGAAAATTTGGAACTTTGTGTGTTTGTCCGAATAATAATTAGTCGTGGGATTATATGTGTTTTGTTTTTCTCCATTCACTAATTTTGGTTGGTCTATATTATTCTCAACACGAATAGTAGGGTCAAAAATAGATCAGCATCTTCTTTTCTGTCAACGACAACAATATCTTCTTGTAATATAACCCTCATCAGCGATCCCTCTCACTTCTTCATACACCTCTAAATCTTTAATTTTTCTAAATTCATCTGCGATGATGGTTCTTATCCTGTGATCCCTCTGATTTCGAAGAAAAGTCCCAAAAGGAAACTGTCCAAGGATTTGTGGCAATGTTTCAATTACAACATTCTTGGCAGTAGAGCAACGCCTACACCGGATGCCATCTGTAATATCTTTATATAGTTTACCAGTAATTAATAAATGTTTAATTATTATTCCATCAACCCCATGCCACGTCTTCCCATTAGTCTACAACACCACGGCCGTTAGTAAACTACCCGAAATGTCGCAGTTATTATTTATCTGTACCCTCGGCATCAACGTCGTACCTAGGTAGCAGATACTACAAGTGACGACGAGGTAAAACTGTATTTAGTCCGGTGGGTCGACATTGGCCGCGTGCAAAGGAAGTTGGCAAGTTTAGCGCCAAAGACCAAAACGGAGTACTTCTGCATACTTCAAAACTTCAGGAGGAAGGAGAAGTGTATGTACGAAGAAAATATCGAACTTATGATAACTTCCGAATAAGGAACTATTGGAGCGATAGGTAAAGATCTTGTTGTGAACTGACGGGAAAACGGTGGCATGGCTTGGGATTGATATTGGGGGAGGCGTGGTTCCATTGGCCAATTAGTGTCATTTCTTCAATTACAAATATAAAATATACAAGTATAAAATTGTACGATACTGGAAGTCATATAAATTCGTAAATATAATATACGAATGATGTGTAAAATATACCTCCAGACATTACAAAACTAACTTTGCCTTAATTGTACATTTATGGAATGCTTCTTTTATATATATTAAATTTGATTCTGTTGTAATCGGGTCAGACTTTCATGGTTATAACACAAGAGGTCGAGACCAACATAGACGTATAATTCAACTTTCTGCCACGCTACCCCAAAATATGGGTTCAAGATTATTTAATACATTCCCTAACTGAAAAAACTCAAAAGGAGAATTTGCTGCAATGAGCCTATTACTCTGTTAGTGAATTGTTGTCATAAGTATTAGGCCTAAAGTATTACATAGTTTATTTTTAAAACTTACATGCATTTTTTGATTTTTGTTCATGTCATATTTATGGGCTTTTACGTAGGTAAATTGTATTAAAGTTGATCCCAATTTATTTAAAAACACAAATATGTTCAAGTACAAAAAAACTAGTTTTTTAACGAAAATGTATTGCATAGAAATGACGACTGTAACACAGTTTATATACTGTCAGTTTACAAAATAAAAAATGTTGAATATTGTAGAATAAAAATAAAAATTATTTTGAATTGTTCAGAAACTGAACCGACTACTAATTATGTCTGTGCCGAAGAGGCAGATTTCGCAAGCGCGCAGAGTGTAAGTTAGGAGTAAGTGTAACTTAGAGTAAGTGGGTCAGAGCTGTCAGCGGCAAAGCACTGACGCTCAAGCTAGTCGACAACGATGTAGACACATTATTTATGAAGGCTGTCAACGAAAAATACCCACCTTTTGTAATGACAGGTAATTTTCCTTCTTTGCCGCTGTCAACAGTGAATCAATACTCGGCGAGGATGACTCACTCAAACTTCCCGCGAAGTGAGAACTTGTACTGAGGATTGCAAAAGTTTGATGCGGATGTTTTCGACTGATTGATTTTGATTGGAATTGACTGTGACAGTCCCGATTTGTGAATAAAGACGTGTCACTTAAGTTGTACAGTTAACGTATTTTTCTTATAAACCAAATGATTTTCTGCATTATTATATTTCTTGTTAGGCCTAATACTAAAACTTGGTTTGTCTTCGAAAACGGTTGCGTACTTAAAGGAAGGTTTATACGCATCGTCTTCTAATCGGTCTGTTTATTTGGAATGAGAATAAAATGACGATATCATGTGCAAGTTAGACGGTTTTGTTAACTTAGAAATATTATTTCAGACGTTTCCATCGTTAGTGAACAAGAGTAGCATAAAGTGCCAAGATCAGAAGGCAGATCCTTAAACGCCTTGTTCTTAATTTCTCTATACAACATCCTCAAATAAATTGCAAAACACCAAAGCGGGATTTAAAAACGGCCGGAAAGGCGGAAGTAACTATGACTCTAACAAGGTAGCCACACAGCTATGTTAATAAAGCCCCGAGGCGAAGCGCGGTACTCTCAGCTAGTTTTCATTAAATCTGTCATATTTCAGGTTGTTTTTGTCTGGAGACGGAATCAAATGTCCACATCAATGAAAAGTCCTAGGAATCTCTAAACCAACTTCAAACCAAGAAAAAGGCTTGATCAGATTCATATGTTATGTCTAGCACTTACCGACTAGATGTTCGAAAGAAAGGCCAGTGCGGTGAAGAAGTTGGGTGACTAGAGAGGTTTTGTTTAAGGAATCTTCGATGACTAGCCAGTGGAGGTTGGGCACGTGCATGAGGGTCTGAGCCATCCTGGTGAGCTCAGGTATCTGCTCCGGACGGCGATATGTCGGAGTGATTATGTACAAGGGAGGCACTGAAGACGAAGGAGGAGGTCTAGACCCTCTCACAGACCCTGGCTGAACCTCGCCCTCCCCTTGGCTGCCGCACATCTCCTCACTCAGCTTCTGGCTCACCTAAACACGCACATTGTGATAAAGACACCTCTTAATCTCTTCTGAAGATATCTTTGATACATTCATCTAACTCAAAGGCTGATCTACAGATTGCTCACCTGAAGAGCGATGTCATGCAGGACGCGCTCGCCGACGGCAGCGACGAGGGCGTCGTCTAGCTGGAGCTGGTCGATGACCGTCTGCACGTGGCCGGGGAGAGTCTGCGTCTGCATGGGCTGAGAGGTGACCAGCCAAGAACTGGCTATCTGGTACTGAGCTAGCACCAAGCACACACCGACCACCATCAACAGCCACATCTTGCGCGACCGAGACAGCTTCATCAATGCCTCACTGTCCTGGCCTGCCGGGCTCCTCCTTGATCACCTGTGCATTGCAATAGCCTCCCTTAAATTTGGCATGCATCCTGACATCGAAAGCTATTTCAGACATACATTTGTTTCCATTTATACAACAATCATTCGAATAGTCCCATTTTGGCTTTACCACATCGGTCCGTCAGTTACGCCTTCTCAAAGTCGTGTGCCATAAACTCATTTGTACTATACAATGCTTCCGCCATCTTTCTGTAGTGGTAGTTCTGCCTCCGTTAAAGTGGTTAACGTACCCTCTTATGAGATCGCGTTTTGATTTTAAAAAGCATCCTTTTGAAATTTACAGACATGGTTTCGTCAAGAGCTTCACCATTTTGAATGTTGGCCCACATAACTCTCTCTCAATTTTGCAAACGTCCGGATCGATTTCCTGTCCAAAAGTAAAATGATGGAAAACTTGCGTTTAAGCGCCCTCAACATAGAGCCATTATGTAAGACAGATATGGATATATTACTTCAAAATACGCCGTCATCAGTACGTGGGTCGGGCAGTATTTTGCTGGTACCCTCGGAACGAAGACGCCTGAGGCCTATGTGACATTTCGATGTCAACCTTCAATCAAGATGTACCCCAAAAAACGTTGTACCTTTTCTCCGAAGTCAGTATCGAAGCATAAACCCGTTTGTCTTCTTCCGGTTGTTTGGATTTAAAAAGTAAGTGAAGCTCATTAGGGTCAAAGGCAACCAAAAGGTTCCATATGTTATAAACAATAACAGTAGGAAAAGCTTGAGCAAAGACAAGCATCCTGGAATTCGTATGTTTGAACAGTTAAACAGATTAATGTTCAAAACCACAAAAAGCATAACAAGACGGTTAGATTACAGTTGGCACCAAAGAATAAAGGTCAAGCAAATGAAAATGCAGAACATGTACGTACATTACATGCACTGCAGTTTAGCATAATATAAAAATACTAGGGTTAACCATCACGGTGTTGGATAAGTAGACGTAGTATGAAATTATGGAATGTAATGTAGAGGCAATTATCCAAAACTAGCTCCAACGCAAAACCTGAGAAAAGCTAGTGCTGGGAAAACTTGCACCTGTCTTCTAATTTAGCCTTCCGAAATGACTCAAGTAGGCCTATTATACAGTATCAGCCGTGGTTTTGGATTTTTTAAAGTAGTAACCAGTGGTCGTTGTCTCACCACGACGTTGACTGAATTAATTTAAAAAGTTACATCAAATTGAAAAACTAAAACCGAATCGAGCCCCTTCCAAGGGTTTTTTTTATTGTTGTACATACTGGTTAAGATCCTTGAACTTTATAGCTAGAACCTATTTTGTCATTTTCCGAGTTAAACCTGTTCAAACTCGAGTTTTAGAATAAATAATAAATACATGTTTTATTCCATAGACAATATACATTGATTGCATTGGAATCGTCAATTATTCTGAAAGCTACAATTTTGGCACTCATACTTACATCGAGATCTCATTCATACATACAATATTTACAATCATTCTAGCTCATTCATTCGAATTCTCCCACTTCAGCTTTCGAAGGCCGGTAGCCATTTCTCACTAGGTCTCCCATTGATGTGCCAAGAACTCGTCTGAGCTATAGAAAGTGTTCGCGGTCAAAACTGCTTTCAGACGAGACTTGAACGCCTGTGGCGTTGAAGCACCTTTTATCGAATTTGGTAATATGTTGACTTTTGAATATTTTAGACTTTGTTTAAATGACCAGGCTATATAGGCATATTGGTGACTGGCGGATTAAGTAAAGGAAAGCTTAGAGAGTAAAAGTAAACTGGAATAGTTCAGGACTTTGCAACTAAGGGATTTATCATCTTGGTAACTAAGTGACTTATCATTTTGGTAACTAACAAAATTATTATCTTAGTAACTAAGGGACTTATCATCAACTATGGGACCTTGTCATCTTAGTTACTAAGGGACTTATCATCTTGGTAATTAAGAAAATTATCTTCTAAGTAACTAAGGGACTTGTCATCTTGGTAACTATGGGACCCTGTCATCTTAGTTACTAAGGGACTTATCATCTCGGTAATTAAGAAAATTATCTTCTAAGTAACTAAGGGACTTGTCATCTTGGTAACTAAGGGACTTATCATCTTGGTAACTAAGGGACTTATCATCCTGGTAACTATGAGACTTGTCATCTTAGTAACTAAGAGACCTATCATCCTAGTAACTAAGGGACTTATCATCTTGGTAACTAAGGGACTTGTCATCCTGGTAACTATGAGACTTGTCATCTTGGTAACTAAGGGAATTATCATCCTACTAACTAAGGGACTTATCATCTTGGTAACTATGGGACTTATCATCTTGGTAACTGAAAGATTCCTCATCTTAGTAGTTATAAGGAACTCTTTATCTTGGTAACTAAGAGTTAACCATAAAAAGGTTTTACTTGCAATGCTATTACATCACATAAACCATTTATTGCGAATTAATAGAGGTTGTTTCACATATCGCTGTCGCAATTTGAGTCTTTATAGTTTGAGTTTTTGTGGAACGGCTATAATATACGAGCACGATGACATTAAAGATGCATTGCAGCAGTAAACGTTCATGTTAAAAGGCTTTGTTGACTATAAGCAAGTATAAATAAAATGCATTCATAGCGTGAAGAGGTAGTAAGAGGGTCATAAAGAGATGTAATATAGGACAAATATATGTCTCGTTAAACCAATACCGAACATTACTTAACTTTAAGTTGTGGTGTTAGGTTTATTTCGCAGTGTTGTATAGATGTTCATAAATGTGCCATATATGTTCGAAAATCGTTTAGAATCAACGTAAAAAACAAATGAAAAAGGAATTGTTTTCCAAAAATGCATAATTTACCTGCATTGGCAAATTGTGTTTAAAGGTTGATACTAAGAAACAGAAGCACCTAGTTTAGAGACAGTAAGTTAAGTGATACTGTACAAAATACTGTGTGGATAAACACGCAATATGTATAACTATTATTTTAAAACAGTGCTGCATTATTTTTATTTCGGCTAATGTGTATTTTAAAACCATATGTATCCAATAACTTCCAACCAACTGAACTGTTCACCAAATTCATAATTTCGATGAAAACTAAGCGAAAAGTTTCTTTTAAATCCGATGGAATCGAGGTTGTGAATATTCATGTTGTTTGTAAGCTGATTGAATGTTTCTGACAGAGTTGGTTAAGTTGCAGCTTTCCAACCCTTGAGCTTAGCAGCGAGTTTTAACTTGGAAACACGTTAAGTTTCCTCAATAAAGAATGCATTGAAAACACATCACGAAAGAGCTTATTATCGAATTTCCTTTGGAAAATTGAGATATTCATGCCGTCATCATGGTAAGACCCAGACTCAGGACCGTTGAATGAGTACCAGTTCTGACTCCCATAACACGTTTTCAGAATTTGTTAAGAAATTTATATGTATATATGTGTATAACCACCACAGATCGCATTTTTTGACAACTTTAACAAAGTTTGATACAAATGATCCTTTTATAAATATCTCAACCGATTTTGTTAACCAACTTTTGGGGGGACATTTCTAAGCTTTTCTTTTATGTAAATAATAGTTTTATTTTATTTCTCTTAGACGTGCAGTAATTGAAACATTTTAAGTGTATTAAACATCTTTTTTCTGGTTCACCCAAAAACTTTATTTCAAACTATAATAAACCATGCAAGTTTAAAATCTAAAATAAAAATCGTATGCTTGAATGGGAGATCAATGTTAAAATGAAATGAAAGTTGTATTTTAAAAATTAATAACTCCTACGAATTTATTATATAATTTCCAAGCAATAAAATACGTTTTTATTTATAGTTTTCAACCATGTTTCTTATAAAAAGATCTCAAAAAACATCTCTTAAACGAGTAGTTTAAACCATGTTTATTTTGGGAAGTTTACGTCGATAAAGAACCGTGATTCCTAGTGTATTAGGGTTTCTTATGGTAAAGTGATCAAAGTTTTCGGCTTCTTCAACTAGATTAGAAGGTGTTTTCAATCGGAGGAAATGAAATTTCGTGCCTACTCAAAGTTTTACGACAGTAATTCAGTTCCAATCCATAAATTCTATATCGGTACTTTCTTGTGAAGAACAGCAATGAAACGATGTTTGTGTAACTTAGCTCAGTTTGTTAGCATCTCAACCTTTTCTCACCACGTCGAACATGTAAGACAACTTTAGGCTTAACGTCTGTTTGTACATGGGCCATTTAATCAATAATACTAAAAACATAAAACTACGTAAAACTCACCTATGCCGTGGTTTGTACGAGTTGGGGTGAGGTATCCTAGTGTCATTCCTCAAAACTGAAACATGACGAAGAGCGTTTCAGTGATCACACAGATTGAACAAGGGTTGATAGCAAAAGTATATACACAAGTGCAAGTAACTGCGATTATCTTACTGAAAGGAGACCTGACAACATTTTATCCGTTGAGTCAACATGTACACAGGTGTTCAGACGGTGACAGTTCGTTTGTTGGCGGGTTGGAGCAGTGATGAGTGATTGATGGATGTGGGACTGAATACACCCATTGAATAACGTGCACACTTGAATGTGACTTTTTCGCGCGCTGAGGGCAATGCGTTTATCCGTCGCCTGACACACTTCTAAATGCAGGAGTGAACGCGTTTATGCGTCAAGCGTTGCCTGACGCAGTTCAAAATGCAGGAGTGAACGCGTTTATGAGTCAAGCGTTACCTGACGCAGTTCAAAATACAGGAGTGAACGCGTTTATGAATCAAGCGTTGCCTGACGCAGTTCAAAATGCAGGAGTGAACGCGTTTATCCGTCAAGCGTTGCCTGAAGCACTTCAAGACGCAGGAGTGAACGCGTTTATGAGTCAAGCGTTGCCTGACGCAGTTCAAAATGCAGGAAGGAACGCGTTTCTAACGAACTTCAAGACAAGGTGGTTGAACTCGTTTACGCGTCAAGCGTTGCCTGAAGCACTTCAAGACGCAAGAGTGAACGCGTTTATGAGTCAAGCGTTACCTGACGCAGTTCAAAATACAGGAGTGAACGCGTTTATGAATCAAGCGTTGCCTGACGCAGTTCAAAATGCAGGAGTGAACGCGTTCATGCGTCAAGCGTTGCCTGAAGCACTTCAAGACGCAGGAGTGAACGCGTTTATGAGTCAAGCGTTGCCTGACGCAGTTCAAAATGCAGGAAGGAACGCGTTTCTAACGAACTTCAAGACAAGGTGGTTGAACTCGTTTACGCGTCAAGCGTTGCCTGAAGCACTTCAAGACGCAAGAGTGAACGCGTTTATGAGTCAAGCGTTGCCTGACGCAGTTCAAAATGCAGGAAGGAACGCGTTTATGCGTCAAGCGTTGCCTGACGCAGTTCAAGACGCAGGAGTGAACGCGTTTATGAGTCAAGCGTTGCCTGACGCAGTTCAAAATGCAGGAAGGAACGCGTTTATGCGTCAAGCGTTGCCTGAAGCACTTCAAGACGCAGGAGGGAACGCGTTTATGAGTCAAGCGTTGCCTGACGCAGTTCAAAATGCAGGAGTGAACGCGTTTATGAGTCAAGCGTTACCTGACGCAGTTCAAAATACAGGAGTGAACGCGTTTATGAATCAAGCGTTGCCTGACGCAGTTCAAAATGCAGGAGTGAACGCGTTTATGCGTCAAGCGTTGCCTGAAGCACTTCAAGACGCAGGAGTGAACGCGTTTATGAGTCAAGCGTTGCCTGACGCAGTTCAAAATGCAGGAAGGAACGCGTTTCTAACGAACTTCAAGACAAGGTGGTTGAACTCGTTTACGCGTCAAGCGTTGCCTGAAGCACTTCAAAATGCAGGAGTGAACGCGTTTATGAGTCAAGCGTTACCTGACGCAGTTCAAAATACAGGAGTGAACGCGTTTATGAATCAAGCGTTGCCTGACGCAGTTCAAAATACAGGAGTGAACGCGTTTATGCGTCAAGCGTTGCCTGAAGCACTTCAAGACGCAGGAGTGAACGCGTTTATGAGTCAAGCGTTGCCTGACGCAGTTCAAAATGCAGGAAGGAACGCGTTTCTAACGAACTTCAAGACAAGGTGGTTGAACTCGTTTACGCGTCAAGCTTTGCCTGAAGCACTTCAAGACGCAAGAGTGAACGCGTTTATGAGTCAAGCGTTGCCTGACGCAGTTCAAAATGCAGGAAGGAACGCGTTTATGCGTCAAGCGTTGCCTGACGCAGTTCAAGACGCAGGAGTGAACGCGTTTATGAGTCAAGCGTTGCCTGACGCAGTTCAAAATGCAGGAAGGAACGCGTTTATGCGTCAAGCGTTGCCTGAAGCACTTCAAGACGCAGGAGGGAACGCGTTTATGAGTCAAGCGTTGCCTGACGCAGTTCAAATAGCAGGAAGGAACGCGTTTCTAACGAACTTCAAGACAAGGTGGTTGAACTCGTTTATGCGTCGAGCGTTACCTGAAGCACTTCAAGACGCAGGAGTGAACGCGTTTATGAGTCAAGCGTTGCCTGACGAAGTTCAAAATGCAGGAAGGAACGCGTTTCTAACGAACTTCAAGACAAGGTGGTTGAACTCGTTTATGCGTCGAGCGTTGCCTGAAGCACTTCAAGACGCAGGAGTGAACGCGTTTATGAGTCAAGCGTTGCCTGACGAAGTTCAAGATGCAGGAGTGAACGCGTTTATGCGTCAAGCGTTGCCTGACGCAGTGCAAGATGCAGGAGTGAACAAGTTTTTGCGTCAAGTGTTACCTGAAGCACTTCAAGACGCAGGAGTGACGCGTTTATGCGTCAAGCGTTGCCTGACGCAGTTCAAGACGCAGTTGAACAAGTTTATGCGTCAAGTGTTACCTGAAGCACTTCAAGACGCAGGAGGAACAAGTTTATGCGTCAAGTGTTACCTGAAGCACTTCAAGACGCAGGAGTGAACGCGTTTATATGTCAAGCGTTGCCTGTCGCAGTGCAAGATGCAGGAGTGAACAAGTTTTGCGTCAAGTGTTACCTGAAGCACTTCAAGACGCAGGAGTGACGCATTTATTCGTCAAGCGTTGCCTGACGCAGTTCAAGACGCAGGAGTGAACAAGTTTATGCGTCAAGTGTTACCTGAAGCACTTCAAGACGCAGGAGTGAACAAGTTTATGCGTCAAGTGTTACCTGAAGCACTTCAAGACGCAGGAGTGAACGCGTTTATATGTCAAGCGTTACCTGACACAATTCAAGACGCAGGAGTGAACGCGTTTATGCGTTACGTATCGTATGACGGGCATGTGACGCAGGAGTGAACGCGAGGACATTATTATGCTCACTAAGAGTCAATGCCGCACGGAGTAAGGCCTGAAGATCCACGACCTTTTGATTTCTGTGTGCACGTGTTTTTCAAATAACTATTTCAACTTATATCAATTTTCAATTGATTTGCTATCATCATAATTAACAAGTCACGATAGAAATATACTTTTATATCACTTCATTTGAAACATAGAACTGTGTGTTTGTTCTAAAACTATGTACCTTTTAAAACAGTGAAGTGGATTTTCGTTGTTACTTAAAACTCCAATTCGCTAATGGCAACTCTACCCCACTTCACTCACAGCCTCACATTGGCCTTCGGCCTTAGATTTACGTAGTCCATTTCTCTTATTCTTATTACATATCATAAAAGGGAAAATACTTTCAAACGTCATTAAAATTGAAAAACTCATTTACTGTTATTGCTAAAAATCAGTGATGTGATCAGTAAAGGTAAAGGTAAGGTTTGTCTTCTTTAACGAGACGAATTTAGGACTACAAAGTCCTCTCTACCACTCAACCTCGACCTTTATCTATCGTCATCGTAAAGTCACATTACACACAATCATTGTAAGTGGTGACTGCGGGGATCGAACCCACGCCACCGGAGTGATGAGCGCTATACCAATCCGCCACGGATCCGGTAAAGACCTATCATCAGTCTTTAGTATTGGTGGGTAACATATTTACGCTACTTCACATTAAATTAATCGGATGCAGTTTAATTTTTTTTAAAGATTTTTTGGTGAACACTGTTTTTTAAAAGAGGCCTTCTCGTATTCCAATTTTTCTAGTTAACAAACTTTACCAATATATATATACCAAAAATTATAAAAATTGGAAATAAGGTGCGACCCGTGGAGAGTTCACACATATATAGTCAAATGTATATAAAGAGTCGAAAACTTGCAATTTTTAACGGTTGTTTAAAACTCTCGTTTTCTTTTCCTTAACCAACCAAATTTCCTTACTGGCATTGAAGGAGGAAACTTCATCGCTCAATATGCGTTACTGCCTTCAGTCAACCTAAACATCCTTATGTTATATATTTGTTGCTGTCGACTTTGTCATAAGTCTCAATGTAACCTCTAAATATCATTTACGTCGAGCTATACAAGTTGTTCTGAAGCTTATTTCCTGTAGATGACATGTACACATGAAGTAAACAAACAATAATAATCAATAAATCGATGCTTTAAAAGCGTTCGCCACTAATTTCCGGTTCTTTACTAGAGTGTTTTCTTTTTACTAATTTTCATTTTTAGAATGTTTTGGCGTTAAAGAGCCTCGGAAGTCGAAACCCGTTTGATGCCCCTCTCAAAAATAGCAGTAGATAATAACCTTTTTCAAAATGTCTCCATTTAATATTCATCAATATCGGTAATGTAGTGCGATTCGGTGAGCCAACATATTTTAAGTAGATAAGAAAAGTTGAGGACTGAGTATGGAGCTCTGAGGAACCCAAAGGCTCAGCCTTCTTAAACGTCCATAGATGGTTTGTTATAACTGAAATACGTCTCAAGCCAAGCGAAGGGATTCTCTCCAAATGCTATAATAGTCCAGTTTGTGAAACGCTCAAAGGGCTGGGACAAGTCGAGGAAAACACTCAGTGTCTGATCTTGACTTTCAATTCCCTTTCCTCCCATCTCGACATTGTGTCTTTTATCGATTCACCATTTTGAAAACCAAATTGTGGTTTGTTGATAGTAAGTCAAAACAATTAAAAAATGGCTTGTGATTGGTTTTTAGCGACTAAATTGTCCTGTAATCCTGAAAAAAACACAATACATAACACTGAGCCACTCGAGGTTGAGTGGTACTTTGTAGTCCTAACTTCGCCTCGTTAAACAAGACAAACTTTACCTTTACTGAGCCTCAAACCGGGAATTTAATTTGAATCTGTTAATCTTTTAGGAATGCACATAGATTCTTAACTAAGTTGGTCTGTTCACATTGAAACTGTTAGCAAACAATTCAAGAGTCAACTATCTGCTTTGTAACCTCAAAAGCTCTGCTAGTACAGACTATTTAGGACTGAATTTTCTTCTGTGTACGCTTGGTGAAAAGTTGATGGGGTTAATAAATTACACATTTTAGACAAAGTTTAAAAATGTCTAATTAATTAATTATTTAGGACTGGCTTATTTTGGCTTATTCCAGCCACATGCTTCGTACGGTGTGCTTATGTGGGGTCACTCTTCATCAGTGTCGAGTATGCTTCTCTTGGAAAAGAATGCAGAGCGTAACTTGACAGGAGTGTGGCCACTTGCTCACTGCAGACCCCTTTTTGTTGAGTTGAAAATTCGCATTGTAGTTTATCCTTATATTTTTCTCGTATACTTAAACAAATCTAAATCTTTTTACTTTGAGGTTAAGAAATTCATCAGTATGACCCTTGTGGTAGAAGTAGGATGAGCTTTTTCACGTGCGTTCAAGTTCAATTGTATAATTTGCTTAATAAGCTACCTAAATATGTAAAAATATTTATTTTAAACACTTTAAAATCAAAGTATACGAGATTGTTACTAGGTCAATGAATTTCTAGAGTCTGGAGTAAACATAAAGTTTAATAAATTAATGATTTATTTTTATTTTTACCAAAATCCTTTTTTAATTACACTCATTACTTTTAACCCTTTCAGCTCTCCAGTGGGCCGTCACGACCGTTTTTTGTAGGCTTTTACTAAAAAGTATTTTAGTTTTTTAAGTGGGTTATTAATAGTGTTATTATGCACGTGCATCCTATTTCTGTAAAAGATAAATACATTTTTTATTGAATAGAAATGTCACAAGCATGTATGTCAATCGTCCATTAGCTGATCTAAAATTTTGCATTCATCCACATCTAGATCCCTTTCAAACATACATAGCTTACATCATCCCAGTCTACCCCTGTCAGTCTGTTTGTTTCCCAAGTCTCCCAATTGTGATCCAAAAACTCGTTTGACCTAAAAATCGCTTCTGCGACAAAACTGATTTTAGACGAGCTTTGAAAGCTATTGGATCTGGGGCACTTTTGATCGAATTTAGAAATCTGTTGACGAACTGAACTCCTGCCTGTGAGGGCGAACGTGCATGAACCATCGTTCTGTGTCTCCCAGTTCGATAGTTCTCCCTTTCTCTGGTTTCGTACGAGTGTACATCTATGCCTCTTACAAGGTCGCATTTACATTTGGAAAAACACATTTCTAAAATATAGATACATGGTTTTAAAGTATTCTTACTAAACTCGAAACAGTGAGTTCTCCGAAAGTTCACGTTACGGTATAGAGTTTGGCCCGCGATACGACAGAATGGTCGATAGCGAGTTAGGTAATACACCGCGGTACAATGGACATTACACCGAATGTGTGCATGTAATGTGTGAATGTAGGGTGTGAGGGGGAAGGGTGTTAGTGGGTGTGAGGGGTATACAAACTCACTGTTTGCACCCTATTCAACTCACAAAGCCCTTATGGTTAATTGTTGACCTTAACTAAACTTTGCCGCTTTTCAAACGTTTGCACTGCGGTGTAGATCGTTACTTCTACAATTGCTTGTTTGTTTGGCAAATAACCCTTTCTTGGTTGGTTTGTAGTGATATCTAACAGACTACGTTTAACCACATGGGTCGGAATGATTGGTTAACTTCGATTTTAACTTGTTGAATGTTCCGTAATTTTTCCCTTATCATCGAATTTTCTTTGGAAAAATGAGGTATTCATGCCTAGGTTCAGGATCAGAAAATGAGCACCGACCCTGATCTCTAGAACACGTTTTGAGCATTTGTTCAAAGCTTTATAAATATGTGTGTACTCTCTACAGATCGAATTTATTGTCCAATGTTCATTAAATTTGGTACAAATGTTTCTTTTGTAAATATCTCGGTCAAGTTTGCTAGCCAACAAAATTGGGCTACCGGAAAAAAACTTTTGGGGGGGGGGGAAGGGTCCCCCCAACTTTTGTCAAAAAATTGGTTTTAATGTTCTAAAATCAGTAAACTTCATCCGATTTCGATGAAATTTGATATAAGTATAATGTAATAGAAATTATGAAAATCCATAAAGTCGTTTCAAAATGGCGGCCTAAAAAGTGAATTTTCGTTATGACAGCGGAATAAGTAGTCCGATTTCAATAAAATTTGAAATACATGTTCACTTCACGATATGTAATAAAACTTGCAGTAAAAGAACACGTAAGTCTGAGGCCGAAGGCCGAATCGAGGCTGCGGGCGAAGCGAACAGCCTCGTAGCGCCCGTGCTAGTAGAACGGCCAAATTCCAAAGCCATGAGTTTGATTTGCTCGGTTGTTTTCTTGTAAAAATCAATTATTTTAACTCTTAGCGATATTTTCGTGCCCATGCTTGACTACATATTTATATTTCCAAGAAGTTTGACTCTCAAATATTTTAAAACGGTGTTTTGCATAGTGGATTGTTCTCATGTAGTTATTGCACCTATGTGTAACAAGTAAGCGATAACTGGAAGAAGTTATGAACTTATAAATAAAATATTCAAAGTCATTTGTTAAAGCACTTTACAGAGTTTTTTGTGTCGATAGGGTAAAATTTTGTTGAATAAGTCTCGTTGGCAGTAATTTTTTTAATAATTTCCATTGACAGTGAGTGAGCCACAAAATTAGTCCTGGATCCTAACCTATGTACCTAATGTACTAATAAAATGTCAAACTATTCAGAAACGAGGATTGGTACCCTCCATTTTCACATCTTATAACTACATTCTACTTCTTTTTTCTGTTTAGTTAAACTAAATATTTACTGGCATTTGACCCGAAATTGTACAAATTTTAAATAAAAGCAGGATGATTAAAATTTTGAGAAAACCCAAGGTCATCCGTAAATTTTTCCAGGAAAGTAGTTTTTTAAGTAATAGCAATGGATCAACATATACAAGTGCGTTTATGGTTGTGCATTTTTTCTTCAAAACGGTGCAGTAAACTTATTTAATGTGATTTAAAATAAACTCTAGACTTAGTTGTGGTGTTATATATTTTGTAGATGTACGAGTATAAAGCAGTGAGTAACAGTAAGGTCAGAGTTCTTTGCCATCAGAACAAGATGTGTTCCCCTGGAATATAATTTGAGGCTTGGAGTACAATGTTGCGGAAATGTACGTATTTTAAATAATACTCATCTTCCGATTTCTCTTTTGTTTAAACGCGCTGCATTCATATTCGTTATTCACGAGGATAGAAAAGCTTTCTACTGGATTTACAGGAGTACAAAGTTTATACAAATCATGTTGTGTATACTAGAGGCAGGAACAACTATCAAACTGGGAGACACAGGACGGTAGTTTATGAACGTTTGCCTTCTCAGGCAGGAGTTCGCTTCGTCAACAAACTTCCTAATTCCGTCAAAAATGCAGTGACACCCAAGGCGTTTAAAACTCGCCTGAAAGCTGAATTGGTTTCAAAGACCTTTCACAGCACAGACGAGTTTATGGCGACAAGTTGGGAGACCCCATAATCAACAGACCGGAACAGGGAGCAATAGTGGGAAAATTCGAATGAATGAGGATTTGGGCGAATGTAATTTTGTTTGTCTGAATGAGATTTCGATGGAGAGTGAATGCAAGATTTTAGGTAAACTAACTTGACAATTGACGAATAACATGTAGGCTATATTTTGTTCCTACGCTATAAATGATGTATTTATATATTTAAAACGCAAACCAGAGCGACACGCAGCTAAGCGCTAAAGTGCCATTTACATGAGTGAATCGCCGTTCACAGCTTCGCTTCAGCCTTTGCCTCCAAATAACATGTTCTTTCACTGCAAGTTTTGTTACATATCCTGAAAGGAAAACATATATCAAATTTTATTGTAATCGGACTACTTATAAAGCTGTTAGAGTAAAAAATCACTTGTTTTGACGCCATTTTGAAACGACCGAATGAATTTGTATTATTTTTGATACATAAATGGATGCCATTAAAGTAAATATTTATTTCAAATTTCATCAAATTCGGATGAAATTTACTGTTTTTAGATAATTGAAACTCCTTTTTTGACCAAAACTCTCCTCCTTCCCCATGAAGGGTAGTCCGATTTTGCTACCGACCTAACCTAACAAACTAGGCTGAGATACTTACAAAAGGAACATTTGTACCAAGTTTTATAAAAATCGGACAAAAAGCGACCTGTGCAGAGGACACACATGTATATAAAGTGTGGGAAAAAATGCTCAACTTGTGTTCTGGGGGTCAGGATTGGTGCACATTTCATGGTCCCGGGTCTGGGTCTTACCACGCTGACGGCATGAATATATATTTTTCTAAAGGAAATTCGATAACAAGTAAATAGCCAGAACAAATTTAAACACTTACTCGTTAAATAGAGTTGTTCCTCAGTCATCCTCCGAGATGTCTGAATTCAACCACTGAAACAAAACCAAACAAGAGTCAATACAAAAGTTGCCATTTCCATTCCGTTGTATTAGGATTCTGTTCTCGTTGAAAATACACGTGAGACAAACATACTGGTATGTTTTAAATTAAAAGTTGTCAATTAATATTCATTCAACCACACGTAATAAACAAGGTGTTTTATTTTAAAACGCAACCCAACTTTCAAACTATAGCAAGTCATTTTTTACGAGCGCTATCTGGTCATACATTGTATCATTGGTTTTGTTCACTTCAATATCTATCAGATTGTATGTATTGTTGCAGTAATGTAGTGGTTTCATTTCCTAATTTGATATTATTGTGAAATAAACGCAATCATGGGTTTTAGCAAAGATTAAAGCGTGTTTATTGTTTTCTTCAACAATTCAAACTTAGGAGCAAAATAATTTTGTTTTGTCAAGAGAAGGCGGACTGTACTGAATGAAAAAGTGATGGAGGGTGTTAGGGTTAGCTAAGAAAATTCTCCTAAGAACTCTTTAAGAATTTGGAAATAACAAAAGCAAATAACCTAATTGTGTCTGCAAACTTGATCTTAATCACCTTTTGACACAAAACAATATCTTTCTCTTAAGTATTCTTCAACAATAAACAGGCTTTGATCTTTGCTAAAAGTCACGATTGCGTTTATTTCACAATAACGTAAAATTAGGAAATACAAACCACTATATTACTGCAACAATACATACCATCTGATAGATATTGAAATGAACAAACCAATGATACAATGTATGACCATATAGCTCTCGTAAAAAATGACTTACTATAGTTTGAAAGTTGGGTTGCGTTTAAAAAAAAAAACACCCTGTATTTAATATATTCAACTTGTATTCATAATGCACGTTATTGGTATACTGTACTGATAAAATAAGTCATTTATTCGCCACTATTTTTTATATAATTAGTTATTAACAACTCTGTATATCTTATAAATCATGTAAATGGAGTCGTTTAAACTCAGTAAAACACAAGTAATGATTGAAAGTATAAGTAAATGTACCTGAATATAAAGTGACAAAATCTATAAACAAGGTCTGAATAGTCATATTCTTTTGATTGGGTACTAATATTCATGATACTTGATTAGTATTTAAGTTAAAGAATCGGTTATCGTCGAATTGAATGTTTCAAAACTGCTATCTCAAACAGGAAACCAAAAATTATTCAAAAAGAGCTTAAGAGAGTCATTGAATGAATTAACAGTGTTCAGTAATTGATAAAACATCCGCTAACAACTCAGAAATTAAACATATTATTTGTTAACTGTTTACATTTTCTTCACACAGCAAAGTACGAGTTGAGACTTACAGGTACAGAGGTGTTATGCAACAATGTCGGAGAAAAGGTGTTTTTGCACAAGAAGTACAGTGCTTATAAAGTAAGTATTAAGGAGTAGAGATTCTAAAAGTTCTGGGTTGTTATGAATAACCTAGTAAACAATGAACTCATCAAAGTTGGTTATAACCTTCTGTGACCCAGACTCAGACAGTTATATACATAGACAGACAAGGTAGTGTAACCTTTAAAGAAACGGACGGGGTCTAAAGAGTATAATCTACTAGCTTATTTGCCACAATGAAACGTTATTTTTATGGAAACATGTTAATCGATTGATTTTCAAATGATGGATTAAAAATTAATTCGTCAAAAACTAAATATTTAAATTTTTCTATTAATAAAAACAACTTAAAAATGAGATTTAAATAAATAATCAAACAGAAGATTTAACGGAAAGTAAAAATTTCACCTATTTAGGATTAATTATTGATGAACATATGGACTACAAAGATCATGTGAAATATGTATCAAACAAATTATTTCTATTTAAAAACTATCTAAATTTTGTTCCAAGGAAATCTTGTTGAATGTCTACCACTCATTATTTATTTGAAATTTAAAATATGCTATACCCATTTGGGGAAGAACTTCCAATTTAAAAACCTTATTTCTGCAGAAAGCAGCAATTAGAGCAATTTTTGATCTATAAGCTAGAGAATCTTGTAAAGAAATATTTAAACAAAATAAATTATTAACCGTTCCAGACATATATATTTTTGAAACAATAAAACTTTCCAAAGAAAATTCACAATATTTTACATTTGAAACAACAAAATTAAAAACCTATAATATCAGACCGAAAAATCTATTAGAAAATATATTTCATAACAATACCTTTTACTAAAAACATTCCAAATTCAACGCCATCAAACTAATTAACAAGTTACCTCAAGAAATAAAATTTGAAAACAACCTTAATAAATTACAAAACAGTGAAAAAATTATTTGATTAGACTGGTAAGACTCATTACTCCACCAATGGTTATTTGGAAGATAGTGAAGACTAGGTTAGTTTCTAGTTTTAAAATTCCTTTGTAATTGATTAAACAATTTTATTGTCTACAGCAATAAATATTTGTTTATTTATAACAGTTCAAGGATAAATATAAAAAGCGCTTGTTCCTTTTTAGAATTTCTTTCCGCAAAAGGAAACATCTCCGTATACATTTTTTCAATAGTGCTTATGTTCTTATTACTTTCCAGAAATAACTCTTTAATTTAAGTCACGTTGAATGAAAGACGTGAAAAGAGCTCCTCAAGTCAAAGGAGGGATTAGAGACTTGATTTGTACATACTCAAAGCAAAGGATCCTCCTTGCAGAAGCTGAATGAGCTTCCTAGAGAAATTATATCTTCATGAGAAGACTGACAAGACAAATTACACGGTGGTAAAAATGTCAGGTCAAAATGAATAAAGTTAATTACTATAACTATTGTATACTATAACACATTATGTGACGGTATTTTCCATTCGAAGTGGAAAATACTTTCTTATACCTTCTCAGCTTTATTCTTAGTTTTTAATTTTAAGCAGTACATTCGCATCACGAACATAAGAAGGTACTTTGTTTGAAGTTTGTTGTTGACGATGGGAGGATTTCAGAAGTTGAACTATTATTGCGGACATTTTCCATCGTTAGTGAACAAAAAAGAACACAAAGTTTCGGGATCTGCAATATGATTCCGTCTTCAGGTGAAAGTAACCTAAATCATAACACAGAACATTAGAAAATTAGCTAGCCTAAAGCACTCAGCGTAGCTGACCAGTCAAACTCTACCAAACAACATGTAGTTGTTAAAGTCAAACAAATAATTAAATCTTAGAATTTAAGAGTAGCCTAGAAAAAACAAAACTACAATATTACAATCACAAGCCACACTATGAAAGTAAACAAGTACCGGAGTAAATTCAAAACGAATCACAAAACACGTCCACTAACTGAACGAGCTAACCCTAGACTAACTGGTTGGCCGGTGACAGGCCAATCACACACACTAGCAGCAGACTAGTTAACTGTAACAAAGAAACACAAAAATCCCTATTTATGCACAGCCAATGGGAGAAGGGGACGGCTTACGTGAGTTAAATTCTCTGTGACCTGTTTTGCGTCCTTAATACCATGCTATGAGTTTTTTGAGTTGTTTCTTGTTGAAAATTAACTTGAATATTATGGTTGTCCATACGCTTAAGTTCATTTTTATGAACGGTAGCCAGGGGCCCTTATTTCAACTAAAGCTTTACTGATTGGACAGTCTGCTAATTTTATGTATGAGGCCTCGATTATTTTTCTTTTAAAGGAGTGAAGTTCCCGATGTATTATACTAGCCTCATTCCAGTTCATTGCGTGATTTTCATACCAACAATGTTGAGCAATTTTTGGCGTTTCTGTTAAACCCTTTCGCGTGTTGTCTTTGTGTTCTTTAACTCTTACATTTAATGTTCTTTTTGTTTCACCTACTTTCTATCACAACTACATTTAATACTGTAAATACAGTTTTTAGATTCCTGAGTGCCATTTTTGGGTTTGGTTTGTACGATACTAACCCAAAACACAAATTTTTTTGTTTAACTTTAACAACTACATGTTGTTTGGTAGAGTTTGACTGGTCAGCTACGCTGATTACTTTAGGCTAGCTCATTTTCTAATGTCCTGTGTTATGTTTTAGGTTACTTTCACCTGAAGACGGGATCAGATCGCAGATCCCGAAACGTCGTGTTCTTTTTTGTTCACTAACAATGGAAAATGTCCGCAATAATAGTTCATCTTCTGATAAGAAGGTACTTTCCACCGAGTTTTCGCTCTATATTTAAGAGTGCGCAGTAGTGGTTGTGACCTATTTCGCCCCACAAGAACAAAATAAAAACATGCATTTTTCTTAAGTTACCTCACGCCCTCGGTTTTGAATGGGGTTTTTTAATACATTTTGTTCAAATATATGACTCTGCTGAGTCGAATCCCCTTGTTTTCGTTTATCCAACCGAGAAATAAGTCCAAACATTGAAGAAATGTTGTATTTAAATAAAGTTTTCAAAAAAATGATCAGTGGTGACACTGCAGTACATTGTCGTGTTTCAAATAAAACCTCAAAACGATCTGATGAAAATTGTGGACGTGAAGTGTCTCACGAAACTGCTCGTTTTTACATTGTTCTTATGGGATAGAAAAAATGGCCGCCAGGTACTGCGCACTCTTAACAGCACAGTTATCATACAGTTCGTTAGGTATAGCATGGCCGGTGGCCTTGAGATTTCCTGCTGGCCGCTTATGACCCTATAGCCCATCTCACCGGCCATGCTAAACCTGACAAACTGTAAAGAGTCGGGACTGTGTAATGCAAAAGGTAGCAGCAGTTAAACTAAATACACATTCACGCAATTGGGAAGTAACAAACGTGTGATTAGTGTAGTAGGAACTAATCACCAGGCTTACCTGCCTGTGGGTGTGGGGTTACCTTCGCCCACAATTAGCCCCGATTCAAACTACAGATACTTTCACTATCGAATTTCCTTTGGAAAAATGATATATTCATGCCGTCAGCATGGTAAGACCCAGGCCCGGGACCGTCAAACGAGCACCCCCAGATGACCCGCAGAACACGTTTTGAGCAATGTGTTCATACTTTCGTATGTATATATGTATATCGTCTCTACAGGTCACATTTTTGTCCAACTTTCACAAATTTTGGTACAACTGTTTCTTCCGTAAATATCTCGGTCAATTTCGTTAAACAGCGAAATTGGTCGGCAGGAAACCTTGCGAGAAAGACATTTCATAACAGAAGGAGGTTTAATGATCTAAAAATTGAACATTTCGTCCGATTTTGATTAAATTTTAAACTATGAAAATCCATCAAGCCGTTTCCAAAAAGCGGCCAAAAAATTGATTTTTCATTATGACAGCGGAATGAGAAGTCCTTTTTAAACGAAATTTGTAATGTGTTACCACTTCAAGATATTCTATAAAACTTGCAGTAAAAGAACACTAGTATGAGGCCGAAGGCCGAAGCGCCCTTGGTCACACAAGAGGCCAAGCTGAGGCCGAATTCCGGAGCTAGGCTGTGAATGGAGCGAATTAGAGTGACAAATTGCAAAGGAAATTCTATTCACTCATGCCAGTGGCTCTTAAGCGCTTAGCTGCAAGTCGGCCTGGTTTTACATTCTGGAAACATACAATTTACTTGTGTTATGTGAATAATTATATAAGAAGAGTGTACAAAAGCCACTACAAATCGTTAAGGTACCCAAAAACACTTTTTTTGTCACTTTGCTCAAAAGGCAAAACACAGGTGACGTATGAGAAACGTTGCTTAAGCTGAAATTTTATTGCAAGGGAGTTTGATTCCTTTGATTAGTCCCTAGGAAGAAAAAGATCAGTTTGATGTTGTAGGGCCATCAACTGTTCCTATGAGTTTGTTTTGAATGTTAGCACCAAATTAACCAGCTGTTTCGTCTAAACTACATACATTAGTCTACTTATTGTAAGTACTAGTATAATAATAAACGATTTAACTTAAATTTACTTTTTTATATGGAAAGGGACTTTTATGCTAGCTTGTCTTATCTCCTCGGCTACGCTTCGAACCTTTACCTTAAGCTCGTATCGAAAACCTTATCTTTAAAGCCTCTTATCTTTAAGAGCGGGTCCGTGGCGAATCGGTATTACGCGCGACTCCAGAACTCACCACTTACAATTTGTAATGTGACTATACGGTGACACTAGGTAAAGTTTGATTGGTAGAGAGGACCTTGTAGTAATAACTTCGCCTCGTTGAACAAGACGAACCTTACGTTTACCCTTTTTTAGGGCATAGTGTGGAATACTGCACTTCACTAGTTTACTATTGGGGAGGTGCAAAAGAATAAGTTAATTTATTTTTAAAATGTTTAATCAAAACTAATGACTGACAATCTTAAGAGGCGGCCAGATAGAGCCCAAGTGGCGTTAAAATTGGATAGGGAATTTAATATGGAAAAATCAGCAAACGAGGTTTTAGGTAGGGCTATGAACTAAAACGTGGATTCATTTTCCTCTGGAAGCATAGAGTCTTTAGTGCTGCTGCATATAAAAACGGTAAATTGAGTTGGGATATACGATATAATTTTAATTACTGAATTTTGAGTATTGTGTTCTAATAGAGAAATCGAGATTTTAGTTCACATAGCCTATACGAAAGTCATTTGATGGTAAGTACAAGTTTCAGTGTTTATGCAGCAGCATCTGTAGATCTATGCTTCCAGAGAAAGAATTTTTACATCTAAGTCTATAAGTGATAAGATTTATTGTGAGTTCGCTTAAAACATAGTTTGTAGTTTTTACCCCATTTTAAAAGCTGCACTCAGAGTTGGACTGTGGTCGCTATATCTGGCCGCCTCTACACCCTGAATGGAATATGTTCAATTAGACAGTATTAAGGATCCGCCTCAGTGGTCGCCCACGGAACACACGACACCGCGCAAGTAACAACTGGTTAAAAACGGCCTTCTTTCAACTGATGTGGTCTAACTGTCAAGCCTAGCGCCTGCAAGAGTCTCTTAGAAAGTAAATAACGCTCTTATGTGAAGGTTATATTCGAATTATTTAATTTTTATGGGATAAAAATGAGTGTATCTGCGTTTGCATTTTCAGACTATTGTAAATGTATTTTTAACTTCTCAATTATGGTCTTAAACCCACTTTATTTCATCTAACTTCAATCAATAATTTCATAAGAACGACAACACATATTGAAAAATTAAGAACAGGTAAACTTAGATAATACTCGTAATTATGTTTATCTTTCATTTAAGAGTTGTTTTGTCAAAATACAATTAATAACAACGTCTCAATTTTATTTCGCGCAAACCTCTGCAGCGACGCTCTCCCAAGCTAGTAGGGCGCCCCTTAAGACTAGGATAATTTACGTCTAAAATGTAGCTGCTTAACCTGTGTTTAACCTGCTTAAAATGTCGTTTTTAGTTTCTACCCCATGTATAATAAGCGGTATATTATAAGTTGTACTCTAGTCGCTGTATCCGGTCGCCTCTCAAACCCTGAATGGAATATGTTCAATTAAGATTAGAATAAGTTACAACTTAAATGTAGCTTGATTTCATCTCCCTTCGACAGCAATGTGTTTTTGTGTAACTTGAAAACAATTAAAAAGGCGTAGCTATATTATTCTAAATAATGTAGAAGAAAGGTTTATAACCGTTGTTTAAGGATTACTTACAATGATAGATCGTCAAACCTGTCCAACCTAATATTGGAAACATTAACTATTTTAAAAATAACTTTTAAATTAAAAGTTTCACTATTATATTTTGTTCATGCAAGTTCGAACTGGTATTAACAAATTGACTACAGTACTCTTTACAAAATGAAATGACACTCATTGCTCCATCCCATACATTCCAAAAACACAACACTTATCATGATTAAACACTAATACGATTTTTCCGCTTTTAATTTGAAAGATCGTTGCCTAAGAGTACGTCTGAGAGAATGGCTGAATTCGCCTTCCATAGGAACACATGTCACCGCGCCAGTAACAAGTGGCTAAACAACGAGCATTCTTTCAATTACTGATGCGGCCTAACTATAAACCAACCCCTTGCAGACGCTTACGGCGGCTAGCTGTTCACCTTTCAAAATATATTTCTTTTGATTAATAAATATGAAGTTTTGGAAACTAGAGGAGTTTTCTGACATGTGGTTCGGCCAAATTTTTCATTAGTTGTTCAATATTTTTACAAGTTAACTTTGATATGGTCCAAGTGCTTTTCACCTTTATTTTGTACACTTAAAACACATAAATTCTAAAATAAAAACTCTCTACACAAGTCAGAAAACTTCTCTAGTTTGTAAATATATCACGTTTATTGATGTAAAAATGATTTTGAAAGGTGACGAACGGGCCGCCGTAAACCCTTGCATTGAAGCGTCGCCGCGCAGCTGGGGTGGATTTCCCCTCCTACCACCGACTGCGGAGGTCAAGGAATTGTTGGGGCGTAATAAGTCACAGCGGTACGTTATTTTGATTCCACCGATCCATCATGTTTCCCTGGAGAGGAAAGTCTATCAAATAAGTTTATCTTGGCTTGCCTTTGTCGAGCATGCTCACATGTTTTATGCTTCGTACAAGTTGCACAGTGAACATAACGTGTTTCGTGTTTACCTTTGTAAGATAAATAGTTGAGTTTTGCCGTTTGTTATTTTGCACAATTTTGATTTAATATTATTAATTAAATAAATATTTCATGTAAATTCTAATGAAATCTTATAATGTAAAGAGTTGTTGTAGATAGAGAACCATGCAGCAATTTGAACGCAGTAAAGTTTTGCTGTGTGATATGAGCTCTTTTAGCCATTTTGACAAGACCAAGTTCGCGACTTACAGTATTTAAAGTCCAATAGCAGGATGGCGTGGGTTAGGAGGAGAGGGGGAAAACGGTCACCGGGCGCAGTGTGTGTACAGTGAGATAGGCTAGGAGTCACCACCGGTCTTTTTCAATTCACATAATTATCCTAAATTTTACTATGATATAATTATTTTCATCCTCCCAAACATGTTTTCTTTTAGCTAACTCGTTAATCACCGAAACGCACAATTTTCCTGTATACATTTAAGTAATACAGTACTGTATTTCTTGCAAGTCACCACAGCCATTTTCCTGTTAAGAAAGTTGTAACGCCAGCACTTTAATATTGTCTAATATATATATATTTATTGTAGTCTGCAGACAATAATCAAGCTCTCTAAAGCTGGCTGCGGCGTGGTTTTCTAACAAATGTTCCAAGGGTTCAAGCTTGTTAATAATTAATTTGTGTCAACTTTGATAATGTATGTAATTTAAATTTGTTTTTTCTGTCACCTCCGTTGGCTTAGGGCAAGGAACGGTACAATTTTAATACAACTTTCTAAGGTAAAATGCTAATAACAAGGTGTTCGAAATTGGGATTGTTATGGCTCTCATTTCCGGTCGGTAATAAATGGATAAACTGAAGGTATATATATTCATTTAATATCCATTTGGTTTACCTTGAAAAGAATAATTGAGTATAGATATTACTCATTTATTAGAACCATTTAAGTTCCCGATGTAGCTGCCTAGAGCTTAGTTGAAAAACGTAATTTAACTACATATTTTTACATATAATTAAATTATATTCCCTGAATCAAACTCAAAGCCTGTCTGAAAAGGATAATTACGAGTATATTGCGAATGGTAGTTTCCAATGTGATTGACAGCATTGCACTTAGCTGATTAAGCAATACGTTCTTATGCAATTATTGGTTGAAGTCAGAAACAATATAGTGCTTTTAAGACCTTATTCAAGAAACATAAAAATTAAATTAAGTCTTAGGCTTAAGTGGCGTCATTACTAACTAAAGCTTCCGGTGTAGACCGCGTCAGTTGGCTATCTCTAACATCTACTGCGCCAGACACTTCTTCAATGTTATATTAGGAGCCAACCTGAGTCAGTCTCAGCAAGTCCACTGAGCATGCTCCATAGGAAAATGAGCAAAACGTCTGGCGCAGTAGATGTTAGAGATAGCCAATTGACGCGGTCTACACCGGAAGCTTTAGTTAGTAACATAAAAATTAACACATGCGAATTAATTTAACCTTCGCGTCAGAGCGGTATCTACTTTCTACGAAACCCTTACAGGTGCTTTGTTTGACAGTTAGGACGCATCAGTTGAAAGAAGGCCCGTTGTTTAGCTAGTAGTTACGTGCGCGGTGTCGTTGTTCCTCGGACGGACGAATTCAGCCTTTCTCTGAGGTGATCACTGAGGTGGACACTGAAGTAAATTTAGTATTACAGGTCAGCCTAGGTTTACGAGTATACAACTCGTATTGTGTTGTATATGTATTGAGTTTGTAAAAACACAAGGAAAAACTATTTTTCTTCTTTTTCGTTGTTTAGACTACCCTCTGCGTCTTACTGCGCGTGAATGTCAGGAGGGTTGACGACTGACTGACTGGAAGGTGCTGGCAGTGGAGTGTGAATTATTGAAAACATCGCAGAAACAATCCCAGTGTTTCACTTGAGCAGCCGACCTCGAGCCCGACTCCTAACATCACTCTCCCATGAAATATGCAGTGCAGCAATCCATTGCGCTGATGGCGATCCAATATTGTCTCCTTGCGATCCAATATTGTCTCCGTGTCATTTGCATTCGCTAAGTTGTCCATTCAGCGTTTCACCGCATCGGGTATCAGAAGGTTGGATCTTGTAGCGGTTGCATTGTGAAGGGTTTATGTCGTAACAGTTCTTTTATACGGACCAGAGTACCTTTATACTTGTCTGATACATTGTACATCATATTAACTTTTGTACACTTCCGGGTTTTAGGAATTGTATGAAATTCACTATTTTTGTCTGTAAAGTGTTCACTAATGTCTATTTTTAGGTAACTTATAGTTGTGTGGAATTTCAACTTTCAGCCAAGACTGGAAGATAAACTTCCTTCGCAAATGATAACCTGATACTTCGTCCTAAAAACAACTAGTAGCTCGTAAAACTAATATTTATTTACATATGTAGAGATTCCTATAAATTTTATTAGCAAAATTCTTAGTGGAGTGTGGAGATGGACAGTTCAATTATCTCGGTTCATGGTCTCATTTATCGCGTTTGTTTAAATACTCACAGGCTCGTGACCGCGGGGTCAGTCGTGGGTGTAACCGTAGCCACAGACGCTGGGGTCACGAGCATGTGTAAAAGGGTAAGTGTCGCCTTCACCTTTGAGGCTAGGATCCCCACCTTTCTTTCGGGTTACGCAGACGTTTTATCCTTTTCTTTTCCGTTAAATTTTGAGTTAATTTGAAAAAATTTATCTGTTCTATTTCTAGGCTAGGGCTTGAGTCTAACTTAGTTGTACCACCTAAGGACAGTTAGTTAAATTTAGAAAATTTGGATTACAACATAATTGGTAGATGATAATTATATTTAGTTTGAAAGGAAGAGCGGTTTGGTGTTTGTTCCCTGTCGTATGCCCTGTAGTCAGTTAAGCGAGTCATAGTCGAGTTACGCCTCTAGCGGTGCTTTTGGGTTTTGCTAATAGCAGATCCAAAAGGATCGTGACACGTGAAATGAGAAAATCTCGGGCGGTAAAAGTGTTCAGTTATAGATCCTTGCACAACAATTCTTAATTTGTACGAGAATGGAAACAATGTAGGGTATACGATTGTAACGAAAAGCTACTAAAAAACATGAAATTGCATCACGTTGATGTTCATTTTTGTAAACAGTTTAAGTCATCAAATGTTTTCTAATCAAGCGTTAAAAAAGATAAAATAGGCTGTGAAAAACTAAATGGTGGTAAAGAATGGAGGTAAACTAAACAGCTGTGAAAATCTAACAATCTTCTTGATAATGGAAACAAAGCTAAGTACGTAGATTTCTGCCTGAGACCCCCATCCTCAAGTGGGTCGATTCTGTCAGGAGAACTCCAGCCATGCAAAAACACAAATTTCCTATTTTTGACGATAGATTTCAATTCAAACTATTCCTGCCATATCGACGAAATCACAAAAAAACTCAGTTCTGGAATATTCATTCTTCGCAGGTTATCTAGCTTTGCTAATCAAGATCTAAGAGTGTTTATTGTTGAAGAGTACTTAGGAGAAAGATATTTTTGTGTCAAAAGGTGATTAAGATCAAGTTTGCAGGCACAATTAGGTTATTTGCTTTTGTTATTTCAAAATTCTTAAAGAGTTCTTAGGAGAATTTTCTAAGCTAACCCTAACATCCTCCATCACTTCTTCATTCAGTATAGTCCGCCTTTTGTTATGTTTTCTGTTCCCTACACAACTTGTTTCGTTAAACATTTTAACAAATCTGTGAATTTCAGATTTGTTTGGAATACACCTGTAAACTTGACCCCAAACGCCTCTTGAGTAAGAGATAAGAGATAAAAGATAAGAAATACGAGGCAAGAGATAAGAGATACGAGACAAGAGATACGAGATAAAAGATAAGAGATACAAGACAAGATATAAGAGATACGAGATAAGAGATAAGGGAAGCGAGCGGGAGGAAGAGAGAATCGGACACTGCGGCAACTGTGGCCGAGGGCACAATGTATTGACCCAGCAGCCAAAAATAACAATGCCCATAACTCCAATCACCACGCCTTCCCCGGCCCCGGCCCTAGCCTTTACTCGCTTCCGCCTTGGATCGAACATTATAAGTGGGATGAAAGTAATCTGAATTGATGACGAGCTGTTCTGAATTCTAAACTGAAAACGGTGCCAATCATATCAGGGGTGGGCTTGGAAGTAACGGTCTTGCGGTGTTTGGGGTTTGATTGGGTTTTGAAAGCCCGCGTGCGTAGCTCTGTCAGGGTTATGGGTTCGATTCCCGGCGTAGGCGTACGGGCTTTGGATCGAACATTATAAGTGGGATGAAAGTAATCTGAATTGATGACGAGCTGTTCTGAATTCTAAACTGAAAACGGTGCCAATCATATCAGGGGTGGGCTTGGAAGTAACGGTCTTGCGGTGTTTGGGGTTTGATTGGGTTTTGAAAGCCCGCGTGCGTAGCTCTGTCAGGGTTATGGGTTCGATTCCCGGCGCAGGCGTACGGGCTTGGACCGTTTTCTGTGTTCAACATACCAGCATTAAGTTTAGTGAACAGATAACTGGTTAAAAATAGAAGACACCCGACCAGTTGGGGGATGTCAATTGTGGGTTAGTATGGGATCCAGAAGAAACAATTTTCATTTAAAAGGATGGTCAGGAGGTTCTTCGACAGAAAACATTCAACATAGCTGTTTATAGCTTAAAACTCCGCTCAACAAAGTAAAAAATAATAACTTTTCAAAGTATTTCAAGCACTGTTTACAAGACTTCTAACCTAGATGCATTCTAACATTTAACCTAGAAATTTTAGAGAATCGTTTAATCGATACAAACAATGTTTTAAGCACCACAGTGTTTTAAAACTATTTAACTTTTACCGATTAAAGCATTCATAAGTGTTCTGGAGTCTTTCACGAAAATGATCAAATACCTGAAAATGGACTTTCATTTGATGCAAGTTTTCAAAGAAATACTCATTGAACTATATTATGATTTAATACCACGTCAAGTAATCTTCTTTAAAATATCTTTCATAATCCATTTGCCAATCTCCAATCCTTCGGATAAGATGAAGTAACTGTTCAACTAAGGCATCAACAACATACGCCGATGATATAAATGTAAAACTACTGCACTGTTACAATTAAGTATGTGTAGAAAAACAAACGCATTTCAAACCACACCACACATACGATGCTTGTTGACAATAAAATACAGATCGAGTTAAATAACACAAAACAGAAATAAAAGGGTAATTAAACAACAAAGTAGTCATGAAACGAGGTCACAATAAACCAGACATTGCCAGAGCACACATCCCAGGTGCAATAAAACTGTTTCTTCTGTTCGCACATTTGCTGCCCTTCCCTCGTTCAAGCTTTTTGATACTCGTAGTTTGTTTGTAAATTTGTCTACATTTTGGATGCCTTTTTTCAACTCAAAATGTAATGCCATAAAAGGTAGTGACATACACTCTTTTGAAACTAGAGGCAGGGACAACTACCGAACTGGGAGACACAGAACGGTAGTTCATGAATTTGTGCCTTCTCAGGCAAGAGTTCACTTCGTCAACAGATTACCAAGTTCGTTCAAAAATGGCCATATGCCCGAGACATTCAAAGCTCGTCTGAAAGCTATTTTGATCTCTCAAGCATTCTATAGCACAGACGAGTTCTTGGCATTTAATTGGGAGACACTGCAATAACTAGGGTCTAGAGTGGTATGATTTGGATGAATGGGAGAGAGTGAATGTAACAAATCTGTATGTTTGAATGTGTTTTCGATGTAAGAATGAGTGGACAATTTTAGCGATTAATCTGACGATGGCTATGCATTAATTGTAAATGTTCACGCAATAAAATATATTGATTTATTTACATTGTAAGCGCAGTTTGATGAAATAAGATGAACACAACAACTAACCACACCTCCAAAGGGACAATAACCCCCCTCTTGCTCATCATGTGATTAAGAGTAACGTAAATGTCTCTACGTAAATAAAAAAAAATCAAAACGCATCACAATTTAAGAAGACATTTATTGTGTTATCTTTGACAGTTGGTCAGTCTGATTCACGGCTTTGATTTGTCGTCCACTGCTCCGAGCCAGCCAATGGGGCCATTTGGCTGTCACTGACCGTAGACGTTCTTGATTTCTCTATTTGTTTTTTTTTACTTTTTTAAAGTGTTTGTTGTATTATTTTCTAGGCTAGTTGTTATACAATTTAATAAGGACAAGGGAGAAAAAAATACAAACGTTATTTGGTGTTATGGGACTGGAGAGCTTACGCTGGTTAATTTTAAACTAAATCATTTCGTAATGTTTGGGATATGTTTTACGTTTCTCTCGAAGACGGGATAAAATTCCAAATCCCGAAACATTGGGTTCTTTTTGTTCAAACGATGGATCACGTTCGTAATAACAAACCTCAAACAATGGACTGAGGATTAACTGTATTCCAATCGGTGCAAATTTGATAAGTACTTTATTTCGCAGTTTTGAACGAACCAAATCGTATTATGACGGTAACAATTGAGGATCTCGCCAGCCGACAATGTTACATGAGGAAAGGTTTCCAGTTTTATCCTGTACGGTAAAATACTCAAACACGTGTGGTTTATAATTTAAACACAAATCACAATTTATCGTGTACATTTTTGTGCTATGACTAGCTGATAATATTCGTGCTATGCTAATAAAGGGATTGAAAACATGAACATTCGTGATTATATTTCCAAACAAATTCAATGTTAGTGCTGTTTGGTAAACTATAATGTTTGCCTGTCAGTTCACCATTTTGTGGTTGATTTAATTGCATAAACATTGCATTTAACTTGCACGGTCTACACACCGTGTGAGTTTTCCATTATATTGTATTAAAACATGTCTACCCAGTGCCTCGAATGCCAAAGTGAAGAAATTCTGAGGTCTAAGTTTAACCCCCAAAAACCAACCTAAATTTTGAGTGTAAAAAAGATCAACTCTTAGTAGGTGCCTTTACTACAAAAGGAGATTCCATACAAAATTTCAAGTTTCTAGGCCTTATAGTTTTGGCTCAGTGATGACGAGTGAGTGAGTGAGTCAGAACAAAACCTGATATAGATTGCATTTAATGTAAAGATCTGGAACACGAAGTGTAAATAATGGATGATATCTTCATTTGCAGAGATAAAACAATGTGTTTATACACCAATTACTCTTTTATATCAACCAGTCAACTGTCTAGAGATATACGTACAATGTAACTTGTGGTTCCAAGCGCACATTGTTATTTACTTTGGCTTACTTTATGTTGTTTACAGAGTAGTTCTCTAAAAAACGGGTTTGCAGCATTACCTTGGTAAATATAATAAATAAAATATATAAAACACGTAAAGTTATCAGAACGATTCATTTTATGTAATATTTTAATGTTAGATAATATGATTTTTTTTAGCTGAATTACTACAATACAGAGTTACGTTTTAAATACAATTTATTTCGGGAATGTCTGATGAAGATTGAAAGCGTAATGTGTCCAAAGAGAATGTCTGTTTTCACGGAACAAAACACAAAGTAGCCCAATGGTACTGGACACTCCTAAGGCGTTGTCTTGTAATTTGTTTGATGAATTAGTTTATACTTATTAAAACACTCTTGAAAAGTAAATTCGATGGTAAAACGTTACAAATAAAGCGTAATTTTAAAAAATATACATGAAAACATAAGCAATGTTAAATAGGGATCAGGCCGACACGCATCTAAGCACTAAGGTGCCGCTGGCATGATTGAAGTGAATTTCCTCACTACCATAAGAGTTACGATGTCTCAGGCTTACGTAGTCTTTTACTGCACGATTCACTAGACTAGGCACCATAAATTGAAAACTTATTTCAAATAAATTTCATTAAAATCTGACTACTTTTTTGGTCGCCATTTTGTAACAACTTGATGGAACCTCAAAATCTTTGGTATATCATGGTGGATCCTACTAAAATAAATATTTATGAAGTTTACTACTTTTGGATGATTAAAAACATTTTTTCATCAAAACCTACCACCCTTCCCCCCACACCAAAGCGTACTTCAGACAGTTCGATTTTTCTTGCTAACAAACTAAACCGAGATATTTAAAAAAGGAACATTTGTACCAAATGTCATGAAATCAGACCATAAATGTGACTTGTAGAGATACACAAATACAAATATGCATATGAAGTGTTTAAAAAAAATGCTCACAACGTGTTTTGGGGTGCAGGATTTGTACCCATTTCGTGCTACTGGGTCCGATCTTACCATAAGGACGACACAAATGTCTAATTTTTCCAAAAGAAATTCGCTAAAATGTTTAAACTGCAATGATGTACACGTTAATCTTGCTGAGAACAAAACTATACACTTTTCTAAAAGTTCAACCAATAGTTTTGATCCCTTAATCTTTATGAATGAATACGAACTACCCTTGGAAACAAAATAATAGTAAATACTTAGGCTTAACTTTTGGGTCCTCTACATAAATACACTTCGTTTAAGAGTGTCATCTTAGCCGTATTATAAATCTTATTGAATAAATATTATAAATGCCAAGATTTTGTCTTTTACCGTTAATTTATACGTCTTTAATTGAGTCAAGATTATTAATTATACGGAATCGTCCTATGGCGATCTGTATCTCGTACTGAGTTTTTAAGAACATTTTGCCTGCAAAACAGAGCAGTTAGAATTATGGCAGGGGTATTTACACGAACTTCATGTAAACCATATTTCCGATCATTTAAAATTTTGGCTCTTTCTTCATTGTACATTTATGAAATCTTTATGTACCTTAAAAAAAATGCAACCTGTAGGGAGTTTTTTACGTATACAGTTTTGAAAAAAAAAAGCTCAAAACGTGTTCTGGGGATCTGGATCGGTGCACATTTTATGGGAGTCTGGGTCTTACCATGAAGACGGAATGAATATAACAATTTGTTTAAAGGAAATTCGCTTATAACGTGACTATTCTTTAAGTACATTCATTGTATCGTATCAGAGAAATAAAGATTCTATATTACAGACTAAAGAAAGAGCAAAGAAAAACAAGTTTAGTTTGAGGTGTTTAGATATTTTTCGTGCACACAAGAACGCCTCAAAACCGGAATATAATGAGACCAATGATAAAACCTTGGGTAAGTGTATCCGCATTGCGACCAACGCTCTCGGTCCGACGTAGTTGAATAGTCGATATGCCGAGGTTGTTTCTCTTCACTTTGTCAACATTCATTTCTCGAGAACATGTGGGACCTTCAGTGATGTTTATAACTGAACAGGTAAGTAAATAACTTTTGTACTTAGCGGTCCGTCTCAGTTGCGCCCCCTTCAACGGGGCTTTACGAGGGCCCGATTTTCACCTTTCAAAATAATGTTAAAAAAAGGTAACGTTTGTCTTGTTTAACGAGGCGAAGTTAGGTCTACAAAGTCCTCTCTACCACTCAACCTCGACCTTTACCTAGCGTCACCATATAGTCACATTATCAATTGTAAGTTTTTTGGTCGCAGAAGCATTCTATAATATAAACGAGTTTATGGCACATGACTGGGGATCCGCGTAAACAAACCACGGACCAAGGGGCCAGAGTGGAACAAATTCGAGTGAATGAGAATTTGGTGAATGCAAATACTGTATGTTTGAATGGGATTTCGATGTGTATGAATGCAAAATTTTAGATACTTAATACAAATGACGGTTGAATGACATGTATATGTTTTACGCAAAAAAAGATTTATTTATTTAAGTGGTGACTGCGGGGATCGAACCCGCGCCACCGAAGTGATGAGCTCCGGAGTCGCGCGCGATACCAATCCGCCACGGATCCGCTATGTTTACGTAATAAACACAAAATATTTGGAAACTAGAGCAGTTTTCCAACACGCGGATGGGACTTCTTTTATAGAAGATGTCCGTTTTAAGTGTAGCCTACACTATAACATTGAACTAAAACTTGGACAATTTTAAAGTGTATTTATACTATTGAACAACGAGGGGTCAAACTGTCCCACCTACCCGGGAGGTACAGTCACACAAGAATAAAATCGGACGGTGCCCTAGAATCACTCAGTACGGAGCTGGGCAATTTCAGGGTCGGCGGAACGTCAGGAGAGGGATTTCGGATTCAACTCAGGTTACGCAAGGAAACACTTCTTCTCTTATGACCGTTACCTTCATCATCGCTGAATCCGAAAAGGAAAGGGTTAGGAGCGGTGACGGGAAGGGTGGGTTTGGCGAAGCGAGTCGTCGTGCGGCGACGAAGAGATCGCACGAGCGTTACGAACGTTCGTATTTAATCGTTTAATTCTACGGTCAATGGATGTTCGCCCGTTGCGAACACCAAGACCGAGACAGAATCGAATCGTGGGCGAGAATGCTAACTGTCGTCTACCGTTTGCTTACGTTTGCGTTTGAGTGTACGACAGGTAGGACGAACGAAAGCGGGTGTCGGATCGGGAGGGGTTATACGTGTGAAACTACGCCAGTGACAAAAGCCAAAAGGGTAGACACTACGTATAACGGTGGAACGAGGGTACTATATACGGCGGCCAGATACCAGTGGAGACCTCCAACTGGAACGACATGCGTATAACGGACGGACGGGACGTTGTACGGCTGTCTGGGTAGACACTACGTAAACGGGATGGGTACAGGACGTTATACGTGTGAAACTACGCCAGTGACAAAAGCCAAAAGGGTAGACACTACGTATAACGGTGGAACGAGGGTACTATACGACGGCCAGATACAAGTGGAGACTTCCAACTGGAACGACATGCGTATAACGGAAGGGCGGGACGTTGCACGGCTGGCTGGGTAGACACTACGTAAACGGGATCGGTAGAGGACGTTGTACGTGTGAAACCACCCAGTGACAAAAGCCAAAGGGAGACACTACGTATAACGGTGGAACGAGGGTACCTATACGACGGCCAGATACCAGTGGAGACCTCCAACTGGAACGACATGCGTATAACGGAAGGGCGGGACGTTGCACGGCTGGCTGGTGACACTACGTAAACGGGATCGGTAGGGGACGTTGTACGTTGAAACCACCAGTGACAAAAAAGCAAGGTAGACACTACGTATAACGGTGGAACGAGGGTACTATACGACGGCCAGATACCAGTGGAGACCTCCAACTGGAACGACATGCGTATAACGGACGGCGGGACAAGCAACGGCTGTGGACACCGTGCACCATTTATTAGTAGTGCTATAACGCGGTGTAGCGATAGCTGATTCGTTTGTGGCGTTACGTACGAAAGATTAAAACAGTATACGAGCAAAATCTAAAGTTGAATTATAATTTTAATCAAAAGCAGAAAAGTCGAAAGTTAAATTTAAATAAAAATGACCAGCCTTTATGAATCGTAAGAGCGAGTGGTAAAATAACGGTAGTCCGATGTTAAAACGATTCCTGACGTTAGATGTTGAAAAGTTACCGTAGCGGGATAATCACAGTTCTGAGCAGGAATCAACCGGCATATTCCTGCACAGAACGGCACATCGATATTAAAATAGTTAGACCAACACCGTCCGAGTAATGGAAACCTTGTCGGACGGTGGAGTATTTTAAAAACGTCGGATGTAAAATAATATAACAATGGACTTAGAAAATGTAAAATACGTATTCATACGAAATTTACTATTTAACGAATTAAAATATTTTAAACTAAAACGAGAGAACGAAATAGTAAGTGAATAAAACTTACTTGCGAAAGCGAACCGATGAGTCGAACGTATCACCGACATACCACATATCTGTAGACTTTGCAGCCATACAAACATGGGACGGTGAGTACAAGCGGAGAGGCTCGAGAGTACGTGTTGACTGCACCGAGGACCAGCTGTACTGACTGCTTCTTCGAGTGGGTTCTGGTTGCAGGCAAAGCCACGGTAGCATAGTGTCGGTACCTCACTACTTGGTAGAAGGTACAGGTGTAGCCGGAGTTCAAATTATGCTGGACAATTTACCTCACGAAAAATGGCTCGTTACAAGTGTATTTATACTATTGAACAACTTGAGAAATCAGGCTCTATTAACGTGTCGGAAAACTCCTCTAGTGTCCGAATATATAATTTATAAATGTAATGATTACTGTGAAAGGTGAAAAACGGTGCCGTAACCCCAGACAGAAGGTCGCACAACTGAGGCTTAACCCCAATCGTGTTTGGCGTGACCAATTTCAAGATATTTAAATTCTGTCAGAAGGAAAATTAAAATAAAAACAGCGGAGAGAGAGGCATGTGTGGTGGTGGGAGGGGTCCTGTTCCGAGAACTCACTGGTAGACACCTGTACTGACGGAGATAACTAATCTACTGGACGATTTAAATTTGTCAGAAGGATTAAAATAAAACAAAGGGAGAGAGAGGCATGTGTGGTGGTGGGAGGGGGGTCCTGTTCCGAGAACTCACTGGTAGACACCTGTACTGACGGAGATAACTAATCTACTGGACGATTTAAATTCTGTCAAAGGTTAAGCAAAGCATTTATTGACACATGTCCAATGACATGTATTCTTATGTTGTTGTGATAAACCAACCCCTTGAGTATAGCAGCGCCATTAGCAACTTGTAGTCCTACATATTGTATAGATTTCCGATTCAAAGTACAGTGTCCTATTTCTTGTTAAAGTTGCATGACTTCTCACAGTGGCACTTGTCAATTATTTGTTTAGAGTTTGTTGTTGACGACGGAAAAAGTTCTGAGTTTGAAATATGATTGCAGTCACTTTTCACCGTTAGCGAACAAGAAGAACTGTTCGCTTGTCAGTAGTTGTTTACTTGAATGGTGAAGGACTCACTCGTGTTACTAGTTTGACGTTTGATAAGTCACTTTGTGTTGTTGTAAGTGAAACATTTCCTTCGTTTGAAGTTATTTGTCGATGGTACAGTTTCTGAGTTAAAAATATTACTATGGACATTTTCCACCGTTTTTGAGTGAACAAAGTGTATACGACGTTTCAGGATCTAAAACCTGACCCCGTTTTCAGGTGAAAAGTAACCAAAAACATAAAACCAAACATTGGGGAAAGATTTTGTCTAAATGTAATCAGCGCAAGCTGACCAGTTGCCCACCACCAAAAGCCTTTTTTCCTCCCCCCGTTAAAATCCAACGAGCGGACCCGTGGCAGGTTGGAATCGTGCGCTGGCTCGGGTTCGATTCCCGACCTTTACATTCACCACTTACATTTTTAATGTGACTATACGGTAACGCTAGGTAAGGTCGACGTTGATTGCTAGAGAGGACTTTGTAGTCCTCATTTCGCCTCGTTAAACAAGAGAAACCTTATCTTTTAACTTATAAAAATTGTTGATTTTATAGCAGTTTAAAACAATACAACATGTTAAAAAACGTTACGAAATCAAACAGCAAATAGATAAATCAAACACGTCCACGGTCAGTGACAGCTAAACACTGACTGGCTGCTTGACCAGCCACCAGACAGCCCCATTAGCTCGTTCGGAGCAGTGGACGACCAATCACAGCCGAGAATAAGACTGTGACTACTGTAACGGAAAACACAAAAAATACCTAATTATGCACATCCAATGGAAGGGAAATTCTTTAGAGTTTTGATGAATGAATAAGGTTTTCTTAACAAATGAGTTAAAATAATGAACAACACTTTAGACAAATCCCTACCCGATGAATAATGAAAACTGATAATGGCCTAAGCTGATCGTTAAGTTTATGAACTTTGGGCAAACCATACGTATGTAGGATTTTAGAATATGGTGATTATACAGGGTTAGTTTTATAGGCCACCTTATCTTTGAAAGAGGAAAATGTTGAAAACCCTTTAGAATTGTTTTATAGTCCCAGTTTCTACTGACGTACTTTTCGTTACCCATCCCCACTTAAAAACCGGCGGGAGGGCCCTCCTAAATTTTTTTAAAATACGAACCACCCTTGTGACATCTTATTTGAAAAAGTAAAAAACACAAACTAATTGATGCTATTGAAAAATATTTACGACGTTCCTGTTCAAAATGGCGGCTGAAAATGTGTTTCACGTTTTAAGCAGATAAATGGACGCTGTCACGATATTTTTTAAAATGTAGAAAAAAATTACGTAATTAGTTTTTGGGTACTCAAAGCTTTAAAATGATATGTTACAAGGTACATTTTGCAAACTTTTAAAAAAATTTCCCTTTTTTCAAAATTTGTCAATTTTCAAAAGTTTGATAAATTTATCCTGTAACATATCATTTAAGCTTTGAATACCCAAAAACTAAATATGTAATTATTTTTCAGAATTTTGGAATATTAGCTTAATAAATTAAACAAGTTTTGAGCTGCCATTGTGTACAGGAATTTTTTATAAACGGTGTTTTTATACCCTGTTAAATAAAGTGTCACAAGGAGGGGTTCGTATTTAAAACATTTAGAGGGGCCCTCCCTTCCGGTTTTTAACGAAAAGTAAGTCAAAAGAAACTTCAGGACCCTATAAAAACATTCCACAAAGGGTTATCAAAATGGTTCTTCTTTCAAAAGTTAAGGGGGACATATAAAGCTCACTCTGTATAATAGGACATTAGAAAGATTTCTTTGAAGAAAACATTTTTTACGTCTTAATTTTGGCAAAGATATCGAAACAAAGCTTTCTGCTTTTTCGATACAAATATTAAGAGATTTCAAGTCAACCCCGACTGATCTCAATTGATTTTGGGTTTTGAATTTATATTTCCATCGTGTCTGTAATTTAACGAAGAACACTGCTGGACTCTGTACTACTCTTCAAGATGGTCAATGGTCTCCTTGATTTCCCCGATCTGCTGGAAAAACTCAACTTCCACATTCCTCGCCTGTCCAGACACCAACAAATGTTTTCGAAGTCGCATCACTCCACCTATTACCACCAATGCAGCACAATCCCACGACTAATGGACACTGGCAACCGCATATGCAGCGACATCGATCTCTTTGGAGTCAGTGTTTCGTCCTTCAAGCGCAGTGTGGAGCGACTACTTAGAAGTGACACACCCTAAAGTAGCGAATCAAACCACTTTTGTTATATTCATTCAACCTCATTTTTTAATGCATTTTGTATGTTGTATTTGTAAATCATGTTCTAAGTATAAATTATTGTTCATAGTCTATTCATGCTACACATCATCCAATGAAACTTGTTATGTTTAATCTTTTTTCATAGTCTATATCAATGTCATTTGTTCGTATATCATATTTATAAATCCTATTTATCACTCTTGTACATAAAACTACGCTAGTCACCATCAACCGTCATTGTTATTTAGTTATAGTATCGTATTTCTCACTTTGTATTATTTCGCATGTAAATTATTACAGTACACTTCTAAGCATTTTAGCATGTAAGTCTCAATTATAATTCAGTCACACACAAATGTAAACTGGCGTTTGCCGTGGAAATAAATAAATAAATTTAAAAGTTAAATAAAACCAGTTGCATTGGTTTCATGTCAAACCTCTAGTGTTTCTCGTATACTATATTCATATGGGTAATTCATGTTATGACGTAACCAGTTCAGAGTTTAAATGATCCAAGTCTGTTTATGTTTTAACTCTCAAACGGTTTAATATTGGATTAACTGTATCTGAATGAATTAAAATATAAATAGATTCATAAATTCTCATTAAAACTGCAAACCCAGCCTTCCAAGACACGAAATAGTATCACTCCTTTAAAACAACTCTTGAAAACTCAAACATAAATGCCAATTGATAAAGAGAACTTCGATAACTAATTGATAAAATAACAAGGTAACTTTGAAAAATGATCGTCACTTTATTCTGCACGATCGGTTTACTTTTCATCGTTTCTTCAAATGCTACAGATTAAATACTGCTTGCAGTACTGTGAAAACCTGTAAAGATTCATTCCATAACATCTTAAGTCATCATCATACTTGCAACTGCAACATACAGTACGTATCACTTTATTATAATTTCAATAACTCGCACATTTATTTTGAAGTTAACTCAATTTTAAAAATATAATTACTGGACTAAATAAAAATTTACTGAATAGTAGGTGTCAAATCGTATTTGTATTTTGTGCTGGACCAGTGATGATAACCCAACATCAAGCTGCCTCTTATCTTCTAATTAGTTTCTCTCATGTATTTGTCAAATTAAAACTCGTCCTGCTAAAATAAAAGTTTAATTTGACATTTTGATACCTACAGGCAAGTACATAGTACCATGTAGTTAATTTAAAACTGGTGTCAAGGCCTCTGTAAATTTAAAAAGGTAATTGTAATTTAAGAATGCGCAGTAGTAGATTTTGACTCATAGGAACAATGCAAGAGTAAATCATGCAAACCCCTCTTCTACAATTTTAATTGGAATTTTATGTTAGTGCATAAAATGATTTAATGACTTCGCTGAGCAGAATTACCCTGTTCTCATTGGTAAGATCTTGACTTACGTCCAAAGTGTAAAGAATTTTCACATTTTGATTTCTTTTTTATTCATTAACTGATATGATTTTCAAAGAAGTAGTGACTGCAGTACATGGTCATATTTCCAATAAAACCTGTTTCAAAAGGATTTACATATTTGTTATTGTTTACATGATTCTAATAACTGTCGTTGGCTTTAATATTTTTGAGACCGGTTCTGTTGTACTGTGTTTTAAAAGTCTGAGCAACCAAACGCAAGTTTGAAGTTAGGATTTTACTTATCTTCTCCTTAAAACATCGTTTGCATATTTTCTTATGTAAATTTCCCCATCCCGGGTAGAGAATTCTCTACTTCTTACGAAATAAACTTTGTTTTAAAGGTTATCAACTGCTTTAGTGACTCTGCTGAGCCAAACTTCCATTTTCTCATTTGTAAGACCGTGGACATAAATCCAAAAATTGAGGGAAATGTGTATCTGGATTTTTAGTTTTGAATATTAAACTAATATTCAAACGGTCAGTGGAATCAATTCAGTACATTCAAAAAAAGTAATAAACTTTATATATATATATCCAATTTATTCATATATCATATATTAACATAGGCATATACATTAAACCCACTTCTGCCACGGTAGGAGATTATTTGTAATTACCTACAGTATATATATATATATAAGTACAAATGCATGTAAATTGTAGTTAAAACAGGCCAGTCCGTCAAGTTCTTCCTGGACAGGTCAATGCATGTAGTATTGTGAAATAAATAAACAAAACTTATATATATATCTATCTAAATCATTAGTATCTTTCAATTAAAACGTGAGGTGTTTCAAGAAAGTACTTGTTTTACATTCATCTTATGGGGTAAAAACAAAATGGCGGACAGGTATTGTGCACTCTTAAAGGCTGGGTAGGAGCCTACATATGCCTAGTTGACACAGGTACACAGTTCAGCCAGAGTTAGCTAGTTTAACAAGCAGAAGTTAGAGCTACGAAGTCCTCTATAACCCCAACTCCTCTGCGTTACGGAGCAATACGTACAGATACACTTTGATGATGTAGAGGGCAGGCAGCATCCCTTCAATGTATCTCTATGTGAGAGTGCTCACTAATCCGTTTAGTGCCAAGGGCTTAGGACGGTATGGTTAATGGGGATCTATTCCCACTTAACTTCTCAACGACTAAAAATACAAATTCAATATACCACAAGAAGTAAGGATAATCTGAGGTACCTTTTTGTAAGTTTTGGGGGTTGGGTAAATCACCCCTAAGTGGGTTTTACGGGTGAATATAAAATGTGCGTGTCGTTGTAAGGAGAGTTAAAAGAAAAAATATAATCGTGCCGTAAAAATGTTTTCCAATGTCCCTATCCAAAGTGGTGGCCTTGGATACTACACCTTTCTGAAATTTAGCAAAGAAAAATAGCTGTCAATACTATTTTCTAAAATAATCAAAAACCTCATTTCAAAATTGGGTTTTGAGAGTTTTTAACGGTTTACCACAGAACGAGCTGTGGTATTTTTTAAATTTCCTAAACATATCTGTAGTATGCTCAGTTTTTAAAAGTAGCAACCACCCGTAAACCAAATCTGTAAATTTATCTAGGAGAAAATGAAATTAAAAACACTGACATACATTTGTGTGTGTAACTATTCAAAATTTCTCAAAATAGTATCATCGTTCTTTGAAGTTGTCTTATCATTTCTTTGAAAATGAAGGATGTTACGATGGTGTTAGTGATAATTTTAGCTTTTCTCCCTCCCGAAACCCCCTGTTTGAAGGTGTGGGGAGGGGTGAATCCCTTAATCTCTTCCTGTTTAGTGTCAAAGCGTGTGTAAACGTGTTTGCATTTCAACTGCTCAAGGGAGCAGGAACCTATTTGAACGCCCTAACCCCCTAAAACCAAATGTAAGCTACTTTTAGGTCTCTCGATAGCAGAGGTGCAAGCAGCAATTTTTCCGAACAAATGTTCGGACACATCATTAGCAAAACTTTAGGTAGGAACATTGTTAATCAAGTTCAAATGCGTTAGAATGTTTCTTTTCGTTCTTTTTAACATCGCAGGGGCACTGGAAAAGGTATAAATTAAAACCTCACGACTTATCGCTTCATCTTGAAGTAATCGAGGATAAACTCTTAGGTAGAGGGGAACTAACTAAGTACGATGGTACAGATTACATACGGGATGAGTTTTAAATGTCCCGCCCCCACTTTAACTTTTGAAAAAAGATGTATTTTCAAAACCCTTTTAGGAAATGTTTTTATAGAGTTCTAAGGTTTTGATCGACGTACTTTGCGTCACCCACCCCCACACAAAAACCGGGCGGGAGGGCCCCTCTAAAATTGTTTAAATACAACCCCCTTGTGGCACCTTAAAAGAAAGAGAATTTTAATACAAATTCAACAAGACAAAGAAACATTTTTATCTCGACGCGATTTTTGTAATATGTATTTAAAGATTACAAGAAATCAGGTTTAAAATGCTACATTTCAAATTCAATTTGTTTAATCATACATTTTCTTAAAAATCGTCTATGTGAGTATGTTTTAGGGTTGTGATAATTCCTTCAAGAGAATTTTCAAAACAAATTTGTTGTTAAAAACTTAAATGTGAAATGTGGCATTTTAAACCTGATTTCCTGTAATCTTTAATTACATAAAAACGAGATAAGATCAATCAAATCGCAAGGGAGGAAGGTTGTCTCTAAAAATTTTGAGGGTGCCTTTTTTCCACCCTGGTTTGGTGGAAGGTGAAGCAAAGTTACTGTGAAGTTAGTTTGTTACTGTTATTTTCTACTATCATTCATGTTATGCAAGTGTATATTATTATGTGGCATAAGAACCATTGTTTTCATCGTAAAAAAATAAATAATAAAATACGTCAAAACAAACTTCAGGATCCCATAAAATCAATCTCTAAAGGGCTTTTAAAAATAGTTCCTTTTTTTAAGTTAAGAGAGGGAGGACCATTAAAACTCACCCTGTCGAGAATAAATTCAGTAAAATCCATAATTGTGTCAATAGAGTTCTTTGGCCTAATCTGTTTTGCTCGTTTAAAATTCCAAGGGAGAGAGGAACTTCACGGACGCCGGTATATTGACAGTGCAGGCAAAGGAAGTTTGCTCGTTTAACGAGATCAAGTTAGGCCCGAACTACAAAGTCCTCCTCAACTTTGCCTTGCGTGTTAGTCCAGTACACAGGCTACATTAACTATAATCTGGTTCTTCCGGTTCACACAGCGTTAAAACATTATTATAATTTGCTTGAGATATTTCGGTCTCGCTGTGGAGTACCATCTTCAGTCACTGGCTAAAACTGATATTTTTTGCTCTGCTACCCTATTGGTCACACGGCTGCCAACCGTCCAATGGAGCAGCGGTGCTGTCCAACTGTCGATGTTCTCATTGGTCGTAGATTGAAATAAAAAAACTCTCCTTTTCTGTTGTGACACCATCGAAAAGACTTCTCAGAACTGGTTGCCAGCTTCTGGAATGTTTAATGCCTTCTTTGTTAAAGTTACTTTAGTTTGTATTTATTTCAACGGTTTCTCGGATGACTCTCGGGTAGTCACGTGAAACCTTTACCGATACTTTGGCTTTGTCTCCCGGTGTGCACAATTGTATCCGGTCCTTCACAAGCCACAGAAATGTTTTAAGTTTACTAGTTGGCTATATTCACACTTTGAGGGTAGAGGCGGTGTGATCTTTACTGTGCTTTTCTTGGGATCCAAACAATTATTAACAATATAAATTATATGTAGCATTGTAAAGTATGCGAGCAACCCGTTTTTGATGAATTAAAACTTGTATTCCACTGCTCCCCGCCCAGACAGTTATGCTATAAATACTTTGAAGACAATCAAACTACACCATTTCTATTTAGTTTTTATCGAGTAGTGTTCGGAGACGCCAATTAAGTAAACACTTAATAATATATTTAACATATAATCACACGAGAACTTAATTCTTAAGCTTTCGCGGCCAGTGTCACAACTATAATCTAGTTCTTCCGGCGCACAACGCGTCAAAACATCATAATTAGCTTAAGATATTTCGGTCTTGCTGTGGAGTACCACATCTGGTTTCAGTTACTGAAGATGGTACTCCACAGCGAGACCGAAATTTCTCAAGCTAATTATGATGATTTGACGCGGTGTTAAACGAAAGAACAAGATTGTACATGACAGTTAGTTACATGTAATCCACTAGTTGCAAATAAATTGCATCAATTAACATCCAATATGTTGTACGAATTAAGCGTTCTAATTAGCTTCTAGACGAACAAACCCTTAAGCAAACAAGCCCGACTAACTCATTGTTATTTATGCTGATTCTGAAGGTGAAAATGTCGGGCGTCAGTTAAAAGCGTTATCAATAATTAAACGAAGCGAAATGGTAAAGCATGTGAGAGGCAAATGATAACTGACATCGCAGCAACGTAGGAGTGAACGGAGCGTAACAAGTATTGCTTCAACTGCATTCCGGTTGAGATAATTCAACCTGAATACACGAATCAAATACACTGTTTCGTGCATATGAGTATTCACTGATATTAAAATATTCTTCGTAATCGCAATTGTGAAAGCGATACGTAATACTGAGTATAACAGTTTGTGGGAATTTCTAGTTTTAATACTTAATTTCAGTTTTAAAAGATTATCTTTCACTTTCAGTATTTGGTTACTAACATTTTGCACTGTTTCTTATTTCTATGTCACTATCAGGTGTGAAAGTTGGTTATTTTAATTTGTTTCTGTAATATATTGTACTTGTTGTTAGGTTTTCGATATGATTTAGGCCAGGCTCTACTTGATACGAGAGGAGTGTGTAGTTCTTAAATACCGGGTGTTTCAAAAAGGACTTTACACCTTTGAAAATTCATATATAATTTATTAAACAAGGTACAGAGCTGGTTTTGGTGTTGTTTTAAAGGAAAACACTTCAAGTTTTTACTCGCGTAGTCCGCTAGTGCCTCATTACAACATGTTCGTGATAGCTCTAAAGTGAACGATTTTTGTGCGCCGAGTTAGATGACAGTGTACCCTTTTCTTCCAAGAGAGAACCATCAATGGGATATTGTACCTTGATATGTTGCAACAATTTCTCAACCACAGATCGATGAGGATGCTAGAGAACTATATGTTTTCTTTATGCAAGATAGTGCACCACCACACTATCTGACTGACGTCCGGGATTTTCTAAATGACCGCTTCCCAGGTCTATGGATTGACGGTGATGTGCCTTGTGCATGCTCCCCCCCTCGTTTCCCAGATCTGACACCGTTAGATTTTTTATTCTGGGGTTTTATGAAAGCTACGTACTTCCTTTGCCGGCCACTCTACATGAACTTAGAGCAAGAATTTACGCCGCTGCTGATTAAGCTACACTTGAAATTCTAGTGCGAGTCTGGTAAGAAATCGACTACCGATGGTATGTCTGCAGAATAACCAACGGAAGTCACCTAGAACATCTTTAGTTTAAGGTAAACAAACTTAAAGTGTTTTCCTTTAAAATAATGCAAAAACCAGTTCTGTACCTTGTTTAAGTTGTAAAGTTCTTGTAAAGAAAATTCCATAATGTTTTGTCAATACTAAAACAAAACCGAAAAGAAGTAATCAGACACATATCACGTGCATAAAACCATGGACATGTGGTTAGAGGTTGAAGTACAAACTTGATTATGTACAAACAAACTCGGCAAATCGCTTTAGAATAGACGCGACAGGACTCTAAACTGGGAATGGGCGATAAACTCGTATTGTCGGGCATAAAATATAAAGTGGAAACAGTAAAGAGAGAATAATTCACGGAGATGACGTCAGCGTACACAAACACAGAAGGTGCAATTGCTTTATGCACTACCGCAGGTGCTAGGAAACCTTGTGTCGTACAGTTTAAAAGGTTTTCCTATCATGTTACAGGAGTGTTCTTTTAAAAACGAAACCTAATGTTAAAAACAATTCATTACGTATTTGTGTTACGTATATTCAGAGTGTCCATACTATGAGGATCCTATGGCTATATTTTTAAGGCTGTTTTAAACTAAAAATGTATTGTAAAAAAAAGACAGTTAACAATCAATGATTTTTGAAATTGAACAAATGATTTTTACATACTCAAATTAATAAATGGTCAAATTCAGTTATATAGATAAAAATATACGTTTCAAATTATCAGTTGGAGTAGCCTCCAAAGATATAGGTTTCATTTTTAATTAACTGCATTCAATTTAAGTGTGTATACATTTTTGAGACACTCTGTATGTTTATAAGTTTGTATCACTAGTTTGTTCGTTTCAATATCTATTAACTGGACTTTATTGCTGAAATGATATTGTGTTTTTGATTTCCTATATTGATTGTATTGTGAAACAAACGCGACCCTGGCTTTTAGCAAAGATAAAAGAGGGGTAAATCTTGGAGAATATGTCTTAATAGTAAAGTCGTTCTCTTAGTGTCAAAAGGTGTTTGAGGTCAATTTTGCAGGTCTAAATAGGCTATTTCCTTTTGTAGTTTTGAAATTCTTTCGAATATGTCTGTTTCGAAATTCCTTTTTAGGGGAATTATTTATTATTTCCTTTCATTATTTTCCTTTCCTCTTTCAACTTTTCTTCATTCAGTACTGTCCACCTTCGATTATGTTTTTTTATTTTTAACAAGTCTGTGAATGCTAACTAGGTTTGATGGGAATACTCACACAAACTTGACCTCAGACGCCTCTTTACACAAAGGAAACGATTTATTTGATATTTGTTAAAAAACATGATTGCGTTAATTTCACAATCACATCAAATTACGAAATAAAAACCCCAATTTTACTGCAACGATACAGATCGTTAATAGATAATATTGAAGGCAACAAACTGGTAATGCAAGCTTATGAACATATCTTGCTTGTTAAGAATGACTTACAATAGCTTGAAAATGGGTTGCGTTAGAAAACACCCTGTTAGTCTTCGAACTAGAAAACTTCGGTTAGAAATTCTGACAATAAGTTCCTATCAAGTTAAAATTTGTTGAACAAACTGATACATATGCTGAAGAACAAACTGAAGGAGAAGTACTTTACTAACGCTTTCAATAAAGCGCTTTTGTTCTTAACACTTCATGCTTCGTACATCCTCCTTCATTATGATATTGCATTTTAACTAAAATATTTTTATCAAATCAAAACTCTTCTAGCATCTTTAAATGAGTTGCTCTCGTAGAAACCTTTTTGTTAAGGAAACAGTTGTTTGCCAAGAGGACTAAAAGTTGTTAATTATGTCGAGACCTGTTAACGCTATTATGTTTCTTGGAACGGTTTCAAACGCTCAAGTTTCTCAAGTTTCCAATGAGCGAGGTCTCAGTTAACAGTTGTTCCAAGTTTCCTTTTACTCGCCCCCCTCGCCGCCCCTGGATACACTCTGATCCCCCACGATCCAAACTGATCCACCCTCGATCCATGCTGATGCGCCCTCGATCCACCCTGATACACCCTGGATTCACACCGATACACCCTCGATCCACCCTGATTCACCCTCGATCCACTCTGATTCACCCACGATCCAAACTGATCCACCCTTGATCCATGCTGATGCGCCCTCGATCCACCCTGATACACCCTGGATCCACACCAATCCACCCTCGATCCACCATGATTCACCCTCGATCCACCCTGGATCCACACCGATCCACCCTCGATCTACACTGGTCCACCTTCGATCCACCCTGATCCACACTCGATCCACAGTGATCTACCCTCGATCTACACTGATCCATACTCGATCCATACTGACCCACCCTCGATCCACACTGATCCACACCGACCCACCTTCGATCCACGCTTATCCACAGCCTAAATCCTGCCAATACAAGAGACATTTGAGATTTTCCAGCTTCTCTCCTTTTATTAACTTCACTCCTACCGAATTGCCAATCAAAAGCTTTTTACCAGAATGTTTTTCCATCACAAATTTTCATGTGTGTGGTAACTGCTTCTTTATATAGTTTTTAACTGCCGTGATTCATTTCACTGTCTCTACTTTTACCTAACTTCGAGTGTCATCAAATTTCAACATTTTCTTTGTTAGTCTAGAAATTTGTGTTCATTTTATTAAGCCGTAGAGTTTTAATCTTCGTTTCTCAATGTCTGAATATATGCTAGTGTATTGCTCTATTTCCTTACTCTTACGCCAAAATAATACGTACTTGGCTATGCGCTTGATTGCTAAAATATTTCTCGGATGAATTTGAATATGCAGCGCAAAGGAGTCCAAAGGTAGTGGATCAAGATACACTATCGTCACCTTATTTGTAAGTGGGAAACTTTGAAAATAAAGAGATTGTCTATTCTATTCTACGAAATCTGAATGTTTGCGGTTCAGTGTTAATGGGGCTTAATATTTTGTTTGAAGATTGATTCTTATTCCAGCAACCTGTTAACCATTGGAATAAGAACCATCCTGGACATATCCAGGCGATACATATAGATTCTTTTTATCTGAAGTAAGATGCAATCTTTAAAAATCAAGCTTGATACATTCACTGAAATTCATTCGTGTAGATCTTTCAAATCATTAAAGGAGAAATAAAATATATCTTTTCACGATACAGCAAGGTATATTTTAAAATATCGACATGTTCTTATCATCTTAATATAATCAACATGTGGTAATTTTTTTTATAACAAAACATTACCATACCAATAATTTTTCTTGGGTGACTGTTAGGATCGTACCCCAAACTGTCAGTTACAGATCACGGACTCCAGAAAAACTCCGTTATGTCGGTGGACTGTAGCTATGGTTTAATTTAAGCTGGAATTTTCCACCAGTAGCGCGGGTTCGATTCCCGCAGTCACCACTTACAATTTGTAATGTGACTAATATGGTGACGCTAGGTTAAGGTCGAGGTTGAGTGGTAGAGAGGACGTTATAGTCCTAACTTCGCCTCATTAAACAAGAGAATTTTACTTTTTTTACTTAATAGTCAGTAAAATCAGACATTCAATTTACTATTGCAAAGCTGGAGAACATGGTCACACCAGGAATAAACAACAGCGCTCGTGAGAGGTTCGTACAACACTTGTGTTTCTGTTCTCTTATTTAGAGGGAAAGGTTTTCTGCAAACATTGTTCAGTTTCTAACTTTCCATCCTCTCGGGAGTGAAGCTTCCGTCCTCAATAAATCCTGACAACATGTTAACTTTTCCTCGACTTGTACTGTTGGCCTAACGATGACGTCAGTTCTCTCAAAGCGTAAGTTTCTGTATTTGCGAAAAACAGGTTCCAACGTCGTGTAGGTCGTGAGAAATTTACCCTCATTGGGTTTGAATATATATATAGAGACTATAACGCTGGGTAAAGGTCGAGTTTAAGTGGCAGAGAGGACTTCTAAATCCTAGTTCACCGTGATAAATAGAAACAAACTTGTCTTTGTTTTAATAAACAGAAAAAGTTCATTTAGGGCTACTAATGTTATTAACAAAGACAAGTAAACAGAGTAGTACCCCTTTTTATCCTTTAATAGAGGCACGACCGGTTTCGGGAGCTAAGCCCTTCTTCTCGGTGCTGTACATGAAAATTGTCTAACCTATTTGACAAAATTAACAATTCAAAAACAAAACAATAGTCCATCAGGTGTTTACAAATTAACATAGAAGTCTTTGTTTATTTGCAAGTTAAATAAAAACAACTGTAAAGGTCATCGTCACTGGACTCTATGTTAAGATGCGTTCATACTCGTGACTTCAAGATTTTGGAATATTATATATTAAGAGCTGAATCTAATTATTAGTAAATTATTAATTATTAATTAATTAATTATTAAAGTAAATTATTAGTTCCATTTAAAAAGTAAGCTAAAATAAAAGTATTATAAAATGAATTTATATAAATGTGAGACAACTAGAACTGCAAGAGCTGAGCACATAAATTTCGGAAATAAGTTAAAACTAAAAGAACATAAAAACTGACTTTGGAACTAAGACTTGGATTGGGACCTAGGTTAGGACCTACCTCCCCAGGGGCAGCATCGTGAAGGGAGACCCCCACACGCAGGGAATCTCCTAGGCAATAACCTAGAGAAGCTAAGCCAATAACCTTTTATTACTTGCTCAGCTTATGCTTATGACTATCAAAACAATCTGGCCAACATTGCTTTGATAACAAGGACGAAGTTCTGCAGGTTGTCAGCACAACATTGCGACACTATGTTATTAGAAATAATGTGTTAGTATTCAAAACTGAAGGTAAAAGAGAGTCTTTTCTGACTTACATAAAATATTAAAATCATGGAAATTCTAACTATCGTTATAAATGTATTAGATGTTTGACCGTTGGAAAATAAAATAAAATAAAATTTACTCTTCCTAATATCCTCAAGCTGGTATTACTGTTAAATTATATTTTGGTGCATTGTTCATTCTCACAGCTTTATACAATGGTAGATTTTCTCTGAATCGGGATGAGCTATATAAGACATTATGTTACTGATGAACTTTCAGTGTTGTGTTCAATAGCTAGAGTTTTCTAAACATTCGATTATCGAAGTCTCTTCGACACATAGAATTGTGGACGTTAACTTGCTCTCACTCAATGAAATTGTTGTCACTGTGTACCGCGGTCTCCCAGTCATGGACCATAAACTCTGCCCACTATAAAGCGTTTCGTCGATTCAGTTTCTTCGTAGGTAACTTTAAATTTTGAAGTAAATAACTAAATCTTTTATTTCATAAAACATTTAGTCTCAAGTGACTAAAATGTTTCATTCATACTCGGTGTGTATACCATGTACCAGGCTACCATGTAGTACCATACATTCATTCACCCAATTCTCTTTCGCTCGAATTTGTTCCAGTCTATCATTTTGTCCCGTGGTATTTTTACGCGGAGCCCCAATAAACTAGTTTTTACCATGGACTGCTTCTGCGACCAACATTTTTTTCAAGCGGGTTTTGATTGCCTTTGGCATAGGTGGCACTTTTGATTGAATTTGGCAATCTGTTAACGAATTAAACTCCTGTCTTTGAAGGCGTTCTGAGTAAATGTTGTCAATATTGATTTACTCTTACTATTGCTGTTTGGGTTTGTCCTTGAGGGTGGCCTATTTTGGAATGACCACAAAGAACTTCTATGCACTAGGCTAAGCAGGGTTCTGTATCTGCTTAGAAGATTAAGTGAAGAGGTAGACGCAGCCTACCTTAGGATGTGTTACTTTGCCTTCTTCCACTCACACATTTGTTACGGAACTAAGCTTTGAGGACATGCATCCAACGTTCAAAAGATAATGATATTGCAAAAGAAGGCAGTTAGGTTAGTATCAAATAGTAAAGATCTGGATCATTGTAAACCACTGTTTTTGCAAAATGAAATCATGACTGTACATAATATATTTACTTTTAATGTTAAATATCTATTAAGGAAATACTAAGAGATTTTGTTTGTAACAATGTTCTGTACAGCCGTTTAACCAGAGAGTCAAATAATATATATATATCAACCAAGAACCAGGCTCGCTAAAACAGCCAAGTGTTTCCCTGTTTCAGGCATTAAACTATACAACACACTCCCGAGATATCTTCAAGAATTGCCAATTAAACAGTTCAAAGAAGCCATCAAGTCCACACTACTCAAGAACCCAACTTATAGCTTATCCGAATTTTTGAACTGGACTGGAAAAGTGTGTAGGATATTACTCTAACCTACAATAAGATAGGCCTACACTTACTAATGCATACTTCAAATTATGACTGACTTGTAATTTAGTTTTTTTTAGTTAATTTTAAGTCCTGACTTTGTCTATTACATAATAATATGTTCAATGACAATAAATAATCTTGAATCTTGGTCCAATATGGCTGTATCTGAAAAAGCAAACTGGTCGACTTGGGAGGCTGGTTTGATTTATAAGCTCAGTCAGAATGCTCGGCGTTGCTTCGACAGATATTAATCGCTGTTCACAGTAAATGGGTATTTGAGCCACCACGCTGCAAAAGTCTACATTATCAGGCCAAACACTAACTTCATGCTACGTTCCACTTTATACAGGGTGTCACAAAAATGTGTAGCGCGCTTTGAAAAGCCGGATTTTACATACAAAAGTCGAAAATGCCTTGTAACGTTTTCTTTTTGTTTCGGCTTAGTTTGGCCGTAATCCTGCACCATCATGTAAATCTTTGAAAATAATTAATAATTTAAAACCCCTTTGAGATATTTTTGTGAAACTTAATATAAACTTTAATTGTTTTCCTAATAACATTTCCCAAAAATATTGTGTATTTAACTTATTATATTTTAAAATGGCGGTCAATACATGATTGTTCAAAATATTGTTCATGAATTATCCTCATTTTTGTTACTTTTTCTATTTAAAACAAATGAACCAACCTATTGTGCTGAAACTAGGTAAAACACTATCCCGTCTTGTTGTGTTCTACATGTCAGTTGAGACCTGAAGTTTCTAGCAAGAGTTACGAAACGCCCTGTACATCACAGACAATATTGCGACATCTGCTGTCTCATGCCTGACGCCTGACGCGTGAGTTCGAACAAGTGAGGCAAATATTCCGGGATTTCCAGTATCTCCCACTGGATATGGCAGAGAAATGTGTAGTTTTCTACAAATGCATGAACAGTTCGGATTCGTTTGATGTTTCCGTTTTCAGGTTTGGCCTTATCCTCATGCAAGCGCAATGTCTAATGATTTATGTGAACGTTAAATACGACTAGTCTGTGGCAAAGTTATCCTGATCAAATATATTGAGTGTTTGAAATTATATTTCGTCACTAGGTCCTAAGGGTTTGACTAGCATGGCACAGCGTTAAAGACACTTTAAGATGGACGTTGAACGATTATTTTTGTCAGATACAAATATTATTGATTGTTTAGTGACAACATTTAAAATTACGATGATTTTGAACACTGTACGCCTTGAAAGTTAAAGGGATCGGGGCTTGCGTAGCCAGATGGTAGAGTAAAAGTACTCGTAAACCAAATTAAAACTTGTATTTATTTAAAGAATAACAAAATAAAAATGCAAATAGATAAAGCCGTATTAAATTCTAAATTATGTGAACTACCCTGGAGAACAATTTTCACTGGGTTCTAGCTTAACATCAATGTATTAATGGCAACTTCATCATTTGTGAGACCTGAATATTAAGAGCTGACCCTAATCATCCAAATTAATTTTATTTAAGATGTGAGCTAAATAAAGAGCATTATTAAATGATTTTCTATAAACGTAAGACAACTAGAACTGCAAGAGCTGGACAAATATACTTTTGGAATTAAAAGAACATAAAAGCTAGCATTGGAACTAAGGGTTGGGACCTGACTCCCTAGGGGCAGCATCGTGAAGGGATTCTCCCTGGTAACTGAACCCAGTGGAGCTATGCCAACAACCGTTTATTACTTTATATATATATATTAAAAACATAAAAATTGTCGTTCGACTTTTAGATAAATTTCAAAAACGTTTAAAAATGCTTAAAAACGACAAGTATATTTCGGCTGTGCCTTTTTCAACTCAATATAAACAAATAATATATATATATATACTACTATATTATATATATGTTACTATACTATACTACTATATTATATATATGTTTATTGTTTCAAGTAAACACTCATCACACTGAACATTTCAAAGTATAATACTGAACACAGAGTTTTGCCATGCTCTCTCTCTCTCTCTCTCTCTCATACATAGTATCCGAATCGTAATACGTATCATGCATGTAACATGTCTCGCATGTTTATAAATGAAAATGTATCTATTTCTAGCTGGAATATGGAATACGAGCTGCAAAAGTCATTTCTTTGTTTGAACCTTTTTTAACGATGGTACAACTCCTGTGGTTGAAATCACGTGAAGGACTTTTTTCTATTTTTTGGGTGAACAAAAGTACACAACGTTTAGGAATCTGATCCATCTTCAGGTGAAAAGTAGCCTAAAACGTAGCACAAAACATTAGGAAAAAACTAGTCTAAATTTAATCAGCGCAAGCAGACCAGTCAGCCACTACCAAAACCTAAATTCTTTTGTTTCCCGTTAAACTTGTTATTTTATAACAGCTAGCCTAGAAAACAAAAAAAAAACATGTACAAAAACGTTACGAAGTTAAACAAGAACAAATAGAAAAATCAAGCACGTCAACGGTCAGTAACATCTTCACACTGACTGACAGCCTGACCAGCCGCCAGACAGCCCCAATGACCGGCTCGGAGCAGTGGACCACCAATCACAGCTGTGAGTCAGACTGACCAACTGTAAAAGAAAACACAACAAATACCTATCTATGCACAACTAATGGAAGGTGCAAAAGTCATGTTTCTCTGTTCCATAAACATGTAAGGTGGGGTCAAACCCGAAGGAGTATGATTGGCACAAGCCTTGACTGTTAGAACCTTGTGTTCTAGACTCGAATTGAGAGACAGAAAGTTCATATTCAGTTCACTAAATCAACCCAATAAATCCCTGAAACAAACCTTTCGGCAAGTGTTACGAATAATTCTATACAAATCTTCAATGCAAGCGAAACGAAATTTTAGTATCTCTGTTCTAAAAATGTATCTTTTGACACATATAATGCAGTGCCAAAGTTATTTATTTATTAACGACATACGAGTATATGCCTTTTTACAAGATAGAGTATAAAAAAAATAATAAAATGTTGAGCTGAAAAGTAAAACGTGGTTGTTTTTTTTCAAAGTTGTTTTTTCACGTAATTTGAATAACAATTGATTACTTAGGACCTTACCTAAACGTTTCTCCCTTGATCAGTTATTCAAATAAGGATTATTTTATATTGAATAATTAATTCACTCATAATAAAACATATAGGACTTTTTAAGGTTACATATATTTGTATTTATGTGCGTTAAACGTTACATATATCGAAGTGTATAACTTCTGCCTATCGATATATTGTTGTGAGAAACGATAAATGTGTAATACCTTAATGGAACACGTAAAGATTATGAGCACGACAGGAAATGAATATGAATATTACAGTTAAGTGAGTAAGTGCGAAGTTAAGGGGGTCAAGAGGTCCCTGAGGGCTCAAGGAAAACAATGGGCCCGGAATTCCATCATTGTCGCTGAAATATTAATTTTTCTGTTCAACTTTTATATTGCAGTTCAGAAACACTTTCTTTCATGCGGTTTATTGTTTGATTCTCATTACTCTTGATTCACGTGCATTGTTCTAAGTTGGGGTTTTCAAACGTTTGCGTGTTGTTTTCATATTAGAGGGCGTTTACTAGCTTGGGAGAGCGTCAGTGCAGAGGTTTGCGCGAAATAAAATTGAGACTTTATGCCATTTTGAAAAAACTCTCAAATGAAAAGTAAACATATGACCTGGTTTTTCCTGCTTTTTGGTTTTACAAATGTCTTTTAGTTGTTATGCAACCAGTGGTTGAAGTTTGAAAAAATAGTGTTTTAAGAACTTATTTAAGAAGCTAAAAATAGGTATGTATAAAATCTGAAAAAAGGCAAACACAAAAAACTTTTTCTCATTACATAAAAATTATTATATTCGAATTTAACCTTCTATATTTATTTATTTATTTCTTAAGGTAAGTCAGGATTTTACTCTTAAAGGAATCTCAGGGGTGGTGATGGCTGGTGTGGAGCACCTTTACCAATAAAGACGGTTTTCATTTAATTTGATTTCATTGATAAAAATAAAAACAGTATCGATCCCAGAACGAAGCTTCGAGGGAACGCACTCCCGAGTAATTCTAAAATATCTATGAATCATTAGGTTTGGAGTACAACTTAGCTAGACAACTTATAAAGAAAGTAAGTTTAGTGATAATTGTTTCTGAAGTCGTTATTGATACCTCCTCTCCAAAGTTGGAGCGAGCTTAAATACAGTTGTTTCTCTTCAGCGACTTGGGATTGTCTGCCTTTACACAATTGGGTTATGTGTTCTCATTGTTGTACTCGTCAATTGTTTGCAATTTTTCAGTTCTATTTTTACATTTCTTAAATTAATCTTTGTGTAGTATCCGCAAAAATAAACGGTATTGAGAGTGGAATACTGAAAGAGAGCCTTTATAGAAAAAACTTGGATTACTGACTGAAAGGTCATTTAAAAATAGTTTGTGAATATAACGTCTTTATGTACAGTTTCAACATTAAGTAAGCATAAAAGGGAGCAAAAACTAGTCAAACTTAATTAACAAACTATACAATATAACCTTATTTCGGTTAAAGGAATTGTTCGTACGGTATTTCTATGTTCAGTTTTAAAGAGTTCGGACTAGGCGTCTTTTCATGGCATTCCTTCTAACAAAAACAAGCATATGTAATCTCTGGTTCTCGTTACCTACTTAACCTTGTCAATTTCGAATACGAATCAATTATTATTCAGTTATAGCCGTCAGTTAACTGGACTCAAACATCATGTGGCAATATCAACATCACATTGAATGATGAAAATGGTAAACGCCTAACGAACAAATAAAATACAAAACCGTTAAAAAATTGAATGGATGAAATTCTGTAAAAAAACACCAACAATTGATTCAATGATTAAAAAACACAACCGAATCTCGTTAAAGGTACTCTTTTCTAATATAAAGGTAGTTCAACTTCCACGAAAAAATACAAACCTTAAAACAAATTGAGTACACAAAACAAACTAACTCAAAAAGCTACTCGATAGTTATATAGCTCAAAGTGTGTGGAATTAAACTATTCTAATTAAGTGGTTGGATGGCATGAGACTGATGTTTGATAGCAAGCTGTCGTCTGCTCACACAAACAGCTAAAAGCGGGCCAACGCTATTGATCAAGCAGTAACATTGCCCCATATTCCGCAAGTATGACGAGCATATGACACGGCGCAGAGCTAAGAAATGCAGCATACCGCATGCCAGATCTATCTACAGAGGTTTGTTATGAAGGTGTTGGATGGCATGAGAGCGAGGTTTGGTGGCGAGCTGTCGTCTGCTAACACAAACAGCTAAAAGCGGGCCGTCGCTATTGATCAAGCAGTAACATTGCCCCATATTCCGCATGCCGAGCATATGACACGGCGCATAGCTAAGAAATGCAGCATACCGCATGCCGGATCTCTCTACAGAGGTTTGTTAAGAATGTGTTGGATGGCATGAGAGTGAGGTTTGGTGGCGAGCTGTCGTCTGCTAACACAAACAGCTAAAAGCGGGCCAACGCTATTGATCAAGCAGTAACATTGTCCCATATTCCGCAAGTATGCCGAGCATATGACACGGCGCAGAGCTAAGAAATGCAGCATACCGCATGCCGGATCTATCTACAGAGGTTTGTTAAGAAGGTTGGATGGAGAGCGAGGTTTGGTGGCGAGCTGTCGTCTAACACAAACAGCTAAAAGCGGGCCGTCGCTATTGATCAAGCAGTAACATTGCCCCATATTCCGCAAGTATGAGCATATGACACGGCGCAGAGCTAAGATATGCAGCATACCGCATGCCGGATCTATCTACAGAGGTTTGTTAAGAAGGTGTTGGATGGCATGAGAGCGAGGTTTGGTGGCAAACTGTCGTCTCCTAACACAAACAGCTAAGTGGGCCGTCGCTATTGATCAAGCAGTAACATTGCCCCATATTCCGTGATGGAGCATATGACACGGCGCAGAGCTAAGAAATGCAGCATACCGCATGCCGGATCTCTACAGAGGTTTGTTAAGAATGTGTTGGATGGCATGAGAGTGAGGTTTGGTGGCGAGCTGTCGTCTGCTAACACAAACAGCTAAAAGCGGGCCAACGCTATTGATCAAGCAGTAACATTGCCCCATATTCCGCAAGTATGCTGAGCATATGACACGGCGCAGAGCTAAGAAATGCAGCATACCGCATGCCGGATCTATCTACAGAGGTTTGTTAAGAAGGTGTTGGATGGCATGAGAGCGAGGTTTGGTGGCGAGCTGTCGTCTGCTAACACAAACAGCTAAAAGCGGGCCGTCGCTATTGATCAAGCAGTAACATTGCCCCATATTCCGCAAGTATGCCGAGCATATGACACGGCGCAGAGCTAAGATATGCAGCATACCGCATGCCGGATCTATCTACAGAGGTTTGTTAAGAAGGTGTTGGATGGCATGAGAGCGAGGTTTGGTGGCGAGCTGTCGTCTCCTAACACAAACAGCTAAAAGCGGGCCGTCGCTATTGATCAAGCAGTAACATTGCCCCATATTCCGCAAGTATGCCGAGCATATGACACGGCGCAGAGCTAAGAAATGCAGCATACCGCATGCCGGATCTCTCTACAGAGGTTTGTTAAGAAGGTGTTGGATGGCATGAGAGTGAGGTTTGGTGGCGAGCTGTCGTCTGCTAACACAAACAGCTAAAAGCGGGCCAATGCTATTGATCAAGCAGTAACATTGCCCCATATTCCGCAAGTATGCCGAGCATATGACACGGCGCAGAGCTAAGAAATGCAGCATACCGCATGCCGGATCTCTCTACAGAGGTTTGTTACGAAGGTGTTGGATGGCATGAGAGTGAGGTTTGGTAGCGAGCTGTCGTCTGCTAACACAAACCGCAAAAAGCGGGCCAACGCTACTGATCAAGCAATAACATTGCCCCACATTCCGCAAGTATGCAGAGCATATGACACGGCGCATAGCTAAGAAATGCAGCATACCGCATGCCGGATCTATCTACAGAGGTTTGTTAAGAATGTGTTGGATGGCATGAGAGTGAGGTTTGGTGGCGAGCTGTCGTCTGCTAACACAAACAGCTAAAAGCGGGCCAACGCTATTGATCAAGCAGTAACATTTCCCCCATATTCTGCAAGTATGCCGAGCATATGACACGGCGCATAGCTAAGAAATGCAGCATACCGCATGCCGGATCTATCTACTGAGGTTTGTTAAGAATGTGTTGGATGGCATGAGTGTGATGTTTGGTGGCGAGCTGTCGTCTGCTAACACAAACAGCTAAAAGCGGGCCAACGCTATTGATCAAGCAGTAACATTGCCCCATATTCCGCAAGTATGCCGAGCATATGACACGGCGCAGAGCTAAGAAATGCAGCATACCGCATGCCGGATCTATCTACTGAGGTTTGTTAAGAATGTGTTGGATGGCATGAGTGTGATGTTTGGTGGCGAGCTGTCGTCTGCTAACACAAACAGCTAAAAGCGGGCCAACGCTATTGATCAAGCAGTAACATTGCCCCATATTCCGCAAGTATGCCGAGCATATGACACGGCGCAGAGCTAAGAAATGCAGCATACCGCATGCTGGACCTAGGAAAGTTATCTTTTTGCGTTTAAGTTCTTAAATATAAGTGCAGTTGAAATATTCTGTGTTGGCTGACTAGTTAACACAATGTGTAGTAAAACATTATAGGCAATTTGTTCAACGAAACGTTAGGTGCTTAAACACATTTTTTTTATATTTTTAGACGGTATTATCTTTATCCCATTTTTTGCACACATAAATAAATGCAATATCATAAACATTCTTGTTGTACATTGGAACTACTCCCCCTAAAAGATTCTTGTGCTTGGGGGGTTAATAATATCTCTTAGTCCATTTGAACATGGACTAAACTTTTTTAAATAATATATCTTAAAGTTATAAATAATCACTTCAATGAATATCAAGCACTAAATATAAAAATAACGATATAATAAATAAAAACTTATTCAATAACTACAACCAAAGAAAAATATACAGGGCTAGTTTGATGGCGGTCGTTATTCTTTCTTGTTGAGTAAGGAGGTAAGACAGTACACACTTCAGCTTCAAAAACAAACTTCTTGTGGTAAAAGGGCAAAATGGCTGTTTGGTTGTACTACACATTGTGCATTTTACAAAGAACAGAAATGCGGATTTAGATACGATTATAAAAACTCATCTAACTGCGATACGAAAAGATACACAATAAAGCAATACACTCCGTAATCCGTGTTGTTTGCTTAACATCGTTATCTTCGAATCCAATCTAGTTTTTCCCTTGTTTATCCATTTGTCTTTGTTTGATACTACGTCAACTAACTCTTGGCTTTCGTGGCCGGTTTCACAACTACAATCTAGTTCTTCCGGTTCACACAGCGTCTTACTACCATCATAATCAGCTTGAAATATTTCGGTCCCTCTGTGGAGTACTATCATCAGCCATTGATAGGCTAAACCTGAGGTACATATCCCGCATCAGTTGAAAGAATACCCGTTTTTTAGCCAGTTGTCGCGTGTACGGTGTCGTGTGTTCCTTGATCGGACTAAGGAGGACCCTTAAGTTAACATACTAAAACGACAAACGCAATAATATTTTAGCAAAAAATAATAGCAAAAAGAGAAATGTTTGTCACAGGACAAAATTGAATGTTTCATCGAGGCACTGAAAAATTCCAAGTCAGTTGAATTATTCTGTAAACATTGGTTCGACCTGCGGACCGCGATAACGTATCTTTCCATAATCAACCTCATGCATTAGTGGGCCCATTAATTCACAAATTACTAGTGGCAGGCTGGCTCTACGCGGAAAACAAAAGCTATGCGTCGACAATGCCGTTTATACCGGCTGCTGGAACAAAACCTGATCACCAAATATTTTGGAACTAAATTTGCAATTGCAGGCTTTTAAAGAAACATAACCAGATTATAATACGGTCTTTCAGCCCTACCTTACAGATTATAATACGGGATCCGAAAATAGTTTTTCACCATTAGTTTTTTGAGTTGTTTCACCCTACGAAAAGACTATGTAGTTTGTCTAATCAAGACATTTCGAAGACGTGATACGAAAATAGCTTAGGACGTATGCTCCTACCCACATCTGGCCCACGTCTTACCTATAATGGGAATTGGAAAAGTCTACAGCAGCTAAAATATCCATCCTCAAAAATGCCGTAAGGAAAATGTGTAGGTGAACATCGTATAAAAAGTGCAGGGAGCGCAGCCCCCCAGCGAGCCCGAAGGACGAGATTTAAATAAAAGTTAGTCATTGTTTAAAAAGGTGTGAAAAACATAGTTCGATGAGAAACGCTTGAAAAAAAGGCTTTTTATTTATTTACTCCGCTGACATTCCATAAGCGCGCAGGAATAGGGGAGGGCGAGCATGGAGGCATAGGTGCAAGAGAAAGGAACACGAGTTGGAGAACTCTTCAATGTTTAAAAGCTCTCTTTTCTCTGTCGCCCCAGTTCTCTCTGTCTCTCCGGTAGCTATCGATTGCTTTAGTTAACCCATTACACTAACTGTCAGTCCAATGCTCAATCAACGACCGCCAACTCTGTCCCCACTTTTCCTTTCAGAGTGCGCAGTAGTGACTGTGACCTTGAATTTCACCGCATAAGATCAATATAAAAACATGCATTTTCTCGAGACACCTCACGCAAAGCCTTTTGAAATAAGTTTAAATTGAAAGATGACAATGTACTGCAGTGACTTCACTGACCACATTTTTGGTAATTGAATTAGTAAAGTAATTCAAAATATTCAAAAGCGGAGCCATCAAAAAATTCACTTTAAACCCTAATTCATTTAAAAAAAAAAAAAACAAATGAAAACTGTCGGTGTGAGGTGTCCCAAGAAAATGCATTTTTTACACATTGTTCTGTTGGAAAAATTCAAGGTCATAGCCACGCACCCTTAAGGCTGTGATAATCTAATCTAAAACCAGTAATCATTAAGTATCATGACTATGAATATCACTGCCATATAGCAAATTTCCCAAGGCACTACTGTATGGGCACTACGGGATACACTGTATACTTTTGTACGAATATACACCGAGAGTAAAGTGGCTGAGCAGGGGTCAAGAGGAAATTCCATTTGAAGGGTAAACAGTAACACGTTGTCGATACTCATCTCGAACTCTGACACCAGTCAGACTGTTGCAACCGTTCTGATAGTTGAAACGATTAGCTGTTTCCGAAAGGTTGATCTGATTTCATGAAACATCTCGTCAAAACTGCTGTCTATGTTTTAGATTCCGTATTTTAAATTGTGCTAGACAATTTCAGTATTTCTGTATTTTCCCTTCGTGCTAGGACATCTACGAGGTATAAGGTAAGCGGTTAGGTTGTCTCATATTTATTTGAAACCTTGTAAAATCATTTAGCTCACATTGTAATTGGAATGTTTTCAGATCGTTGGGTTCAGCTAGTAGTATTGAATATTAACAATAATGGTTGCTAATAGTAACACATTTTTAGATAGAGTCCAGTTACGACAAACCTTAAAGATAGTAGTCCAAAATTAAATTTTGATTTGCCTATTTGCTTTTTTAGTTAGTTATTCATGAGATTATAAGTTTAATAAGTATTAAGTTATAAGTACTCTTACTCTACCATCTTTTACTTTGGACCCCGACCCCTAAGTTTAATGGGGAACCAAAACCTAATAATTTTCATCCAATGGGAAAAAGTGAGCAAGTAAAAAGCCAAATTATCTTGTCCCTGTCAATATGTGGTTAGCTGTTGTGTTCATCTTATTTCGCCAAACTACGCTTACAATGTAGACAAGTTTACAAGCTATCAACAAGCTTGTGCGGGGGAGGGGCAGCAAATGTGCGAACAGAAGAAACAGTTTTATTGCACCTGGGATGTGTGCTCCGGTAATGTCTGTTTTATTGTGACCTCGTTTCATTGTGGTTTATTGTGACCGAAACCCTTTTTCAGGATTTATCTCTTTTAACTGTGCGGAACATATTTATACAAATATTTTGTAACGAAAACCATATTCTCTCTGGAGTAACACATCCTCACAATACAGTACTAGGTATGCTAGAAGCATAGGTATTGCCACACCATAACTCTTAAACGCCTTTTCCAAAACGAACCAAATATTAAGACCTGAAATTAAATATATAAAGTAATTCCATTTAAAATGTTAGCTAAGAGTAGAGTATTGTAAAATTAATTTAAATACATATCTGACAACAAGAACTGCAAGTGCTGAGCAGATAATTTTCAAAATAAATTAAAATTAAAATTAAAAGAACATAAAAATAGGTTTTGGAACCAACGTTGGGACCTAACTCCCCAGGGGCAGCATCGTGAAGGGAGACCCCACACGCAGGGGTTCTTCTAGACAACTGAACCCCGAGGAGCTAAGCCAATAACCTATTACTTGCTCAGCATAACCTTGACTATTAAGACAACCAGACCATGATCGTTTTAATAACAAGGAAGCAGTTCTGGAAGCAGTCAGCACAGCCACTAGACTTATGTTGAGAAAATAAATCTCAAAAATTATGGCCAAAGGTGAAAGAGAGTCTTTTTAAACTGAAATAAAATATTAAAGCTAGAAATTCTTGTATGAAGTTTTTATTTATTTATTTCTATCCATTTTTCTATCTATTGGCAAAAATAGTGCATAGACTTGTATAAAAATGTGTTGATGCTGTATTTTTTTAATGTTAAATGGTATTTTCTTGTAACTTTTGTTAGACTTTTATATTCTTCTTAGCCAAGAACTTAGCGGATCCGTGGCGGATTGGTATCGCACGCGAGTCCGAAGCTCGATCCCCACAGTCAGCACTTACAATTTGTAATGCGACTATACGGTGACGCTAGGTAAAGGTCGAGGTTGAGTGGTAGAGAGAACTTTGTAGTCCTAACTTTGCTTCGTTAAACAAGACAAACTTTACCTTTTTACCTATAAGCCAGGTATGGCTGTATCTGTACGTCAATGAGTATCTGATCGAGCTTGTGAGCTACAAATTCATTGTAATCATGCATGACATCTAAACTATCGGTACATTTCTGATTCAGGAGTAAACTAAACCAGAATCAGATGGGAAATATAATTCAGCGGGAACACACCATTCCAAGTCGCGCGTGCTTTGATACGACCCTGCTCTGATGGCCAACAAAACCTCGAGATTACAGGAATATCCCGACCCCCAAGTCTTGCTTGAGCAGTGAGCAATCGTTGTTACGCACAGTTCCATGCAAATTAGATGAAAGAGATTTAACGTGATAAGATGCATAGGAATACAGATTAACTAATTTGCATCGTAATCGGAAATCCGATAATCACACCACTCTGCTGTGGCTAGTATTAACTATTTACCGTGGATGGTCAGGAGCGTGTGCCACGTTAAGCGGGAGCGGCTAGAAAACACACATACAAATGTAGGAACTAACACAACACAAATTGAAATTCAGAAATTAACACGACACAAATTAAAATTTAGAATTTAACACGACACAAATTGAAATTTAAAAATTAACACGACACAAATTGAAATTTAGAAATTAACACGACACAAATTGAAATTTAGAATTTAACACGACACAAATTGAAATTTAAAAATTAACACGACACAAATTGAAATTTAGAAACTAACACGACACAAATTGAAATTTAGAAACCAACACGACACAAATTGAAATTTATAAATTAACATAAACGCAAATACAACGCAAATTGAAATTTAGAAATTAACATGAAAACATTGATATTATAAATTAACACGACACAAATTGAAGTTTAGAAATTAACACGACACAAATCGTAATTTAGAAATTAACACGACACAAATTGCAACTTAGAATTTAACACGACACAAATTGAAATTTATAAATTAACATGACAAACATTGATGTTATAAATTAACACGACACAAATTGAAGTTTAAAATTAACACGACACAAATTGAAATTTAGAAATTAACACGACACAAATTGAAATTTAGAATTTAACACGACACAAATTGAAATTTATAAATTAAAACATGACAAACATTGATGTTATAAATTAACACGACACAAATTGAGTTTAGAAATTAACACGACACAAATTGAAAGTTAGTTTAACACGACACAAATTGAAATTTAAAAATTAACACGACACAAATTGAAATTTAGAAACTAACACGACACAAATTGCAACTTAGAATTTAACACGACACAAATTGAAATTTATAAATTAACATGACAAACATTGATGTTATAAATTAACACGACACAAATTGAAATTTAGAACTTAACACGACACAAATTGAAATTTAGCATTTAACATGACACAAATTGAAATTTAGAACTTAACACGACACAAATTGAAATTTAGAAACTAACACGACACAAATTGAAATTTAGAAACTAACACGACACAAATTGAAATTTAGAAATTAACACAACTCAAATTGAAATTGAGAAATTAACATGACACCGAGTGCAGATTCCCGGTCCACTGCACGTCAAGGGTTGAAGGTTGAGGGTAGGTGTTCGTTAACGAAGTAGATTGCAGAGCGCAGACGGATCACTGAACTACTGCACTACTGCATTACTCACTGTTCACAGTTCAGCCCTTAGTGCAGTCAAAGGTATCGCTGTCACAGAGCGAAACCACATGAAACACACAGTCGAGTCACTTGCAACAACTACTGGCTGCATGTTGAAAGGTAATTGTAATACAGTACGTTGTTTACCTTTTGTGTAAACGTGATAACAACACATTCATGACAATCTACGCTGGAGAACTAAAATTTGGCTTTCTCTCTCACATCGAAATATCTTTCAAAATTTCGCTTTCTCTCTCATATCGAAATATCTTTCAAACGTTGTCTTTTCGCTCATGCAACATTTGTGTTTTCGCGAACAGTAAGGTCAGAAAAGAACACCTAATGAACAACGAAGATGGTTAATACATTCAAAATCACTGAAAAAAACAAGTTATTATCAAGAAATTGAAATTGTTATGTATTTTATTTTACTATATATAACTCATTCTTTTTGGACTCATTCTAAATTTTTATGCGATATGATTAATGTCCATACTCTTTGAAATGTTAAGTAACAACATTTATTTATCAACAGTGTATATAATAGCATACATATGGAAACAAGTAATTTTGATGAAAAGAGTAGCCTACAAGACATACAGTGCACAAACTATTATATATCACAGTGCCATGTCTTCCAATCTACCCCTACTATCTCTTTTTTTTCTTTTTTTTTATGAGAAGGTTTATTTTTCATTGTAGTTATGGGTAACATTAAGGATACTTAATCATATAGAATACAGATAGACTAAATAAAGTAATAGATTATAATCACCACATATACAACAATAATACCTTTTAATAATAACTGTTATGTTTTTGAATTTTTGAGATTATCTTAAGGTGATAGATTTGCTGATGGATAGACCTCATAAATTAAAACTTTCAATATTGGTATATTTGATTTTTAAATTTATTCTTTTACAACGCTGTTTACCTTTTTCTTTTATCTATGAACACTTTCAGTGCAAAATGCGTGAAATTGGGAGCGCTTGGAGAGTAATCGCTGGAGAAATATAAATCAGTGACATCTCCTCACCCTCCCCCTTCCCACCACCCCTTAAAGGCGGCATCAGTACAATAATGCTCAGCTCGGGCGGTCGCTCTACCACATATATACAATACGTTCCCTTAACCTTAAACACCCTCCCTCTACGTGAGACCTGCCAGCTGGCCAGACCTTCAGGTCACCCGATGATAATGGCAAGACAAATTAACGGTGCGCCTCACATTTGGTAAAGGTACAATCAGTCTTCGTGGGACTATAATTCTCACTATTACTCAAAGTAAATATTCGCCCAATTCAACGTGTGGTAACTTGTCGGAAAAGTCAGTGGTGACTGCGGGAATCGAACTCAATGCTCGGATTTGAAATTATGCGTTCTACCAGCCCCCACAGATCCACCAGTTAGTTGTTCAACTCTCAAGCTCTTAAGAAAAAAGATCGTTCCCATTTAAATCGCGAAATCGAATTATGTTCTAACCTCATAAGGAAAGTTCGTCTTCAAATACTCCAGCAACGTCTACAAAAAGCCAATCTTACTTTTTCCAATCTAATTTTCTTCTTTTGAATCTGAATTGCATCAAACTCAATTATGATCACTTTGTACCGCAAAACTCAACCGCCACTATCTTAAGCATTCCGCTTGCTAACACCTGAATCCTTTCTGCCTCACGAACTCACAACCACTCTTCCATTCAACCGCATTATTCGAACCTCTTCATCTGTTTATTTATTTGTACATATACGGTTAACACCATTATACAGGGTGTTTTTTTTTTAAACGGAACCCAACTTTCAAACTTTGGTAAGTCATTCTTTACGAGCGCTATAAGGTCGTAAATTGTATCATTGGTCTGTTCACTTCAATATATATCAGATGTTATGTATTGTTGCAGTAATGAAGAGGTTTTGATTTTCTAATTGGATGTTATTGTAAAATAAACGCAATCATGGTTTTAGCGAAGATCAAAGAGTGCGTATTGTTAAAGAACACTTAAGAAGAAGATAATTCCTTTTTGTCAAGAGGAATTTGTGGTCAGGTTTAAAGGTGTTCATGTTCCAAACAAATCTAAAATTCATAGATTTGTAAAAAAGTTCAACAAAATAGATTCTGTAAGGAACGAGAAACATATCAGAATGCGGACTGTAGTCTACTGAATGAAGAAGTGACGGACAATGTTAGGGTTGGATTAGAAAATGCTCCTAAAAAATCTTTCAACATTTTGAAACAACAAAAGCAGATAGCCTACTAACGCCTGGATACTTGATCTTAAACAATTTCCAAGCTAAATTCGTTGACCAGCGAAATTTGGTCGACGGAAGTGACCTTTCGGGGTGGAGCGGGTTCAAAAGCCTAACCAGTAATGGTCAGCTTACGCTGATGACTTTAAACTAACACAATTTTAAATGTTTTGTTCATTTATTTGTTGTGTGTTTAGAGATACCTTTCAATTAAATAATCACTTAATATTGGTATATAACACCGATAATGGATAGCTATTTAACAGTGGATGATAATTAATACAATTTAGGCTTCCGGTATCATACCACGTCAGAAAACTAACACTATTGTCACTGAGGATGCCACATCACATAATAGGCGAAACGTCTGACAGTTTTAGTTTTCTGACGTTGTATGATACCGGAAGGAAGCCTAAATTATAGTTATGATTCCGGCCGCTCAAGTCTACATAAAAAAGTGGATAATAATATTTCAATCTCAGATAATTTACTAATATAAAGTATTCTACACTGATAATTTGCGAGTCGGTCGGTTTTTACGAGAGGCCGAATCAATTTACCAGTTATTCGGTTATGGCTCGATGTTTTCAGGATTGGCAGTATCGGTTGTTATACACGAATTGTTTCACCGGATCGGACAAGAAGCACGTATGTGATGAATAATAGATGGACTGTGCATGTAATTTACAAATATGTTCCTTCTTTATTACCTGCGTGTACACTTCTACAGTAGGCCTAATGAAATTATTTTATGTGCAAAAAGGTCAAACAAATGGTTATGACTCTCCTGAAATTCATAAACGTAACGATCAACTTAGGCCATAATCAGTTTTCGTGACTCACTGGGTAGGAATGTTTCAAGTTTCGCTCATCATTTTAACAAAACAAAAAACTGCTAGGTGTTGCTCGTAGGTTTTCTTAACTTCATTGTTAGAAAAACCTGATTCATGCATCAATTCATCAAAACTCTAAGTAATTTTCTTTCCATTGGCTGTGCATAATTAGATGTTTTTTGTGTTCTCTGTTACAGTTGGTCAATCTGATTCACGGCTGTGATTGGCTATCCACTACTCCGAGCCAGCCAATGGGGCCGTCTGGCGGCTGGTCAGGCAGTCCATTCGGTGTGCAGCTTTCACTAGTTGTAGACGTTCTTGAATTATCTATTTGTTTTTTATTATTTCGTAACGCTTTTGTACATGTTGTTTTCTAGGCTAGATAGTAAAACATCAACAAATTTAAGGGGAGAAAAGAAGGAAAAATAACAAAATTAAGAGTTTCTAGTGTCGGGTGACTGGTAAGCTTGCGCTGATTACTTTTAGGCTAGTTTTTCCTAATGTTTGTGTTATGTTTTAGGTTACTTTTCACCTGAAGACGGGGTCAGATTCCACGTCCCGAAATGTCGTGTACTTTTTGTTTATTCAAAAACTATAGAAAACGTCCGCTATAATGTTTTAACCTCGGGTTATAAAAGGTTCACAATACTGAGCTTTTCTTGATTATTATAAAATGCAAGTACAATTTGACTTATATTGACTTGTTTGTTTTAAGAGTAGGTAGGAGTGGAAATACTCCTGTAAGAACTATCAATTTGAACGAAGAATTCTTATATATATCACTAAAATACGGCCATGGTTTTATTGTATATACCGGGTGTCCACAAAGTCCTTGACGGATAAAAAAAGTAAATTACTACGGGTTTCAGCTGGTAATAGTAGATGTTTTATACGTCATTAAACAGCTGGTTTTTTTTAAAGTTTTACTTACATAGATTGGTAGCATTTGTATTTTAATCCATTTGTTAATTAAACAACAATTATTACTGATTCATTGTCAAATCTTCAAAATGACAACAAAACATTAATTTTCTTTGGTTTCATGAATCCAACTCTCCAATAACAGTTCAAAGATTTTTCAGAAAACGATTTAGAAGAGATCCACCAGCCATTAATACCATCAAAAGTAGTTTTGGGTAGTTTTTCAACAAGGCGGTGCGCCACCGCATTGGTTGAAACAAGTAAGGGACTAGATGAAACCTTTCCCAACCGCTGGATTGGCCGTGGGGGACCAACATCCTGGCCTCCCCGCTCACCTGACATCGGACCCTTGGACATTTTCTTTTGGGGCTACATAAAATATATTGTGTATGCCTCTCCTATTCCAGTCATGCTCACTTTAATCACTGAAGCAATGTCGACAGTAACAAGAGACATGTTATCTAACACTTGGAGAGGCATAGAATATCGCCTTGATCTTCTTCGGGCCACCAACGAGGCACACGTGGAGGTCTGCTGATAATAATTTATATGTAAAATAAAGTGTATTTATCACTTATCATGTAAATAAAATTACACATATCTGACATTATTAGTTTTTATTTTATAACATTTTATAATCCGTCAAGGACTTTGTGGACACCCGGTACACAGATAGTTCTATCGTCTAGTGAAATTGGTTATCATTTTTTCAAATAATCCGTATACCTACAACTATATCAAACCAAAGCGTCTCTAGAAACTTTGAAACCAAAATCTGATCCCACCTTCAAGTAAATTAAACTATAAAAATATAATTAGAAAATGAGCTAGCACAAAGTAGTTGGCGAGAGTTGACCTGTCAAACACAACCAGACAATATGTGTGTGTATTTTTTGTTTTGATACGTGAGTTTTTTTCACCAAATTCACCACAGCTGTCAGCGGGGAGCGGTTGCCGGCCGTGGACGTGTTTAGTTTATTTGATTGCTGATTTTTTTTAAATATTTAATTTAATTTTGGAAAACATTATAAAACACACTCACACGTTGTTTGGTTGTGTTTGAGCTGTCAGCTTACACTGATTCCTTTAGGCTATCTAGGTTTCTAATGACTTGAGTTATGCTTTAGGTTCATTTTCCCTTGAAGGCAGGATTGAATTTCAGCTCTCAAAATAATGGAAATCAAGAATAATGGAAAACATCTGTAATAATCTACAAAGCTTAGTAATTTAAATAAATGAGACTCCAAGCTTGATGGCAAAGCTAACATGGTCGCCTATTCTCGCTGACTCTTAACTATTTAAGAGTTTTAATTTATGAAAACTCATAATTTAAAAAAAACATTAAGGTTAATGCAAGAGTTCATACAAGTACGGAGCTTACCGTTAGACGGCTCTAGGATGGAAGAATGGACTGGCAAGTCCTGACTGGCAGCTGAAAAAAGAACAACTGTATCACCTTTTTACTCCAAATAATTTATTAAATTACTTTAAGTGTTAGTCTTGTTCCGTAGTTTTATATGCTCAGTTAGTTCTAGAACATAATGAATAGCAAATTTTGAATGTTGGCAGTTGATTTCAAACCTTAGCAGAGTTAACTAGTACTTTTATTTCTTTGCCGTTGGCGGAGCAGAGCATGGTAAGCCAGTAGTAATAATAATTTACCCTCTTTTTGCTTGTATTATTTCAGTCATTTGTATAATGGCATTGCAAGCGGTTTGTTAATGAAATGGAAAAAGTCTTTATTTACGTGGCGAAGCTAGGACTTCATAGTCCTCTCTTCCAGTTAACCACGATAAATATATACAACAAAATCATACTTATTACAAATATGTTACATAAAATAATTGAAAATTAGATAATTTAAATATAAGATAAGAAAACTTGACTAAAGTGTAGAAAGGTTTACAAATAAATTGATTTAATATATCGCACTAAACATAAAAAACAATCACACTAATCTTCCATACAATCCACTCCCATAAACGCACACCAACGATCCCGACCACCCCTACCACAGCCCCCGCAGCATTCCGTCCCTGACCACCGCCCCAAAGCGACCCCCGAGAATCGATTGATTTAACATTATCATGAAGGGCGTTCCAAAGGCAACATGATAAGGCAATAAATGATTTTCTAAAAACTGATGATCTATGAAGAGGAATCGACAACAGAAGAGCTCCTTTTCGAGTGTTACGGGAACTGAGCTAATAAGTTTCCATTTTAAGGCGTTTATTGAAAACAGTAATTTCCGACTATTTTTACATTATACAACATCAAGTTCTACAGGTACAAATAAAAATATAACTATGGAATAAAAAACAAAAACCTCAAATTAATTTTAAGATATTCTAGAATAGGGGTTCTCAACCGGTGGTACGCGGGGACATTTCAGGTGGTACGCAGTTATATACTAATAATAACAAGAAAAACTGTTGAACGTAAATAACATTAATTTACAGTTACGATGCAAATTTCTGCGTTAAGAATACAATTCTGTGTTTTACATAGAATAGTGGCAGTTTGACGCTGACCTTGACGCTACACAAACAACCCGAGTGCTCTTAATCACGGCTTTTCTCTTTGACGCGTGAAGATATAGGTGGAAAATATAAAACTCTCCTCCTACATACCGAGGTTAGATGGTTGTCACGAGGCAAGATCCTAACTCGTCTATTTGAACTGAGGTCTGAAGTCTTAAGGTTTTTAATTGAACAAAATCATGGCATGATACACTTGTTCAATGATGAAGAATGGCTATCACGATTGGCGTATTTGGCTGATACTTTTGATAGGCTTAATATCTTGAACATGGGACTTCAAGGACCGAGTACAACAGTGTTCACTACCAACGATAAAATATCATCCTTCAAGAAAAATTTGGTTCTGTTTCGCTCTCAAGCACAGGACAAGGATTTCTCTGCATTCCCTACTCTTGCATCATTTTTGGAAGAAAATGATATTTCTCTGAAGCCAGAAGTGACTGATGATATCAATATTCATATGGAAGCCCTTCAAACGAGTTTTGATACATATTTTAATCAAGATTTTTCTAAATATGAGTGGATTAGATATCTAATTTCAGGAAAATTTCCTAGTCACTCAAAAGAGTGTTTCATTGACCTTATAAGTGACAGCTCAATGAAAGATGCGTTTAAAGAAAAATCTTTAATAGACTTTTGGATGGGGACAAAAACTGAATATCCATCAGTGTTCAACCAAGCAATAATCTTTTTACTTCCATTTGTAACCTCGTTAATTTATGTGAATCATCAGGCTTTTCAAAACTGCTGTACCGTACATTAAAAATAAATACAGAAACCGCATTAGTGTTGAAGAGGACTTAAGAATCAAATTGAGTTCAATCGAGCCAGATATAGAAAATTTGGTCAAAGACAAACAACAACAGGGAGCTCATTAAGATCGGTTTAAATTTTAATGACTGTGTTCAATGAACTTATCTACTAATAACTAATGTAAGATTGTTTTCAATGTATAATACATTTTATTTTGTAGTATCTAATTCTCTAAGTAAATTCTATGTAAGGTTGAGAACCCCTGTTCTTGAAAAACTGTTAGGTGATTAGAACATGAGTTTATCGCTCCTCATTAAACTCGTTAACGAAGGTAAACTGAAACTTCTCAACACGGAGTACAGACTGTTCACCTTAGACCTTCAGCTAATCTCTATACACAGTGCTGCAAAATAGCGATTGAAATTAAAATGTAAAACAAAATTATATTGTATCAAAATACTTTGTAATAAAAAACAAGCCGACACGCAGGTAAGCGTTAAAGCGCCGCTGGGACGAGTCAAGCAAATTACCTTGTTAGCATAAACGTTGCGGGGCTGTTTGCTACGCTCACAGCCTCACTTCAGCCTTCGGTCTCGGACTTAGGTTTTGTAACATATTATCACGAATAAAACATTCAATTTCATTGAAGTTGGACTATTCATAACGTTGTTTAGCAAAAATAACTGTTTAGGCCGTCATTTTGAAACGGTTAAATAGTTTTTGATAGTTTTTAGTGTGATTATAGATACCTACAACATATACATTTACTTTAAATTTCGTAAAAATCGGACAGAATTTTCTGTTTTTAGATTATTTAAATAACTGTTTTGGTAAAAACTCCCCCACCCCATCTCAAAAGGTTCTTCCGGTAGTCAAATTTTACTGGCTATCAAACTTGCTCAAAATATTTGCTAAAAGAACATTTTTTAAAATGTGCATCAAAATGAGACAAAGAATGCGACCTGCAGAGAGTACATAGTACACACTTATATTATACAGTATAGATTTATATTCTTCAGAACACGGGAAATCACAAGTGCAAGTCTTTAAGTTGGCTTAAATGAAGCGATTTCTTGCTTAGTCATAGCCTAATGTAACAACATAAAACACTGAGTGAAAATTGTTTTATGTTGTTGTTACATTAGGCTATGACTAAGCAGAAATTTCGAAATACAGTATAAACCAACTTAAAGACTTGCACTTATTATTTCTCGTGTTCTGAAGAATATATACATTTGTATATTATACATTTTGAAAACGTACTCAAAACGTGTTCTGGGGGATCAGGATCGGTGCTTATTTCATGGTCCCGGGTCTGGTTCTTACCATGCGGACGGCATGAATATTTCATTTTTCTAGGAAGTTCGCTAAAAACTGTCGGCTCGGAATTTTACGAAAATGTTTAAAAACTGTGGTTTTTATATGTAACAACTTTGCAGTCCTTGTCTGACACCCTCCACCTAAGATAATAAGGTTCATTAGTTTATAAGGTACATACCAAGAACCAAGCGGGGCAAAAGGGTGAACCAAGAAAGACTACGAAATTCATTCCCCTAAAACAGTTAAAGCTAAATAAACTTAATTTAGTTTTAAAACTAGTATTAAAACTAAATTAAAAACAACGAAAAACATATTATCATTGAAAAAATATTATTATTTCATTTTAAGTTCTCCCTTAAACACAAAAATAAAATACTTATCTGAATATCTTTATAACAAAATACTAACGACAACCTAAAACGTGACACTTGTATCTCTTCTTGAAAAAGGAAGTAATTTTGTCACACCAGTGGACAACGCTTCTCACAATATTTGCGAACAACGAGAATGAAACTCTACTGCAGTAACAATGGGAATAAATTCCACCCTTTCCAAACATGTGCTACTTTCTACTCCATATTCGTGTTGTCTTATTGCCAAGTGTTCCTTGTTATCAACCCCTTCGGCTGACTGTGCTTCATTCCAAGCTCAGTTGACTCAGTTTACTCGGAAAAGCTTGCACCTTTGTTCTGTTTCAACATCACGAGTGGGCTTTTAACTGGAAATTAGTAAATAAATGAATGTTTTATTGCATATTGACATTTACAATAAATGTATCGCAATAGTGAAATCTTTGAGTATCTAAGGTTTTCCTTGCATTCTCACATCTAAATCCCATTCAAACATACAGTTTTTTACACTCATACTCTCTCCCATACGTTCGATTTTAGCCACTCGAGTCCTTATTCAGTCAGCCAATCATAGGGTCTCCCAATTGAATGCCATATACTCGTCTGTATCATAAAATGCTTGAGAAATCAGAATTTTTTTAAGACGAGTTTTGAATGCCTTAGGCTCAAGGGAATTTTTGAACGAATTTGGTAGTTTGTTGACGAAATTAACTCCTGCCTGGGAAGGCAAACGTTCATTAACTACCGTTCTGTGTCTCCCAGTTCGGTAGTTGTCCCTGCCTCTATGGTATTACTTTTTTATTTAAAAAAGAGACACGTCTCCAAAATGTAGAGGCAAGGTAGAGTCAAAAGTTTTAGGCCTTTGAATTCCTCTCTACACGACTCTCTCATTCTCAATTTGGCGATTATTCTGAAATTGATCAAGTATGTTTGAACACATTTTTTGTATAGTATGGTGTACTCTAGATTGGCTGGGTTTAAATATCTCCCTATTTACAGGGTGTTTGTGTTTAAAACGCAACCCAACTTTTGAACTATAGTAAGTCATTCTTTACGAGCAATATACGAGTATGTGCATATGCTCTTACACTTCTTATGTATGCTCATTATTTTTCATTACTAGAATGTTTACTTCAATATTTATTGCTGCAGTAGTATTGTGACTTTGATGTCCTAATTTGAAATAAACGCAATTAGGGTGTTTAGCAAAAATATTTATTTATGAAGAATACTTTAGAACAAGATTAACTTATTTATGTCAAGAGGCGTTTGAGGTCAAGTTTGCATTTCAGACAAATTCTACAAATTTGCAGAGTTAGCACAGGTTCTTTATGGAACAGAAAACATAACAGAATGTGTACTGTACCGAACAAAGAAAAGTTAGCCGGTTTGGAAATTCCCTTAGAAAGTCTTTGAGCATTTTAAAAAACGAAAACAAATAGCTTACTCACACCTGCAAACTTAACTTCAAACGCCTCTTGACACAAAGGACATTGTTTTGTTCTTAGGTAGTCTTAATTAATACTGTGGATGTGATAGTTTGTGTCCAAGAATAGTTCATTCTTCTGTGTACAAGGTGAGTTTTAAAAGCAACTCCCACCCTTGAAAGGAAAATTTTAGAAAACTTCTTTGGGAAATGTTTATATAGTCCCGAAGTTTATCTTGACGTACTTTGCGTCAACCACCCCCAACCAAAACCTTCTCCCTTGTGGTACCTCAAATGAAAGGTAATTAATACAAATTCAACGACGCAAAGAAAAATGTTTTCTCCACTCATTTGTTTTTATACTAATTTAAATATTATAAGTAGTCAGGTTTAAAATGCCACATTTCACGTACATTTTATTTATACTGACAAATTTTTTCCCTGAAAATTCATCTGAGGGAAAAATTTGCAGCCCTTGTAACAAAATACCTTAAAAGGTTTTGGAGAAAAATTAACTGTTAAAAAAAATTACGCGAAATGTGGATTTTAAACCAGAACACATAAAATCTGTCAATGGCCATCAACAAAACAAATAGTTGAGATCAAGATTTGTTACGTCGTTGAATTTGCGTTGAAATTCCCTTTCTTTTGAGGTGCCACAAGAAGGGGGTTTGTATTTTAAAACTTAGTGAGCCCTTCGGGTTTCGTACGTCAAAACAAACTTCAAAACCCTACAAAAATATTTCCAAATGTTTTTTTTTCAAAATTAGCCCTTTTTTCTGAAATTTAAAGTGGCAGGGGGGGGGTGAAATTTAAAACTTATCGTACGTGATGAGATAACCCAGTTGTCTTACCGGCAGACGCTACTTTGAGAGTTTGCCATGTAGAAGGAGAAGCAATGAGGCGTCCTTTGTTACACGGTCGAGAGAGTTCAGCCTGTAAATAGACATTTTCTCTACCTTTAAGTTGAAACCTGAAAGGAAACGAACACATGAAAGCTTCTTACCACACGCTTTGGCTGTGGAAAGCAAACATCTTATCGGATCGGTTTTCTAGAGCACAGTTTTAATAAAGAAGGTCTTTCCAGTAACGTGCAAGTAAGAAATATTTAATCAGTATCGTTACACTTCATAATTAGATCAAGTATGAATCGCAATAAGAGCCTTTGTAACTTAAAAAACAAACGAGAAAAGTATTGGTAATTTATTGCCTAATAATAATTACTTAAGATTGGTTTAAAATCTAAAATTATGACACAGTCTATCCGGCTGCTGCTGGTCAACGACTACGTACCCAAGTATCAAGTAAGTATCAAGTAAAAGTAAAAAAAGGAATGAAAACGCTTACTCATCATAGGTGAAGGTCTCTGGTGGCGTTTAGCGGAGTTTTCCTTAAATCGGAGCTTAATGTTTCTATTAGTAAAACATTGTAAACCCCTTTGTAAACAGTTACAAATAACCACAGTTATTGATTTTTACATATTTGACCCTAGTATGTGTTCAAACAAATTATTCCCCACCAAGCTATCATGTTTACAATACCATGAACAACGTTGCAGGGGCGGCTCGAGCATGCATGCGCCCTTGGGCAGACTCAACGGCAGCGCCCCCAGAGTTGGTCGTAAGGGGGATACCCCCCAGCTCAAGGTGGAGTCCCGGCCACCCCGGAAAATTTTAAAGCAACAAAAGTGTTTTAAAGTGGGCCTAGTGTTAATTCGCTTTAACAAAAAAAAAACTGAATACATTACTAGTAATATGACTATGAATAGAAAGTATTATTTTTTTAAATTAATGTCTATGGAAGGAAACCTTTTGACTAGCACTAGTCAATTTTTAAAAACCCATTTATTTTTGGATTTTTTTACGAACGGCCTCTTTTTGTTGCTTTTCAGTCGCCCTTTTCTGAAATTTTGCTCTACTTGGCTTAGAAAAGCTCATGTTACAGAATCGCTCTCCTCTATACACCTCCAGGCACCATCACATTTACACAAACTAATCACAATAATTACTCGACTCAAACGAATAATCACTGTTCAACTCTTGAAATTGAAAGGAACATGTCACAAACAAAATGACGAATTGCAAGTCCAAATGTACTGTGCATTGTTGCAGTCCACTCTTTCGTATAGTTAATTATTAAATTATGATTCCCTTTTAAGCTTCCTCCACCCAGCACCCCCAAAATGCCGCCCCCCTTGCGCTCTTAAACGGCCGCCCGGGTTGCCGGGTCCTCGGGCCGTCTCTGAACAGTTGCTACCATTGACATATTTTTTATAGTAACTAAAACCGTATTGAAAATTTACTAAACATGTACAGTCAACTGTTAGATTTAATATTTAAAATGAATATAACTTAAGTCATTTTAGCTTCAAATTGAGTGTTTGTATATACCTGTAGTTCACTTCGAATATTTAGTTGCATAGTTTGTGACTGAGTTACATATTATTTACTTTTTATTGTAACTAATTATTATGATCACTTACAATGATCTAACACTGTTTATTTAAATGCATGTGAACTTTACGACAGTAAAACATCGTTTATGCTCGTTTACCTAACGAGAAAACAGTGTGCCTAATTAAGAAGTCATTCTTACCAAACTCGTGTCCATTTTAAAACAAAAAGTGTAAACGTTTTACTAAACAAACAAATATTTGCGAAAAACTACTATATTTGCTTAACATGCAACATTGACAGAATCTGCTCTCTAACAGAATCAAATACACACCGGTGTACACGCCGAATCTGGACACATTGTTCCTGCAGTAAAGTGGACCACTCAAGCAACTTGACACTCACTCTAGACCCTAGACCTCACTCTAATGGTCTCAGAGCCACGTCACAGCAGTGGACTCTCCTCGCTTCACAACTTGGACCAGAATGTATACAAGAGTACACATGGAATCTGGACACATTGTTCCTGCAGTAAAGTGGACCACTCAAGCAACTTGACACTCACTCTAGACCCTAGACCTCACTCTAATGGTCTCAGAGCCACGTCACAGCAGTGGACTCTCCTCGCTTCACAACTTGGACCAGAATGTATACAAGAGTACACATGGAATCTGGACACATTGTTCCTGCAGTAAAGTGGACCACTCAAGCAACTTGACACTCACTCTAGACCCTAGACCTCACTCTAATGGTCTCAGAGCCACGTCACAGCAGTGGACTCTCCTCGCTTCACAACTTGGACCAGAATGTATACAAGAGTACACATGGAATCTGGATATATTGTTCCTGCAGTGTGGACCACTCAAGCAACTTGACACTCACTCTAGACCCTAGACCTTACTCTAATGGTCTCAGAGCCACGTCACAGCAGTGGACTCTCCTCGCTTCACAACTTGGACCAGAATGTATACAAGAGTACACATGGAATCTGGACACATTGTTCCTGCAGTAAAGTGGACCACTCAAGCAACTTGACACTCACTCTAGACCCTAGACCTCACTCTAATGGTCTCAGAGCCACGTCACAGCAGTGGACTCTCCTCGCTTCACAACTTGGATCAGAATGTATACAAGAGTACACATGGAATCTGGATACATTGTTCCTGCAGTAAAGTGGACCACTCAAGCAACTTGACACTCACTCTAGACCCTAGACCTTACTCTAATGGTCTCAGAGCCACGTCACAGCAGTGGACTCTCCTCGCTTCACAACTTGGACCAGAATGTATACAAGAGTACACATGGAATCTGGACACATTGTTCCTGCAGTAAGTGGACCACTCAAGCAACTTGACACTCACTCTAGACCCTAGACCTTACTCTAATGGTCTCAGAGCCACGTCAGAGCAGTGGACTCTCCTCGCTTCACAACTTGGACCAGAATGTATACAAGAGTACACATGGAATCTGGATATATTGTTCCTGCAGTAAAGTGGACCACTCAAGCAACTTGACACTCACTCTAGACCCTAGACCTCACTCTAATGGTCTCAGAGCCACGTCACAGCAGTGGACTCTCCTCGCTTCACAACTTGGACCAGAATGTATACAAGAGTACACATGGAATCTGGACACATTGTTCCTGCAGTAAAGTGGACCACTCAAGCAACTTGACACTCACTCTAGACCCTAGACCTCACTCTAATGGTCTCAGAGCCACGTCACAGCAGTGGACTCTCCTCGCTTCACAACTTGGACCAGAATGTATACAAGAGTACACATGGAATCTGGACACATTGTTCCTGCAGTAAAGTGGACCACCAGCTTGACACTCACTCTAGACCCTAGACCTTACTCTAATGGTCTCAGAGCCACGTCAAGCAGTGGACTCTCCTCGCTTCACAACTTGGATCAGAATGTATACAAGAGTACACATGGAATCTGGATACATTGTTCCTGCAGTAAAGTGGACCACTCAAGCAACTTGACACTCACTCTAGACCCTAGACCTTACTCTAATGGTCGCAGAGTCTCGTCTCAGCAGTGGACTCTCTTAGCTTCACAACTAGGACCAGAATGTACACAAGAGTACACACGAACTCTGGATACATTGCTCCTGCAGTGAAGTGGACCATTTAAGCAACTTGACACTCACTCTAGACCCTAGACCTTACTCTTATGGTCTCAGAGTATCTTGACAGCAGTGGACTCTCCTCGCTTCACCACTTGGAACATAATTTACACACGAATTAGAACATTTTGTGAGTTGCCAAATATTGGTTAAGCGAGTTTGGAGGTTGACACAGGTCATAACTGCAAGAAGAGTTTTCATAAAAGCTTTTTTGGTCCAGAAATGAGCTTTAGATTTAAACATCTTTATTTACTCTTTTCGATGCATAGTACAACCAACTTACGTACGGTTCATCCCTTAATTTTGCCGTGGTCTAGGCTGACATGGGCGTGAAGTGATGAGAGGAACTGGTTTCACACATAGCACGTTTATCACTTATATACTCTCGAAGGTGCACCCGTGGGTGATATTGGTGGACGGAAGTGATTTGTGCTTTCAATACCTCGCCGAGATGAAGAATCGTTTGATGTGGTGCTCAGTATCTCATGTGCACCACCGCTTACTGTGGAGACGATAATTTTACTAACTTAATTGATTTAATAATTTTCTGTATATCAATACACCAGTCAATTTTTGTATTTTACTTTTAGCTGTTTTTTAACGTAGTGTGGCTGTTAGCGGAAGGCTATTAAGTGACTTGAATTCAAATTGATAATAACATCGACCCTACGGTTCACGCTAATGGTTTTAGACAAATCTCTTGGTATATGGATGATGATATTTGATTTCATACAGATCTTGCAGAGTATTAATTGCTTAGTAACATCACGACAAATTACCCTTAACCTAATTGAAACGTCAAACAAAGACATAAATCATTAAGACGCCACGTTGTCTGTAAGGCTTTTGTATTTCACGAAATGAAAGCATCAGAGGTTTCAATATAGGAAAGTGAGGGAATAAGCAGAAAATTCGGCACCAAAGTGCACGAAATTGGCAAACAAGAAGCAATGAAGGGGGTTGGTCGTAAATACCGGCGGAATGGCTGGACGTCACGCACCGGCCCGGCTTGTTCCACATTTACATGAACCACTTCTCCAGCCTGTAGACTATAGAAGTGTAGAGTACGCAAAACTGCGCTGTCGGGCTGTACGTCACCTACGTAAGCTAGGACTGATCCCCTCCACCCACGTGACGTAAGCTAGGACTGATCCCCTCCACCCGCGTGCCGTAAGCTATGATTGATCCCCTACCCCCGCGTGCCGTAAGCTATGATTGATCCCTCCACCCGTGCCGTGGCTATGATTGATCCCTCCACCCGCGTGCCGTAAGCTAGGACTGATCCCTCCACCCGCGTGCCGTAAGCTAGGACTGATCCTCTCCACCCGCGTGCCGTAATATGTTGATCCTCCACCCGTGCCGTAAGCTATGATTGATCCCTCCACCCACGTGCCGTAAGCTAGGACTGATCCCTCCACCGCGTGCCGTAAGCTGGACTGATCCTCTCTCATGAGGGTGGCTAGGACTGATCCCTCCACCCACGTGACGTAGCTTGGACTGATCCCTCCACCCGCGTGACGTAAGCTATGATTGATCCCCTCCAACCGCGTGCCGTAAGCTATGATTGATCCCTCCACCCACGTGCGTAAGCTAGGACTGATCCCCTCCACGCGTGCCGTAAGCTAGGACTGATCCTCTCCACTCATGACAAGCTGGGACTGATCCTCCACCCACGTGACGTAAGCTGGGACTGATCCCTCCACCCGCGTGACGTAAGCTATGATTGATCCCCTCCACCCGCGTGCCGTAAGCTAGGATTGATCCCCTTCACCCACGTGATTTAAGCTAGGACTGATCCCTCCACCCGCGTGATTTAAGCTAGGACTGATCCCTCCACCCACGTGACGTAAGCTAGGACTGATCCCCTCCACCCATGTGACGTAAGCTAGGACTGATCCCTTCCACCCGCGTGACGTAAGCTAGGACTGATCCCCTTTACCCACGTGACGTAAGTTAGGACTGATCCCCCCACCCACGTGACGTAAGTTAGGATGATCCACCTGTTGCCAGTCCCCTGTGATTCCTTCCTCCACCCCGTCGTCCTTGTCCACCCACGTGACTAAGGGTCCATTCCATGCTAAGACTGATCCCTCCACCCGCGTGTGTAACTAGGACTGATCCCCCCACCCCACGTGTTGAGACTGATCCCACCCACGTGTGACGTTAGGTCTGATCCCTCCACCCACGTGTTGTAACTAAAGTTGATCCCTCCACCCACGTGCCGTGCTATGATTGATCCCTCCACCCGCGTGCCGTAAGCTAGGACTGATCCCTCCACCCGCGTGCCGTAAGCTAGGACTGATCCCCTCCACCCGCGTGCCGTAAGCTATGATTGATCCCCTACCCCGCGTGCCGTAAGCTATGATTGATCCCCTCCACCCACGTGCCGTAAGCTAGGACTGATCCCCTCCACCCGCGTGCCGTAAGCTAGGACAGATCCTCTCCACTCGCATGACGTAAGCTAGGACTGATCCCCTCCACCCACGTGACGTAAGCTAGGACTGATCCCTTCCACCCGCGTGCCGTAAGCTAGGACTGATCCTCTCCACTCGCATGACGTAAGCTAGAACTGATCCCCTCCACCCACGTGCCGTAAGCTATGATTGATCCCCTCCACCCGCGTGACGTAAGCTAGGACTGATCCCCTCCACCCGCGTGCCGTAAGCTAGGACTGATCCTCTCCACTCGCATGACGTAAGCTAGAACTGATCCCCTCCACCCACGTGCCGTAAGCTATGATTGATCCCCTCCACCCGCGTGCCGTAGGCTATGATTGATCCCCTCCACCCGCGTGACGTAAGCTAGGACTGATCCCCTCCACCCGCGTGCCGTAAGCTAGGACTGATCCTCTCCACCCGCGTGCCGTAAGCTATGATTGATCCCCTCCACCCGCGTGCCGTAAGCTATGATTGATCCCCTCCACCCACGTGCCGTAAGCTAGGACTGATCCCCTCCACCCGCGTGCCGTAAGCTAGGACTGATCCTCTCCACTCGCATGACGTAAGCTAGAACTGATCCTCTCCACGCGTGCCGGCGGGACTGATCCTCCCACGCGTGCCGTGCTGATTGATCCTCCACCCGCGTGCCAGCTATGATTGATCCCTCCACCCGCGAGCCGTAAGCTATGATTGATCCCCTCCACCCGCATGACGTAAGCTAGAACTGATCCTCTCCACCCGCGTGCCGTAAGCTAGGACTGATCCTCTCCACCCGCGTGCCGTAAGCTATGATTGATCCCCTCCACCCGCGTGCCGTAAGCTATGATTGATCCCCTCCACCCACGTGCCGTAAGCTAGGACTTATCCCCTCCACCCGCGTGCCGTAAGCTAGGACTGATCCTCTCCACTCGCATGACGTAAGCTAGGACTGATCCTCTCCACTCGCATGACGTAAGCTAGGACTGATCCTCTCCACCCGCGTGCCGTAAGCTATGATTGATCCTCCACCCGCGTGCCGTAAGCTATGATTGATCCCTCCACCCACGTGACGTAAGCTAGGACTGATCCCCTCCACCCGCGTGCCGTAAGCTAGGACTGATCCTCTCCACTCATGACGTAAGCTAGAACTGATCCCCTCCACCCACGTGCCGTAAGCTATGATTGATCCCCTCCACCCGCGTGCCGTAAGCTATGATTGATCCCCTCCACCCGCGTGACGTAAGCTAGGACTGATCCCCTCCACCCGCGCGTAAGCTGGACTGATCCTCTCCACCCGCGTGCCGTAGCTATGATTGATCCCTCCACCACCCGCGTGCCGTAAGCTATGATTGATCCCTCCACCCACGTGCCGTAAGCTAGGACTGATCCCCTCAACCCGCGTGCCGTAAGCTAGGACCGATCCTCTCCACTCGCATGACGTAAGCTAGGACTGATCCCCTCCACCCACGTGACGTAAGCTAGGACTGATCCCCTCCACCCGCGTGACGTAAGCTATGATTGATCCCTCCACCCGCGTGCCGTAAGCTATGATTGATCCCTCCACCCACGTGCCGTAAGCTAGGACTGATCCCTCCACCCGCGTGTAAGCTAGGACTGATCCTCTCCTGCATGACGTAAGCTGGACTGATCCCTCCACCCACGTGACGTAAGCTAGGACTGATCCCCTCCACCCGCGTGACGTAAGCTATGATTGATCCCTCCACCCGCATGCCGTAAGCTGGGATTGATCCCCTTCACCCACGTGATTTAAGCTAGGACTGATCCTCCACCCGCGTGATTTGCTAGGACTGATCCTCCACCCACGTGACGTAGCTAGGATTGATCCCTCCCCCACGTGACGTAGCTAGGACTGATCCCTTCCACCCGCGTGACGTAAGCTAGGACTGATCCCCTTTACCCACGTGACGTAAGTTAGGACTGATCCCCTCCACCCACGTGACGTAAGTTGGGACTGATCCCCTCCACCCGCGTGACTTAAGCTAGGATTGATCCCCTTCCACGTGACGTAAGTTAGACTGATCCCCTCCCCGTGACGTAAGCTAGGATTGATCCTCTCCACCCGCGTGACGTAAGCTAGGACTGATCCCTTCCACCCGCGTGACGTAAGCTAGGACTGATCCCCTTTACCCACGTGACGTAAGTTAGGACTGATCCCCTCCACCCGCGTGACGTAAGCTAGGATTGATCCCCTCCACCCGCGTGACGTAAGCTAGGACTGATCCCTCCACCCGCGTGACGTAAGCTAGGACTGATCCCCTCCACCCACGTGACGTAAGCTAGGACTGATCCCCTCCACCCACGTGACGTAAGCTAGGACTGATCCCCTCCACCCGCGTGACGTAAGCTAGGACTGATCCCCTTTACCCACGTGACGTAAGTTAGGACTGATCCCCTCCACCCACGTGACGTAAGTTAGGACTGATCCCCTCCACCCACGTGACGTAAGCTAGGATTGATCCCCTCCACCCACGTGACGTAAGCTAGGGCTGATCCCCTCCACCCGCGTGACGTCAAGAGCTATGACACGCCTCACTTCAACCTGTCCTCCTGGACAAAAATCTAGACAGCAAATCAGTTCAGTCTGTATTAGTTTTTGGCCTCTTTTGATAAAAGTTCCGAAATAAAATACGCATGTTTTAGAAACGTTAAAACCCAACATTTTTGAAAAGTATGGTGATATCAGCGGAGAATGTGACATATGATGGCAAGTTTTCCAATAGCTGAAAATACTGATTGTTGATTCCTTAAGAGAGAAGAGGTTGAATAAAAGTCACTTGACGATTTCTGTGCGATGAGCTTTAAACGTGACGTCACAAAAGTTTGTTTCAAGCGCTGATTCGATCCCTCTCTACACTTGCATTATTGAGTGAACCGGCCACTGAACTAAACTCATAACAAACCACACTTATAAACACGTTCTGTCACATTATGTTCACAACAATAGATGTAAACGGGGCAAAGTCTTTTTGGAGGTAGACCTTTAAACTTACATACGCCACAACCCATATTCGTACTAGCAAATTTCCCAAATTTAGTCGCTACATCCACCAAAATACTCCATGTAGGGACGTTTTCGTGGTCCCAAATTATCTCAAGTATTCAGTGTCGAAATAAGGGATAAATAGAACTCAGTTCACCAGTCAGATGTAGTGGTCACCCGGTCTGTTACGTCTACTAGATACACGGCTAAAACTATGGGTGTCCCTGAGTTAATATTAAAAGCTCATGTTCCAAAGAAAACAGCACAAATTGGTGCAGAGGAGTCGCTTGTTGTGACACAAATAAGCGAGTAAGGGTAAATATTGTTTGCGACAGTTCGGAGCGCGTCTGGGATACCAATGTAGGGGTGGGCAACTCGCCAAGTCAGAGCTGCATATCCCTTGCAAGAAACTGTATTTATGTTGAAAAACAAGTTTCAGATTTGATATATATATATCCTGTACTTCAAACTTGTCTGCTTAACATTGAGCGGTCACATACAATCGGTCATAACTATACAATACTCATGGTACAATGAAATAACGCGAAATGCGTGTTCACGAAAATAACGTGTAGAAGTTATACTTTAGTTATTGATGTTTTATCGTATAACGTGGTAAAAAAGATAATTAACGAATGTTGTGCATCAATGACTAATCTAAATACATTTTAGATTTTCTTTTGTTTATTAACATTTAGCTTCAAACCTCAAATATTCCACTCTTTAGTGTGATACTTTGTGTGTTTTTCTTTCGTTAAACACATGAAAGGTGTGTCATTAGTTGTGTGTGTACGGAACCACTTCATAGGTCGGTTCTGATGACGGAAACGGGATGATTTGTAGGTGTATCCTACCAGAATGTGTTAATCTAGGATACCACAAACAATAGTAACTCTTAACAAACGTTAATTTTTTTTTTCGTTTTAAAGAAAAGGCCAAATAATTACCAAAAACACCACCGATTGCACACTCCCCACCCGTACCACTCCTTGTCAAACCCACGCCTGGCAATGGATCCCGTATCCCATCGGGTCTCTGTAGACGTTCCATTATCTACTTAGCAGCTTGAAACGTACCGATGAGAGCTCATCATAAATAAGCGTTGAGTGCTGTTGCAAGTGCTTACGAAACTGACATTTTCCGATACTTTGATTGAATGAAACATTATTTGGAATCACTAAATAACTTTAGACCGATACAGACTTTTGTATTCCAGGTTTTAGTTTTACAGATATTGCTATTTATGTGCAAATTGCGATGATTTGTTCATAATTTTTAAATTTGTACTAACAAATATCAGTCGGAAACTAAATGTAAAGATGAAAAATCTGTTAAGTTCAAAATGTCCACTCAACAAATGAACTGCCCGTCTGCCTGAGAGTATTTTTGCCCGAACCGGGCGGTGGAATTTTGTGAATCCTCTTAGGCGTTATTTACTCGTGTTGTTAAAAATGTGTGTAACCAAATATGGGCCCGAAATTACCGCAGTTAAAGTGCGCATTTTGTTCGGTGGGAGAGCACGTGTTTGATTCCCGACGTAGGCACAAGGGTTTCTCTAACAGCGTTTGAGCATTGATCATCCATGAATACTCGCTTAAAATCAGAAATGAAAAGAGACAATGAATTCGCTGTTGGAAGCTACGTTTGTTGAAATACCCACGCCGAGCAACGTACCAAGAACAGTAACTAACAGTGCTCTATTATTGGCACGACTAAAGCAATCAGAAACGGGTTTTATGACACACGGAAACGTGACTTTCGCTGAGGAAACCAAACTCAGAACTCCTGCCTAGTTCAAAACCTTGAATGTGAAAACTAAGAAGTAGAGTAATTTCATTATTTTTGACGTCTGTGTTGAATAATAAATAGGTCAATTATTACCTCAGAGAGACTTTCATGTAGGTAACTTTCTCTCGGCTAAGGAAAACTTTTAAATGTGTCCATCTGGTTTTGTTTGCATGTGTGTTTTTTAAATATTGATTATCTTGACGATCTTTACGGCGATTATGCGTGCTACAAGTCTTTTTTATTACGTTTTTGTGTACCAGAGAATTACTCTTTCAATACCGTATTCGTACAGACTTCAGCAACGTTATTTTGGACTACTTTGGTGGATAGCCTATTTATTGTTTAAATACAGTATGAATAAATTGGTTTAAACTCATTGCTGAAGGGCTTCAAACCGATGAACCAAGGCCTGCGGTAACAAATGTAAGTATTCTTAACTCTTAAGCTTTCGCGGCTGGTGTTTAAGATCTGAGGCTTCCGGTTTACACCTCGTCACAGTTGAATTAAAGTTACTGCTAGACGTTTCGACCTCTCTGTGGAGAGTCATCCTCAGTCTCAACCAGCTACTGAGGATGACTCTCTACAGCGAGGTCAAAACGTCTAGCAGTAACTTTATTTCAACTACCGCGCGGTGTAAACTGGAAGCCTTTGATCTTAGAAATGTAAGTATTTATTTATAAGAATTCTTTAATCATAAAATAAGCGGGATATTACATTTGCCAGCCTACTTTGAAACAGATCAAAACTGCAAAATACGAAATATAGTTGATTTCCGATTGTGTGCGCTTAAATACCTCCTAAACCTTTAGTGGACACGTGGCAGATCGGTATCGTGACTAAAGCTCACAACTCCAGTGGCATGGGTTCGATCCCTGGTTCACCACTAACAATTTGTTACGTGGCTAAACGGTAACGCTAGGTAAAGGTCGAGGTTGAATTGTAGAGTAGAATTTTGTGGACCTAACTCCTAGTTAAAAAAAGACAAACTTTACCTATTTTATGTTTGAACGGTTATTTTAACTTATGAATGGACCGCTTCTTCCATGGGCGTTATCATCCAAACCGGTAGTTACGGCTCTGATGACCAAATCGAATCAAACCATCTTTATTATGCCATAAATACATATTTACAGTACAAGTGCACTCGTCATTTCAATAAGTAGTTAAAGCTTAAAATTGTTAAACTACTGTAACATAATTTTTTAAGTAGCCTATACTTTAAATTCCTTTACACAGTAAAAACCATTTACCATCAATATTTTTTTTTAACTCATATCTGAACTTTTGACAATTTTGAATTAGTTTTAAACAAGCTGGGAGAGTGTTGTATAAACTTACTATTTGACTCGACAAAGACCTATCGAAAAAAGCTGTCTTATGATGGGGTATTGGTAAATTTGATCGGGTTCTTAGGTCATAAGAGTTAGACGGATTTTCGGGGAAAAACTCTAACGGTTTTTATTAGGTATGACGAGAATGAACGAGGTTTTAAATTAAAAATGGTACGAATAGCTTTTTTTTAGAGTATAAATTACAATTTTGTCCTAGTTGATTCACTTCCCTAAATTGGCACAGCGTAATTAATTAAAAAAGGAAAATGAGGCCGTAATATATTCCTAATAAGGTGGGAGGTGGCAGACAATTTGAAAGACGTCCAAGTACGAATTTTCCTTATGACTGTTTTTTTGCTACATGATCAATGTGTTCATGAAACTTAAGATGTTTGTCAATAATGGCACCTAAAAACTGCATTGAATCAGAGGATCTAATTTCTACGTCACCTATTAATGATTGAAGACCACTCAGTTTGCTCTCACTAATAGAAAATTCAATAATGCAAGTTTTATGGACGTTTGGTTTTAGAAGATTATTGGAAAACCACTGACTTATAGAATTTATTTATCCTGAAAACATATCAATCTCAAGAGATTCTTTTTCTTTATTACACACGGACACTGATATAAACATAATAAATAAATTGTTGGTCGGATAAAATCCTCTGTAGAAATGATAATGGGCTGGATTCAGTAAGGCACACGAGGTAAAGCGTGTCGGAACGACCAACGAAATATGAACAATAGTCCCTCAGGGATCAGTGCTCGGTCCTGTATTATTCTCATTGTACATAAATGATATGGAAATTCATCGCTTCGAAGCGAGGTTGGCTTTTATAACAGTGAATGTTTTCAACAGTATTTCACGATTAATTGCCCGTCGAGTCGATCAATGTGATGAATGACTATTCACTTATGTTTATGCAAGACAGAACAACTCTATAAGGGCCAAATTAATGAACAAAGAAAATAAACATATTTTAGCCGTCCATGAATATTTTGAGCTGAATGAATATTTTTAATTTTAACTTGCTCAACTCACGAATTTTCTTATCTACTATATTACGTAGTGTTGTTGTATTGTTATTGCACTAGATAACGATTGAATAGGTTGTTTAGAATTGAAATTTAAAGAATTATTTCAATAAAGAAACGGTACGCGTTTAGGTCGATAAAGCTTAACGTCATTCACTAGCACGATAATTGAAATTACGAGTGATTTATAAAAAAACCACATCGATGTAGGATGATTAATTTATATTTAATAAGCACGTTCGAATATCTCACCAACAGGAAACCTCTAACATTGGTCACGTACTTTTAATGTCATCACCTAAATGTTCGAAGTAAGAGAAAACATACAATGAAAGAACGTCCAAGTGTGTGAAGAGGCCCATTAACTAATCAACCAAATGTGTTGGTTTATTTTACAGGCAGAACTCATCCGATGCAACTCTGATGTTGTTCATTTTAACGTGAAAAGAATAGCACTATTTTCTTGTCAAGGAATGGTTTTTTAAACGTTCTTTTGAGTGAAGAGTAACGTTTATTGCTGTGACCATATACATATTGTTTGAGCATATAAAAATGATAAACATAAGGACTATACAAATTTAACAACAATATAAAGTTGATCGACCAAAGAGGAACAAAAGTCAAACAAATAAATAAAAAGTAAATAAAACTGAAATAATACAGAACGTAATAAAAAAATATAATAAGGAAATATAAATTAAAATGTTGAATCCTGTTGCTTCTTTTATAGATTATTTTCAAAATATTCTGTTATGTAATTAAATGCTTTTTTGACGAGAAACTGTCTTAAGTGTGATGACAGTTTTATGTATGAATTGTCCACTTTAATGTCTTGAGGTAATTTATTGCTTACATATTTAGAGGAGTAGTCCAAATGTTTTTTTAATAACCAGTGGTTCTATGATATTGTGTAGGTAAATTATCTTGCGTCCCTAAAAAATAGTTATTGGATTTCTCTAGTTTAAGAGTGTGCTTCCATAGATATAAAATACTTTTTTACATACATAAAAATTAAAAAACTAACATTTGCCTCCTATTAAGGTTAATATACCATTGTTATTAAATACATTTTTACATGGATGTCTGGATTGTGTCTAATTATGGTTCAAATTGATATTTGTGTAATTTAAATACAATAAAAAACTGTAATCTATGTTTGTGATCTTCTAAACATAGAATTGAGGTTGTGTTACATAGATCTATCTTTCCAGAATTATTATAATTCATTATAATTCATCCTTTAAAAAGCTGCAGTCAGACTTTTAGTAAAACTACAATGGAGAGGGTCATGCAGACCAGCCTAATAAAATTAGAGGCAAAACTACCAAACTGGGTGACACAGAGGTTTCTGAGCGTTTGCTCTCTCATGCGAGAGCTCGTTTTGTAAAGCGGTTTCGAAATGTGTTGGAAAAGGTCACAATGTTAAAGGCATAAAGCTCGTTTGAAAGCTGCATTGATCTCAAAAGCGTTGATCTCAAAAGCGTTGATTTCAAAAGCTCAGATTAGTTTACGGCATACAATAGGGAGACTGAGATCGGTTAACCGACGCCGTGGGTGGAGTGAGAGTAATTCCGAATATCATAAAGTGGATAAAAATTATATTGGTGCGAAAGCGACTTCGATGAATGAATGAAAACAATTTTTGAGCTCCTTTTTTTATTTATGATTTTAATACCAACGTATTTTTTAAACGAAATAAAACATTAATTTTAAAATTATATCTCGTGCACAAATCAACACGCAGATGTCGGTTGTGTCAATGTTTTGTATGTAATTAATACGTATTGTTTGCTGCTAATAAAATGTATTAAAATCATTCAGAGTTTTCCTGGAAATATATCGAATATTAGGTGAAAAGGGTTTTGATGATTTTATTTTGCACTAACATTTAAATATAGGAAATCAAATAATTCCTCACCTACGACCCTCGATAGATCCAGGTGAATATTCAACCCCATCAAAAGTTCTGAACATTGTTAACGATGACGAACCAGGAGTAATTGATGCTTCGTCGCCTACCAGTGGTACAAAGCTGAAGCAATAAGGAATAAATTACAGGAAGATATATTTCAAGAGCAGTTGTATTCATTAGAACCCCTTCCCACCGCTCCGCGGCCGTTTATTCCAGTCTTGTGTTTTTTAATTAAACTCCAAGTTTTCTCTGAGAAGGTCTTCTTGACTTAATCGTTGTCAATTAAAAGCAAAGGGAATGAATCACACCTCACAGTCGCCTTGTTGTTAGAAGGAATGAGAAAGTTTATTTATATGCGTATGCAGTGTTCATTATGGTTTTGCCTCAGTGGTCACACTTCAGAGAAAGGCTGAATTCGTCCGCACAAGAAACACACGAAACCACGCACACAACAACTGGATAAAAAGGGGCCTTTTTTCAACGGATGCAGCATAACTTTCAAACCAAACGCTTGCAAAGATTTACGGCCACCCGTTTTCCACATTCCAAAATAATTTGTACATGAATAAAAATTATATATTTGGAAACTAGAGGAGTTTTCCAATTCGTGTATGGATCGGATTTCTCATAAATTGTTCAATAGTTTTAGTGTTTTACAACTCAATTTTTTACACTTTAGACGCATAGTTTCGACAAAACTCTATATACGCGTGTCGCAAAACTCCTCTAGTTTTCTAATATATTATTTTCATTAATTCAAAACTTATTTTGAACAGTGAAAAACGAGCTGCTGCAAACCCTTGCCTTGAAGCGTTGCCGCGCAGCCAAGCTTTTTAAGGAGATTGCCGCGCTACGGTTTAATGTGTCCGTGCTTGTCTGTGAAATACAAGGATTAGCCCAACACTCGAGATAAACACAGTCCGGTATGTACTACCATAATCACGGCATTCGTCAAGCAAGTTATTTACGTACGTTCTAGGCGCGTGTGGGAAAACTCCTCTAGTTTCTAAATATAGGCTATCATGTTTATCGATGTAAAAGTTATTTTGAAAGGTGAAAAAAGGGCCGTCCTAAATCTTTGCATTGTAGTGTCGCCACACAGCTGAGGCAAAACCTTCAATCGACCAAATTCCAAAATATTTTTAATTTGTTCAGAGGGAAAATTAAATAAAAACAATAGAGAGAAAAGGCAAGTATGGCGGGAGGGGGGGTCCTGTTCCGAGAACTCACTGATAGACAGCTGCACCGGCGGAGATAACTAATTTGATTAGTAACCATTGATACTGATTTTATTTGAGGTAGAAAATAATTTATTTTCCCTCTAATTTCTCAGTAAATACAAATAGGTTCTTCCCATATAAAAACTGGCCGTAAACCCTTGCATTGAAGCATCGTACCGCAGCTAAGGTGGACCCTTAAGAGTGCGCAGTAGTTGTAGTGACCTTGAGTTTCGTCCCATAAGAGCAATGTGAAAACATGCATTTTCTCGGGATACCGCACGCCTACAGTTTCCATCGGATCTTAATGAAGTAAACTTTATTTTAAAGGTCATAAATTGCTTTAGTGACTCCACTGAGCCGAATTCTCGTTTTCTTATTTGTAAGACCGTGAGATTGTGTATCTATTTTTTGTATTCTAACTTTTATAAGTAAACTAATCAAATGTCCAAAAAGGTGGTCAGTGGAGTCACTGCAGTACATTGTCATCTTTCAAAAATATCTGATACAAATTGTAGGTGTCTGGTGTCTCAAGAAAATGCTTGGTTTTACATTGCTCTTATGGGACACATAACAAAATGCCTGAAAGGTACTGTGCAGTTTTAAATGATTCATCAGGTTTTACTTGCATATATCTAACTTATTATCCATACCTGACTACTGAGACAAACATGAAGATGAATACATGTTTCTCAATTGGTACGGTAATGTATGTAGTGTTCTAAACAATTATTGTAATATATAATATCTATCAAAGTTAAGGATTTGTCCCTCAATGTGCACTTTGTACAATTAACGTTTTGTAAACACTTGTGAAACGCATTTTACAACCAGGAAACAAATTTGCATCTACATCTTTGCTCACGTGCCGCCGATTGAAACAAACACCAGCTTTCTTAAGCAAATGCTTTCTACAGTCTCATTTATTCCTGTGTAATTTTATTTTCAATTTGAAAAGTTAGCGCGTGTACATTCGTTTGACCGCAAAGAGGTGTTAAAGACATTGCAATGTTTTCAGTTTGACCATCTCTCTTTAGAGTTAATATATTTTTCAGAACGTGCCCGTGGATAAAACTTCAAACTATATCCCACAGGGGAACATCACAATCAATTATATACTGATGAGGACCAGAAGACATCAAAATGAACAAATCTCCGTCAAACTTGTTTGAACAAAGCTCTGTTCAGTCTCGGAACTTTACTAATTAATTATAACTTCAAAATTACTTTCTGTACTACTTTAAACTGTTTACTCATTCACTTGCGCGCCGTTCAAAGTTTCGGCTCTCCATCTATCTTTCTCAACCATATTCACTGAGAATGTTATCACGTGACAGGCTGTTTTGGTTATATTTTCAACAGATTTTCGAGATCTTTGTTTCAAGTTTGTTGTTTACGTTGATACAATTTCTAAGGTTAAAACATTGTTACGGACGTTTTCCATTGTTTTGAGTTAACAAAAGTACACGACGTTTCGGGATCAGGAATCTGACCCCGTTTTCAGGTGAAAATTAATCCAAAACATAACGCGAAACATTAGTGAAAGAGCTACCCTAAAGGTAATCAGCGCAAGCTGACCAGTTACCCACCACCAAATAACCTGTTTTCCCCTTTCCCATTAAACTTGATAATTTCATTACAGCTAGACTAGAAAACAATACGACAAAAACCGTCAAATCAAAAATAAATGGAAAATCATGCACGTTCACGACCAGTGACAGCTGCTCACTGACTGACTGACTGACTGCCAGCCGCCAGACATCACAATTTGCTGTGTACTTTTGTTCACCCAAAAACTATGGAAAACGTCCGTATAATGTTTTAATTCTCGCTATTAACAAGAAAAATACTAACACTGGAAATGTTTAGATTAATTTTGCGAGGAGTTGTACATTATAACGCATAATCAGTAAAACTTACTGAGACACTTGGCACAAAAATGATGAAAGAAATAAATACGCTGAGTTCGTATATTTTTGCAGAATTTGATTTAGGAATGAGAAAACAACCGTGCACATTTTGGTGTTTTTGGGACCTTTAAAATAGTTTATAAATATTATGTATATTCGAAATCTAAGATGTTTTTACGTTTACAAAAGCCGTGGCGTAAAATATGAATATTCTAACTCTTTGTTCACCAACCTGTTCAGAATTTGAAGGGCTTTTAAGAGTGCGCAGTAGTGACCGTGACCTTAAATTTTGTTCCAAAAGAACAATGAGAAAACATGCATTTCCTTGGAACACTTCACGCATACAGTTATAACTGGAATACACTTTGTTTAAAGTGTATTTATGTTTAAGTGAATCCGCTGAGCTGAATTAGCATGTTCTGAATAATTTAACAGTAAAATAAATAAAAAATTGACAATATTTTATATTTGAATTTTAGCTTTTACTGTAAGCACTAATATAAACTAATATAATTCTCAAAAGAGTTGTCATCAAAGCCATTGCAGTATATTTCCATCTTTATAATAGAGTTTATTTCAAAATAATACGATACACATTGTAGGCTTGAGATACCCCAAGAAAATGCTAGTTTTACATTGTTCTTATGGGACGAAAAACAAAATGGTCTTAAATTATACATAACACGTCTATCCTTTCCTAAATAATCCTACATTCGACCCCATGGCCCTTTATTTCAAAACACTCTGTTAGCTTGAAACGTGCAAAAAGGATTCCCTAGTTCTTTGAGTTTCTTTAACTTTGACACGTAGTCTTGCAATTAACATCCGTGCCACCCTGAGTTAAAACTTTCCTGTTGGAAATATAACTCGACGAATATTTCAAATCCCTGAGGGCAGGGTGTGAAGTCTCGGGCTGAATCTAGTGGAAAGAACTTTCATTAAGAAGCTAACTGGGGAATGGAGGAAGGATTTCAGCTGTCATTCTCTTAATGGGGCTTTACTCTTAGGCCCCCTTTACTTTCATGAGATGCAAACTGACAATGATCGCTCACCCGACACTGTAAGTTGACTTTAACACTTCCAGCCCGACAGTAGGGTACCACAGAGAGCCGAGTGTTGGGTCAGTTTACAGGGAGTTCCGCATCAATTTGCCAACTCTTTGTTCTGAGGTTGAAATATTATTATGGACGTTTTCATCGTATTTGTGCGAACAAAAATATCAAAATGTTGAGGAAGTGCGTAACTTCAAACATAACACAACACATCAGGAGAAGAGGTAGTCTAAAAACCCTCTGAAACCCTCTAAACACACCCGAATGAAATTATTTTTTACCCTGTTGTTGATTTTTGTTCCTTAAACTCAACATTTCAATGAGCTCAACCTCAAAACCAATCCAAAAAAATCAACATTCATTCAATTTTGCTTGCGACCAACGGCCTCAGAGAATCCAACAGTCATGTTGGACGATACTGAGATCGAAGAAGTCTACTCAACAAAGTTCCTTGGGATTCACCTTGATCGAGGGTTGACTTGGGATTGTCACGAAATTAGCCTCGGGTATTTATGTTTTGAGGCAACCATCCGAGTACTGCCCAATTCATGTACTGATGACGGCGTATTACGGAGTGATCTTCCCACACCTGTCTTACGGATTTGAGTTGTGGGGTCGTTGTTCAAAACCGCAATTTTCCAGAGCTTTCATTCTTCAAAAGAAAGCCGTTAGGACAATCGCAAAACTTTAAAGAAGAGAGTCGTGCAGGCCAGCTTTTCAAAATTTTAAATTGTTGACTTTACCCTGCCTCTACATTTTTCAAACTTGTCTTCTTTTCAAATCAAAATGTGACACTGTAAGAGGAAGTGACATTCACTCTGGGAGACACAGAACGATAGTTCATGAACGTTTGCCTTCTCAGGCAGGAGTTCAGCTAGTCAACTCGTTGCCAAATTCGATCATAAGTTCCCAAATGCCAAAGGCGTTCAAAGCTCGTCTAAAACAAATCTTGGTCACAAAGGCATTTTACAGTATAGACGAGTTTATGGCACATAACTGGGAGATTGCAGAAATCACCGACTTACAATAGGGCTAGAGTGGATTAATTCGAATGAATGGGAGAGAGTGAAAGAAAAATGTATGTTTGAATGAGACTTCGATGGCAGAATGCATGGAAAGTTTTAGTGAAAAAGAAAAAAATGACGAGCATGTTAATATGTTTCCGCAATAAAATATTTATTTACTTGATTTGCTGACAACTAACCCAGACAACAATGCACATAAACACATAAAGTTTTAAATCAAAAGATATGACGCGATATTTTTAAGAGCATATTTAATTGGAACCTTTTCTTTCACAACTTTCAGAACATAAAAGCAGGTCCGACAGACTTTTGAAATTATACAAAATTGGGGTTATGAATTCGTTCCAAAGCTTATTATGTGAAACCTTTTCCATAGTTTTTGAGTAAACGAAAAAGTTCACGATGTTTAAAAAAAAAAGGTGTTTCGGTGTTGGGTGACTGATCAGCTTCCGCTGACTACTTTTAGTCTGCCTCTTTTCCTAATGTTTTAGGTGACTTTTCACCTGAAGACGAGGTCAGATTCCAGATTCCGGAACGTCGTGTACTTTTTGTTCACTCAAAAACGTCCGTAATAATATTTTAACATAAGAAATTGTACCATCGTCAACATCAAACTTTAAACTAAGAACAAACATTAAGTATTAAAAACGTATAACTACTATTAAATACATCTTAGCAGTCAGTGAATCTTTAGTATAACTAAATTGTATACAATTTTAGCTTCCAGACATGTTATAACCTCTGGGTAAATACGCCCAACACGATAATAGTTTCATTGCAGCTGTATTAAATACTGTTGTCAAAGATAATGTAATGTTAAGTAGACAAGGTATAGATGCCATATGACTGAGACAGGAAAATCAACATAGTTGCGGCAGCCCAAGCATAGATAACGCTGCGAGCGCTGTCATCCTTGCTGTCTTTCTCCCCCCTCGGCTCGACATACTCGAAATTGTCCGATGTGGATGACTTAAATGTGACCAAATCGAGAGGTTTTAGAGAACGAACAAACTTACGTGCGTCAGTCGCTGTACTTGAGACCCTTAAAATTAACTCGCGAAATCTGTGCTTGGGCTGCCAAACTATGTCAATTATCCTGCCTCAGCCATGTGGCATGCGCAATCCACTTACCATAACATGACCTTTGCTGGTGTGCTTCGTTTATAAAGGCAGTAGAGATAGAAGTAACTAAAGCACTTACAAATTCACTGCCAGCATACGAACAAAAGTCTCGGGGTGCTGAAAATAAAACAAAAGAAATTATTACTAAACAGATTATCTTTAGCAATTTCTTAAAAGATCGTCTTGAGTTGCCAGTGGAAAAGGATTTAAAATATTAGGAAATGTACATTTTACAATAGTGAAGCTTAGTGTTTAAACTATTATTGCGGACATTTTCCATCGGGATCTGCAATCTGATCGCGTCTTCAGGTGAAAAGTAACGTAAAACGTAACACAGAACAATAGAAAACGAGCTATCCTAAAGTAATCATAGTTCGCAATTATGTTAAAACTCTGAAGTTCCCCCATCGTCAACAACAAACTTTAAGCAAAGGAGTGAAGTTTACCTGAGTAAATACAAGTTTATTAGGAGTGATCTATGCTTAAACTAAAGTTTAAACTCTAGTGGCTCTTAAACTAAAGTGCTCATAGATATGGGCATTTCAATTCACTGTTGTAAAAATCTTAACTTTTATAGACATTATTTAGGAAATCGACATAATTATATAAATATTTTACATACAATAATATAAAACATCAAACAATTTATTTCAGCTTCGGTTCTGGCCAGTAGTATCATAAGGAAATAGCAGACGCAACACCAGGAAAATGAGGTTTTGCCACCATCTTGGTCTGGCTAATCGAATTTTATTTATTTATGGTACACGTGTTGGGTTGTAGTTACATAAATGTGTTTATTAAGTTTCATCAAAATCCGATAATAAATACAGGTTTCAGGCACTTTAAACCTAATTTCTTGTAATATTTAAATAGGTATAAAAAAGAGCTGAGATCAAAGACTTTACTTTGCATCGTTGAACTTTTCTTTTTTTTTCTTTTAAGGGTTTATATTTTTTAAATTGGGGCCTTCCTCCCCGGTTTTTGGGTGGGAGGTGGATGACGCAAAATACACCAATACAAACTTTAGAATTTTATAAAAACATTTCCTTAAGACGTTTTTAAAATATTTTTTTTTCAACAGTTAAAATGGGGGACATTTAAAACTCACCCGCGCATATTTACAGTTTTTCCATTTGACTCACTAGGAGTTGAGAAGCTCAACTGCTTTCAGTTTTGTTCTGCGACATTTCATGATTATTGAAATAGAAATTAATAACTCTATGTCCTACGAAGGCTCGCTAATAAAGGAGATGACAGCCCAAATAATCTGATGAATCACTGCCTTGCTTAATCATCTCCTTTTTCCAACGGACAACTCAATAACAGTATCTTCAAATTTTCTCTCTGAGTAATAAGCTGCGTTTATTTGCAGAATGGATAAAGCCGGGGCAGATAGGTTGGCTGATCACTAATGAAGTGAGTGAAGTAAATTGCAGGGTTTTGTTTCCTGGAGTCTGGTTCTGGTCCGGACAGCACGATGCTAAGCACCGAGCCCAAGCAACTTTTCAATAGGAAACCCGACAACACCGCTCTGAACCTGAACCAACTTTTCATGTACTGTACTTGAGCCGGATTAACTTCGATCAGAACTCAAAACCAGACCTCTGAGTACGGCTTGGCATAAAGTCTAAACGGTTGTTAAATTAAACTTGTCAAAATTCAAATAACCGTAACTTTTATAATTTTCTTCATTACTGAGATGCCTGAATGGGCTACGTTGACAACTATAACACCTACAATTTCTCTGTAAAAGCTATATGTTTCAGCCTATGAGTGTACCTGGGGTGCAATACAGAGTGTGCAGTGATTACGGGACAAACTTCACCAGGTTAATTTTCAAGTCAAAATAAATCAAAAGTTCCCAATAACGTTAGTTTTCCATCTGTCTGTCTGTTTGTGCTGTTTTACAAACATATCTTTTTCTTCGAATTCCAGTAAGGTACTTTTTTGATTCTTTTGCTTTGAGACACCGACCACTCTTAGTGTATAGGCTATTAGGGTGAATATGGAATGATGATGAGTGTGATAAGTGCTTTTGATGGATGATGAGGTGTAGTTTTGTTACAAACTAGGGCCGACTGTTCTCCAGGTTGGGTCATTAATTAATAGCCCGACGACCAATGGAATGGACCAACGGCCTAGCGTGACTTCCGAACCACGGGGAGTGGCCTTCGTGAAAAAATATCATGGCGCCCGGGAATCGAACCCGGGCTGATTTGGTGCGAAGCACGCACTAAACCACTGAGCTGTGGCGACACCCCCAAATCTATACACTTATAACCAAAGGTATAAACTTCTAACTTTAAACACCTGCTAGGTTAACAAATTCCATTATTTAAAAATTAAAATTGATGTTTATCACTTCCTGTATTGTCACTGGAACTGATAACTCTCCAAATTTTTTTAACTAACGGTCTTTATTATACATATTTTTAAGTCTACTGACCATAAGAAAACCTGCGATAGTAGGTATCAGTGTGTGTGTGTGCTTGAATACACGGTACGGCACAGGGCTGTACTGACCTCGGAGTTGAACTGATTACTGATACGCCAGTTCCTTTTCCTCAAACAGTACAGATAAGCAACAATCTCGCATACAGTGACACAATTCTAACAAACACTTGAACAGTGTGTGTGCACTTGTAACCGGTAGTTAGTCGCATCCTCCGCGGCATACGGCCGTAGAGTCGCATCATGAAAAATTGTCGCATCATACACATGGTGCGACAATTTATTAAGGTATCAGCTAAATAATAGTTTTGTATTAAGAATTTATTTTTATAAAAATATTGATGTAAAATATTTGAACAAAGTTGATTGGAAGGTATTTAAAATTAATGTTTTTTTTGGTCAGTGTGAGACAGGTATGGGACACAGCTGTCGCACACCAGTTTTTGGTGCATAAGCGCTCATAGTGGCAACCGCGTGTTATTTCCACACCTTTCTTTTGGACTGCAACGTTGCCACATTGTATCTGAGTCATACATCGGAGCACTCTGGTATCTTTATTAGTCGACTCAGCCTGTTTTAAACTCACGCTACTTGCTTGCCTGGCCGTGAAGTCGCATCATGATTAAGTCGCATCATACACGTGGTGTGGCTGATTATTGAATGAGAAGGCCTGCTGAGGGATAAATAGAAGTACAATGAGACAATTTATAAAACCTTATACCTTAATTATTACTTTTAGCGTTTTTGGATACGTTGTGATTCATAGTTTGAATTATGGCCATAAGTCAGTATGCCAGATAAACGGCTGTAATTTATAATTTACTCATCATTTAGAAATACAAAACAGCAGTAAAAAATTGAAACAATCCATTCCGCTGAATGTGCTGTACTGTGAAAATTACGCTACCTTTTGTAAATTAATAACTCCCACAATTGAGTAACCGGTCTTAAAATTTTACAAAAGATCAGAATACAAAATAAATACAATAAAGGTCATCATTACAAACGTTACAACTCAATTACTTCTAGCGGTTTTGGGTACTTGTGATTCATAGTTTGAATTATGAAGAAAATTATTTATTCCAGAAAATCGGCTGAAATTTATATTTTACTCCTCATTTAGTAATACTAATCAGCAGTAAAAAATTGAACGCGATCCGTTCAGCTGAATGTGCTGTACTGTGAAAATTACGCTACCTTTTGTAAATTAATAACTCCCACACAAATTGAGTAACCGGTCTTAAAATTTTATCAAAAGATCAGGAATACAAATAAGTACAATAAAGGTCATCATTACAAACGTTACAACTCAATTACTTCTAGCGGTTTTGGGTACTTGTGATTCATAGTTTGAATTATGAGAAAAATCATTTATTCCAGAAAATCGGCTGAAATTTATATTTTACTCCTCATTTAGTAATACTAATCAGCAGTAAAAAATTGAACGCGATCCGTTCAGCTGAATGTGCTGTACTGTGAAAGTTACGCTACTTTTTGTAAATTAATAACTCCCACACAAATTTAGTTAGGAGTCTTAAATTTTTATCAAAAGATCAGGAATACAAATATGTACAATAAAAGTCATGATGACAAACCTTACAACTCAATTACTAGCGTTTTTGGATACTTTGTGATTTATAGTTTGTAGAGCAAAGTCGGTTAGTAGAGCAAAGTCGCGGCCCAGTACATACCGGTCTTTCTCAAGCCGACAGCTAACTTTACTTGTTCATTATTAAGCCCCCACGAACGATGAACATAATATATTATATATTTTTGGAATCAGCCCTTCAAGTTGCATGGAATGAAATAGGTTTAAAGTGTGTACGATAATTTTAATTTTGCTCGAATTTTCCTGGGAAAGTTGGGGATGTGGGGCAATTTTTTAAATTTTATTCGAGTATAGGATTGAATTATCTTTAAATAAAAAAAAGTGATAAATTTGGTCATACAGAAAGGCCGTTGTGGATAATTTAAGTTGAAGCGTTGTTGCCGTTTTTCCACCGTTAATCCCCATCAAATATCAACATATTATATACCAGACGAACCGTCTTGATAAAACAAAAAGAATGGTTCAAAAACCAAGAAAATCCGTCAATAAACAACCAAGATGTAGCAGTTTTGCTTTCAACTCGCTTTAAATAATAAGACAGAGTTGGGGTCTCAGAACTTTACTACGTTTTTTGGTTAGAAGTGGTTTTTGTGCAAAACTGCTACAGCTTGGTTATTTATGGACGGATTTTCTTGGTTTTTATACCATTCTTTTCGTCTCATCGAGCTGGTTCGTCTTCTTTATATGTTGATATTTGATGAACTGACGGTGGCTGCAACAACGCTTCAACTTAAATTATGCATAACGGCCTTTCTGTATCAAATTATCATTTTCTTTAGATTTAAAGATAATTCAACCACTACTCGAATACAATTGTAAAGTCGAGCAAAATTAAAATGATTGTACATTTTAAACCTATTTTCCATGGCGCTGACGGTGATTCAAAAATATAATATGTTGTGTTCGTGAGGAACTAAGCTAGTAGAATAATGGTTCTAAAAATACGTTTCTCTATGCACGTGCAGCAATACATTTCTCTGTGCCCCCCCCGACCATTCCATCACCATCACCCAGCTGTTGTCGATCTACAGCTGATTGTGCGCGGGAAATAAGGAAAAAGAACATATAATCCCGGATTGTATTCCCGTTGTGTAGGATAAATGTTTGAAGTTCTCCGGAAGATCGGTTAAGTACCAATAGAATCAAATCTCCTCGAAGCGTCGTTTTAATTCTTAAAATCCATATTTACTCATTAATAAATTCAATCTGTTAGAAGCGTTGTTTTAATTCTTTCGTTGGAGATCAAATCATCTATAAAATGATATAACATGACATCCTACCCTCTTATTCGACGGTGAAAATTCCGAGATTTTAACCTACGACCATAAACTCAACAAATAATTTTAGTTTATTCTTTGGCCCGTTATAGTAAGTGGTCCGGTAGATGTTTTTATTTCCTCCAACTTGGTCAACCCGTTCTCTCAATGTACATACTGGAAGGGAGGTCTGGTAGACCCTGTATAATATTACACACAAGAAATATACGTTGAAGTTTGGTTTTTGGATTTTGTTGGTAAAACGTGAGACCGGTGTACCGTTGTACACTTTAGTCAAGTTTTTATGGATTTTGACGTAACTCACAGTGGAACAATGTTTAGTGATGTTTATTAATGCCGTAATGTTTGTTTGTTTGTTTGTTGCATATAAGATAGAACCAATTGACTATCTCTTATAGTTTCCAGGATTTTTACAAAACGTAAGAAATACTTAATTTTGTTCTAGAATGTGTTGCATATAAGATAGAAAGCTGAAACTTTGAATACATTCCTCATTTGAGTGTACCTTTGTACACCGTTGTACACTAGTAAACGGTTGAACGAGATTCGTCCAATAGTTATAGCTGTGCTGGTAAAATTACGCTGATTTTCAATTTTGATTTAGTCGGGAACGGTAAGAGATATTTGACTGCGAGTTTAAGGGTTCGACTTAAAATAATTGTCCCCAAATAAAGGTCCTAAGAACCAATTGACTATCTCTTATAGTTTCCAGGATTTTTAAACACGTAAGAAATACTTAATTTTGTTCTAGACACATTTTTCTTGTTTAATACTTTGTAGTTTTAAGGGTACAAGTATTTAAATATGCTGTTGTACAACGTGTACTGTTGTACTTTTGTGATGTTACAGCTTTTCATAGGTGTACATTAATTCTCCAACCAGAGACGTGATGTACATTTTTTAAGTTTGGTGGTTAATTCATTGATGCGAGAATTAATCTGTAAAAATGTTTTAAGGGACTGTCCAATAAGGACTATTACACAGCACAAAGTCTTTTACAATGGAGGGGTTTCAGAGCTCATAATATAACAGTTAGCCTATTATGCTCACTGCTATATTATGAGCTCAGATAATTCTCGATTTTCTAATAGTAGAGTCATAAACTATAGTCAAAAACATAATTAAAACAGTTTTAACCGTCTGACAAGCCTAAGTTGTATTATATTATGGTTATTGGTGGATTTTATTGAAAATAAGCTATTCATTTCTGTCGACCAATAATAGGAAGGTCGTAGAAAAAGAAAACCATTTTCTGGAGAAAGGAACAGCTTCTGGACGAATATTATAAATATATTTATAGTTATTAAATTAAATTTTACGGGATTAATTTAAAGGGAAAAGTTGTGGACCGAACCTTTGATATATTGGATAAGTGTTTTACCCCAAAGTAAGATTTTACGCTATAAAACTGCGGTTTTCGATTCGATTGTTATGAAATTATGAATTCTCAAAAGAGAACAGTATATTTCGGCATAGCCTTTTTCAACTGTAAAATATAAAATGCAAAACAAATTAACAATTAACCTTATAAATATAGGTTAGCTTACGTAAAATAATTGGAAATGAAAATCATAGGTATTTAATGTTTGTTTAGGTTTTTTTCTGTTTTTTATATGTATAAAACAACTGTTTTTACTTTACCAAACCAAAATATTTTGATTTAGACTAAGCTAACAGATTTAACTTTTTGTTTGTATTGTTTACTGAACTGATAGAAACAGCCACAATATTGAAAAGTGTTTTTAACATAAGTTATGCTGAATAGTTGCATCCCGACTCTATGTGAAATCTACCTTCATAAGTGTGATGCGATACATCCATCACATCCAGAACTTGTTATATGCACACAATTATACCTCAGTACTCGCATCATGAAATCTGGCAACACTGCAAAGAAAGTGTGTACTTCACAGGCCCCGGACACGAGAAGTCGCATCATTCTTGGCGCCAGGTTATACACATGGGTAGTCGCACCATACAACCATGATGCGACTATCGAAAATATATTTTTTTCCATGTAAATAAGGCGTGTTTCGATAAACGAACTGCACCATGATATTCCACTAGTGTTCCCGCATCACCTAGCATTTTTACCTCAGATGATGCGACTTTTCAGGAAACACAAGTACGATGCGACTTTTCAGGAGATACAGGTATGAGTGTGTGTGTGTGTGTGTGTGCTTGAATACATGGTACGGCACAGGGTGTACTGACCTCGGAGTTGAACTGATTACTGATACGCCAGTTCCTCAAACAGTACAGATAAGCAACAATCTCGCATACAGTGCCACAATTCTAACAAACACTTGAACAGTGTGTGTGTGTGTGTTGCGAATACACGGTACGGCACAGGCTGTACTGACCTCGGAGTTGAACTGATTACTGATACGCCAGTTCCTTTTCCTCAAACAGTACTGATAAGCAACAATCGCATACAGTGCCACAATTCTAACAAACACTTGAACAGTGTGTGTGTGTGCGTGTGTGCGTGCGTGTGTGTGTGTGTGTGTGCGAATACACGGTACGGCACAGGGCTGTACTGACCTCGGAGTTGAACTGATTACTGATACGCTAGTTCCTTTTCCTCAAACAGTACAGATAAGCAACAATCTCGCATACAGTGACACAATTCTAACAAACACTTGAACAGTGTGTGTGTGTGTGTGTGTGCTTGAATACACGGTACGGCACAGGGCTGTACTGACCTCGGAGTTTAACTGATTACTGATACGCCAGTTCCTTTTCCTCAAACAGTACAGATAAGCAACAATCTCGCATACAGTGACACAATTCTAACAAACACTTGAACTGTGTGTGTGTGTGTGTGTGCTTGAATACACGGTACGGCACAGGGCTGTACTGACCTCGGAGTTGAACTGATTACTGATACGCCAGTTCCTTTTCCTCAAACAGTACAGATAAGCAACAATCTCGCATACAGTGCCACAATTCTAACAAACACTTGAACATTTGCCACGAACAATACATAAGTTGACGTGACTGCAGCGAGCTCTCGCAATTCAATTTCGCAAATATTGCATAACAAATTGGATGGCAAATATTGTACTTTTTCCCGCTGAAAAACAAGGTGCTTATACTAGAACTCGTTTGTTGTGAAGCTTGCAGTTATAAGTCCAATGTTATATGCAAGTTTTACACCAAGTGATTATGTATATTATCAACGTTCAACGTTTTTATCGTGTGTTGTGCGTAGCGAGTAGGAATTGTCCAAGCATTCAGGCACTATCTGGCGCGAATTCAGCTGTGAAGAAACTATTGTTTTTAGGCAAACATTTCAACTTTTTATGTTGCGTAAGCACATTTCTATTGTTATAGGCAAACTAACTACAGGAATTTCCATGCTCCATAGCCTCAGGACTAAGACCAACTCAAAAATTGAAGTCCTGTTATCAGCCTAATATGGTCTTATATACTCTATTATACGCGGTGCCCATTTTGGGTTTCAAATGCCTTTTAGATTACTGTCAATAAATATAACCCAGAATTTTACACGAGTATTTTCAAACTCGAATACTAGATTGAACCGTCTCAAATCAAAAACATATGATGCTTTTAATTATTGTTAATCTTTAAATTTTTTGACTGGAACCTCCTTTAAAAGGGCGCTTGGCAATTTGTGTTGGGCCGGCCGTTGTGCCACCAGTTGAAAGAAAGATGGTATAAATATTATTTACTCCTTTTTGGATGTTATTTGTAGACGATGGTACAACCTTTACGACTACCAGAACTTTGGAATATTATTTACTAAGACCATTGTCACTTGTATCTACAATCTGTCACTCACTATATTATTTTTACAACGCTAGAATAACACTATGTTTTATTTTGTACACTTGTCTAAAATAGCCTATTTCGTTCATCAACTTGTCTTTGAAGCTGCAATGTTATTGTCGTTTAAAATAAATAAGCCGCCAGCTTTGTTGGACAGGAAATGTTGCAAGGTCAAGATCGTTTATTGATATCAAGAACAATAAAGGCTCTAGTACGTATCCCTAGGGGACTCATACCTCCACTTTATATGACCAGTCACAGTTACCGCGTAGAAGCTGTTCTCGATTACTTAGGTATGTTTTCAAACGATTTAGCATCAAAACCTTAATGTCATTAATTGCAACTTACTGATCAACTCATTGTGATCTACACCATCAAAGGTCTTGCTAAGGTCATATAAGGTTGCCGGAGCAAAGGTCTTCTCTTCGACAAAAAGGTTTTCTCTTTGAAAAAAGGTCTTTTCTTCGAAACCCTCTACGAAAACCATAGCATAAGCATTCGTATATAGCTTGCAAATGGGTTAAATACGAGGCATTTAACATGTAACAATCTGCTCAGAACACTATCTGCACAAGCAAATAGACTAAAAGGAGGTTGTCCAAAACGAGCATCGTCCAATAAGAAATGTAGCCTGTTTACGCTCAAGCAATATGAAGACAAGGAATATAGACCATGCTCTGTGAGCGAGCAATCGACTGGCACTCTATTGGTCAAAGGTGAACAGCGTCCAAATATGACAGATTCTACCTCTTAAGCTGAACCGGTAGGTCAAGGGTTATTGGAACATGCATTGTGAGCAAGCAATTGACTGGCCAGGCAATCTTGAGCCTATCTATTACGGTTGGTTGTTGGGTGCATCTTATTTCATTAAACTCCGTTTAGAAGTGAACAGATTTGTTCAAAAATTTAAAATTCAAAATTCTTTATTGTAGAAGACACTTTTACATTGCATTACAAAAGTCAATAAAATAATCTATATCTTAACAAAAAACTTAAACTACTAGTAAAACAATTCAAATTGTATAGGTATCTACATAGTATGATTTAATATTTTAACATTGGTTTAAAAACTCAGCTACAGAGTAACAAGCTTGTCCTAGAAGAAATTTGGTTAGCAATGATTTAAATTTTGATTTCGAATTTTCATTTTTTATATGCAGTGGGAATTTATTAAACAATTTCGGCCCAATGTTCTGAGGTAATTTAGATGCCAGTTCTAAACGATGAGGGTGTTGTCTGTGACCAAACCGGTGCCGGGTTGTATAGTTATGCGTCTCTACACCTGTGAGAACAGTTTTTGATTTAATATGTATAGCAACAAAATTTCCAAAATATATATTGACGCTAGTGTTAAAAACCCAATGATTTGAATAAGTTTCTACAATGCGCTATTCTGTATGTTCCTGAAATTATGCGGATAGCTCTTTTTTGTAAACGGAAAACGCGCAAAAAGTTTGTTTGGGATGTCGAGCCCCAAAGAACGATTCCATATCCTAAACGTGATTCTATTAGAGAAGAGTATATTAACCGCATTAAAACAAATTTTGATATTTAGCAAATCTACTTAGCAAAAATAATTGGGAAGAAAGTTTTGAGCATAGCGTAGTTACATGTGGAGTCCATGAGAATGATTCGTCGAATATTATACCCAAATACTTGATTTCGGTTTCTAAAGGAATCTTAAAATCATTCATAAATAGAACGGGGCTTTGTTCGCTGTGATTTGATTTTGAAAACTGAATGCAATTTGATTTATTAGGATTCACATGTAGGTTGTTACTGTTGAAGTATTGGTAAAGACGGGTTAATTTAAAAAACTATCAATTTCTAAACCGTGTATCGTACTATTTTCGAAAATGAGAGCCACGTCATCAGCATACATAGTAATATTTAAGTTTTTGATTGTTTTGTATACAGAATGTATAAAATTGGGCCAAGAATTGAGCCTTGAGGAATTCCGCAATTAACTTCTATATTACCAGATTGTATATTGTTATGTTTGTTTTTGACTCGTTGAATCCTGAATTGTAAATATGACTTTATCCAATCAAGAGATAGGCCTCGAATACCAAGGTTATACAGCCTTTCAAAGATAACGCTGTGGTCCAAGCAATCAAAGGCCTTTTAAAAATCTAAAAACACTCTTACGGTTTTATTTTTATTGTCTAACGCGTTAACTGCCTTTGTTACAAAGTCAACCATGGCATCAGAAGTACATTTTCCTTGTATAAACCCGAATTGTTCCCTACACAAAAGGTTATTTTGAAATACAAAGTTTAAAAGTCTGCACAAAAACATGCTCGTGCACTTTGGAAATGGTTTAAATATTTGCGACCGGCCTCCAATTTTCTGGTAGGCGGGAATATTCATTTTTAAATATTGGGCATACAATAGTTTGTTTGAGCTCATTTAAAAATACACCTTCCGTCGTAGAACTATTTATTATATCAGCAAGAGGCTTACAGATGTAGTTCGCACAATGCCGGATGGTTTTGTGAATCAAACCATCGTAGCCACTGGAGTTTGAATGTTTCAAACCCATTACTATATTTTTATAAACTTCTCGCGAGTCTGTCGGAAGTGAGGCGAGTGTGTTTGGACAGGTTACATCGGTCTGTGACGGTACAACGGGTTCTGTTATCAATGACTGTTTTTAATTACCAATGTTTGCAAAGTAATTGTTGAATGTCTCGGGGCTTGGCATGTCAGAAGGTACCGGAACCTGTTTCTTTGACCTGTCCGAGTCTATTATTTTCCACGCATCCCTCGCTAGGTTATCAGTCGATGCTAGCTGCTTAATGAGGCAGGACATGTACACACATGTATCAACTACCAAAGCTTGGAAGGGCGGAAATGCATCGCGCAGTTTATAAGCGACTGTAAAAGCACCTCTGCTCATGTGTGTACCAATGCCAATCATCTAGGTAACCAGCAAAGCCCAAAGAAGAAAAAACATAGTTTACGAGGGCTGTTTGATAACATACAGTATAAACCGTAAATTTATTTTCATATAATCAGCTGTTACTACAAACTTTTAAACGACAGCTGGCTAATTATTGAGCCGAAAGAATGTGTATTTATGTTTTGACAGCTGCAAGGAAAAAATTCCGCAACTTTCGCTAACATGGAAAAATAACCATATATTAATCTGTGATAAATGTGAAACTTTTTACTTTGGGAGAAAGTTATACGTTTTTTATCTTATGCTACCAGTGAATTTCATTTCCCAATTTTAGTTCATCAACCTATTTAAAACTTGATGAAATCTTATCTTATCACAACGCTGCCTGCACCCCACCCGACCGCCTTAATGCAAATAAATAAAATCAAACAGCCGACTTCACCCCAATTTCAACCAACCCAGATACTCTATATTGGCCGACAATTTATCACAAGTGAACTGGACTCAAAGACCATTTATCTGAGTAAAGACGGACACCGGTTGTAAATGGAAGGAAGTGTCTGGAACGCTCTATCAGCTCTGATAACGGTTTCCGACGTGCGACGCGCGGCGCCGCAGTTTTCAACAACAATGAAATTCATTAATGCACGGAAGCCTCTGTGTTTCAACCTATTCAACTTCTGTGTTTCGTAAATATGTATAAGCCTGGAAACCTCGCCCGCGTAAATTATCAGTTTGGTTTCTCTCGCCGCAGATTTCCTTGCAGGAGTACTTTTGGGGAAGTGTTTGTCAGTATTCTCACGGTGAGTGTTGTTACTGTTTGATGTTAGATTGAATGGATCAACTGGTTGCCCTTATGCACGTCTACCACGTCTGTTGGGCATATTGCGCTACCATCGGAATAAAAGGAAGTCCAGACAACCATGAGAGGAAGTGATAAGCAAGGCCACTCGGGGAGCCTTTCCCCCAAGACTATGGCAAGCCTCTCTTGAAGTCTCACTTTATTATAATTTATTTATTTATTAACGGCCTATATTAAGTCTTAGGCTTAAGCGGCCGGCGTCATTACTAACTAATGCTTCCGGTGTAGACCGCGTCAATTGGCTATTCCTAAATTCTACTGCGCCAGACACTTCTCCAATGTTATATTAGGAGCCAACCTGAGTCAGTCTCAGCAAGTCCACTGAGGATGCTCCATAGGAAAATGAGCAAAACGTCTGGCGCAGTAGAAGTTAGAAATAGCCAATTGACGCGGTCTACACCGGAAGCTTTAGTAATAGCGGCATATATGCCTTTTTATAGATAGAGTACAAAAAATAATAATAAAACGTTGAGCAGAAAAGAAAAGCAAGGTACATTATGACAGAGAAAGCTTTGTAGAGAGGTCCATTTCTTCCAATACACCCCGACTTGGATGGTACTACATTTCTTGTACTTATTTTAAGTGTTTGTAGTTTATAGTCGGGGTGGGAACTATTAAATTAAAGAAATGACGTAGTGATGCGATGATTACAATACAATTGAGTGAAAACGATGAAAATACAATTAGTATATGGACAGTTATTAATACATAATAAATATTTATATTTTTATATATATTATACACCATTTTAATTATTCCTTACCAGTTGTAACACTGTTGTAGTCATTTGCTGGTAGTATCATTTTGCATGTTCCACAGCGTGGTGTATTACATGGGGCACATTTATAATTTTGCGAGTTATCAGAATTGCTGTTATAATTTAATTTAGGACGAGAAAGGATGTTTTTTTCAAATTTGGAGGATTACTAAATATAGCTCTGGGAGGTTTGGAAAATAAATATTTGGTGTCTGGAGAAATTTGGAGTATGGGGAAGGCAACTTTTAGAATTACACTCGTACTGTGAGGAAAGGCTTTTACTGTACTTTTTGAAAACATCGATTTGTTCCCCCACTCTGTCCCCTCACTTCCCCTCACCAAGCGCTACGAAGAAACGCACGAACTCTACTTCCAATGAGTTAGAATGACAAGTGCTCTGTTGGCACTTGATTCGGTATATCCTGTGACATTTGATACTTCACGCACAGTGTGTCGATTGCCCTTGTGTACTGCTCCAAGTAGAGAGGTACTTTCAGTCAAGTTCAGAAATCGAACTAGGTAAAAAAAAGAACTGCAAAGACGTTTTGTGATTTATTGTGTTAAGTTCATTAGCGAACTTCCTTTGGAAAAGTTAGATACTTATGCCGTCCTCATGGACCCCGGACCATGAAATGTGTACCAATCCTGACCCCCAGAACACGTTTTAAGCATTTTTCAAAACTTAATATACACATGTATACCGGGTGTCCAAAAAGCCGGACCCTTCCTCCCCTTTGTGGAGGATTGAAAATTGTTTAACGTATCAATTGTATTTGACAATATACCAAGTGTATTTCAGATGATATCAACTTTATTTCAGACAATATCAATTTTATTTGAGAAGATATCATTTGTATATTTTGAGAAGATATCAAATGTATTTTAGAAGATATCAAATGTATCTGAGAAGATTTCAATTGTATTTCAGAAGGTTTAAGGCACGGCTATACTATACCGTCACGTCACGTCACGTCCCGTCAAGTACTGAAGAAAGGTTCTTCGAGTACTTCCGAATGGACTACGAAAACTTTTTTTATTTATTTATTTATTTTTTCAATGCTACATAACAGAAACATTTTCCAATTATAATGTAGCATTAACGTATTACAAATTGTACATGCATCCAAGCAGCTTACTCACATAATGTCACATTCGTAATTGTCAGGTTTGACGTGCTGATTACACATAAAATTACAATAAAAAAAACAATACATTAAACATAGAGATTGAATAAATTATTTAAGTTAAATACAATAAATTAATTTAAGGTTACGATAGATAAGGAGTGACAAACTAATAGATAACAGATCCGTTTTGTGGACATAAGACGTTAACAATAGATAGAGTGTAGAAATATACAATGTGAAATTAAATTGAAATGAATGAACTTATTCTAAGGCTTGGGAGGTTTCTTTTGTGGCCTTGTCCCAGCCGCGCACCGCACCGTAACATCAGGCTGTCCTCAGACCTGCGGCTACTCAGAACCTTAGTCCCTGCATGTTACAGCCCGCCATAGTGCGCCCTTAACACAGCTTATCTCAAAACAGCTTATCTTAAAGCCTGGATAGAAGCAACCATTTTGTGAACTTCACAATTTGATAGAGCCTCACATAAAGAGAAAACATGCCCGCTTTCGGACACCTATTTCTACTCAAGAGAAACTAGCGGTCTGTTTAAGGTATAATAATAATTACAATATTTTTCGTCTTATAAGTTTATTATTAACAACGCAATTTAAAAAAATACTCACAATTTTCTTTTTTTATTTTTCTTGATTTTACATGACAAATTGTTTAATAGGTTATAACAAAATAGACTAGGTTAAACAAACTAATGAGTTATAACACAAAGTATGATCAAAACTTACACCGAAGTAGAATAAGAAATATTAAACTAATAGATTAATAACCATTACATTACAAATTTGAACACCATTATAAAAAAATACAACAAAATAGACTAGGAAAAATGAACTAATGGATTAAAACAAATAGTTCATAAGTTTGAACACGATTTACAATAATTACTACGAAGTAGACTAGGAAAAATGAACTAATGGATTAAAACAATTATTAAATCATACGATTAACAGTAATTACAACGAAATAAACTAGGAAAAATATACTAATGTCTTTTTACACGTCCTTGTGCCTTGAAACCGGTCCCTACCCCTTTCGGAAAGTCCTAGTTGCATAGATTTTGGCGAGTTTCATTAATTCTATGATACGCTGGACGTTGTTTGACGGTGAGGGTGGCTATACCACCGTCACGTCACGTCACGTCACGTCCCGTCCACCGCCGTCATTCCATGCCTCAAAATGCGTACGCTAGAATTCCAGTAGTGACGTGACGGTGTAGTATAGCCGGTTCAATTTGATTACACAGGGAGCATACAGGACGTGACGTGACGTGACGTGACGTGCGGGGCGTGACGTGACGGTGTAGTATAGCCGCGCCTTTAAATGGAAACATTGCCGACGCGTAGCCACATATGCTACCATGAATACCAGCGGATTTCCTACAATGGGGTACATTAACAACGGAAGTTCTTTTTTGACCCATTTTTGGACCTTTGTGATTACTCTACAAGTCGCATTTAGGGTCCAAAAATGGGTCAAAAAGAGCACTTCGGTTGTTAATGTACCCCATTGTAGGAAATCCGCTACGATTCACGGTAGCTTTTGTGGCTACGCGTCAACAATGTTTTTCATTTGACACCTTATGAAATACATTTGATATCTTCTCAAATTTAATCAATGTCTTCTCAAATACAATTGATACCTTCTGAAATACATTTTTATATATTCTGAAATAAATTTTAAATCTTTTCAAATACAATTGATACCTTCTGAAATACATCTTCATATATTCTGAAATACATTTTTATATCTTCTCAATTACAATTGTTATCTTCTCAAATGCAGTGTATACCTTCTCAAATACAACTGATATCTTCTAAAATAAAATTGATATCTTCTTCAATACATTTTATATCTTCTCAAATACAATTGCTATCTTTTCATTTATTGCAAATATAAACTGCGGTTAATTACATTTACAAAGTTAATTCTGTTTAATATTCTAACTTGTGTTAAGTTGTATAAATATTAATATCCTTAAGGTAATTTCTTTAAGTGTAATATTAACTTAAAAACTTTATCTTTTTACCTTTCTATCTTAGTTCCACTTTTTTGTGGTTACTCGTATTTGATATACTTTTTAAATTTAGTGTTTCTATATTCTATTGTAAATTTCTAATTACAAATTTTGTCGAATGTTGTTAATTCTAGGTTTTATGTAGCTTAGTCATGATTACCTTAAAATACTGTACTGTACTTTAAACGTATGTACTTTTGTACATGTTGAATGAATAAACGAATTTGATTTGATTTGATTCATACCAAGTGTAAAGTCCTGCCTTCCCTTAACTTATGGACGAATAAAATTTGTCGACCGTGATTTAACATAAGTGTAATAGGTAAACTCAAGTACTTTTGGGCATATTTTTTGCAGTTTTCAAAAGTGTGCAAAATCCATGCTATGAGCGTAGCGAACGGCCTCGTAACTTATATCGTAATAAGGAAGTTCGCTTCACTGCGTGTCGGCCTGGTTATTAATGACGTCGTCACTCAAGGAGATCATTAATGTTCTTGAATGTTTTTATTTGTTTTTTATGTTTTATTTTATTACGCTATGTGTTTGTTAGTTTACAAGACTAAACGACAGTTTTACTGTGAAAGGTACGTAACCTGTTACAGTATGTTGATGTTATCGGAAATCAGATAACCCCAAATTTACTTTTGTGTGGAAAGCGTAACTTATTCAACGATAAAAGTCAAATATGTTCCAGTTTTAACTAAGTAAAGATAAAAATACTCGTTAGTTTCTGACTGTAGAATTAGTGCGCCCTACTGGATCGTGTGTTATCATGACTAACAAACGCTTGAAAGTTGGCGATAGCTAAAAATAGAACTGGAAAAGTGCTGCAACGGGCCGTTTAGACATTTATTAATTTATTTTATAGCCATTGGCACATATAGTGCATAGAATTTACAATAAAAACATAAATATAAAAATTATTCAGACAAGTTCACAGATAAATTTAAATAGTATCTTCCAAAAAGTGCTTGATGCTGTAATAAGTTTTTTGTACTAAAAAGGTTTTGAATGTTCGTTTGAATTTCATGATGTTGTCTTCTTTCTTGATGTTAAATGGTATCTTGTTGTAAATGTTTAAAATGTTGTAATATGTTTGTTTTTTATAAAAGCTTGTATTAAATTGTGATATTACTAAATTTTCTGAATTTCTTAAATTATGTTGATTTTGAAAATTTTGAACGGTTTTGAATTTAAATTGGTTTTTTTACAATACTGCACATTCAAGGATATATATTAAAAAATGTTAATAAGTTGTTACTTTTGAAGTAAGGTTTGTAGCTTTCTCTTCTCTTTAGATGAAAAATCTTCCTGATTGCCTTTTTTTGTAAAACAAAAAGAGACTTCGTCCTAAAATTTTCGCGGCCCCATATTCCATAGTCCGTGGTAGTCCATAGTTAAAATGTGAATATATAAATGCATAGTAAATATTCATGTTTATTTGTAGGGAGTTGTATGATGATAAATTTTGAAGTATAAATATGCCAGTTGATACCTTTTTTATTATCTTCTCAATATGAAATTTCAAATTTTTATCAAAGGTAATGCCTAAAAATGTAATTTCTTTTGCTATAGGAAAATCAAAGCTATATTTCTGGAGACTGGATGAATAGTTTGAACTACAGGTATTGTAAAGTTTAGATGTTATTGAAAATTCTACTATTTCAGATTTGGATATGTTGAGTTTTAATTTATTGTTTGCAAACCAATCCATTAAACTTGAAATTTCTTGATATGTGTCAATTTCTAGTTGATTTTTGGTAGGGCGGTGGAGGGCGGAAGATTACCAGTGAAGTGTCATCAGCAAAAAGACATAACTTTGATTTGCAAACATAGTCTGACAGGTCGTTAATATAAATCAGAAATAAAAGTGGTCCTAAAACTGAACCTTGAGGAACACCCGCTGTTATCCTTTTTGAACAAGATAGAACATTTTCGATTATATTCCCTTGTAAGCTTGATATTTCTGCTCTTTACTAGCTACAAACATAATTCTCTTTACTATAGAAATTTACTGTAACATTTGGGTTGTAAGTCAATCCTTACGACTCTCAGCATTTTAGGTTCAACAAGCGAGACGAGTAATAATATGATAATATTAGCAGTAGCCCAAGTGTAATTTACGCATACCATGAAGTCACATATTACGACTTATCAAGGTCGTATTTTCGGAGACCTTCGACTTATAGTGGTAATTTTATTTGGTGTTATAAAAACTTCAAGGGGATTTGAAAATAATTGAGTTATCGAGGATTTCGAGATATTGATGTTCGAGTTAAGGTTCCATCATGTTGGATTGGGATCAGCGGGAAACTCGACTAACTAACTCTCGTCCGGGCAAGAGCAGTAAAGTTTCATTTAGAAGCCAGACATTTTGACGGTTAATCCGGGCAGATACTGCGATCTCATTTTCCCTCTAAGTAATGTGCAATGAATCTCCTCTCGCCCTTCCTCTTGCTCTTTTCAGACATGAAAACGTCAGAGGAAATGTTTTCCAGCTTCGGGCTAAGGCTGGTTGACAAATATACGTTATATGAGGTGAGGAGACGCTCCCACCTTCAAACCTCTCTTTCTACTTCATCCAAAAGTGATTGCCTACGTTGGCAGGTTTTTTTAAAACTAATGATGGATCGAGGGAATACTACGTATGTATCTTGATTATCGAAATGAAAACTAAGGTTTGTCTTTAAAATGTATTCAAAAGTTATGATTGTTTTGCAACGGTATCAATCTATAGCAAAACCTCACTAAATCACTATTTGAGATGCCGACCACTCTCATGAGGGTATTTTTAAGACAAATATCTGGTGTAGGATGAGTGGGATAAGTTGTAGTAATGAGTTATGAGGTGTAGTCTTGTTACAAACTAAGGCCGACTCTTCCTTAGATTGGGTCATTAATTAATAGCCCAATGACCAATGGAAATACAAGGACCGACGCTTTATCGTGACTTCCTAACGTTTCGCTCATTCTGTGAAGTGGCATCCTCAGACGATGCAGCTGAGACGTCACTGAGGATTCCAAATCACAGAATGGGCACCTTTTCGGAATATTTAAATTTACTACCAGACCAGTGGAAGGGTATCGCAGTTGCTCACATCAGTTGCCTCGTGCTGGCAAAATTGTACTGCCGGTACTCCTTTTTTAAGGAGGGGGGATTTTCAACAAAAAAGGGGTTAAAAGATCTAAAACCGTAAATTTTGTCAGATTCTGATGACTTTTGGAATAAATATGTATTTTAATGTTTTACATCGATATACTAAAAGTTATAAAAATTCATCAGTACTTTTTAAAATGGCGGTCATAACAATTATTTAAGCTATAACCACGGAATAAGTAGTTCTAGTTCAATGATATTTGAAATGTGTTATCGCTACAAGATACTTGTAATAAACTCTGACTTTTGGGCCTCACTCACCTTAAGGTTAGCGGAAGACTACGATGTCTTGAAGATTGTAGATCTTCACGTCAAAACTACACACAGACACACGCACACATAATTATATACAATAGTCTGCACTTCCCGACGTTTCGCGGCACCTACAAACGTACCGCGTTCTCAAGGCCTTTCGTCCGGTCTTTTACGCGTTGAGAACGACGAACCACTGACGAATTAGATGAATCACCACTAGCGGGCCGGTGAGGGAAGGAGGGGAGGCCTATCTCTATACAGTTTTGTTTAACCATCAGCTGATTCGCCTCTTCCCTCACTGTGTCTAAGTAGATCGGGCTTATTTCAACGGACGGATTTGACAAGGGCGATAACTCCAGTGACATAAACAAAGATTCTGTCAAATTTCTCTTTCTCAATTCGACTCCTTGTACAAAATGTACTGTCCTCCCACCGAATGGTGTGTCCTGTGTCCATTACATGTTCACATATTTTTGAGCCGTAGACTTCTTTAATTTTAACTTTTTCATGTGCTCATCGATACGTATTTTTACAGGCCTTGATGTTTGGCCTATGTAATTTCTGTCACACGAACACGGCACTTTGTACACCACGTTTTGTTTGGTGGTTCAATACCAGCAGGCTTCACTCTAGTAATTTTACTTTTATTGTTGAATTAGATTTAAAACAGTTCTGACGTTATATTTTGAGTTAATTCTTCTTACTTTTCAGACCAATTTTTACGTATGGGATGCTGATTGTTGCCGTAGGCTTTCAGTATTTTCTTTTGGAGTTGGGTTGACTACACTGTTTAGGGCTTTTTGAAATATTTTATCGGGGTAACCACTATTTATACCTTGTTATCAACATGTCTAGCCGTCCAATCAATAACAATGAAAAGCAAGTCTTAGGTAAAGGTCTGAACTTTGCAATAGCTCCTAATCATGTCTCACACATTGACATTGTTACTTCAGTAGAGTCAGCGGCAGGTTTACTTCAAAAGATGTTAAAGACAAATATAGGTGTGATATTGTTGATGTTTTGAAAAATCCTGTTGTTTTCAAGCCGAATTTGACAAGAGAAGAAATAGTAGCTATCAAAAGTTTACAATGTGACGAGTCAATCGAAACACTTCCTTCGGATAAAGGTGGAGCAGTTGTTGTTTTGAATAAAACTGACTATGTGAGTAAGTTACAGGATTTGATCAATGGAGGTCAATACAAATTGCTAAATAGAAACCCCACAAACATGATTCAAAACAAAATTAAATCAGTACTAAAAGCATAAAATCTTTCTTAGATGACAGCACGTTTTTCATCTCAGTCCACAGTTCAGTAAGCCACCACATCTGTACGGCTTGCCAAAACTACATAAAACAGGAGTTCCTTTAAGACCTATAGTCAGCTCAATTGGTTCGCCCGCTTATAACCTATCAAAATTTGTTTTACCTATCATAACACCTTTGTTTGGAAACTCAACCACATACATAAAAATTCAGAACATTTTGTGGAGGTATTGAAAGGCGTTGAACTTACGGAAAACACGTTTATGAGCAGTTTTGATGTATGTAACTTATTTACAAATGTTCCAGTGACACCTTGTCTGGAAATTGAGGGATTTGCTTGAAAAGGATAAAGAATTAAAAAGGCGAACCACACTACCAGTATCTACAATTGTTGAGTTAATAAGTGTTTGTGTAAATAATAACTACTTTCAAGTTGAGAACAAATTCTATGAACAAACAATGGGCTTGGCTATGGGTGGTGTTCTGAGTCCAATTCTGAGTAACATTTTTATGGATGATTTTGAATCAAAAGCTCTCATGGCGTACAATAGTAAGCCTAAACTCTGGCTACGGTATGTGGACGACGTGTTTTGTCTTTGGGAAGGATCGGTTGAAGACTTAGAACAATTCAAGGAGCATCTAAATCTCCAAACAAACTCCATTAAATTCACCTTAGAAATGGAGAACGACCATAAACTACCTTTTCTAGATGTTTTGGTGGACAGGTCCTCGGGCAATTGGGAGACAAGTGTATATAGGAAGCCCACAGCCACAGGCCAGTACTTAAATTATCAGTCGAACCATCCATCACATGTAAAGCAGGGACTGGCTACAGGCCTTTTAAAAAGAGCAAAAGCTATATGCAGCGACACGACCAAGTTTGAAGAAGAGCAAAATAAAATTAAATTGTTTTTAAAAAATAGTGGTTACCCCGATAAAATATTTCAAAAAGCCCTAAACAGTGTAGTCAACCCAACTCCAAAAGAAAATACTGAAAAGCCTACGGCAACAATCAGCATCCCGTACGTAAAAAATTGGTCTGAAAAAGTAAGAAGAATTAACTCAAAATATAACGTCAGAACTGTTTTTAAATCTAATTCAACAATAAAAAGTAAAATTACTAGAGTGAAGCCTGCTGGTATTGAACCACCAAACAAAAACGTGGTGTACAAAGTGTGATGTTCGTGTGACAGAAATTACATAGGCCAAACATCAAGGCCTGTAAAAATACGTATCGATGAGCACATGAAAAAGTTAAAATAAAGAAGTCTACGGCTCAAAAATATGTGAACATGTAATGGACACAGGACACACCATTCGGTGGGAGGACAGTACAATTTTGTACAAGGAGTCGAATTGGAGAAAGAGAAATTTGACAGAATCTTTGTTTATGTCACTGGAGTTATCGCCCTTGTCAAATCCGTCCGTTGAAATAAGCCCGATCTACTTAGACACAGTGAGGGAAGAGGCGAATCAGCTGATGGTTAAACAAAACTGTATAGAGATAGGCAAGCCTCCCCCTCCTTCCCCTCACCGGCCCGCTAGTGGTGATTCATCTAATTCGTCAGTGGTTCGTCGTTCTCAACGCGTAAAAGACCGGACGAAAGGCCTTGAGAACGCGGTACGTTTGTAGGTGCCGCGAAACGTCGGGAAGTGCGGAAGACTATTGTATATATGTGTGCGTGTGTCTGTGTGTAAGTTTTTGACGTGAAGATCTACAATCTTCAAGACATCGTAGTCTTCCGCTAACCTTAAGGTGAGTGAGGCCCAAAAAGTCAGAGTTTATTGATTGACACCTCACCTAATAAACATGTCATTTAAATATAGAAGATACTCGTATTTGATAAAACCTACAGTTAAAGAAAATGTAAGTATGAAGCCGAGGGTAACGCCTGTGGTAATGGAACGACCGGATGCCGAAGCGAGGCTGTGATCGGAGAATTGTAAGGTACAGGATAAGGAAGGAGTTGTAAGGTAAATTGTAAAGGAAATTCGATTCACTCATGCCAGCGGCGCTTAGGCGCTTAGCTACGTCTCAAACTGGTTTTCCGTTAAACTTACAGCTAGCCTAGAAACTGTATAACATGTACAAACGTTACGAAAAGGTACGTTTTTTTTAAGTTGTGTTCATTATTTTAACTCCTCTGTTAGGAAAACCTGGTTAATTCATCAAAACTCAAAAGAATTTGCCTTCCATTGACTGTGCATAAATAGGTATTTTTTATGTTCTCTGTTTCAGTTATTCAGTCAAAAACGTTGGAAAATCTCCGTAATAATGGTTCAACCTCAGCAACGAAGAAAATTATTTGTATCAGGTTTCATATTGTGAAATCTTCACTTCAAACGCTAAAAGAATGAGTTTTGTCACTTTTGTGTAGAACACTCAGGTTTGAAACCTTTGGGAGAACTGCCTCAATAAAAAACATTATTTTGTTGCACTTCACTTTTTATGAAGTGTTAATTGGATACATCAGTTTGTGCTCTTGAAGAGAACTGTTTCGATTTCTTGTTTCAAAATGAAAGTGCACTATTTACAATTTACGTCCAACTAAATGGTATTTCACTTGAAAGGTATGGCATTGTGTATAATAAGAAAAAAAAAACAGGAAACTCTAATACATTTGGGTGTTAACATTTGAAACCGAGATGAGGGGAAACCTGGACGTATAAACGGCGAGTGAGCCTGTTGACAATGCAAAACTATTAACTGATAACACGGCTTTAGTCTAGAATGTCACTTTTGTTAATTAAATTCCCTCTCCTTTTATAGTGAGGACAGCCTGTTTTATTTACAATAGTTACTGAATACGGGTGTTTAAACTTATTTAGTCAATTAATACATTAAATACCTGTTGGGTGCCTGTAGACCTTGTGAAGAGATTGAAAAGTCCCGATGTACATTTCGCGACGTTTGTCGCATCTTCTGGGGGGTGGGGGGGGGGTTACTGTTCACATAAGAACACCCAACAGGTATTTAATATAGTAATTCATATAGGCCTTGAGACTGGATATAATAAAGTTTATTTAGTCAGTTACATACTTGTATTTACATACTTAATATTTTAACCAGATACAAAATTTAGTAAATATCCTCAGTAGTTTGTTAAAGTAAACAATCTATGCCACAAGAAACAACGTTTTTCTCAAAGTTTAAACTATTATTGCTGACATTTTCCACCGTTTGTGGGCAAGATGATCATGACGTTTCGGGATCTGCAATTTGATCCCGTCTTCAGGTGAAAAGTTACCTAAAACAGTTGGTCACTCTGCTGTAACGTTCACTTTGCCGAGTGTGGACTTGTTTCTTTGAGTTGTTTCTTGTAGGTAAGGTTTTAGTGTGTCTTATGCTTGTGGTTTGGTTTTCTAGGTGTGAGTATCATAACTCTAACAGCTTGTTTGGTTGTGCTTAACTGGTCAGCTTACTTATTTATTTTTTAACGGCATAAATGCCTTTTTACAAGATATAGTACAAAATAATCATAAAAACGTTGAGCTGACACATGGTACATTACGGACAGGCTGACTAATTTAGGCTAGCTCGTTTTCTGTCTTATATTTTAGGTGTTTAGGTTAAGTTTTACCTGAATAGGGGATCAGATTGCAGATCCCGAAACGTTGTGATCATCTAGCTCACTAAAGATGGAAAATGTCCACAACAATAGTACGAGATAAACTCAGAAATTCTCTTATTGTTAACAACAAACTTTAAACCAAGAATTTCTCTCAGGTTTAATACTGGTTAATTGACTTTAACGGTCGTAATTAAAAGTGTTTCCTCCCACTAACACCCATCAATCAAGTAATTTGAAAGCGATCCCTTACAAATTACACCGATCACTTACAAATTACGTAATGAATGTTACACGAGCATTGGTTGATTGAAGTTTTATGGCTTGTGCAGTTAAACTCAAGAGTTAAAACCTCCATAAAATAACAGCATAAAGATTAACTTTTCTCTTTGATTGTTTGTCGATGTTAATAGAATAGTTTGCCTCATTTGAGTTGGGACTTTTCCTGAAAACTGTGTGATTCTATGTGAAATGAAAGGATGATTTACTTCCACAATTATTTACACACTTATAAACGTATTTAGATAAGTGTCTTTATTTTCTATTTGAAGATGTCTTGCCACAATAAACGTAGGTAATATTTATGTAGTTCTAAATATCAGAATGTCTATTGGAAAAAACCTTTATTTTTGGTATTCAGTTTGAAGGGTTTCGGTGTTGAAATTGGCAGATGGTACTATCTCCGTTTCCTTTTGTAAGCTCAATACAATATTGGGCATTTGAAATATGGATTACTTTTATTTTTCCAGTGTTAATTTACTAGAAATTGCTATTTACGGTTTACGTTAGTTCTTCGCCCCAATGACGATGCAACGATTTTAAATTATAAAAGTTAGAATTATAATTATAAAATACCAACCACTGCAAGACCGTGTATAGTGTTAACTAAAACGTTGTAAATATTAAACAAAATCGAATAAACAAATAATATATTTATTTGAAGTTAGGATTAAACAAAACATTGGCAGAAGAGATAACACAACTGTAAGATTGTGAAGCCATTCTAATTTAACACATTAAACGGAATTAACGTTTCAAATTTAAGCTAACATTTAATGTAACAGTTTAGATTAATCGTGCTTTAAAAACAGACTATAAAATTAAAACCACCAAAATAAACGAACTCTGGAGATGGTCACTGAGGCCTCGAAATACGTACGAGTTAGTGACATTGCTAAATCACCATTTATACAATTAATACTAAATATGGACAAAGTGGATTTGTTAGGGGATTCCCAACTAAAAGTGGTTGTTGTTATATTTATTCATGTTTTCTTATGGTTATTGTTTCATATACAATTGCGATATTATTCATACAAACTATTACGTGTACAGTACAAAAAATATTCCTGGCCGTGCACGTCCCTGATTTAGGCCACAAAGCCTAACGTTGTTTTTCAGCAACCAAAAGAATTTGGACTTTTTGGGCACAGTAAAGTCTTTATTATCATATGGAGACAGCTTCTAATTGGAATTTATAAATTAATTAAAGTTTGAGCTCAAATAATCCAATACACTTTTGTATTTGCTGGGTGAGGTTATAACCTTCAGTTGGCGTTTGGTCCGAAGATAGAAACATCGTTTCTGAAAGGCTTCACCCAGCAAATAAAAAAGTTTATTGGACTGTTTGAGTTCAAGCTTTAATTAATTTGTCCTTATTTAAGTTTAAAAGTAAAACAGATATAATCATAAATTCACCTAAAAACTAAGCGAGCTTCATAATATTTATATTAAACACCACCCGTGAAAGTTTGATGATGTTATGAATTTAAAAGTTCAAAAACACTTCAAAATCTCTTGTCAAAACTCCAAAACGTAACTTTGAGTTCAAGTTCTGACAAACAACTTGTAAGATGGAATTTAAATGTTATAAAACTAATTAATTGCTGAATGTTAATCAGCCTATCATAACACTATTTTTAGGCTTGGGTAGTCTCTTTTCTTTGCAGGTTTTCTCTTCGTTGAGTAAAGAGTCGAAAATTCAATTAAGCTATTTATTTACGGTAAACAGTGTTTACATTCAAATGAAGTAAGAAATAGTGTCCATGTAGACAGGCATATATGTTGGAACTGAGCAGGCCTAGACCATGATTCATGCCGAATGAATCAATAAAGCACCATGATTCACCATCCCTCTGATATACCACCCTCAGATATGTGATTCCCAACAATTATAATATAGGTAAAAAACGTTGTTTATGTACATTTATAGTTATAGGCCTAAGTCTGTGTATGTATATACATCATAATGTCTCCAATGCAGTGGACTAGTTAGACCCAATAGCAAGAAGAATCAAGCAGCAGAATTTTACCATTCATCCTGATATCTAAATCCCAATAAACATGCGAACCCTGAAATTCAGTCATGCTCTTCTCATGGTTCGCCAACTTCCCAAATTCGTGGTCTCCCAAAATCATATGCCAGAAAATCGTCTATAATTTAGAAAGCGGTAGTGACCAACCAAGTTTTTCTAAGCTGATTTTAACGTCTTGGACGTGGGTAGTTTTCTTTTTCATCTGTCAAACTGTTGGTTAAATGAACGTCTGTGAATTCAATCGTTCATGGGCTACTGTGACCTCGGTCTCACAGTTCGGTAGTTGACTTTGTCTCTTGTTTCCTGTGAATGTATATCAAGGCATCTTTGAACATACATAAAGTGGCTGATTCCATGATAATTTAACAAGGAAAAAGTACGAACACTCCCTGTTAAAGTTTCAAATGATAAAGATAGAAAATGAAACTCAGGACACGCTAATAGGAAATAATAGTGAACCACTGGGGTGGATCAACCAACGTCCTCTTAGAGGTGATGCCAATCTGCAGAAGTGCGGATAGCGGAGCCACTGAGTCAGTCACAGTTACAACTAATAGGATTCTTAGTTGTAATAGGATTCCCCCAAAATAGGATTCTTAGAGGGCAGTTCGAAATAACTAAACGGTAAGATCCATTAATTGACAAATAGTATTAAAGGTTGTGGTCAAAAACAGAAACAGTGGAAACTAGAGCTTTCTACCTCGACCTAGTACGAAATGGTAGCTCATTGAAATTAGGTAAAAGATAATAGAGGCTGACATTTTGTACTGGGTTGAAAGTTCTAGCTTCTAACGTTATTCTTCTTTAACCACGACCTTTAAAACGAGGTGTCATTGAATGGGTATTAATATTTAAACATTTTGAGCTGCCCCGAAAATCCCTTTTGTGGGAATGGGCAAAGTTGTAATTGTGACTAAAACGTCCACTTTTATTTTTGATTAAGGTATCCTGAGTTTCATTTTAATATCTTCCATCTATTTTAAATAACAAGGAGTATCCATACTTTTAACTCACACTGTATTCCCATAATGTAGAAAATCGATTTAACTTCGAAGTTCTCAAGAAAGGTGTACGCTTGAATTTGTTATCTGTATTCTGTAGCTAGGTTGCTAGGTAGCCAGGTTGCTAAGTAGCTAGGTTGCTAGGTTGATAGCTAAGTAGCTTAGTTGCTAGGTTGATAGTTAGCTAAGTAGCTTAGTTGCTAGGTAGCTAGGTTGTTAGGTTGCTAGGTAGCTAGGTTGCTAGGTTGCTAGGTAGCTAGGTTGCTAGACTGACGCGGCTTGAAGGGCGGCACGTCGCTGTTAGACTGTACAAAATACGACCGGTGAGGCAGAGGACTTTTCACTGGATATTCTCCAATCTGGCTAAAAGGTTCGACTCGGACCGGCCAACATTCATAACCAAACCCTTATACAAGGTGAGTTTTAGATGTTCCCACCCCTTCCTCCTCCCCCACCACCTTAACCACACTTCCCATAACTCTATGGGGCTATGTACAGGGTTGTAATGTTTCCCTTATAGGATTTTCAAGAACAATTTGTCATTCAAAATAAATTGTATGTGAAATGGGGGATTTTAAACCTGATTTCTTGTAATCTTTAATGGGTATAACAAAAGAAACGATTCAGGATAAGAAATTGTTCTTTGCATCATTGAACTTGTGTTAAAAATCCCCTTTCTTCTGAGGTGCCACAAGGGGGGGAGGTACTTAAAAATTTGGGGGCCCTCCTCCCGTTTTTAGGTTTGACGAAAAGTACGTCACAACAAACTTCAAGATCCTATAAAAACATTCTCCAAAGGTAAGGTAGGGAAGGAGTATTTAAAACTCACCCCGTATACTTTAAGTATTATTCACTGAGATTATGTATCAAGACCCTTTATTAAACTATTTATTCGATATGTTTCATTTGGAATGGTTTTATAAACTCGTCATATTCTTCGTCACTCTTCGTAAAAAACACACAATCAAAATGTCGGCTCGTGGGTAAACCTTTTTTGTCGGGCATGTGTGCTGTGGAACTGTTTTTCAAGTTTAGACGTACTGAGCCACACCGTAGAGTATGCCAGGGTCATTGCCAAACACCCGGCATTTATCAAACTTTGAGAACTGCGGGACTGGTAACGTGAGAAAGCCGTGGGGTGTGATAGAGTGCAGCAAAAAGTGGTGAGCATGAGTGTGAGTGAGATGCCCGACATATGGGGCGCACATGCACATGGGTCTGCTCACGCCTTGTCCACACTCTACACAACTCTGCCTGTGCTCTCTGTGCTTTACTATGACCTGCTTTCGACAAACTTGCAGTTAAGTTCCTTAGGGGTAGCTGGGCAAGCAAGCATTTCCTAAAGGTGCACAGCATAGGAAATTTCTGTCCCATAGGAATATTGTAAAAAAAGCTTTTTCTTGAGACGCCAAGATTTCCATCAGATCTTTTTGAAAGAGGTTTTATTTGAAAGGTAACAGTGTACTGCAGATACTTCGCTGACCACTTTTTTTCGAAAATCCCACTAGTAAAACCAAACAATTTAAATACAAAATTGTTTGGATTAATGTCAGTTATATGAGGGAGAAAGTGGAAGTTCTATTCAGCGGAGTCACTAAAACATGTTATTTTTAAAAATTTGATCTAAAATCCTTTGAAAACTGCAGCCGTGGGCAAGAAAACGCACGTGTTTAAATTGCCCTTATGGGACGAAAGGTCCCAACCACTACTATGCACTCTTAAGGGTCCACTTCAGCTGCGGTGCGATGCTTCAATGCAAGGGTTTACGGCGGCCAGTTTTATATGGGAAGAACCTATTTGAGTATTTGTATTCATTGAGAAATTAGAGGGAAAATAAATTATTTTCTACCTCAAATAAAACCAGTATCAATGGTTACTAATCGCTTATCAAATTAGTTATCTCCGTCAGTACAGGTGTCTATCGGTGAATTCTCGGAAAAGGACACCTGACTTCCTACCACACTTGCCTCTCTCTGGGCTGTTTTTTATTTAATTTTCCTTCTGACAGAATTTAAATCGTCCAGTAGATTAGTTATCTCCGTCAGTACAGGTGTCTACCAGTGAGTTCTCGGAACAGGACCCTCCCACCACCACATATGCCTCTCTCTCCGCTGTTTTTTATTTAATTTTACCTCTGACAGAATTTAAAATATCTTGAAAATTGGTCATGGTAGGAACACGATTTAAGGGTACGCCTCAGTTGTGCAGCGATGCTACAATGCAAGAATTTACAGTGGCCCGTTTTTTTACCTTTTAATTTAATTTAACATTTAATAAAAATGTTATATTTAGAAACTCGTGGAGTTTTCCAACACGCGTATTTTTTCTCGAAATTATACGTTATAAGGGTACAAAATATAGTTCAAAAACACTAAAGCTTGCATAATTTCAAAGTGTACCTGAGTAACTATTGAACAACTTTAACAAACTTTGACAACTTTTGAGAAATCGGGCTATGTTCACGTATCTAAAACCTCCTCTAGTTTGCAAATATATCAAGTTAACTAATGTAAACATTATTTCGAGAGGTGAAAAACTGGCTGTTGTAAACTATTGCAAGCGTTTGGTTTGACAGTTAGGCCGTTGAAAGAAGGCCCCTTGTTTAGTCAGTTGTTTCGTGCACGTTGTTGTGTATCCTTGGGCGGACGAATTCAGGCTTTCTATAAGATGGATCCTTAAAAAATTCAGTCCGAACTGTCAAAAACTGTATAAGAGAGAGTCGTGCAGACCAGCGTTTCAGAATTTCAAATTGTTTACATTGCCTTACCTCTACGTTTTGGTAATGTATGTCTAACCCAAGTCATAGTGCAATATCATCTTGGAAGTGGCATTTACTCCTTTCAGACTGGAGGCAAGAGAGAACTACGGAACTGGGAGACACATAACGGTGGTTCATGACATTCACCGCAGTTGCCGAAGGCCGAAGCAGGGCTGTGAGTGTTCGAATTTGAGTTACAGTTAACGAACAACAGTAACAATTTGCAGAGGGAATTCACGCCAGTGACACTTTAGAGATAAGTTGCGTTTCGGACTGCTTTTCTTTTCAAATTGAAATTTCTGGAAAGTTGCACGTTTGAACAACTTCGATGCCTTTAAGAAAGGCGTGGAAAGATTATTTCTTGATGCGCGATTATCATAAGAATGTCCCGTGTAATAATCAGTAGCTAATTTTGGCAGTACTCGGGCAGTTTCTTCAAAGTATGTAAATACCTGAGGATAACTAGGAACAAACATCGTCTACGTAACAATCCCAAGTCAACTCTTAATCAAGGTGTATTTCAAGAAACGTCAATTGAGTATACTTATGTGATCAACCCAGTATTGTCCATCATGACGGAGTCTGTCGGAATCGGAACTGAATTAATGTTGATTGCGTAGGGTTTGTTTTCACGCTGTGTTCGTTGAATGGTAGCTTATTTTATAGTTCATATGCTCTTTACGTAATTTTGTATTCATCTTATGGGGGGAGGCTGCGCAAAAACACATTTCATCTGAATCTCTATTTTCAGAGATGTAGCCTCTACTCCTTTTTAAATTTGCTTCTCAGATCTCTGATTCCGTTGTGCATGTGACTTCTGGCGAACTCCAGGGGTCACTATTAGGTCCCTTCCTCTTCAGTGTCTTCGTCAATGACATCGGCAAGTCACTGAATTCCAAGTTTCTGCTATTTGCTGATGATGTAAAGCTATTTCGAGAGGTATCCTCATGCTGGGACAAGCTACTGCTTCAGGCCGACCTGGAAAGTATTGATAGATGGTGTCTTGATAATGGTTTACATTTGAACGCAGCCAAGTGCCAGATAGTTACCTTCTGTAGGTCAAAATCACCTTTTCTTTTCGATTACTATCTTCAAAATGATCTGCTTGCGAGGGTTTACAAGATCAAAGATTTGGGACTCTATTTTACGCCTCAATTAGATCCTAGTGAGCATATACTCGTAGCTATAGTTTGTGCAAAAGCCAACAGAGTTCTAGGTCTGATCTCTCGTTTTTTCAAATGCGCCTTCTCTCCTGAGACTATTAAGACTCTGTATGTGACACTCGTCCGGCCTACTCATATATTAGAGTATGGAAGTGTTGTATGGTCACCCTATCAAATCAACCATAACAGCTCCCTGGAGAGGGTCCAGAAGAGGTTTCTTCGGCTTGTAAGAGTCAGAAGTGGTTTAGCCTATGAGGAGGTGGATATTCATGAGGTCGCCCATAATCACCGAATCATATCTCTGTCATCTAGACGTTCAGCCATTGACATTATCTTCATGTTCAAACTGGTGAATGGATTGATCGACTGCCCGGAGCTCCTGAAACTAATAGACCTTCATGTGCCCTGCAGAACAACTAGGTCGGTACAAACATTCGCCAAGAACCAACACCTGACTGCGTATGCTTACCATAGCACTATACTTCGTCTCATGTGTTTGGGAAATGCATCAAAAATTGATTTCTTTGGTCCCACCCTCCACGCCTTTAGGAAGCAAGCTTTCCTTTTTGTCTTCAGTCTACTTCAATATTAAACATCGTTATATTTCATACTGTGATATTCCTTGCTTGCTCTTTGTGTTGTATCTACAAATTTAACTTATATATTTATTATTATTGTTCCATTTATTCATATTGTTATATATTGTCATTGTAGTTAAATTCTATCAACTTATTTATTCATTGTCTAATTCTATCTTATATATTTAGGCTGTATCATAATGTATTAATTTATTTAACTTATAAATTGTATGATGATGACATGACAGACAAGCAGATGACATGACACTGTGTATGTAATAGTTTGTATATCGTAGGCTACTCTGTTCATCAAAATTAATATTTTCCATATTATGCTAATGTATAAAAAGGTGTACACCTTTGATAAATAAATAAATAGAGGTAAGGATAACCTATTCCAAACTGAAAAACACAGAACGGCAGTTCAGTTATTGAACTTTACAATAAAATCGGGGTTTCACTACCTCTGATAATATCAAACCTTCGAGTTGAAACGGAGACCTTCAATTACGCTCGGTAAAAATAATGTTCTACCAATGGAAGGAGAAGCTGGGAAATAATTTCCACAACAAATAGTCACCCAGACTCGACATTAAGTGTCCCTCGAGATGTATAAACATCTGAGCTCTTACTTTTCTCTATCCTTATCTTAACTCCTGGTAAATTTAGTTAATGGTCGTGGTCACAGTTAAACAAATAAATATATGTTTTATTGGAGAGACATGTTATATGACACTTATCTCAATCGTCAGTTAATATCTAAACGTGTTCCATTCTGTTTTGAATCTGATTCCGTCTTCAGGTAACATAACGCAAAACATAACAATGTAATTGAGGCCTCGTACATAAAAATGGCAGACTGTCCAATCAGCAAAGCTTTGATTGAAATAAGGCCTTTTTGGCTACCTCTAATCAAAAATGAGCTGAAGCGTAAGGATAATTTTCGTCCTAACTTTCAGCAGGAAATAGAACAAAATACTCATGTCATGGTATTAAGGACTCAACAGGCTTTAGGCTACATAAAGCCTAACTAGGAACCTAACTAGTACTTATTTCGTTACTCGTTTTAATTCCTTTGTTAGGGAAACCTGATTCATTCATCAAAAGTCCAAAGAATTTTCCCTCCATTGACTGTGCATCAGCATGTATTGGTATTTTTCTCTGTTACAGATGGTCGGTCTGATTCACGGCTGTGGTTGGTCACCCGCTGCTTCATGTCAGCCAATGGGGCTGGCTGGGCAGTCAGTCAGTGACACTGGGCGTGGACGCGCTTGATTTCTCCATTTGTCTTTTTATAGTTCTCAAAAGTGTCTGTGCATGTTGTATTATTGTTAGTCGTTATCAAATCAAATAAATTTGAAGCAAAAGCAAAACAAAAATTAATGTTATTTGGCGGTGGGTGACTGGTCGGCTTGCGCGGATTACTTTTAGGCTAACTTATTTCCTAACGTTTTGTGTTATGTTTTAGGTCACTTCTCACCTGAAGATGGGATTAGATTCCATATGACAAAGCGTCGTTTTATTTTGTCCACTCAAAAACTATTAAAAGCAACCGTAATGGTATTTTAACTCCAGTGCCTATAGTAGTTGGCGACGCTGTATATCAATCTATCTAACCACGCTGGTTTGGTTTGCACCAGACACCCGTAACCGACGATGCATGTTTGATATAAGCGGCCGTGACACACACGCAATGAATTAATGAGTTTGTTCAACTCGAATGAGATTCTGGCATTGTAATGTGTTTAATCAACCGAAGCGGCATTGCAGACTTTATTCAATATAATATCGTTGAACCTTTCTGAAATTAAAATTATGGAACCTTCGCAATATTTACGTTTTGTAAATAATGAAATATGTTATTGAATCACTCTTGTTTGTTCTGGAAGCATTTCCTGGAACAAGCCTTGGTTACAACTCATCTCTAAAAATAAGTGTTGATTGTTATTATTCGGATTGTGGTGAAATCCACGTTTTCCCGGCTCTATAAATATTATGAAACACGTAATTATTAAGAATATTAATGACTTTTGAGCCTGTCTAACTAAAATGAGTTATGTTTTGACAAGCTATTAAGATTAGTGCTTGCTGGTTACGTATTCTGCATGCAGAGTTTAATTTTTTTTCAAATTGGTCTGTCTTTATGTGGGTATTTAATTTTAAAAGTATTTAAATTGTAAATATATAAAAATATGTATCTTTTTAACTGTAGTTTTTTTCTAGTAGTATACTGTATGCTAATATCGAATACATATAGTATAGTGATTATAAAATTAATGCTTTATACAATTGGATAAAAGTGTACTTGAGCATTCAATGAAAAATTTCGAAGAAGCCTCGAAGCCTTGGCCTAAGCCATATATAAATAACACGTATAACCTTTTAAGAGCGGACAATAAACGTAGTGACAAAAACAGATGAAATAATGTTTGTTGCAGAAACTAGCTTTAACTAGAGTGCCACAGGAAAACCACAGTTAGGCCCTATATTCATTCATTCCTGGCAACAGAGATGTAGACTCTCTTGACATGCTAGACACTTGAGTCACTCTCTTGACAACACACACCTCGCGTCTCAACCTCGTTACATGGTACACGTGCACGTATCCATGCTGCTGCAGAGTATAAGAAACAACACAGTCTCATTCGCTCATTCCTGGCAACGGAGATGTAGACACTCTTGACATGCTAGACACTTGAGTCACTCTCTTGACAACACACACCTCGCGTCTCAACCTCGTTACATGGTACACGTGCACGTATCCATGCTGCTGCAGAGTATAAGAAACAACACAGTCTCATTCACTCATTCCTGGCAACGGAGATGTAGACACTTGACATGCTAGACACTTGTCACTCTCTTGACAACACACACCTCGCGTCTCAACCTCGTTACATGGTACACGTGCACGTATCCATGCTGCTGCAGAGTATAAGAAACAACACAGTCTCTCACCTGGCTGGCAACGGAGATGTAGACACTTTGACATGCTAGACACTTGAGTCACTCTTGACAACACACACCTCGCGTCTCAACCTCGTTACATGGTACACGTGCACGTATCCATGCTGCTGCAGAGTATAAGAAACAACACAGTCTCATTCACTCATTCCTGGCAACAGAGATGTAGACACTCTTGACATGCTAGACATTTGAGTCACTCTTGACAACACACACCTCGCGTCTCAACCTCGTTACATGGTACACGTGCACGTATCCATGCTGCTGCAGAGTATAAGAAACAACACAGTCTCATTCACTCATTCCTGGCAACAGAGATGTAGACACTCTTGACATGCTAGACACTTGAGTCACTCTCTTGACAACACACACCTCGCGTCTCAACCTCGTTACATGGTGCACGTATCCATGCTGCTGCAGAGCATAAGAAACAACACAGTCTCATTCACTCATTCCTGGCAACAGAGATGTAGACACTCTTGACACTCTTGACATGCTAGACACTTGAGTCACTCTCTTGACAACACACACCTCGCGTCTCAACCTCGTTACATGGTACACGTGCACGTATCCATGCTGCTGCAGAGTATAAGAAACAACACAGTCTCATTCACTCATTCCTGGCAACAGAGATGTAGACACTCTTGACACTCTTGACATGCTAGACACTTGAGTCACTCTTGACACACACACCTCGCGTCTCAACCTCGTTACATGGTACACGTGCACGTATCCATGCTGCTGCAGAGTATAAGAAACAACACAGTCTCATTCACTCATTCCTGGCAACAGAGATGTAGACACTCTTGACATGCTAGACACTTGAGTCACTCTCTTGACAACACACACCTCGCGTCTCAACCTCGTTACATGGTACACGTGCACGTATCCATGCTGCTGCAGAGTATAAGAAACAACACAGTCTCATTCACTCATTCCTGGCAACAGAGATGTAGACACTCTTGACATGCTAGACACTTGAGTCACTCTCTTGACAACACACACCTCGCGTCTCAACCTCGTTACATGGTACACGTGCACGTATCCATGCTGCTGCAGAGTATAAGAAACAACACAGTCTCATTCACTCATTCCTGGCAACAGAGATGTAGTGACACTTGACATGCTAGACACTTGAGTCACTCTCTTGACAACACACACCTCGTCTCAACCTCGTTACATGGTACACGTGCACGTATCCATGCTGCTGCAGAGTATAAGAAACAACACAGTCTCATTCACTCATTCCTGGCAACAGAGATGTAGACACTCTTGACATGCTAGACACTTGAGCTCTCTTGACAACACACACCTCGCGTCTCTCCTCGTTACATGGTACACGTGCACGTATCCATGCTGCTGCAGAGTATAAGAAACAACACAGTCTCATTCACTCATTCCTGGCAACAGAGATGTAGACACTCTTGACATGCTAGACATTTGAGTCACTCTCTTGACAACACACACCTCGCGTCTCAACCTCGTTACATGGTACACGTGCACGTATCCATGCTGCTGCAGAGCGTAAGAAACAACACAGTCTCATTCACTCATTCCTGGCAACAGAGATGTAGACACTTGACATGCTAGACACTTGAGTCACTCTCTTGACAACACACACCTCGCGTCTCAACCTCGTTACATGGTGCGTGCACGTATCCATGCTGCTGCAGAGTATAAGAAACAACACAGTCTCATTCACTCATTCCTGGCAACAGAGATGTAGACACTCTTGACATGCTAGACACTTGAGTCACTCTCTTGACAACACACACCTCGCGTCTCTACCTCGTTACATGGTACACGTGCACGTATCCATGCTGCTGCAGAGTATAAGAAACAACACAGTCTCATTCACTCATTCCAACAGAGATGTAGACACTCTTGACACTCTTGACATGCTAGACATTTGAGTCACTCTCTTGACAACACACACCTCGCGTCTCTACCTCGTTACATGGTACACGTGCACGTATCCATGCTGCTGCAGAGCATAAGAAACAACACAGTCTCATTCACTCATTCCTGGCAACAGAGATGTAGACATTATTGACACTCTTGACATGCTAGACATTTGAGTCACTCTCTTGACAACACACACCTCGTGTCTCTACCTCGTTACATGGTACACGTGCACGTATCCATGCTGCTGCAGAGCATAAGAAACAACACAGTCTCATTCACTCATTCCTGGCAACAGAGATGTAGACACTCTTGACATGCTAGACACTTGAGTCACTCTTGACAACACACACCTCGCGTCTCAACCTCGTTACATGGTACACGCACGTATCCATGCTGCTGCAGAGCATAAGAAACAACACAGTCTCATTCACTCATTCCTGGCAACAGAGATGTAGACACTCTTGACATGCTAGACACTTGAGTCACTCTCTTGACAACACACACCTCGCGTCTCAACCTCGTTACATGGTACACGTGCACGTATCCATGCTGCTGCAGAGCGTAAGAAACAACACAGTCTCATTCACTCATTCCTGGCAACAGAGATGTAGACACTCTTGACATGCTAGACACTTGAGTAACTCTCTTGACAACACACACCTCGTGTCTCTACCTCGTTACATGGTACACGTGCACGTATCTATGCTGCTGCAGAGTATAAGAAACAACACAGTCTCATTCATTCATTCCTGGCAACGGAGATGTAGTCACTCTTGACATGCTAGACACTTGAGTCACTCTCTTGACAACACACACCTCGCGTCTCAACCTCGTTACATGGTACACGTGCACGTATCCATGCTGCTGCAGAGCATAAGAAACAACACAGTCTCATTCACTCATTCCTGACAACAGAGATGTAGACACTCTTGACATGCTAGACACTTGAGTAACTCTCTTGACAACACACACCTCGTGTCTCTACCTCGTTACATGGTACACGTGCACGTATCTATGCTGCTGCAGAGTATAAGAAACAACACAGTCTCATTCATTCATTCCTGGCAACGGAGATGTAGTCACTCTTGACATGCTAGACACTTGAGTCACTCTCTTGACAACACACACCTCGCGTCTCAACCTCGTTACATGTTACACGTGCACGTATCAATGCTGCTGCAGAGCATAAGAAACAACACAGTCTCATTCACGCATTCCTGGCAACAGAGATGTAGACACTCTTGACATGCTAGACCCTTGAGTCACTCTCTTGACAACACACACCTCGCGTCTCAACCTCGTTACATGTTACACGTGCACGTATCAATGCTGCTGCAGAGCATAAGAAACAACACAGTCTCATTCACTCATTCCTAGCAACAGAGATGTAGACACTCTTGACATGCTAGACATTTGAGTCACTCTCTTGACAACACACACCTCGTGTCTCTACCTCGTTACATGGTACACATGCACGTATCCATGCTGCTGCAGAGCATAAGAAACAACACAGTCTCATTCACTCATTCCTAGCAACAGAGATGTAGACACTCTTGACATGCTAGACATTTGAGTCACTCTCTTGACAACACACACCTCGCGTCTCAACCTCGTTACATGGTACACATGCACGTATCCATACTGCTGCAGAGTATAAGAAACAACACAGTCTCATTCACTCATTCCTGGCAGCAGAGATGTAGACACTCTTGACATGCTAGACCCTTGAGTCACTCTCTTGACAACACACACCTCGTGTCTCTACCTCGTTACATGGTACACATGCACGTATCCATGCTCCTGCAGAGTATAAGAAACAACACAGTCTCATTCACTCATTCCTGGCAACAGAGATGTAGACACTCTTGACATGCTAGACACTTGAGTCACTCTCTTGACAACACACACCTCGCGTCTCAACCTCGTTACATGGTACACGTGCACGTATCCATGCTGCTGCAGAGCATAAGAAACAACACAGTCTCATTCACTCATTCCTGGCAACAGAGATGTAGACACTCTTGACATGCTAGACATTTGAGTCACTCTCTTGACAACACACACCTCGCGTCTCAACCTCGTTACATGGTACACATGCACGTATCCATACTGCTGCAGAGTATAAGAAACAACACAGTCTCATTCACTCATTCCTGGCAACAGAGATGTAGACACTCTTGACATGCTAGACACTTGAGTCACTCTCTTGACAACACACACCTCGTGTCTCTACCTCGTTACATGGTACACGTGCACGTATCTATGCTGCTGCAGAGTATAAGAAACAACACAGTCTCATTCATTCATTCCTGGCAACGGAGATGTAGACACTCTTGACATGCTAGACCCTTGAGTTACTCTCTAGTAGGTATAGTGGATCGTATTTGAAGATTTAGTTTGTAATATTATTGCCTAAAGTGATTTTTTTTTTAACAAAGTTAGAATCTTCATATTACGAAGTTGATTGCAACTCCTACAATGTGCTTCGGCTTCGATTTTTATTCAACTTTCGTACGCAGTTATCATCGACGTTTGGGTCCTTACTTTGATCGTAGGACACTTAAATACATCCACTTTCTAATCTACTGTTGGACTGACAGAGTAGGCAGGCAGATACAAACACTGAACAGGCCTTCCGTATCACTGCCTCGTCCGCCAGAACAGACTTCTAACTACTAACTACAGATAACTACTGATATCCACGCATTGCCAATTCAAACCACCTAGTAAGTTCACTAACAACTGACTATCATACTCGCGTTTCAGTCGATTTTAATACTTTGTGCGTTACCCATACAAATACAACTCACGACATTCTGTTTCCAAAGGGCGTTTAACAGTGAACCAATGTTTCTGGTTAGAGAAATTAACTTAGAGTTATTTAAAAGGAACGTATTTTTGTATCAACTTTCATGAAAATTGAACATATGCGACCTGTTGAGTTGTGACACATTTACAGGGTGAGCTTTAGATGTCCCACCCCCACCTAAACCTTTTCAAACACTTTGGGGAATGATTTTACAGTACTCTGACGTTTGTTGACGTACTTGAGGGGAAAGCCACCCCCCTCAATTGTTACATACAAACCCCCCTCCTCTTGTGATACCTCAAAAGAAAGACAATTTTAACAACTTACTTTTTAAGTTCAACTACGAAAAGAGAAATTTGTTATCTCGACTCGTGTTTTAGTTATACCTATTTAAAGATTACAAAAATCAGGCTTGAAATGCCATATTTAACAAAATGTTCTTCCATATACTCTATGGAAATATGGTATAGGGTTGTGTTGTTTCCCTAAGAGGACTTTCAAGGAAACGTTCTCATTCAAAATAAATTGTATGTAAAATGTGGCATTTTACACCTGATTTCGTGTAATTTTTAAATTGGTATAACAAAAACGAGTCGACATAAAGTGTTTTTTGCATTGTTGAAATAGTGTTCAATTTTTTTTTTTTTTGAGGTGCCACAAAGGGGGAGAGTTTGTATTTTAAAAAATTGCCCCTCCGGTTTTGGAAGGGGTGACTCAAAGTCCGTCAAAACAAACTTCAGAATTCTATAAAAATATTTCCCAAAGGGCTTTTAAAATATTCCCGTTTTCAAATGTGATTGTGAGGGGGTGGCGGGGTGGACATTTAAAAGTCTCCCTGTATATACATAATGCTATTCAACTCAAGAGGTGTTGGGAAGCTCAAAACTTCTTACCGTTTTGTTCTACGACGTTTTGTTATTCCGCGGTACATATGAATACAGCTCCATTGGAAATTCGCTAACCGGAAGAAGTTCCATGATTATCAGGCACTTTACAACAGTATACGTATACGTTACCTGGTGAAACAGGACGTCCTTCAACTATTTCTGCAACACTTAGAACCCTCGCTGTATAACTTCTGAATCTTGTTGGACTACACTCTCCTAAAACCAAAGAGAAAAAACGAACTTTGTAGGTTGCAAATTTGTGAGAGCAAACTATACTCGTCTGTTTAAACTGTCTTTGAAATGTATCCAAATGGTCATCAAAGTTGTTGTTAGTTTAGTTTGTAGTTTGTATGGTAAAACATTCCTTTATATAGACAGGTTGCATTAGCTTTGAAAGCATTTGCTGATTGTACAGCATTAGCATAAATTAGTATGCACATCCCAATATGCGGCAGATTACGGCTTGATGTCGGGTTGTTTGAAAATTATTACGTACGGAATTCAGATAGCTTTTAAAAGTCGGTGTTCTATTTTAATTGATCCTGTGATATATATTTTGTTAATTACATATGAAACAAAGACCGTGTATGGATATCAAGTCCGTAGTGAAAACCTAACTCGCGGGTTCATCTCAATTACGTGTGCTAAAAATTATAAGACAAATTTATATTATTTTTTGAAGGCAGTGAAAGGCTTTCACAATGGGTTCTCGTGCAGTTAATACCAATGGTATAACTTCTATTCACACTATACTTTATGATAACAAAATGACACATTTAAGTATACGTGTTCATTCCAAATAAATGAAGTAGGACCTTTCTACTGACGGCTGGTTTTTAAAATAGATAAACTCCGTTTGGTAGTTTCCAATTGGTTGTCCCCCAAACCCACATTATCATCGCATATTAAGAATAATAATCTTTCCACGTCTTTCTCAGGTATCGAAGTTGTTCGAACGCACAACTTTCCAGAACTTTCAATTTGAAAAGAAACCAGGCCGACACGCAGGACTTAAGTGTCGCTGGCGTGAGTGGAGTGAATTCCCTTTGTAATTTTTACTCTAATAATAAATAAAATAATAATACTCCCAGGGAAATTTAAATAAAAACAGCAGAGAGAGAGGCGAGTGGGGTGGGAAGTGAGGCGTTCTGTTCCGAGAACTCACTGGTAGACCTGTACTGGCGGAGATAAGCAATCAGCTCGACGATTAGTAATCGTTGATACTGGTTTTAATTGAGATAAAAATTATTTATTTTCTCTCTAATTTCTCAATAAATTAAAATAGGTTCTTCCCATTTAAAAACTGGCCGGCGTTAACCCTTGCATTGAAGCATCGGACCGCAGCTGAGGTTGACCTGTAAGAGTGGTCGTGACCTTGAATTTCGTCTCATAAGAACAATGTAAAAACATGCATTTTCTTGGGAAACTTTACGCCTACAGTTTCTACCGGATTTTTTAAAAAATAAAAAAAAATTTTAGTGGCTCCGCTGAGTCGAATTTCCATTTTCCCACTTATAAAAAACCTGACATATATCCCAAAATTAAAGACCTTATGTTTTTCAATGTCTCGTTTTTACTTTGAAACTAGTATAATTTTTGAAAAAGTGGCCAGCGAGCCAGCGAAGTCACTGTAGTACTTCGTCATCTAGTTAGTAAAACTTATATCAAAAAGATCTTATGAAAACTGTAGGCGTGAGGTGTCTCAAGAAAATTATTGTTTTTATATTGTTCTTAAGGGACAAAACACAAAATGGCCGACAGGTACTGTGCACTCTTATGGTGTAGCAGACACAAACGGTACGGTTTATCACACAATTGGGGATTTTAAGCACCTCGTTTAAGACACGCTTGGTGCAGTACCTTCTTTTAAGTAACACCACTACACCTCTACTTCCATAATGGTTCCAGCCCCTTCTCTGAATATTTTATGAGTATGTCTAGCCGAGTGGAATGAAGAGTAAAATCCCATTAAACCCGCTTTTACTCGTACATGATCTGGATCTTGGATCCACCTATGTAATCCACCTTCGGGCCCTGTTTCATATAAGTTACTACCTTTAAGAACTCCTTAATGGTAGTATAGAAAATAGTAGTTGGGAGTCTTCTAAAATTATGTTCTAAATAAATGTATACAGATAAAACCTTTTCCTCCAATTTTAAAACAGCAGTTCAAAGCTAATTTAGCTGGGAGTCGGAATATTTCTTTTTCATAAAAACAAACGCATAATTCTTTAAATTCACTCTGTTATTAGGAGTCCCAGCTGATCTTTTCACTAGTCAAGCATGTTCGCTACTGATTGCGGCAGCCATTTTTGACTAAAAACAATAAAAAAAAGCAGTTACAAGTTGACTAGGCCTATGTAGACCTTTCTAGTCTCAAGCATAGTTTGATATCGACTAGACTAAGTTATGTTTTTATTACATTAAATTGTTGTCAAAAGCCTACAATATAATAGTCCCAAGAAAATTCCACCGGTAGTCCTAATATATAATAATAATAGGCTAAAAGAGATATTATTTTCAAAGGTTAGGTTAGGTTAGGTTAGGCCTCTAAACTTTTACTTCAAAACGAAAATGTAAATCACAAATCAGCTGTTTTATATAAAACAAAACACAAATTTGTAGTCAAAATACTTCTAAAAGAAGCGTTACACTCCCACTCTCTCGTACTAGGCTATTATATGAAACAAGAAAATATATTTTAGACCTACTTCTAAACATTTACAGTCATGTTTAGGAGTCCAACTGTTTTTATGAAACTGTTCCCTGCAAAGGTCATTTAACATTAGAGGGGTTTCCTTTTTTTATAACGTACTTTTGGAGTACCTATTTTCTAAGAATTCAAAACGTGAGAGATTTGTGTTGCTAGTTTGTATAATGATGTTTCTCTTTATTTTCTAACAGAAAACTACTTCAAATATTTGAGGACATGTTTTTATTTGCTACATGTAGAAGAAACATTTTTCCGTAACTACAGTGAATTTTTATTTTACTACATTTATATGTTTTGGTTTTTTCATTTTTCTGATCTCCTGGAAAATATTTCCATGGCTATATCCATTGATACGATTTTCTCTAACCCTTCATATTTTGGTTTTAACTTGTTTTTTTCAAATTCAAATACTTGTCATTTTATTAATACGTTAGTCTAATAATTTCTCTGCTCAAAACGTTGCATTGTAATATGAAGAACAACCTAACATATTTTCGAGCAAATAAGTCGAAAACAAAAACAATCATTTAAATTTTCTAAATATACAAGAAATTCTTAAACAATTTGGGTAACCGTTAATATAATAATGAATAAAAACCAGTCATAAGCAAAAGTAAAAATTACAAACGTAACATTACTTTGTACTTTAACGTAGTGGGGAAAAATAGTACTGTGTGAGTTAATGCAAAAATTTGAAAATTGCTCAAGGAGCACATGGAAGAACTGTGCCTCCACTCTTGTATAAACGCAGGAAGGTCACACATCGCTACAATGGGAGACGGAGGGAGGTGGTTTTGTGGTGAGGGGAGTAATTCACATGGGTCTTGTCTAATATAAAACCCCAAACCCTGAACTGTATCTCCCCCTCTGCCCTGCGCTACATCGCTACAATGCTACACCGCTACACCTCTACACCACTACACCTCTACACCGCTACTTCCTTAATGGTTCCATCCTCTCCTCTGAATCCTTCATGAGTATCTCCAGCCGAGGGGAATGAAGAGTAAAATTCCTTCACACGATCTGGATCTCGGATCTACTTAAGAGATCCTGATCCCATGACTGGGCTTTAATCGTCGATTAGGCTGGCCCGTAAAATGGCAGGGGATTTACTAAGTGGTGAACATAGTTTGGATGTGAATACTTCAGATAAGCGAAAGACAAATATGAACGGTCCGACAAATATAAGGTCTCCATGGCAACAAAATTGCCTCGTCAGCTGATTATGTAGAAAAGTTAGCTTCAAGTACCAGTTGCATCAACAAATCCAATAGCTTCAGGATCCTTCTTTACGGACGTTTTGTTGCGCCGTTTTCGAGTCGTTTAAAACGTGATTATAACTTCTGATTGGATCTATTGACTTTAAACTATATATTTAAAGTAAATGATGGATCTATGGAATTCAACTGTGTTCATAATGTATTTAATCAGACGTTTGAATTACGTTTTGCTGTGCAAAGACGGCTCGTAAAAACAAGGTATTTTCAATTAACACTTCCATTCAAATCCACAAGATAGACGTTCCTAATTAACTTATGTAAGTAATTCAAGGAACAGTCTTATATTCATCGTCAGTAAAATGGTTTCAAATAGCCGTTTAAACATCTCAACATGGTTTGCTGAACTTTCATTTTTGTAAGATAGCAACTTGTGGGGCCTAAACCAAAAATAGAGTACCTATACCTAAAACTTCCTCAACATAAAATTTTCCCCCCTAGGCACTCGCCTAGTCCGCCTATTCGGAAATACATGACTGCACCCGTGACGCTGGTAGACGCACGACTGCGGGCAGGGTTACACCACCTGGGCAAGCGGCGGTGACACAACCGGGCTACGGGAATCAGGCTTGTCACACTGATCACAGTTACTGGTTAGTGTGGTTACTACAGCAGTTGTTAGGAGTTGCGCTGCGATTGTCTATTTCCACACTGTCAACACTCAATTTCGCCTGCCCACGCATTCATCATGCATTCTCCTCACTCCTCACCCCCTGCTCCTCACTCCACGCTCCGTGTTCCTACAGAGCTCCTTTTCCCGTCTTGTGTTTTCTTCATGAAGTATGTCTTATTTGCCTTCCATTTTCATCGGAAGATCAACTCAAATTTCACTTTCCAGTTTGTAAGTTGTATTTATCATTAGAGTCGATTTTTTAATATTTTAATTTGAAGAGTGAACAATTTGGAAAACATTTTTGGAAGTTACAAGTCTCATTTTCTTTTTTATTCTTCACCAAAGCCAGTGTGAGTTTGCATCTGACCTTGTCAATGTATAAGTGAAAACGCCAACACTACCCAAACAAACTTGTACCTCCAGAGTTATAAAGTGTCAACACAAGAGCAATTACCTAAGACTGAAGAAAAGTATCCAAACTATGTCAAATAGATAAGCTTCATCTTCAACTGAAATTTGCCAAGCTATTAGAATACCCATCAAAATTGTCAAAAACAATCGTTTTATTGACGAGGAAATTTAAAAAATCTTTGACGCGTAAAGTGTTTTAAGATTGTTTTGAATTGATGCTTGAACAAATTTTCTTTGCCACACCCGCCTTTGTAGGTGACTCATATATAAATTGGAAACTTTCTCGAGTACATCGAGTTTTCTGAGAAGTCTGGGAAATCTTTTGACATTCAATTTTTTCTAGAGTGATGTTGCCATGTCAAACAAAACTCAGATTAAAATATAATATGTTGGCTGTGGTGTAAGAAATCTATTGATGACTATGGACTGGTTAGTATGAAGTTTTACAAACAATATGATGGATAGGATTTACAAACAATAAGATTTTCAACAATGAAGTCAACTAGTTTTGGGCTACCTGCGGAAAAAGTCAAAACGCTATACATTTTTAAACGACATAAACTATTTCAGCCATAAAACAGTGCACTGGTTACGTCGATGATGTATTTTTTCTAATTTATAGAAGCTGTGAAGAAATTCAAAAATTTCAAAGATTAAATTAATAATACATCGAAAAAGTTAACTTTACTAAAGAACAACGAGACGAAAAAAATTATTTTTAACCTTTCAAATCATAATCACGCACGATTTGATCACATTTAAGTCATCGACATTGGTTAAACTCGGTCGAGTCGAGTCGAAGGAAGAGAAATACGGCAAGAGGTAGCAGCGCTCGCAGCACTATCTGTGCTCGGGCTACCGCAACTGTGTCCTGTGTTGATGTTTCGCACAGCCATGGTATCCATGCCCAATCTACCTACCATAACATTATCTTACGTCTAGGTGTCAAGCTAGAGATCCGAGATGTAACTGATAGATACAATCACGCTGAAGCTATCCAGTTGTACAAACTGAATGAATCATTGTTGTGAACAGAGTGTGGTCACTGGTCATAGATGAGATGTTTACGTTGAAGTGACGACAAACAACCCTTGGTGGGATTAGCTAAGTGAGTTTCTGAATATCCTTTCCTGCTGGGTAAACACCATTTTAACTGTAACAATTATGTATTATCGAATTTCCTCTGGAAAAGGAGCTATATTCATGTCGTCGACATGGTAAAACCTAGGCCCGGGACGATGAAATGAGCACCGATCCTGACCCCAGAACACGTTTTGAATACATATGGATACTCGTATATGGGTATCATCTCTACAAGTCCTATTTTCATAAAGTTTGGTACACATTTTCTTTTTGTAAATATCTCGGTTGACTTCGTTATCCAGCAAAATTAGACTACCGAAACCCAATACATACGTATATGGGGGGGGGGCTTTCACCAAAAAAGGGGTTTTAATTATGTAAAAACAGTACATTTCATCCAATTTTGATAAAATTTAAAATATACATGTACTGTATTTTTTGTCATACATCAGTGTACGACAAATTGCGAACATCCATCTGGTCGTATCAAAATGGCGGCCAAAAGTAATTTTTTGCTAGAACAGCAGAATTAGTAATCCGATTTTTTAAAATTCAAAATGCGTTTTTCTCTCTTGGTGTGTAGTATAATAACTTGCAGTAAAACACCCCAAGTCTGAAGCCAGGGTTTGAGTAAAGTGAATTAGAGTAACAAATTGCAAAGAAACCGCGATTCACTCATGCAAGCGTGGAGTAATTTACCAATTACTTTATATTTTTTATTTACAGAATCAACAGTAGAGTAGATTTTTATAGCCTATAATGATTTCTTTTGTTCGTTACTGTGAGTGTTAGCGTAGAGTAATGTACTTTTATACATTACTACGACTTGTTTACCATACTAACATTGATAAGAGTTGTTCATTGGAGAAGGTCACCGTGTACAATCATTAACTGTAGGCTACTGGTAACACTCTACCACATACACATACACATGCACATGCACATGGCGTACGCTTCTAATAAAGCAAAGATAATGTTATGGTAGGTAGATTGTGCATGGCCGAGGCGAGAAAATCAACATCGATGCGGCAGCCCAAGCATAGATAGCGTTGCCATCTCTTGCCGTCTTTCTTCCCCCTCGGCTCGACGTGCTCGAGTTTGTCCTATGTCAATGACTTAGGTGTGATCAAATCGTGCGATTTTCGGCAACGAACAAACTTGGGCTCAGTGACTCTACTTGAGATTCGCAGCGCTATCTGTGCTTGGGCGGTCGAACTAGGTTGGTTTTCCTGGCTCAGCCATGTGACGTCTATGCTCAATTTACCTAACATAACAACGTCTCTTTGGTTTAAGATTAATATACTTACAAATTGTAAATTTATTATGTACGTTTGTTGACTTTAAAAAACATACGACTCGATTGACCGCCAGTCACTTTTCCTTATTCTAAAAGAGCAGTCGAGTGAATACCGTTAAATGTAGGCTTCTCAGCACATTTTTATCGATAGAGAAAGCACTCTCAGGCACAAAATCAAAAGTAAAATGTAAGGAGGAACTTTCAGAAAATTAGGGTTAGACAGACAGATGGTCTACCATTGTTGCTCAACTGCGTTTTGGAAAAGTAAATCAGGAAGGTGAAAACAAAATTGAAAAATGTGGATCACCTGTAAACTTGGGTAACCAGTATAAAATTGATTATTTGCGGTTTACAGATGACCTTGCTATATTAGCTCGAGACACAGTAACTGCCCAAGACAAATCTAACTCCCCAAGGAAACAGATCAAGTGTTTTTACAGATTTCGTTCGAGAAAACAGAATAATTATTCATGGCTATCTTACGTCTACCACTAAATGTATAAGGGCACTTTCAATACCGACTTTGCTGGTTAACAAACACACCCTAGATATTTGCAAAAGAAACATTCGTACCGAAACATGCGACCTGTAGAGTTGTCACAAAAAGGCACTTGAAGTGTAATTCTTGCACCGTTATTGGAAATGCACTAAAGTTCTCTGTAGCGTGTGTGGCTGCTTGTCGGCATATACTCGTAATTGATTTACATCTTTCTCTCTCCTGTGCACTGTGCAGCACGCGTGTTCAATCCTCGTAGAATCAATCAGGTTTACCTGGTACTGTGTGAAAGCATTACCACGTCATCAGTTAGTAATCAGCCCCCACCCTCTACTGGGGGGCCTTTTGTCTCCCCCTTCCTCTCTTTCAATCTAATTTGCTTTGCATCCGTGGGTTCATGTTCCATCTTCGACTTTACATTCTCTTTTTGTTTTAAATCGAACACTTAAAAAAAAGGTCAGTATTTATTTTATTTATAGTATGTACCGTGCAACGGGGTTACAAATATTTGGCAATGAATCGGAAAACTATCCACACAACCTTAAAGTTACTGTAAGCAGTTTAAGAATTGTGTACTGTATTGTAAAAGGCTCGTCTTGTTTAACGAGGTGAAGTTAGGACTACAATGTCCTCTCTACCACTCAACCTCGAACTTTACCTAGCGTCACTGTATAGTTACATTACAAATATTGCAAGTGGTGACTGCGGGGATCGAACCAGTGCCACCGGAGTGATGAGCTCCGGAGTCGCGTGCGATACCAATCCGCCACGGATCCACTGAAGTATTGTTTATTTGTTGTAGTAATCAGTCATAGATATCCTCAGATTGCTTTTACATGCTATAAATTATTAAATTATCTCACCTTAGCTATCAAATAATTCTTGTTTAAAGAATATCTAGATTTCGGATTCGTAAATCCATCCTCTGTTTTATGTCAGGAATCCAAGATTAGTCATCATATAAAAATTATTATCAAGTGGATTTCGTTATTAGTTATTCCAGCTCCTTCATTATTCTCTGTTAAACCTGCAGATTCATAATGTTGACACATCACACGCACATTCATGACCATTGATAAACTGTTTTAAAATCACTGTTAAATTTCTATTCAAATACTTCAAAACTTCTATTAAAATACTTTAAAAACTATAACCACTTTATTACCTAGTTAAAAACTTTAAACCCCCTTACACCCCTTTAAAAACTTATGTAATATACTAAAACCACTTTAAAACACATAAATTATCTACATCTTCAGTCAGTTAGCTAGCAACTAGTTTACCACAAGTGGCACTGGAAGGTGAGTCATTTGTTGTTGGATTTTTCTTTTCTGACTTTGTTTTGCCCACTCATAGATTTCTGTTTAGTTTCAGTACGGTTTCATATAATTATGTGATTGGCTTGGAAGTCTAGTTGTTGGTTGAACACTTTATCTGGGTGGAATTTACAGTTTTATATAAATGAAACTGTTCAATCACATCTAAATTTTACTTTTGGGTGCAAACTTAATTATTTCTGAATCGTTTGATGTTAAAGAGTGATTTTGGTTTTACTGGATTAGATGTTCTGCATACGTTAACAGGGTTATTTGGCGTTTGGTAGGCAAGTGCTCTTTTAAAGCTCCTTCCAGTTTGTCCTATGTACGACCTCGGGTACAACCTCAGTTTGTTCTAGTTTACAAATTGAAGTGCGCCTCATGTCCAAAATACTACATAGGCCAAACTGAAAGGAGCTGGAAACACCATCGAAAAGGCTTTTCACATTACTACCCGAGAGTCATCAGCGTGACCGACATATTTGAAGTAAATGAAAATGAAATGAAAAATGTCTTTATATCAGGCGAAAGTTATGACTAAGAGAATCCTCTCTACCACTTAACCTGACAAATATTATACAAGTATATGAACACAAGTTAACTTAATATTAGCCTATAACTAAATTGAAAAAAGTAGAAAATAACAAAGGTACGGTTTGCTCAATTACTTTCACAAAAAAGTGAGAAAAACTGTATTGTTTGTCAAATTATGTACAGTAAAATAATTATTGTAAAATAATAATAAGCTTACAATAATCCGTCGTCATTCATACTCTTAGCAACATCGCCCGACCACAGATATTACCGATCACTAGTCACTCACAGCCCGAATCAGGAGATCTTTGACCCCGGCCGCAAACCGAGCGCGCCTCTCAGAGACTCGTATCTGGTCAGGGAGAGAATTCCACAGGCGGGCTGCATGGACACTGAAGGATTTGTTATATATAGCAGTGCGATGAGATGGTATAGCTAATAATGAACTAACACGTCTAGTGTTACGGGCACTAATGCTAGACATGAATGTAAATCGCTCAGACAAGTAAATAGGAGACTTAGTTGTTAAGATTGCAAAAATAAGTTTCAGGATGTGAAATTCGCGAAGATCCTTGAGCTTAAGAACTGAGAGTTGGCAATAAAACGGAGTGACATGATCGTATCGCCTTAATTTAAACCTTATTCGCCTTATTTTCAGTCTATTCTACAGTATGGAATAGAATTTTTGGGTATGGCATCAGGAGCTAAATCTATATTTATTATTCAGAAAGATTTTTGAGAATTATGACTTTTGCACCTTTGAGATCTTCTTGCAAACCAATCTTTAAGGAGAATAAAATTTTAACTGTTGCAGGCCTATATATTTTCAAAATTTTAGAGTATGTAAAAAATAATTTTAATAACATTTTAGAAGATCAGTTTGAACATAAATATAATACCAAAGACAATACATACACAATGATATGTATTGTCTTTGATAATACTCGATTCAAAAAAAATTTGCAATATCCCACACATCGTTTAAAGATAATAGAGACAATTCCATCTTACATCGGTAAAAAATTCTATAACAAATTGCCATAGGAATTGAAATTTAGTATAACTGATAATACATTTAAAAGCAGCCTTACTAAATTTCTGTTAGAAAAAACTATTATGATGTAACTCAATTTTTACAAGATGATTTGTTTTCTCATAAATAAAATGTATCGTTCTGAAGTTTATTACCAAATTTTGAATATCTTAATTAATATTTTTATTTGTTCTAATAATAATTATTATTATTTTTGTGTGTAATTTTTACAGTTAACTTTGTTACTTAAAACTTATGTATTATATTATCGTTTATAAACATAGACTCCGTAGTATAAAATTTGACAATGTCACCTGTGTTTTGGCATTTGCTAATTGTAAAACGTCTTTGACAATAAAGAATTTTTTATTCCATTAAACATGAATCTAATGCAGTAGTTTTGAGCTAGTTGCAACTTGTTGGAAAGCTCATTCGTCATGTCGTTGATTTATTAGTAAATTATAATGATAACTATAATCTAGTTCTCCCGGTTCACACCTCGTCCAAACTTCATAATTAGGTTGAGATATTTCGGCCTCGCTGTGGAGTAGCATCTTCAGTCACTGATTGGCTGAAACTGAGCTACTTGCTGTCTGCTACCCTATCGGTCGCAGGGCTGCCAACCGTCCATCGGACCAGGGATGCCAACTGTCAATGTCCTCATTGGCTGTGCGGTTGGCAGCCCTACCTCCAATGGGACAGCGGTCAGCAAGTAGCTCAGTTTCAGCCAATCAGTGACTGAAGATGGTACTCCACAGCGAGGCTGAAATATCTCAACCCACTATGAAGTTTGACGCGGTGTGAACCGGAAGAACTAGATCATAGTTGTGACACTGGCCGCGAAAGCCTAAGAGCTAAATTATAATTATGTTTGACGCGGTGTGAAACGGAAGAACTATATTATAGTTGTGAATAGTCAAGTACCCTATACTGTGTAAGCAGTAAGTATTACTGTGGACACTATTATGTGTTTATAAGTTTCATTGTTCGGCGTAGCTGTTACGACATCTGTTCCACCCAAGGCACACTAATGTTGTCTTGGTCAGTGAAAAACAATAACATGAACCTAACTGGTGAACTAGCAAAGAGACTTGTCCTCGGGCAGGTCTCTGTTCACGCCATAACACCGAGTGACAGTGTTATACAGGGTGTCCTCATATTGTGTTCAGACTCTCAGGTACAGTATATGAATGCTACCAGGTTGCGCTATTGGGCATTGCTACTCATTTGCCCCACGGAGCTGAGTGGGCTGTGAGGATAAACTTGAGGTGAGAAAACCATACTTATTCCACCATAGAGGAACCCACACGCCTACAGCGTGATTTGAAGGCCTACACGCTAATGAGTGAGGTGAATTTCCTTTGCAATTTTTACTTGTGTTCGCTGATTGTAACTCAATTTCACTACCTGTTGTATGTTTGATAGGAATATATGAAGCTACTACATTTTAGATCAAATAATGTACGATTGAGATACATGATTGTAAACATGTCTATTCAATAAAATATTTATTCATCTTGGGCCTTCTATCTGGCTGCCTCATAATTGCCTGAGAAAAGAGTTTGTTTTGAAAATGTTTTATCCGTAAGGTTAAAAAAATAACTTTGATACTTTTGTTAATGATAATTTTTTCAAGGACGTCAGTTGTTCTAGGTTTTGTTCTGATCTGAATAATCCATTCTACTGTTGTAAATAGAACCACACTAAGGTTAACAAAAAGTGCCAATCAATGTACCTTTTTGTCGGTTTTATTTAGTTATACTACGTATCATTAAAGAAAAACACATTTTAAAGTTCATAAAATCAGACTACTCGTCCCACCATTATTGTGAAAAATAATTTGTTTGCCGCCATTTTGAAACGACTTGACGGATTTCCATATTTTTTTGTATATTGATGAATAGTAAAAACACCATATTTACTTCAGATTTTATCCAAATCAGACGAAACTTACTATTTTTAGATTATTAAACCCCCTTTTTTGGAGAAAAGTATCTCGTTAAAGAGGGGTTCCAGTTGTTCGATTTATTTGTTTGACAAACTCAGCGAAGATATATTTTACAAAAGGAACATTTTCACAAAACTTGGTGAAAATCGGACAAAAATGCTACCTGTAGAGATGATACACATATATACATATAAAGTTTTGAAAAAATACTCAACACGTAATCTGGGGTCAGGATCAGTCCACATTTCATGGCCCCGAACCTGGGTCTTACCATGCTGACGGCATGAATATCTCATTTTTCCAAAGGAGAAAATGAATAGTGTTAATAAATATGTTCGATAAATTAATAGAGGATTATGGTGTAGGGGTGAGCATAACCGCCCGGCAAGCGGGAGACCCGGGTTCAAATCCCGGTTCGGTCCAAATATTTTTGTCTTCAAATTTATTTAATAATTAATAGTGGATTAGAAAGGACTGACGCCTTATTATTTGAACACAGACACTATTATCTCGTATGGGAGATAAAAGATACTTTGCGAAAAGCCTAGCACTTTCGGATGGTCAAATATTTCTCGTGATTATGTATTTATTTTAATCACAGAATAGGACAGTTTAGTTTAGGCCCTGTATAAGAAGGAAAAAGTGCAATGGTGGAATGACGGAGATACCATTGCGGCCAGGCCAGTTTTGTGGTATCTTATCACGAATTTCCGTTTGAGATTATCTGCTTCAGTTTTTGAGCTTCTTTCAGCTCGAAACTTCCTAGGCCGTTCCGTTAGATGTTAGATTGAGGGGATCAAGTGGTCAGGGACTGGTTACCCTTATGCACGTCTGCCTCGTATGTTGGGCATATTGCGCTACCAACGGAATGAAAGGAAGTCTGGATTCAGGAGAGGAATGGGACTGGCCCCGGTTGACCAGACAATCATGAGAGGGTGCGAAAGGACAAGCCCACAGACAACCACTTAGGGGACTCTAACCCCCAAGACATGGAGAGCCTTGCCAACACTCGGGGGACCGTTTCCCCCAAGATTATGGCAAGCCTCTCCGGAAGTCGCGGTCTACCCTGCTGCCGCATCCCCCTAAAATGATATCTGATCCAATCTCCCCTGGTGGGGAACGGAGCGTGTTCAACATATGGACAACTACAAAGCTGCCCAGTATTTTTGAACAACTCTTTTTTTATGTACCCAAGTAATCTGAGCAGGTACTAACCATACAGATACTGAAAGGGGGAAGGCCGTTCCGTTACACTGCAAGTAGTTTCCATTTGAAAGGTAGTTTTTAGAAAGATCTACATGTTTAGTTAGCCATATCAACACTTACTATTGTAGCATTTTTAATTACAGTATTTTTAACTCTTTAAATGAACCAGAGGCCGATGCCGCAATCTTGGTGTGACTGATTGAATTTTCTTGGTTTTTACATGTAAGGCGCAGTGACATAACTGTTCATACCAAGTTTCATTGGAATCGCACCTGAAATAAATACATAAAGCATAAATACAGTGTTTGTAACGCAAACCCTGTTTAGGGAAAACGTCTTCCTCTCCCAAAGAACTTTCCCGTGTATATATTATCCCTTGTTACAGGAAGTTCGCTAGAGCTCTCGGTAGTGCTTGTGGATATATCGCTTCAGCTATGTTTTTAACTCATCGTTTCTATTCCCCGTGTCCAATTACTTTTCTACAGAATACCCTTCATAAAAATGACCAACCCTTCTTTAAACTTAGTGTAACATGTAATCCAACAGTTTAAAACCGAAGTAACGTTAAATTATTCAAATGAAATGTGTAAAAGCCAATGTAAGCTAATCGGTAAGATAATGTAAGCTAGCGGAACAGTATGCGCCCCTCGGGGCTATGGCTTAAGCTTGTGAAATGTTATCTATAGTCGGCGGGAACTGAGGCCAAAGTTACAAGCGTCAACTTCTGAGTTCTAAGTTCCAGTTCGGTTCAAAACTCAAACTCCTACTCCAACTTTGCTATTAAATTACATTTCGGTTCATAATCGATTCTGGTTGCCAGCCGCAACTGTTTGAATCGAGTAGGATAATGAAATACCAGATTCAGTGGTTTGGGTGGTCCCAAACAACCTGATAGTTTTAAGTTTTTAATGTCTACGCTAAATGCATTTTAATGTATTACTTAACCTAGGTTTTGTGGACATCACAAAACGCTTTTAGGGAAAGCGGTCCAAACCCTTGTGCCTGCGCCGGGAATCGAACCCGCAACCTTGCGCTCTGCAAGCCGCGACTCTACCCACTGAGCCACGGAGCAGGCATTGTATTGTATTGAATGCGTTCCCTTTTTATTTAGATTTATTGTAAACTACTCCATATGCCATTTAGTTTATTATTAAAAAAGCGTTTTAGTTTAAGTTAATGTTACAGCATTGCATGGTAGTCTTGAAATCACATTGAGTCCAATCGGTTGGGAAAAGATTAGAGCTACTCCTTTAAAATTGTGAGAACTTGTTTGTAGATTGCGTGAGAAGAATATTCTAGTTAAAAACACGTGCTTGAAACACTTTTCTTCAAATTAACAATGAGTTCAACAAGTCACAAAAAGATGAGTCTTAGAATTATTAAACAAGGTTTAGTTAACCAAAACACGATGATTCAGATTCAGACTTATCGTCACCAAAATGTAAAGTTGAACAAAGCTTCACATTGTTGATTTTGCCAAACGTATTCCTCAATACTACACAACTCTAAATTGTTTATTTAGAAACCCTTATCCGACCCTTCAGGTGGCTACACACCTTCTTTTTTAAAAGTAAAAGAGTTTAAATCTAAAATTATTCTAAATTGTTGGCTTTAAATATGAAAAACGTACAAGACTGTTGTTAACCTCCCTCAAGCCAAAGTAATATTCTTTGAGGGAGATTCTTCAAAAATAAAAATACAGTAGTCATAACGACTTGCAATACAATAATTGATTTCTTAGGAAAATCACATATTTATCATTAACACAACAAAGCTTGCACTTTTACATCGGTACTATTCGTTGCTCAAATGTAGAAAATTAAATGCATAATACTTTGTTATTCCAATAACATTTTAACCTAAGTCAGTGGTTATCGTGGTAATTTGAAATTTACAATTACGCGTGTTTTTTTATTTTACCAAAGATAATGTCGTTGCAAGTAGATTGCGCATAGATGCTGAATGGCTGAGGCGGGAAGATCAACATAGTCGCAGCAGCCCAAGCATAGATAGCGCTGCGAGGGAAATGTTTTAAAAGTGGCAAAAAGAGCCACTGACTCTCGCGCAAGTTCGTTCGTTCTCGAAAATCGCACGATTTGGTCACAATAAATGCTGTGCTTGGGCTTCCGAACTATGTTGACTTAGCTGCCTCAACAATGTGGCATTTATGTGAAATCTATTTGCCATATTATTATCTTTGGTTCTACCGATATCTTGAAGAGGAGCCTGTAACTCGTGTTCACACACCATTTATATTATGGATTAAACTATTGTAAACCCTCGTTATCAGGCGACAATAAACAACAATTTATGGATTGTAAATGTACAAGAGTGTTGTATGTGGACACCTTTCCGCGGATGGAATATGTTTTCTATAAGAAATGAGGCATTTGCACTTACTGAAAGTGGAAACATCACGCAATTCTTAGGAAGGAACGGCGCTGGGTTGCCTTTTCAACAAATAGAGATATTACAGTGTTAATACATTTTATGGAGCAAATGGAAGTGTGTATTTTCGTCCAATCCTAAAAGCTCTCCAGTTCAACAGAAGAGTTTGTCGTGGTTTCGTTTATGTTTTGTACAATGGGTCTCAAAATGTACCAACTTTAAGAAGTGTCTGTTGTAAGTTACTTTTTTAGTTTGTAACAAGACTACATCTCATCGTCCATCAAAAACACTCATCACACTCACTCTCATTCCACATTCACCTTAAAATACCCTCTATGAGTAGGCCTTAAGCGTTGCCTCAAATTAAAAGTATCAAACAAGTTTATCAGATTCTTGGTGATAAATGTTTTATTGCAATGAAATATCAAGCCCATACTAAGCTAGAGACCAGTACGTGATTGATGCAAATTCACTAATTCCTTAAACTTACTGTTGACGGAACAGTCTTACTAGTCCTTGGAGATCTGGGTTTCCAAAAACGTGAAGGACCGAGGTGATTCTGTGAAACCCGGATTCAGTTAGAAAATACAACGTTTTACTCGCTTTTTCAAACGATAAACGCTAAGTTTTGGAAAGCACTCATAAATTGTATAAGACAACTTGAATGTTTATTGTTTTTGTAAATTTCTCTACGGTGCTTCAGTTTTTAAGTAATTACTACCACAAAATAGCTGAAGAACTTGAGCAGAATTACTTCTTTTAACATATCATCACATAAATACCAAACGGCCTCACGAGCTAAACAGTGAGTTTGCCATTCGTGTAAAAAAACGCAAAAAGAATGGTGGACAAATATTTTCTGATCCCTTATTTAAAGCTGCTGTAAAGTGTTTTGGAAATGCAGCTAAAAGCTAGGGCCTAAAAATGCTACTATAGTTCCAAACTATTTGACGATCATGTTTTGTTCCAGCAGTCGGTATAAACGGCATTGACGACGCGGGGGGCTTTTGTTATCCATATAGAGCCAGCCTGCTACTGGTCGCATTCAGTCACTTGTGCATTAATGGGCCCATTAATGCATGGTGTTGATAATGGAAACAAACGCTATCGCGGCCCGCACCTACTAGGCTACTATTCAAACCAATGTTCACAGAATAATTCAACTCACTTGAAACATTGAATTTCGTACTGTGACCCAAATTTCTCTTTGCAATTATTTTTTCCGATATATTATTGCGTTTGCCGTTTTTGTACGTGAGTTTCAACTTAAAACGCTGATACCGTTAGAAGAAGCAAAACAAAAGTAGGTCCAGGGCTAGCCATTCTTTAATTTAAATATTTGTTCAAACAAACACTGGTGAGTGATTTACTGACCGAACAATTTTTGAAGCTAGCGCAGTAGTAAACTTTGTTTTCCTTCTCGAACTCGATAGTAACACCAACACATACTTAATTCGACCGATTTCAAATGTTAATCTACAATCTTCGTCCAATTCCTACGTATATCTCGACAATCCACAGTCTTCCAGTAGACACCGACAGTCGAAGTTCCTCGATCAGATTTGGGTGTAAAACGACTCAATATACGGTGGTGATTAATCACTCTATAATCAAACAGACCGTCACTAGAAATAGAGAGAAGAATTGGAACGCGTCCAGAGCGATGCAGAAGCATCGGGCAAACTTTCAAAACTTGTGCCGCCGCGGCGTACCGTCACAGTTGAAACTGCGGGCACAAAGCGGAAGCGCACCGGTCAACACTCGACACAGACAACAACTCGGCATAACTACAGTTGAGGGACCAATCCATTAACAATTAACAGTTTCATACTGCATTAACTACACGGTGCACTCGTACACAACTCGTGATAATTACAAACTGCTCGGTTAAAACTTTCCAGAAATAAAATGTAGCGTCTAGGAGTAAAGGTTCGGTAGATAATTAGACAAGTAAAAAATACACTGTCGGGTAGAAGGAGGAGAATTATTGAATGAAACTTACGTAGCGAGCGTGAGTAGCGTGAGTAGGAGACGAGCGTGACGAGGTGACGGAGTAACGCGACCCGGTGTCGGGGCCACACTGACTGACAGAGGCACAGGCAGGCGGCAGCGGCGAAAATCAATGTAGAGCAACGCGTTGCTATGGCGATGATAAACAGCGTGTAGCGCCGTGGTGCCAGCGTCCGCCACCCACCGATGCCGCGTGCGCTACCCACTAGCCATCAAACACCAGGCACCTTAGCCTTCTCCCCCCTCATCCAACAAACCCTCGTCACCATCCAACACAACACTTACAACCACAGCCATACAACACAACTATTACACTAACAACCTCACATTCACAATCATCCAACACAACACTCACACCCACAAACATCCAACACAACACACCCGCCCCCAACCATCCGACGCATCATTCCCTCAACTTATCACAATCCAAAACAACCACTAGAAAAAACTAATCATCATCCAACACAACACTGAACACACATTTACACTAACACTGAAACTATCCAACACGAGACTTTAGCTTGTCTAGCCTCACTCAATCATCATCCAACGCAATAGGCCCTACTCACTCAACAACACTTATCCTCATCCAACTCGACACGTACTCACAACACGTACAACCATCCAACGCATCACTACTTGTCCCACATCACCTTACCACAATCCTACAGCAACCACTGAAAACTAATCATCATCAGCGTACGGTATCCATCACGAGGGCTTTGGCTTGTTTGGTTTCACAATCCATATCCAACACATTATTCACTCAACAAAACGGATTCTCGCCCAATTTAACACTCGCTTACACTGACGTAAAATATCCACATGATAATTTACCCTCTCCACCTCCATTCCTTCCTATCCACCACCACTCCACATGCTACCATCCACCTCCAACATATATCTCCTCATATCGCCAACCAATAATACTCACTCATAAACTTATCCGCATCTAACTGTGCTCACGTTCACTGCACCCATCAAAACACCTCCAACATATCTCACCTCACGATATCGCCATCCAACATAATACTCACTCGCCAAAACCTATCCGCATCTAACTACACCCTTGCTCACAATAACTGCACCCATCAACACACCTCCAACATATCTCACCTCACGATATCGCCAAACAACATAATACCTACTCGCCAAAACTTATCCACATCTAACTACACCCTTGCTCACAATAACTGCACCCATCCAACATATCTCCTCACGATATCGCCAACCAACATAATACTCACTCGCCAAAACATACGCATCTAACTACACCCTTGCTCACAATAACTGCACCATCAACACACCTCAACATATCTCACCACGATATCGCCAACCAACATAATACCTACTCGCCAAAACTTATCGCATCTAACTACACCCTTGCTGCAATGCTGCCATCAAACACACCTCCAACATATATCACCTCACGACATCGCCAACTAACATAATACTCACTCGCCAAAACTTATACGCATCTAACTACCCCTTGCTCACAATAACTGCCATCCAACACACACTCCAACATATCTACCTCACGATAGCGCCAACCAACATAATACTCACTCGCCAAAACCTATCCGCACTAACTACACCTGCAATAACTGCACCCATCCAACACACCTCCAACATATCTCACCTCACGATATCGCCAACCAACATAATACCTACTCGCCAAAACTTATCCGCATCTCTACACCTTGCTCACAATAACTGCCATCAACACCTCCAACATATCTCACCTCACGATATCGCCAACCAACATAATACCTCACTCGCCAAAACTTGTGCGGACGCATAGACATCCACTCGGCGGACGGCAAACGTTGTGGACATCACATCTCAGCTACGCTCCACCAATAACTGCCATCAACACACCTCAACATATCTCACCTCACGATATCGCCTTCCAACATAAGCTTACTCGCCAAAACCTATCCGCATCTAACTACACCCTTGCTCACAATAACTGCACCATACAAAACACCTCCAACATATCTCACCTCACGATATCGCCTAACCAACATAATACTCACTCCCAAAACCTATCCGCATCTAACTACACCCTTGCTCACGTTAACTGCACCCATCAACACACCTCCACCATATTCTTCCACCCTCTATACTACCACCACCTCCATATCTCACTTCTCCACCATCCACCTTTCCTTCCTTTCCCTACATCCTTCCACCACCTCCCTATACTGCACCATCCACCTCCATATCTCACCTCACGATATCGCTAACCAACATAATACTCACTCGCCAAAACTTATCCGCATCTAACTACACCCTTGCTCACGTTAACTGCACCCATCCAAAACACCTCCAACATATCTCACCTCACGATATCGCTTGGGGGTAGCCTGTAATTAATCAGTCTACAAGGGGAGTTGGACGTCCTCGGGGCCCCGAGTTCCACAGAGGGTCTGTCCTCTGTGTCCGCAACCTCCAGCCAGGAGTTCCTCTCTCTTTCCTTCTGGCTACCCAATCCTATCCCCTTCCTACTAACAGGGTCTTTGTTAGGGAAGAGCCTGCCTGCCACTAACACGGGTTTCAGTGAGAATGTTCTTCGTATGCGAGTGTTGGTGTGAATGATTAGGCAAACCAGGGGCGGCTTGTCAAAAAGAGGCAGCCGGTGTGGTTGACCTTGAAAAACACGGAGGCGGATCGGAACCGAACGTCTTGGTCTCCAAGGCAAATGGTCCCGATTCGAGCTCTCCCCCTCTCAGGGATGAGCCCTCCTCACGTACTCTGGTCGGGGTGCGGGGGGACGCTTAGTGGGGTCAACTGTACTGGTGAACTCCAAACCAATCCTGGTGGGCAGCTGTGGAGATCAAATTGCTCTCTGCAGGTGGCCACTGTTAGTAAGCAGCCCCCGCCACGCTGAAAGCAGTGCTTCAAAATTGTCGGAAGCTGTTTGAAGAACTATAGGCATATTCCCCGGCCTGCGACTGTGCTAGGTGGGCTTGAGGGTGCCTGAAGAGGTTTGGTCAGCAACCAATAGGATGTGGGCCTAGGGCAGTGGAAGGCATCAGGCGATTGGCAAGAAGCTCCCGATGACCGAGGACCAAAACCAAAAGAAATTATGAAAATTTGTTATACAGCTTGAGTGTCAAAGCGCAGAAAACTGAATTTATGAAATTGAGATTATTCAACTGAGATGGCATCAAAAGAAGATAAATTAAAGATGGAGGAGGAGAGGAAAGACTGGAAGAGGAGAGACTAGAATTGAGGCGGAGAGAATTCATGGAAAAGCATCAGAGGGAGAGAAGGCTCAGCAAACTGGCCACTCGATACCAGCAGCAGGGTGAACTCTGAATCGGAGACGGAGACCCGTAAGAAGAGGATAAGGACCCTCCGGAAAGGAAAAAGGCTGGGAAAAGAAGTCAAAGGACTGATGAAGAAGATGAGGATAAGGAGGACCTACGGTATTTTTAGGGAAGGATCCTGACAATTTGGGCCATTAAGGAAATTGAAAACTGGTCGAGGATACCAGGAGTAGTAAAATGGTCAGGAAGAACTATGCTGAAGGACTGGAGAGGATAATGGACAAGTTCAGAACAGATTGTGAAGGCAAGGGAAGAGAGGGTTATCCTGAGACTCGAGTTGAAGAGCGAGGAAAGAGAGCCTTAGAGAGGTCGTAGGGAGGAGCTGAAGGACAAGATGGAGTCGGTTCAGCCGAGAGTCGATGCAGCTATGCTGACGCTGCTGCCAGGAATGAGATTCCGAAAGTCACGGGGCTGAAGGCCCTGTTCTCCACAAACTCGTGGTTATCAGGCATGACAAAAAGGAAAGTGAAGAGGTCAAGAAAACTGAAAGAATTGGTAAAACCGTCGGATATAGGCCTGAAGGTGAAGCGTCAACATGATCAAGAACGGCGTCATTATTGAATCGGAATCTGAGGAGGGCCTGAAAAGCTGATGGAGAATGAGGACCTGAAAAGCGGGTATGAGTGTAGGATTGCCGACAAGGAAGAACCGTCGTGATGGTCTACGACGTTAACGCTAAATTGAAGGACCAAGAGATAAAAGAGGAGATTTTGCAAGAAATATGCAGGGCAGTGACATTCAAGAAGAAGAGTTTACAGAGGAATTCAAGATAAGACAATAAGCTGAGAAAAGCGCAGGAAAGAGACAGCAGGAGAAATCACCTGGTCGCCGAGTGTTCAGTAAGAGTACGGAACTGGCTAAGAAGGAAGGGAAAGGTTTTCATCGAGTGGGAGTCCTGCAGAATAAAGGACTACGTGGATGTAGCGAGGTGCTACAAGTGCCAGAGATACGGGCACGTTGCTAAATCTGCAAGAGCAGGACCAAGTTGCTCCTGGTGTGCTGGGGACATGAATTTAAAGACTGCAAGAAGAACAAGCAGGAAGATGTAAAGTGCGTAAACTGCACTAGAGATGGGAAAAGGACGTGAAACACCCATCCAGCTGGAGGAAGTGCAGTATATGAAGGCCGTGAAAAGGCAAAATGAACAGATCGATTATGGACTGTAAGATAGGTCAGATTAATGTAGGACGAGGCAAAATAAATGGAGGAAATGGTCAGTGAGCAGGAAGGAAGGCTTAGAAGTCTTACTGGTACAAGAGCCTTATGTCAGTGACGGGCAGATTAGAGGATGTGAAGGAAGGTGGTACTTTGACAAAAGAAACGGAATAGTGGTAGGAAGTGCAGTAGCAATTTTGGAGGAATCTATTGACGCCCTGATGATCGACCAGGAAACGGACGGAGCTTGCGTCACTATGAGACTGGAGAAGAGGAAAAACACTAAAGTCGTCAGTCTTTACTGCCGCCCATCGGAAGGATAGATGCCCATCTAAGAATTGCCGAAATTGTCAGAACCAATAGGAGGAAAGGAGTTGTTATCGGAGGAGACCTAAATGCGAGATCCAGACTTTGGTGGAGCGATAGGACTGACAGAAGAGGAGAAGGTCGAAGAGATGGCAGAGGCATGTGAACTAGAAATAGGGAACCAGTCGAGTAGGTGGACCACCTTCCAGAACACGCAGGGAGGAATGTCGAATATCGACGTAACTTTAGCCACGAGAGATGTGATGAGGGACTTAAGGAACTGGGAAGTAGTAGAGGAGACGATGAGTGACCACAGACTCATAAAATTCGAGGTGAGAAATGCGGCTCGAGCTAGTAGGAACGAAATGAAGGAAGTCTTGGAATCTCAGGGAAGTAGATGGCAGGTGATGGTATTGGTACAGGAGGTAGGAGGCGGATTGGATGGAGGAAAAGTCGAGGAATCGAGAGAATCACGCAAAGAAAAGAACAAAGGAACCTCGGAAGAAAGACGAGGACTAAGAAAGACAAAGGACAGAGCGATAGCCGAGTCAAACGGAGAAACCGAAGACGCGAAGGAGGAACCGATCAAGAACGGAAGAGAATGGAGAGCTTGTTAATAGGACAAACACAATATAGAGATCGGGCAGAAGCTGCTGGACGAAGATGGTCGAAACGACCCGTGGGGAAACCGCGATTATCATGGACGGTCAACATGAATGAGGACGGAAGTTATACTACGACAGTAGAAGAGTCTCTGAGAAGAATATTGGAAGGACTCCTTCCGGACGACCGCAGCTATGGGCGTAGCGAACAGCCTTGCAACGCTCACGATCATACAGGATGCCAAGCTGAGGCCAAAAGCCAAAGCGAGGCTGTGAGCGTCGCTCACAGCCTCGTAACACTTGCAACAGAACATAGAAATCTGAGGCCCAAGCGAACGCCTGTAATCATGTAGGATGAGTGGAGCGAATTAGACTAACAAAATGCAAAGAAAATACAATTCATACATACCAGCGGCGCTTTAGCGCTTAGCTGCGTGTCAGCCTGGTTTTTATTTAGTTACATTTCACAAAAACCATTTGTTACATCAACATTTATATAAATTATTGATCTAGGGTACACATATTGTCACCATTTCTGGTATACCACCCGGTGCGGGCAACATGCCTTGTACCCCCTGGCAACGCAAATCGCATGAACATTGATACCTTATTTCTAAAAAATTGAATCATAAATGCTGTTGTTAAATTTGCTAGGATTTCACAGTGCTTATTGCTATGTGTATATTCCTTTCAGGATAGTTAATGATGATAAGATTGTGTTTTATGTTCCAGGATTTCAAAGGAGTAATGAACTTGTGAACGATTAGTGGTTTGAATGACTGAAACTGTGATACTGCTCAGATACATTGTCAATGCCTTGAAATGTTCATCTTCTATAGTGTCAGCTATTGTAGTATATATATAATCAAGTTTATAATCAGTTGTACCCTTGTTTGTGTGTCTAATTTTTGGCATTTATTCTTTTATACATCTTGAATTATTACAAAGAAGTTATCATCTCGTTAACATTTACCCCTTAGTCATTTTTTCTTAGTGCCTATTAAGTTGTTAACATGTTTTGAATGTATGTAATTTAGTCTTATAAATAATTGTGAACTGATTTTTGAATTTTGTTAAATTACACATTTATTTATACTTTGCGTATACTTTGTACTTTGCTAATACTTCCCTTGATTTACAATAACAACTAAGATTAATTTTGAATTTTATACAGGCAGTGCGGTCTGGAGGCCTTGCACGGGGGCTTATGTCACTCTCCGTATACCTGGCATCCAAGGGCTGTTGCCAAGGGTACGTGAAATCTTTTCAGTAATGGTGGAAATTAATATTGTGACCGGGAACTCTCAACCGTTGATTTTAAAATATATATTTAAAGTCAATGTCTCAACTAAAGACTGCCGTACAAATTTTCGTCAGTGCTGGCCATTGAGTGTCCTTTTTAACCTACTCATTATTGGGCGGGCCAACTTCACACTGGGCCGCTCACAACCAAAAATGGAAGGAAACTCATTTATTTGGACTGATGGGCGCTAGTGCCAAAAGTTCGACGTTATAATTCGACTAACTGCAATTACAATTGGCCCGAATCGTGCTACGTTAGTACAGTCAGAAATATCGTCATTGCCGAACACGTATTATGAATTTAAACGTGTTTATTACTGGGCGGGTCCTCTTAAACAATGATTGCATTAAAAGAGCTGAACATTGACCAGCACTAACGAAAGAAATGTTCTACAGCACTAACGATTTATCGTTGATTTTAAATGTACGTTTAAAGTCGATGGATTTACATTGTCAGAAGTGGCCGGGCCGGTATAGGAGGGCTAACTTCACAAACAAGACCTTACGGAGCGGGGTAGCCAACTGCGCGGGCATCTATCTCGCTTGTAGAGTAGTAGGAGAGCGAGCCAGTAGCAAACAGAAATTCTCTATCTTCATGTCTCCGTGTTGCACCCGTCTTTGGTCATCCCCCGAGCTTCCTTCCTCCCCTTACCACGCCACCATATTTTATAGTGTTTTTATATTTTTAAGTCAACAACATTTCAAATAATGTTCAATCAACAACGTGAGGCAAGAGACAGCCACAAAGCCTTGTTTTATGGATACTAGAAGACACGCATGGGTGCCTTGGTCCGTGGAAGGGGGCTCAAGGGATTGTTATGGAGGGGCAATAAATAATAATAAAAATGCTTATTATTTTAATTTCTAATGGTCATGTTATTTCTATTGATTTTTTTCTTATATAGTCATTTTAAGTGATTTGTTTGTGTATATATTATTGATTTATTTGTACAGTATCTGTATTCTTGTCTAATGTGTATATAATATACAGTATGTTTATTCATCTGTTAAATTATTTAAATATTTGTCATTTTCATGTTAAATTTTTCAAATATTCATTTTGTGTTTATGTTAACGGTAATAATTATCATACCTAACCTATCCACCCACAGGTTCTAATTTTAAAACTGATTTTGTTTTCCTTGAATTTATATTATGATTGTTAACTTGTTTTGACCACAACCTCTGGCAGGGAAACCAGACTATTTGTTAATACATATAGTAAATAACTAAATATGTCAACGACAAATAAAACCTCTTAGTTCTTGATACTTAGGAAACGGAGTACACTTCTCTACGGCGCATCTGTTTTGCGCGCCTCACGAAGGTGCCAAATTCGATGCGCGTGCAACAGATCACCCCGCTCCGTAAAGTTTTGTAAAAGCGTCTGACATATTTCATAAATACTCAACCAAATGAAAATAATTAAAACAGTTATTCAGTTGACAATTACCGCCGTTAGCCCGTTCCCGTTACTCTTTAGTGACCTAGAAGAGTCCTGTAGATATCGAGAGTCTGATTCACCATGGTGGTACGATGAGAGAAGTGATTTACATTTTAGCTAAGGGAATTTATGCGAAATCAGGACCATGTCGATAAAAGGTAAAAAGCTAACGCATAGTCCTAGAAATCTTTCGCCATAGACCAACCTTCGTTCTTGTAATCATTGACGTATTTTGTAGCTGAGATTGTAGAGCTGGTCCTTACTCAGGAGGACTAGCTGCTCGCTGATGAAGGCCTACCTGCTCTTGAACAGTTAAATGAACAGTATTTTTTCTTCCAGTCACTCTATCAACCTTCCAGAGGTTGCATCACGGAAGTTACCTCCGGGTGAATCTCTTTTTGTTAATCAAATCTCGTACACATGAGCCAGAAACCAGTGAATCTGTGTACTTTCCGCCCTTCTTTCTTAGAACACGATAATTTAGCCCTTTAAAGGGTCGATGTAGTTAGTTTTTAACTGTTTATTTTAGAGCCCGGAGGTAACTTCCGTGATGCGCCTCCTCGCGACACGGGGCTACCCGGAGTTGACCTCCGTGTGCGAACCTGCTTGCAGCAAGTGAACTTATTGTACCATTTTTTTAGTTCTTTAGTTTTCTGTGTTTCACGTTACCTATTGTACTTTATTCGATTTCATAAAAATGTTTTGCCATTTTCACTAAGGTTTAACCCACCTGGAAGTAACCTCCGGGTGTGCCCTCTCACGTTTTGAAAACCCATGCGCCCTCTGTAAGGTCAAGGCAGCACTCATATGATGTGGAATGACAGTAGCATCTCTCATACCTCTGCAAAAGGTCAACAAAACGTTCCTTCACCTAGTCTTATTGTCCTTTTTGTTCACAAACTTCTTACCCCAATTTCCACTTTAGTTTTTTCTGTTGTGGAAAACATTCCTGGTGGACTATTCATATTTTGATAGATAGTTTTCAATGGACTCTAGAGTGTTTGGTAAATATGTACTTACGATATGTCTTTAACACTGTAGTGGCAACAGCAAATGAATCAATGACCATCCGAGTTTGTCTCCACATAAGGTAGAATAACGGTGAAGGATAGGCCTACAATTGTTGCTCTCAACCTTATTTATGGCCTCCACTCCAGATAATTCTGTAGTCATCTCAACATACAAAACCCTTGCTATAAAAAAATAGAATGTTTCACTGAAAAACTCTACAATTTAAGGTATACTAGAAAATTAAAGTAAGATAAAAGATGACTTTCAGCAGCAGTCTTATTTTCTTCCTAAATGAAAGCAGATGTGAAGCCCTCCCCTGCCTTGAGACTAGTGCTGTGGAAGAGGAAGGTAAAGGCATTGTGTGAAGAACAATTTGATTGAACATTTCTATTGTTTACAGTCTGATACGTGTTGCAGAACTCTCTCCCAGTGTGTCATTGGCTCTACTGTCCACGCTAGCGGTCGGCTGCTATTATCCAACCATCTACGGCGAATTTGTATTTGATGACTCAGAAGCAGTAGTCAACAATGACGATGTTAGTCTGTCAACACCACTCGCAAACCTTTTCAAAAATGATTTCTGGGGAACCGAAATCACTCACGATGCCAGCCATAAGTCTTATCGCCCTCTTACAGTACTTTCCTTCAGGTAGGTTTTTAACTTGGTTGAGAAAATTGATTGTTTTTAAACAAAACATTACCGAAATAGTGGTTTTAGAACCAAAATGACCCATTCTACCACTAGATTAGATTAGACTAGATTAGATGGGGAAAATTGTGGTTCAAGACCACGTGCACGTCAACCCTTTGGTTTATTGTGCTGGCTCCCTGTTCTCCTAATTAGGCAGCCCCACCCCCTTTTGCTTACAAAGCTCGAGGATCGTGCCACCCAACTCTGATGGGTGCAACTCCTGCCACTCACGAGACCCTAGAAGACCCCTTCTCCTGGCCTCAGGGACTCGTATTCAATAAGAATGTGTTTTGCTGACTCAGAGCAGCTCATAGCCTACATCTGGTATCTCCTGTGTAGCGACCCATTTTTGCTAGGTGATTTCTGAAGTGCCCATGACCAGTGATGTACGATTTTACCAGTCTGATGTTCTGGTGACTAAGACTGGTCAGATGTTTGGTAAGTATCCTTGATGGATTCTTGACTAAAAGTTTGGCTGGTTCCTGGCATGGTAGCTGTTTCCATCGCTCAGTGTGTCGCGCATTTGCCCTATCGGCTAGCATAGTTTTGACAAGAGAAGGACTGATCCCTCCCGCTGCTTGGGTGTCCCGGACCGGCAAAGGGTGACAGCGCTCCCTTTCTAGCCAGCAGATCGGCTTTTTCACTCCCTTTAAATCCTTGATGCCCGGTATCCATTCAAGCCGCATTATTACAGCTTGGAGCCCCCGAGCTTGGGAGCATTCCGGACAATGCAGGAGTTGATAAGTAGACAGTCCAGCGCTCTGAGGGCAGCCTGACTGTCTGAGAAGATTACGATATGTTTATCCATTGTACCAACAGATAACTCTAGATAGGTGCAAGTGAGGATTGCGAAGACTTCTGCTTGGAACACTGTACAAAAGCCTCCCAAGCTACCTGAGAGGTTGCACCTGGGCCGGACTCTGTGTACCCCATAGCCAGCCTTTCCTTCTATCAATGAACCGTCTGTGTACCAGACCCTACAGTTAATAACCCTTTGACAGGTGAGTTTTCCAAGAGAATTTGTGCCCCAGAAAGTAAGTTTTTATTTTCATAATTTTTTTGTATTATTATTTTTAAATACTGGCTTTTTGGTCAAATAACCTGTTTTACTTACTTACTCCCTTACTCTTACTCCCAGGGCCATTTATATCCGAGTTGGTATTTAGCCGCGCCAACGTATCCCCTCCACCTGGACCGGTCTTCAGCATCTTCCTCAGTAGCTCCAAGCCTCCTCATGTCTTTCAAAACTTCATTCCACCATATCTGTCTTGGTCTTCCCCTGGGTCTTCTACCTTCAGGCCTCCCTTTCATAATTTCTTGCAGCCAGTATCCCTCTTCCCTTCTTAGTAAGTGTCCAGCCCACCTAAGTCGTCTGCATCGTATTTCGCCGATTATGTCCGGTGCTTTATACAGGTCTCTTAACTCGTTTTAAACCTTACCTGTTTTAAACCTTAAAAATATTTTTTTTTGTTCAAATAGGTACATAGGTAAAAAAAGTGTTCTGATGTTTAAAAAATTTATTTTATATATTAGTGTATAACTTTTTTAGTTATTATGTTTGGATATAATTCAAGCGTGGATACAAAGAAAAAAAGGTGTGTACCTTTTACCTCAAAAGTTTAGCTTTGTATGGTAAGTGACAAAGAAGTGTGGTAATGAGAGAGCGCACACACTAGCGGGCGGCACATCCACACTGCGTGTATACTCACGAATAGTCCGCTACGTTTTCATCTTCTTTCTCAATTTCACATTGATTTTCACCGTTCGTAAAAATCTCTGCTATATGATTGTTAAAAAGAGACATTGTTACAATAATAAAGCGCTCTCAAAATAGAACTAAATAGTTAGTGAAACTAAATCAATAAGTAATCAAATATAAGTAAAACTGCTGAAAACAACTGTTTATAACTTTTCCGCGAACACAATGAATAGTAATAAACACGTAAGAAACAAATCAGCTGTCAGTTTACCAGATGTCATATAAAAACCATAGATGAAATAATCGGCACAGACACGAAACGGTGCCAGGCAAAAAACCCAGCTGGTAGACAGCAGCTACAATCTAGCGGATCAATATTTTAACTGTTTCCAAGAGGTTAGAAAACTCCGCCAGGTAGCAGGGCATCCACAAACGTTATACTTCATAAACTGAGCGGAATTGTATTGATCACAACAGTCTCGCTGCTACAGAAGGTTCATGCCGGTCGCGAACGCTATGCGGGCGCACATGTGGCACTCTATGCCGCTTCTGCAAGTGTAAAGCAAACCGCTAAACCTGCCGCAAACCTGCTAAAGGGTTAATAGTTAAAAGAGAATTGTCAGTTGACCACTGTAGTCGTGATTCTATGCTGACTTTGTGAGGTTTTACAAAGAGATTTTGCCCCTCCATAGAGTCAGACCTCATAGTGAGGAGCGGTTCCCTGGGGAAGGAGTCTAAGGCTCCCACATGTCCTGAAAGAGTTGGACCCTTTTTAAAAGGCCGAAATAGAGAGTTTGTAATTTCCTAGCCTCAATTTCTATGAAAATGTCTAGGGGTTATATTGAGCAATACCTCTAGCGCTGTGGGGTGCTAGTTCTGGTGATACCTAAGCATGCCAGTCCTTGTAGGCTGCTTAGTTTGGTCTTTACGGTACTCTGCCTGGCTTTTGTCCACCAAACTAGAGAGGCGTAAGTGATCTGGGGCCTTATTACTGCTTGTATAGCCAAAGCCATGTGTGGCTTAAGTCCCCAAGTTTTCCCTATGAAACGTCTGGTTGCTAATAGCGACCAGCTTGCTCTGTGTAGTACCGACTGTAAGTGTAGGTTCCACGTAAGTTTGCAATACAAGGTCAAGCCTAGATACTTCGTGCTGTCTGAAAGTGGTAATCAGACGGCGTTGAGCTCTAGTCTGGCCAGAGGGGTCAGGTTCCTAATACGAGTAATTGGAAGTATAACAGTTTTGGAAGGATTACTTTTAAGCTGTTCCCTCCTACACCATTTACTAACTTGTCTTAGGCTATTGTTCATTACATCTGCTACGGTGTCGATGAACTTGCCTTGAACCATGAGAACTAGATCATCAGCGTACCCCTGAATGAAAGTTCCTGTTTGTGATACTTGTGTTAGAAGATCATCCACCACCAGATTCCACAAGAGCGGAAAAACCCTCCCCGCGGACAACCTCTTGTGGTAGAGACTTCCCTGGTGACATTTAGTAGGGTGGATTGGACCCTTCTTGTTTGAGCATATTTTTTATCCACTTACTCAAGGTTAGTGGTACCCCCCTTTTACTAGCTTTCTCCATGATCACCTCGTGTGAGGTACTGTCAAAAGCCCCTTCAATGTCCAGGAAAGCGCAGAGTGCCAGCTCTCTATTGTCTAGAGACCCCTCTGCCCTGCTGACCAATTCATTGACTGCCATAATGCATGACCTGCCAGATTGGTAGGCATGCTGGTTTCTATGTAGGGGTTGACCTAGCAGCACCCTGTCCCTGAGGTATCTCTCTACGAGCCTTTTCACCGTCTTCAAAAGAAATGATGAAAGACTGATAGGTCTGAAAGATTTTGCCTGACTATAGTCTTGATTTTGGGTGACTATAGTCTGTTTTACCCCTTTTAGGGATAAAGACCACCCTGCTTACCCTCCATGCCAGTGGTATGTGACCAAAGAATCAGAATCCACTTTATTTCCATATAAGTAAGAAGTACATACATATACACATAGAAAAAAAACATTAATGGAAGCTTAACTAACAATGTTTACAGATTTGAAATTAAACCAAAAAATAATAAAGGTTGATAATTGCTTATCTAGTACATTTTAAACTGAACCAAATTAAACTAAATTATAAAAATGGGTCAAATAGTAGTAAAATTTAGCTTCCCTGAAATAAAAGAAAAATAATTTTGGAAATGAGCTTACATAGGCTAGAAGCCTGTGCGTAAACTCGAGTTGCTAATAAACAGCGAAAAAGGTAGTGGCCGTGGATACAAATGTGTTTAAATTAAATAATTAGATTAATAAAGGCCACGCTGGCTCTGCAGAGTTCGCATATTAGGTTGAGTACTGGGTCAGATGCATGCTGTAGCATTGCTGGATAGATTCCATCCCCCCCAGGTGATTTATACGGGCTGAATTTACTTAGAGCCCTTTTGAGCCTTGAGTGCGTAACAATTTTGTTGGCCAAGTTCCAGTCCCTTCGAGCGGCCCTTGGGCTTTGACGGCTATCCAGGTGACCATAATTGTCCAGCAAGTCGCGCTGCATACTGTCTGGAAAGTGAGTCTCGAGGAGAAGGTCGAGGGTATCACCGGCAGACTCAGTATATTCCCTACTAGGTTTCTTTAGCAAACCGATGAGAATTGAGGGTTCCAAGGCCATGAACTTGCACAATCTTGCTGTCTCCTTGATTCCGTTCACCTCGCTGGTGAACTTGAACCACGAATCTGATTTTGCCTTCCTGATAGCCTTACTGTACTTTGTAAGGCTAGCATGATAGGCTTCCCAGGTACCATAGCTCTTGGCTCTGTTAAAGCTTTTTCTAACATCTCTTCTCTGTCAGTCTAGATTCGCAGTCCACCATTTAATAGTGGATCTACCTTTCCTGGTTTGCAGAGGACAGTTGTCATTGAATGATTCTAACATTGCCTTATTCAGAGATGAGGCTACGTGTTTAAAGTCCAAAACACTCAGAATCTTGCCAGCCATCGATCTACTCATAGCTGTCAACTGACTAGAGTATTGGTCCCAGTCACTTGTTTTAGGATTTCTATAAGATGTTTTGTGGTTACTTGCATTAAGTTTAAACTGAATGTACTTATGATCCGAAAGTGAGGCTTGTTCTAAGACATTCCACCCGCTAACGAACTTGCTAGTTTTACTTGAACAAAAAGTTATGTCAATTACTTGGCTTCTAGTTTTGTTTCAAACGTGGGAGCGTTACCGACATTCAATATCTCTAGGTTATTTGCCATGAGGAACTCCAAGAGATACTCACCCCTAAGGTTAGTATTGGAGCTGCCCCATCCAATTTGGTTATGAGCATTGGCGTCGCATCCCACTAGGAGATGGCACCCTCTGCTCTGCATCTTCTCCAAAAGTTGTTGTAGCTCTTGTGAAGGAGGAGGTTCCCTGGAGTCGTATGGAAAATATGCTGAGCTGATGACCAGTCTTTTCACATCCCCCTGACTCCAGCAAATTTCCACAGTGGTCATGTCCCTGGAACAAAATTCCATTAGAGGCAGACACTGACATTCTTTTTTTACAACAAGTTCTTGGGTTTTTTGCACTATTGTAATAGATTATCTTACCTCTGGCGTCTGCCAATCCCGCTATCCCGCCCCTGAAGCCAAGGCTCCTGGACGCAGAGGTCGAGGTTGCCAGTTGCCCACAGAAGGTGGCAGGTCGAGGCCGCCTTACTGTGGTGGAGGTACTTGCAGAATTCTGCTCTCCATCCCCTTGTCTGTCTCTCCCTCCACGGAAGGACTGGATGGTGGCTTTCCACAAGCTGATGCTTGCAACAAAGCTTTATTCTTTAATGGCGGCGAGTGCCTCGTCATCCACGAGGAAGACCATGTGACTCCTTTGGTCCCCTCCGCGTGCGACAGCAGCTTCCAGTTCGCCACCTTTAGTTTTTTGTTCTGCCTCTCCAGCTGGTGTTGGATCCAGTCGGAAGGTTTCTTGGGGAGCCTCTCTGGGAGCCTCATCAGGATCTTGGTGACCTTCAAGATGTTCTTCTTGTCACCTGCGACCAGATTTTGCTCTTCTCCATGTAACTAGACAGAAGAGGCAAATTCTGTCCCCCATTGTTTGGATGACAGGTTAGTACAGGAGACAATAAGGGCACCTGACTCTGTGTAGTTTCCCTCGAACTCCGTGAAGTCGCCCTCTGGAGGAGGTTCGTACGCTGCCAGACCTTCAGCGAGCAGTCCCTCCACTTCTGCGACTTGCTCCCCTGTCAGCTTGGGGGGGGTGATGTTGAACTCTCACCGATGGAACTAGCTAGAATTGATAGGGAGTGCCTTTTCCTAAGGAGTTTTTCGAACTACCAGCCTAGATCCCGGAATCTGTGAAGGCAGGGCCACCAACTTGCTGGATGCAGCTAAGCTTGCATAGTGCAGGAGTGGGGGCAGTCTCTATGTGAGGCTGCCCCCACCACAGCACTTTCCGGATGGTCTTGGGTGTGAAGCACCCCTGGGTGTGAAGAAATCACCAGGTTACTAAATCTAAGCAGCCTTGGCTGTCCTGGAGAATTCCGCACCCCCTAGACCCCATTCTACCACTAAGTAACTTGTTAATATTTTGCTTCCTGATAAGTTGTCAAAGGAAAGTTTCCTTATTTTTGCTATAAAAATAATACAAGGTCAGTTTAGCAAAAGTTAGCGTTTAGAAAAACAGGGTTGAATTTTTATTATACTATCCACTGTCTAGGGTACGATTTTATTATTAGTTTATTGTGCATTGAGCTACATTGCACGATCAGTGGCTTTCATTTGTGATGTAATTGAAACTAACTGGTACGGTTAGGAATTTACATGAGTTCAACAAATTGTTTTCTATCTGTTAAAGAGGATTGAAACCACCTCAAAGGTATCCCATTTATTCCCAATTCATCTATTTTGACAATAATTTAGAACAAATTGTGAAAATCTATGCTGAAATCCATTAATATTTTCATCACTCTTTGACCACTGAAGTTGTTACAGTTTACGGTTAAGTAAAAAGTTTTCCTTTTGGTCCTTTAGATTGTTCTAACGTTTTTCTTCTGGGCTATAAAAACAATAAATTATATTTTAAGTCTGGTCTACAGTAATGAAACTTAATTTAGGTTCAATAGATGTTCTAAGTATGATTCTTAGTCAGAAGACTCTGTAGTTTTATGTGTTGGCCAAACTCTGGAAATTCACAGAGCTTTGATGTTGAAGAAGTGTAGCAATCTTAACATTTGCTGTCTAATCAGTTTGTAACTGTTATCAAGGCCTAGAGAAGTTTAGAGTTGATGAGAGTGAAATGGTTTCAGGTTAAATACTCTACTAAGTGAGGGGCAGCGGGAAGCTTCTCACTTCCGCACTGTCAACCTTGCGCTCTATTGCCTCATCTGCTGCCTCTCCCTCCCTGTCTTCAAAGCTATGTGTCTCCGTAGTCCATCTTCCTCTACTCCAGTAGCACTGATAGCCTCTGTCCTCTTCACTGTACACCCGATCCATACAGAAGCGGTGAGTGAATCTTACTCCAAACTCATGCTCTTAGGTTTATTGCTTATTTATTTATGCTTACAACTTTTTCGCTTCCGTGGGAGCTAACCAAGGCCTCAGGTCTCATCTGGGTCCGACTTCTCTTCCCCCAATACTGAATCCAACGGCCTCAATGGCCCTGACACTGGTAACAGAGGAGGAAATTGCAAGGGTGATAAGAGAGCTCCCAACAAAAAAATCTAATGACGCCAATGGGGTGTCCACGTGGCTTCTTAAGAAATTTGCAATGCATTTATTGAGACTGCTGGAACACCTTATAGATCTCTCTTTTCAATCAGGGACTGTTCCCTCCTCTCTAAAAACAGCAAAAGTCACCCCAATATTCAAGAAGGGCGATCCTTTTTCGGTACAAAATTACCGGCCAATCTCACTATTGCCAGCCTTCAGCAAAGTGTTTGAAAAAGTCTTTCTCATCCGACTTGCGAGTTTTGTCGAAAAGCAAAACTTACTATCACCAAACCAATTCGGATTCTGAAATGGGAAATCGACAGTAGACGCAGTCGCTCGTTTAATCGAGATGATACTGGAAGGATTTGAAAGTCGAAAGCTTTCTAGACTTGTCAAATCTTTTGACCGTGTGGAGCATGGTACTCTATTTCAAAAACTGTACATTCATGGGATACGAGGAGTGCCACTTCCTTGGATCAAATCATATCTCAGTCACCGAAAACAATTTGTAGGGATTTCAGATGTGAGGTCAGGGGAAAGGGGACTGAGCTATGGGGTGCCTCAGGGCTCCATACTCAGATACTTCTCTTTCTAATCTACGTCAACGATGTTGGCTCATCGGTACACCACGGGCGACTGGTCCAGTACGTGGATGACACGACACTCTGTTTCAATACAAAGACACTAGCAGAACTAGAAAAAAATCACATTCATAGAGCTCAACAGTTCAATTCAACACTTCAATGAGCTCAACCTCAAAACTAACCCAAACAAATCATCCTTCATTCATATTTGTTTGCGACAGTCAACCTCAGATTGTAGTCCTACAGTCATGTTGGATGAAACTGTAAACGAAGATTTCTACTCAACAAAATTCCGTGGAATACACCTTGATCAAGAGTTGACTTGGGACTGTCACGTAGACAGTGTCTGCTCTAAATTAGCCTCTGGCATTTATGTTTTGAGGATATTGTCCAAATATTGCCCACTCAGGTACTGATGACGGCTTATTATGGACTAATCTACCCACACCTGGCCTAGGGACTAACGTTGTGGGGAGGCTGCTCAAGCACAAACCTTTCCAGAGTGTTCATTCTTCAAAAACAAGCAGTGCAAACAATTGCAAAACTGCAATGGAGAGAGTCGTGTAGACCAGCATTCAAAAGATTAAAACTGTTGACTTTACCCTGTCCCTACATTTTAGAAACGTGTCTTTTTTTTCAAATGTAAATGTGACCTTGTAAGAAGAATTGATGTACACTCTTACGAAACCAGAGACAGTGAGAACTATCAAACTGGGAGACACAGAACGATGGTTCATGAACGTTTGCCCTCACAGGCAGTTCAGTTTGTCATTATACTTCCAAATTTGATCAAAAGTGCTACAGAGTCAAAGGCTTTCAAAGCTCGTCTAAAACCAGTTTTGGTCGCAGAAGCATTTTACAGTTCAAACGAGTTTTTGGCACACAATTATTGGGATATTGGAGAATCAGACTAACAGGGGTAGAACTGGAAAAATTCGAGTAAATAGGAATAGTACGAATGTATGTTATGTATGTTTGAAAGGGATCTAGATGTGGATGAATGCAAAATTGTATATCAAATAGTAGACGATTGAGATACATGCTTGTAAACATGTCAATTCAATAAAATATTTATTTATTTAAACGGAAGGCTACCTTTAACCCTGCGTCGGGCGCTCCACGGAGGTTTCCTCCGTGTCTTTTTTCTTTTGTATTAAAATTCAGGTTTTTTGTGTGTCGGCGGTCTAAGGTCGGGTGTACCTTACGTGCCTCTTCCTAGGAACCCCCAGATACGCAATTTTCTTAGTTTTAACAAAAGGGGTCAATGTGAGAAGCGAATTAGTAGCGCATAACGGACGTTTGGTCCGGAGCGCCCGATCACGAACTACAGATGCTGGATGAAACCTCCGTGTGCGCTCTTCTGAGTGATGGTTTATGCTAGTTTGAAAATCAGATTGTTGTTTCGTTATGGTGCTTAAGTTTTATTTCTATAAGATGGAGAGGGAAGAATATTGTATTTCAAGACTTTTGGACATTGTGGAGCAAGAGGAACAGTGCAAAATTGTGAATAGACCGAGAGAAGAGTTAGTGCATGCGTTGTTTCCTGATGAGTTAGTTCCATATTAATATCGTTGCATTTGTATTACAATTACTTTAAAAAATAATTATTCAAACCCTTGCATTGAATGTTGGTACCTTGTATTGATTTACTATTTAATTTTTACTTTGTAAAATTGCTAACAGTATGTTGTTTTTTGTAGGGCTGTTCATCTTAATTTACATTTTTTTAACTAAATTTTGTAGTAAACGATAAATAATAATTTCTTATATGTACTCTTATTCAAGTTTGATATCAATAAACATGGTTTTCAAAGAAAAAAGACGTTTTTATCACACCCGGAGGAAACCTCCGTGAGCGCCTAATGGCGTTTTAAATTTTAAGCGCCCGACGCAGGGTTAAAATTAGGCTAGTAGAAAGTGAGTAATAGAAGTAACATCCGATTGCTGACAAGTTTTTGAAGTGAGAATTTCAAGAAGTGAGTGCGTCAGTATTGAACTCCATATTGTTAGAGTAATTTGAATTTTCATTAGCAATAAACTATGACCAACTAGGTATGTCTCTCAGGGTTTGGATTAGTGATACCTTTTTGGAAGAGAAGCTGCCATATTGCAAGATTTCCGTTTTAAAAGTTGGCACTGTGTTACATGAATTTTTGTACTTTACATGGATTTAATAGCATATGATAACGTGTGTATCATATTTTTAAGAGAACATTATTTTGTTTTATTTGCTCTGCAGCCTCCTAGACTTTGATGATAATAATGTTTTTTTAGCTTCTATGTGAAATGTAAATAATGTATAGATTTGTGTTGACAGGTGTGTCCAGTGGTGGGTCGGGCAGATTTACTCTGTGCCCTGTTTCTATTCTGTGGGTTCCTCACATTCTGCCGAGCTGTCAAGTCCGACTCTGTTATGTTCACATTACTCACTCTGGTGTTCACAACTCTATCCATGTTCTCTAAGGAGCAAGGCATCACTCTACTAGTAAGACATCAATGTTCAATGTTTCAGGCTCACTGAATACTGCTAATCAGGTTATGATGCCAATTTGTTATGGAGCTATCTATTCTATGGAGGTCTAGAGATCTTTTTCAGGCTGTGCCCTGTGGGAATATAAAATGCCTACCTATCCAGAATTTATATTCTTCAGCCAAAGCAATCATAAACTACATAAGAACAATTTTTATTATATTCCAATTGAAATAAAGTCTCAAAAAACACTTAAAAACAGCTAAACCGAGAGATACAGAACAGTAGTTAATGAATATCTATTTTTACTGGTAGGGATGTTGCAAAAACGTGATCACAATTGTTTTAACGCTGAATGCATCAAAGTTCATCTGAAACCACCATTAACCTCAGAAGCATAAAACGTTCAACACATGAGAACATGCAATGAAATGAGCTTGAAGTTTGGCTAGAGAGAGAGAGGTAATTGGAATTGAAAGACGAGAAAATGGAATACTCTAAACATCACTCTAGTGGTGAGACATCAACGTTCAATGTTTACGGGTCTCTTTCTCTGAATAATGCTAATTTCGGGTTATGAAGCCAATTTGATATGAACTCCATATCTGTTCTATTGAGTTCTCGAGTTTCCCTAGAGTTGCTCTGTATTTTATACTCTGTAGGAAAATCAAAAGCCCACATATCCATGATTTTTTGTGTTTCAAAAAGGACCAGTCCAAGTGGTCACAAACTTGATAAAAACAGCGGTTATTATATTCCAAAAAGAAAATAGAAATCAACTCTCATACAAATATAGAGGTAAGGAGAACAGTTAAACTGGGAGACACTGAACAGTACTTAATGGATGTCTATTTTTACAGGTAGGAATGTTGCAAAAATGTGATCACAATCGCTCCTATGCTGAAGGCATTCAAAGTTCATCTAAAATCACCGTTGATCTCGAGAGCATTTTACAGCAAAAATGCTGACAGCACATGACTGGAAGAACATGCACTTAAATGAAATTTGGCTAGAGAGAGGTAATTGGAATAAATGAGCGACGTGTAAATGGAAAAATTTATGTCAGAATACATGGAACATTTTAGAATGTTAAGAGAAACTGGAACAGTGGCATAGTATAAAACAATTTGATAAGCAATAAGAAAGGTACATTTTTCCGAATTGAACGATTCACACTGTGATTTTATGACATTTATAATCTGTATTTTCAATGACTAATTTTCACAAAATGTTGAAAATATGTTTTCCTTGCTATAGTTGTCATATTTACATAAATTTATTCATTTCAGGGCATATGTTTGGTTCATGACACCGTTTCAACATCACCATTTGGACGAACGTGGAACTTACTCTCATGGAAAGCATGGAGCACACGGAAGGCTCACAGATTTCTCGTGCGGCAAGCACTCCTAGCCGCAGGGGCTGTCCTGCTCTTGTCAATGAGATGGAGAATCATGGGTGGCACCGTGCCAACGTTTCAGCCAGTAGATAATCCAGCATCCTTCATGGACAATCTCTACTTCAGGGTAAGTTAAGAAATAATTTAAATAAGTTAGAAAGAAACTAGGGGGAGGCGGGGTGGACTTTTTTTATATTTGGATGAAACAGGAAATTAAAAATACTCTGGTTTTTCTGAGACTGGGCGACTTAGGACAGAACACATAATCAAATCAATACATTTTTGAGCTGACAACAGCAACAAAAAACGTTTTTGGCAAGTAACAAGTCATAGCTACTCTGCTCCATGAGCTTTGCACCTGAGCCCAATCACCATTCGGAGTCCCTCATCATTAATAAGGGAGCACATAACCGATGGTATTTGTGATTGTTTGAGAATTGGCATTTTTTATTGATATTAAGTGTTTCACAGAATTATTTGTGAACCACTTTCCTGCTTTTGATCTGAATTGAACCTGACCGTTTTGTACCTCTGCTGTTACAGTAAAACACCATCTATCCAGGTATATTTAGACCGTATTTATCCCGGAATACGAATACTCAGATAATTGGGTTGTTTATACCCAACTGTAATAAAAAAGAAACTGTAATAAAAAAGACGAAACAACTATGTGTGTTTAGTTGGTTCTAGTGACCAATAAATCTGTTTTTTTACACTTACAATATTTAGTTATAAATAACATTATTTTACTCATAATTATGTGTCTATAGAAAAACCCTAGCCTGGATTCTGAAGTTTATATAGTACAGTCAACTCCCGATTAACCGTAATCGGGTTAACCGCGTTGCGGATTAACCGCGACAAAGAATGAAGCGCGAAAATCATGTATAATAAGGTATTTAAGACCTAAACAACTAAAAATGAGGATAAGACCGTTTTCAGACGTTACGACTTTTCCGATGTACGAATTCGCGGCGCTGAAAGTAAGTTTAGTTACAATACAATCATATGGAGCTGTTCTGACGTGCCAGCTACGGCCGCTTGCCATTTAATCAAACCCACTCGCGCCGGCACACGGCAAAAACTCGTAACGTCTGAAAACGGCCTTATTCTCATTTTTAGTTGTTTAGGTCTTTATTAGGGATGAGTCGGTTCTCGGTTCCGGTTCTCGGACATACCCGGAACCGAGACCCAAAAATTGACAAAGTCGGTTCGGAACTGGCCCCGATAGCGAAATAACACATTGGGGTTAGGGGTGTGCGAGTACTCGGGTAAATACTCTGATCGGTAAAGCTCGAAATTTGGTCGAGTAATTTGCCGCCAACGGTATCAAGTCGTGATTTCACCGTGGGCGAAGGGTGTCAAGAGATCGCCGCGGAATCGAAGTCGTGATTTCACCACGGAGATAGCGGAGGCAAGAGATCGCGAACGGTATCGGGTTGTGATTTCACCGTGGGCGAAGGGTGTCAAGAGATCGCCGTGAACGGTATCGAAGTCGTGATTTCACCACGGGAGATAGCGGGAGGCAAGAAATCGCCGTGAACGGTATCTAAGTCGTGATTTCACCGTGGGCGTTTGCGGGGTATCAAGAGATCGCCTCGAATGGTATCGAAGTCGTGATTTCACTGCGGGCGTTAGCGGGAGTCAAGAGATCGCCGCGAACGGTATCGAAGTCGTGATTTCACCGCTGGCGATAGCGGAGTCAAGAGATCGCCGCCAACGGTATCGGGTCGCGGATTTCACCGCGGGCGATAGCAGGAGTCAAGAGATCGCCGGAACCGGAACCGACAGAACCGATTTTTTCTCATAACTGAAAACCGGGAACCGGTAAAATTTTGGAACCGACCCATCTCTAGTCTTTATACACCTTATTTTACATTAATTTTCGGTTTTGCGGATTAATCGCGATTTTGCTTATCCGGGAAGCTTCAACCCGACTTTATCGCGGTTAATCGGGAGTTGACTGTACTTGAAATTGAGTTTTATTTTTTACGTAAATTTACTAACTTTTATTTTAAATAAGCCTCAAGGTTCATCATTCTGTAGGCTACACATAGTCTAAAAGTTATTAGTTTGTATAACTTTACTGGAGGGATGGATAAGAGAGTAAACGTGTTTGAATATTGTTAAAAGACAGACGCGTTTAGTTTCATCGAGGGGTGGTGTACAGCTATATCGCAGGCTTTGCTACTAGACACCAGAGCTTAAGGTTGCAGGTTCAAATACCGCTTTAACGTTTGGCTTTTGCACCTCAAGTTTAACCTCACAGTCCACTCAGATGCATGAAGCGAGTAGCTACGCTCGGTAACGAACACTAAAATCAAATGTGTCGGGTTCTCAGTGAACTAACCACTTGTCCCGATTCAAACACTGTCCAATTGTGTGGTCCTACGGGGCCCAATGACAGATTATTACTATTATTAAAACACAGAAAAGGTTAACAATTTTGTTAACTCTACTCGGGCTTTACTCAAGACTAAAAGAGAACTCTTAAGTATAATATAGCAATGGATGTTTCGAGCACTTGATATATTTGCCTATATGCTATCTCAGAGTGTACCATCTGGAGAGTGGTCTGTGAAACTAATAAGTAAGGTTGTGAGCTACTGCACTGGCCACCCAAACTGTGATCACCAAACAGTTATTCCACTACATTTTTATCTTCTTTTCTATTTCAATATAATTTCCTACTAAATTTCTTTCTTGTCTTAGCCTCTTTCACTTATTGGTGTATGTTCGGTTTCATGGTGTGGTGCTAGTCTGTTCTTCTCTCTTCTGTGTCTCCATTGCTTGCTTTTCTTGTCCAGCCTGGTTTTTCTTTGGTTGCTGGTGCACAGTTTCATCTCTCTTGCTTGAACTTAGCCTAATTTATGCTGAGTCAATAGCCCAACTTGTAATGTATGTGAATTTTATTTTTTTAATATCACCCCTCACAGAACATTTAAATGCTGAAGAATTTCACTTCTTTTCTTCATCTTGGCTTAACCTGATTTCTTTTACCATCCTTCCAGTATTTCCCAAAATGTTGTTCAAACATACCCAAGCTATTTAAAGTTAGTCCAATAGTGAGTTAAATGTGTGAAACACTTCAAAGCCTAACCTCAACCTATCTCCAAGAATCAACCTAACCATTTATTATTTAGTTAGTTTAGCAATAGCATTATACTCAGGTTTTATTTTCAGGTTGTCAACTACACTTATGTATGCCCTGAACCTCTGGTTGTTGTTCTGTCCTGAATGGCTGTGTTTCATTGGTCAATGGGCTGTGTGCCTCTGATTCGCTCACTTACGGACATTCAGATCGCTTTTGTTTTCTCTCTCACCATCATTTTCACACTTCTGGTATCCCTAAGCGTAAAACATCCCAGAATCTTATCCAGGTTTGTTGTGCAAAATTATATGCATGAGGTTAAAGAAACTACTTAATTGTATCTTTGTCTGGTTTATCGTGTACTTGTATGTCTGGCATATTTCTTATATGAAAACTTTAATGATCTGGGAAGTTGAAGTTTTAAAATTTGCCATACGAGTGGTTATATATTGATGTATTTTGTTTGTCTAAGTATTGAATTAATCAGAGATTTTGGTGTTTTCAACTACATACATTCATAATGCATGTAAGCATTTTATCCATGTAATTTATGAATAGTTTGAAAAGCTACTATCCAAATGGTTGGACACAGGTGTTAAGTGGAAACTTTTGTTATCAGGTCTCCAGTAAGATTTTGGTAAAACCTTTTGATTTTTTTGAAAGAAGTACAGTCAACTCCCCATTAACCGTAATCGGATTATTTGCAACACAGAATGGAGAACAAATGCAATGACGCCATCCCTCACAAAACCAAATATAATAGTGTCCCGCGTGACCTTGATTCGTCCTCTCTGACTCACCTGGCAATATTAGTCTAAAAATAGAAATTCTCCTCACCTACCAGAATTACCCATCCAGCTCACGATAAATCTGACTAATTATTTAGTTTTGACAGTGGTAAGAGAACATATGATTTTCTGAAGTGCTGTAGCAGGGTTTGGTTATTGGAGTGGTTATTAGTGATCATGAAACTCTACTAAATGCAAACCGGTCGATTATTGACAATACAGCAAAACTTAACATAGTGCAAAACATTGATTGTGGTTCAACAGTAAACAAAGCGGCAAACCGTATAATATTGGTGATACAACGGTGAGTTGGTGATACATGAAAGTAAGATAACAATAAAACAAACACACTTACAAAACTCCGTCTCTATCTTGTCACTCTTTTCTGGTTGCTGCAAGTCACGTGATTTGTCAAGAGTTGGACGCTAAGCCCTGACCGCCAGTAGCTAACTAAAACCATGGAACCAAGGCTACCCAGAAGCACACATGGTAGCGTTCAACCGCAGTAGTGCTAAAATACATGAGAACTAATGACGTTTCACATGCTGTTATTCTCATTTTTAGTTGTTTTCGTCTTTGTATCTGTATTTATTGTATTTGTAGACTGGGACTCGTGACGTGGTCCTGTAATCCAGCTTCATGCAGGTCAGGTTTTGAGGATGATATAGGTCTAAAGTGGCTCAGATAGCCTCAGTGATCATCTGATGATACCCCCATCAACTCCCATTATCGTTTAGGCATACCAGACCATCACCTGTGTTCGGAAGTCACATTAAGCCGTTGGTCCTTGTATTTTCATTGGTCATTGGGCTATTAATTAATGACCCATTCTAAGGAAGAGTCGGCCTTAGTTTGTAACAAGACTACAGCTCATAACTCATTACTACCACTCATCACACTCATCCCTCACCAGACTTGGGTAAGTTACTTTCAGACAGTAACTGTTTACAGTTACAAGTTACAGAAAACCAATGTAACTGATTACAGTTACAGTAACTCAAATGTAACTGGTCAGTTACAAGTTACATCGGGCTCAGTTACTAGCTGGCTTCATGTCAAATTAAATAATAATATGTCCATCCAAAATTTATTTAGAAAGAGATTTTTTTTTTACTTTAATTAAAAGATTACATTGATTGATATACTAGCAGTTAGAAAATAAAGATACAAATCAATAATAATCAGTGTGTTATAATTTATAAAACAATCTGTATTTGCTTTGGTTTCAATTACAAAATTAACAGTGATCAAAATACTGTATCAAAAATATAACATAACATTAAAACGAGATCCAGTATGATGAAACAAATTATTATTTAAAGTTAAAGTTGTTAGAACAACTCCCTTCCAAAGCTTCCCAGGTTTTCTTTGAGGGCAATAAGTATATTATACCGGTATTGGCTCAGGACTTTGAGTTCTCTAAAATTGGCCTGCAGTGGTCTATTTGTGCCCAGCGCAGATATAGTTCTTATTGCCCCTTTTGCAGAAGCAATATCCGCGTAGCTGTAGAGTGTCCCCAGACGATAACGCCGATAAGTAGTCTGTTACTGTGTGAAAATCAGTATGAGGCAGGTTAACTTAAACATATTTAATCAAGTAGTTATTGTCTATTGCAGATTTGTAATTTGGAAAAGCCGGAAAAAGGTTAACACTTAATTCAAACTGTTAGTGGTAGCCATTAAGCGTAAGCAGGTAGCGAATTCTACCAAATGACTGAAATGAGTACACATCTACTCAAACTGAAACAACTATCAAAACAAAACATCACATCTAACTCAAACTACATCTAACGTGAATTACTTTATAAATTATAATAAAAAATATTGAATTTAATATTTATATGGTACCAAAATTACATCCAGACAGCCAGCTAAAAGTAAACAGCATCCGACTAGTCGATACATTCAAACATTGCAGTTTAAGGGTTATGATGATGCTCACTTTTGTTTTCTTTGCTTTTTAATAACTTGAGAGATACAACCATAGATAACGAATTTAAGATATTGTATAACTGTACAAAATCACTTAGCACATATATCAAAGTGAAATTCATATTAAAATACTTGTTTTGAAATCGCACGTATTTTTACGATTCCAAGCTGAAAAATGTAACTAGTAACATGTAATCATTACCGGCAATTTGTAACGATTACCTGTTATTCGCTAGCGTTTCGAATGTAACGGTTGCGTTACAAAGTTACAGGAAAATGTAACGATTACAATTTTATAATCGTTACTCCCAAGTCTGTCCCTCACCACATATTTGCCTTAAAATGCCCTCATGAGAGCGGTCGAATTTCAAATAGTGATTATAGTAATTTAGTGATTGTACATTAATTTTGAGTTTTGGGGACTAATCACAATTATTTTGCTTATCCGGGAAGCCTCAACCGAATTTTACGGTTAGTCGGGAGTTAAGTGTATAGAATTTGCATAAGGCATAAATAACTTCAAATACCAACCTATTTATGTCTTTAACATTTTTTTGAATTTTTCAGCCGTCTCAAAATAGGATTGGTGAGACCACCTTTTTGAGACCTCACAAAAGCTGATGATACACGATACATTTTATTTATACGAAGCCACAATATCTTTATTACATAACTTTTAAGATTAGTATTGTGTCACTAGTGTACATATCATACAGTAATAGTTACATAATATATGACATAAAATGTTACAAAAAACCTAGAAACAATTCTTAAAGGCCAGTCTCATTCAGCAAATCACAGATAGGCTACTAAGTCCTTTCTACCACCTTAGCCTGAAAAGGGCACTTTATATCTTTTCCCAACCCTTGTATATGTGTTTCTTACCTTATTTGTAAAATGTTGACATTATTTGTAAATGTTAGGGCTTTTGTACCTTCACTACAGATTTCTTTATATCTTCTTGATTTCATTAGTTGAGTCACTGATTCAAATGTCACTTTGTACCTTTCAATCTACAACACAAAAATTGTATCCTATTTTGGGCATTGCAGTCAGTAGCTGATACCTAATTAACAGTGTCGGTGGTTGAACAAGGGAAAAGAGGACTCTTCCTTTCCAACCAAACTAACTTACAAAGTTGTGTTTCAGGGAGAAGTTGATGGGGGTTACGTTCCTGGTGCTTCCCGCTCCTACCTGCCAAACGCATTCATGTTCGGTTAAGCCGTGGCTGAACGAGCTCTGTTTGTGCCTTCCGTCGGGTTCTGTTTCCTAGTGGCTCTAGGCCTTCATCGCCTCTGCACCACCTCTCTCAAGACCTTTCAAGTGGTGAGTTGGCAATACTACGTGAACACACAGGGTGTCCAGCACACGGGAAAGCGGGAATTATATGAGCACTTTTGATATAGGGGGAAAATCTAAGGTTGTGCAGAAAATTTGTACCTACATCAGAAGGTTTGATAAGGCACAGCCACTGTGATATCTGTAGCAGCTAGAATGAGTCAAAGACACTTTAAAACTTTAAGAATAGCAAAATTTTATTGAAAATAATAACGAAAGCAAAGAAATTATTAAGTCATAGACTCTTAACGCGAGTCTGGAGGTCATTTTGAACCGTAATTACTATCGTTCTACTCACAACAAATATTACATTACAGTTGTACTGAAATTGTCCATAGAATTAACTTGTTTTCAGCTAAAGATGTTTACCTGTATCATCTACATTAAGAAAACTTTATGAAAGTAGAGATTGTCGTAGATAGTATTGAGAGTCTAGTTGCTGTCCTCCACAAATCACTTTTCCTATACCTAACATTAGTGGGAGTGATAACAAATTCCTAGACATAACTATAATGGATTTTGTAAAACAAAATACAAATGGAAACTAAATAGTATTAAATCACAAAACTAGGAAATTACGAGCATTTTCCTTGATGTAACAAATATGGAACAATAATTATGTTTTTTGTTCAATCCTAGGCACCCTGGATATATAATCCTTGATGTTGGAGTAAATAATGAACCTAAGTTCTTTTTTGCACACTCGCTGCACAGACCGCCGCGGAGACTTGGCAGTACGTGTGAGCAGGATTAGTTTTCGTTAATGACAGGCACATACCCTATGTTACAGTTGACACCAATTCTACTGTGCAGCACACTGATGGTGTTCTGCATACGTTCACACATGCGTACTATTGAGTGGAGGGATGAAAGGACACTGTTCACTTCTGCGCTCGACATCTGCCCTCTGAACGCCAAGGTCCACTATAACATCGCGAAAACCTCTCTGAACCACACCGCCGCAATGAAACACTACCGGCTAGCTCTCAGGTAGAGGCACACACATCAGCACTCTAATTTTGCCAATGGTTTAAACGTTAAAAATGTATGCTTACCATTTGCCATTTTGTTTAGTGACAATTTGTTACAATTTTGCAATCAGCTGACACTAACAGTTTACATAGTTTCATCTTTGCAAGAAAATTGCATTTTATCATAGATTTCAATATTTTGAGTTTACTTGTAAAGGAAGTGTTGAGATTCTCTCTATGAAACTTTTTAGACACACTACATTATGATTGGTTGTTTCCAGGTTAAATCCAGAGTACGACCAAGCCATGAATAACCTTGCCAACATTCTGAAGGACAAAGGGGAACTCTCAGAAGCAGAGGCTTTGTTGAGAAAAGCTATTGAATTGAGGTTAGAAACCCAGTAGTGAAATCAAAGTTTGACCAGTTGAATACAATTGAAAAATATTTGAACCTATTATTTTTTTTTACACATTAGTTAGCATGTTTCACACAGAAGTTTTAAGTGGTTTAATTTAAATCCCTGTTGAAACTAAGTCAAGATAGTTTGACCAATTACAAGGTTGCATTTACATGTCAGAAAACTAAATAAATTTAGCTTTCTTCCAACGTTCTACACACAATGTTACAACACATTTACGGTTAAAAAGAAGAGCTCAGTAAAAAAGTTGCTTTACATTTCATCTGTTTAGTCAGACAATTACAAGGAGCTGATCTAAAATTGTGCCATTCCGACTAAAAGCCAAAGCAAACCCGTGAGCAAATCCAACTACCAAAAAGCATAAGAGGATGTGTGATATTTTCAACTGTTTTAGGGGTTCAGAAGTATGCTGCTGCTTTTAGAAGGATAAAAAACAAAAAACGATAAAAACACACTACTTGATTATGGAAACTATATTTATGTGTCCTGTTGCCAATGATTCGCTAATGATGCTCTTTTAGTAAGAAAAGATAATTTTTTTGGAAAAATAAAACTGCTGCAAATTTTGGAACCGTAATCATCATGGATTCCTGTTTGTTATAAAGAGATGGACAAGTGACAGAGACTAATATTCCTTGAGATAGTTTTCAAGGACTCTTGGGGCAACTTGGTGATCTAAAACTTTCCCTGTTTGTGTTTGTTTTTTCTTGAGACACAGCTTATTCAGCAGCATAGTTATGATAAACCAAACTTTGTTAGATATTTAATAGAGGTGTACGAGATCTCGGGATTTCGAGATAGAGACGAGAAAAAGAAATGAACACCGACAAAATTTGTTATACCATAAAATGGACTAGAAGTTATTTGAAACACGATTTGCGCTGTAAACTAGAAGATTCGTTCCAAATATTAAGTGCCAGCAGTTTGAACAACCTACTAGGTAACATCGATGTCCAGCACACTGAGAACGGACGAGATAAGAGGATGAGGCAATTTTTATATACGAAGTAAACAAGCTTGTCAAGATGGCAGTCGCCACAAAATGGCCTCCAGCCGGAAAATAACAGCATACACACAACTAGTCATTTAAATCGATAGTTACAATAGTCGCAAGTGTCGATAGTTGCAATATTTTTATTTTTCTATTTGCAGTAATCGGAACAACAGTTAAGTTCGAATTTTACTTTCGATCTATCGCAAACATTAACCGATCACGCCGCGGCCATTATTGTGTCGTCTGTTAGTACTTCGTTTAAGGACTTGTAGTATTACAAAAGCATCAAACATGATGTGATTTATTAAGGTTTTAGAATTTCAATAAAGAAAATGGTTATAAAACAAGTTTTAAATAGTAACCAATCCAATTTTTGATCGCAAAAACGGTAGAACGCTCATTTGTCAGTATGTTTAGAACCTAACCTTACGACATATTTTGGGAAAAGACGTAAGCTCAGCTTGTGGATTTACTCACTTTTAGTTATACAAGTTGTTTTTTCAAACACTTGAAATATACATAACGCATATTTTACTGCACTATTAAGTTTATTTTAATGTTTTATAGTGTTACAGCCTAACAAACTCAAACTAGAACTCTGTGATTGTCAGTACAAGTTAGGGTACTAGTAGGCCGGCTTAACTGAAACTTGATGTGATAGGATGGAATAGGGAACAATAATTAACAATTACCTGAATATCAATAATCTTTATGTCATAACACTAATATTTTAGTTTAATATTTTCTGGTAGGCATAGGTTAGTTAAATTTTTTATTTGACTTGTAATGTTTAAGGTTACATTGCTGTTTGTGTGGTCTAGCTTAGGCCTAGCTAGCTACAACTTAACTTTATATTTTTTCACTCGTTTCAATGTAAAATGATGATAAAACATAATTATTATTGGTAATAAAAAACTGGACTAACATTTTATTTATGTGTACAATACTTAAACTATAGGAGCACTCAGGAAAAATAAAACACATAACACTTTTAATAATACAATAATATCATACTCTATAACAACTAAGCAAACTACTTAATAATAGCAAAAACAAACAAATAAAGCGGAAAAATTATCAAAATTAAAATTTCTCGTCTCAATCTTGATTCTCGAGATTTTGGCTTATTCTCGCTCGATCTCGTCTCGACCTAAAAAAATCTGCTCTCACACACCTCTAATATTTAATCTTAAGCTGAGTACAGCACATAAATCTAGATTTCCATAATCAAGTTTTGTCTCCTCCGAGACAGGTTTCTGTGAAAACTACTTTTTAAGCTGTATTTCACATCTAAAGTTCCCGGATCCGCTGTCAAAAATGTGTCCTATCAAAGCATCAACATACTTCTGAATCACGAAAGCAGCTAAAAACTCAACTCGCCCTCTATGCTCTTTGATAATTTGTTTCAATCATGGCTTTTCATTGACAGGTCTTCATGTAAACTCAGTTTTTAGATCCTTTCATGTCCAGCGACCAACAAATATTGTTCACTCTTCATGACACAAAAGCAACTAGTACTGGTATACAATGAAACTGGCCCCTGCTATATACCTATCTTGAATAGTGTATTGCCGTAAATTTTACACTTACTAGTTAGTACCTCATGTTTTTCAATTTACCGATCAGTTTTAGATCTTCACTTTGGTGAATAAAATTGATAAATCATCAGTTCAGTTGTGGTGGGCTACTCAGTATGTTGTTGCTTGACCGCATGCTGAATGTGTTTCTCAGGCCCGATTTTGCCGCTGCCTGGATGAACCTCGGGATTGTTTTGGCCAACATGAAACATTTCAGTGAAGCCGAAACCTGTTACAGAAACGCAATCAAGTATCGGAGAAGATATCCTGACTGTTTTTACAACTTAGGCAATTTAGTAAGTGACTGCATCATCTTTAATTGTTAATTTAGCTTACTCCAACTTCTAGATTATGATTTATTTGAAATGCTTTGTATTTTATAATGTCAAAAATCTTACCTAAGTTTTACTACCATGATTAGAGAGTTACTAAATTAATCAGCTCTTGATAGTTTGTTAAATGTAGGGTTTGATTTTAGTACCTAGAACTGAAGCAGTTCACCAAGGCGTACGAAGGCTGGAGACAAGCCACTCTGCTAGAGCCCACCCACCATGCCGCCTGGAACAACCTCATAATCATGCTGGACTCCATCGGTAAACCTTAGTGTAGGCGCCTCGTGAGGAGGTGGTGCTGGTGAAGATATTACTTTGGTTGATTGCAATCATAGATTCAAAACAACAGTTGTAAACATGCTTATATGATACCAAGAACGGTTCTTTATTTATTTATTTAATTTCAACGGCAATGCCAGTTACAAACATGTTTACATAATATAAATAAATTCTTAATGAAAGTTGGAAAAGTTAGTAAAAAATAACTGGTTCTTAACATGACCAATAATTATTGCAGATGCCGAATAAGGATTGATTAGTTTACTTCAGTTTATCACATATTCTTTGAAGAGACTATCAATTATTGCAGACAGTATTTGTCAATAGTAACTAAATACTGTCTTAAGGTTGTAAGCAATGTAAATTGACCCGGTGTCAACTCAAAAGGCTTTTATGTAATATTATCATTTTGTTCTGTCTTATTCCGTCCCAAAGAAATCTTGTGCTATTTGAAATGTCCATCCTATCCTGAAATCAAAAGGGGGTTTGGACCTAGTAGAATCGTTTGGCCCAGCTGGCGAGAGCACAACATTAACTTGGTTTTGTGCATAGGGAAACACTCACAAGCGGCTGAGGTGGGGAGGGAAGCTCTCACTTTGCTACCAGACTCTGCCTCCGTACACTTCAACATCGCTAACTCCCTCGGCAAGACCAACAACTTCAGCCTGGCTGAGCAACACTTCAAGCAAGCCATCCTGCTCAACCCCAAACATCCGCTGTACTACGTCAATCTTGGTAAGGAGTAGATGTAATGCTTGCCAGTCAGGCACACCCTGAAATCCGGCAAGGCAACTGTTGTAATTCTACCAACCATGTTTTAGTAAACAATGCTTCTACACACTAATGTGATAACTAAATATTGATTGTTCAGAAAACAATGTTAAATAAGACATTTGTTTCATTGGACTTAACATGTTTGACTTTGACTAGAGGTGTGCGAGATCTTGGGATTTCAAGATCAAGACAAGAAAAATTATTCTCGAAAAACTTTAGACGAGGAAAAAATTTGTAATACCATAAAGTTGACTTGAAGCTATTTAAACACGATTTTCACTGTTAACTAGAAGATTTGTTCCAAATATTAAATGCTAGCAGTTTGAATAACGTACTAGGTAACATCGATGTCCAGTAGTGACTGAGAACGGACGAGATTAGAGGCTGATGCAATATTTATATTAAGAAATATATAAGATGGCAGTCGACGCCACGAAATGGGGTCCAGCCGGCAAATAGCAGTTAGCATACACAACTAGTAACTTAAATCGATATTTATGATAGTCGCGAGTTTCGATAGTTGCAATATTTTTTACTGTCTTTTATTTTGCATTAATCGGAACAACGGTTAAATTGGAGAGTTTTGACTTTCGATTTATCGCAAACGTTACTATCTGATCAGGCGATGCCATTATTGCATCATCTGTTGGTACTTCGTTTCGTGACCTGTCATGTCACAAAGTCATCAAATATGATGTAATTTATTAAAGTTTTAGAATTTCATCAAAGAAAATGGTTGTAAAACCAGTTTTAAATAGTAACCAATCCAATTCTTGATCACAAAAACGGGAGAACTCTCATTTGTCAGTATGTTTAGAACCTAACCTCACAATATAGTTTTGGAAAAGATGTAAGCTCAAGCCTGTTGATTTACTCATTTTTACCTTAACCAGTTGTTTTTTTCATCCACTTGAAATATAAATAACGTATATTTTACTGCACTATCAAGTTTATTTTAATGTTTTATAATTTATAGTGTTACAGCCTAACAAACCCAAACTAGAACTCTGTGATTGTCAGTACAAGTTAGGCCGGTGTAACTGAAATTTGATGTGATAGGGTGGAATAGGCAACAATAATTAACGATTACCTGTAAATTCTATAATATTTATGTCATAACTTTAATATTTTAGTTTAACATTTCTGGTAGGCATATGTTAGCAATATGTTTTATTTTACTTGTAATGTTATATTTCTGTCATATTTCTGTGATGTGGTCTAGCTTAGGCCTAGCTAGCTACTGCTTGACAATATACTTTTCACTTGTTTTAATGTAAAATAATGATAAAACATAATTATTGGTAGTTAAAAACTGGACTAATATTTATTTATGTGTACAATACTTAAAACATAGATGCACTCAGGAAAAATAAAACACATGATACTTTCAATATTTCAACTATATCCTAGAAAAACTGGACAAACTACTCAATAGTAGCAAAACAAACAAATAGGGAGAATAATTTGTCAAAATTAAAATTTCTCGTCTCAATCTTGATTCTCAAGATTTTGGCTGATTTTCGCTCGATCTCGTCTCGACCTTTTAAAACTCGTCTTGCACACCTCTAACTACTATTTTGTATCATAATCTTTGTGTACATATAATATTTATCAAAACTCTATTTATTTTTACCACATTTGCGTCAATTAGTTTTTACAAGAGTGAGTCCCCTCAAGACCCAGGATGTGAAAACATCTGCAGGAATTTATTGGAGGGTCCCAGTTTGTGTCAGCATTCTTAAGCAATTTTCTAGCGCACCTCCAGTTCCCAGTTTACGATACCATTTGTGGCGACCCCAGGTGGGCTCTGATTTCCCAGGTTTTAATAGCAACTTACAACCTCACAGTAAGAGCTCTTTCCTGGTTAACAATTACGGGTAAGATGAGTATTTCGTCTGTTTATTATTGATCAAATTAATACTAATTAAATAGAAAAATCAAAAAGGCCTGAGTGGGAGGCCTTCAGCAATCGACGACCTGGCCAGATTGCCATTGGTTCAAGGAATGTAATGATTCAATAGTGTAAATTAATATTCAATAACGTGTCTTCTTTTTAGGAGTGCTTTATCATCACTGGAAGAAGTTCAACTTAGCAAGAGATTATTACCTGCAAGCACTCAAACTTGATCCAAATCTTAAAAGTGCAAAGGCTAATCTTCGTAACCTAGAAAAAAATAATCTGTGAACTATGTACCTTTTAGGTTATTAAATTATTTTGAATACAGTACTGTTGACTGTTGTATTTTCTTTCACCTCTGACATAGTAATTGGAAAAATGTGAATTAACCCTTCGCGCGGTATAATGATTTTTGACTTTTTCATCTGTATTGCTACAAACCCATAAAATATTTTTTTCTTTTTAAGTTAATGCTAATTTGTTTTCCTTTTCCCTAATATAAAATGATATTTGGTGAAAAAAATATTTTTCCCTTTCAAAATTATGCATTTAAACAGTATGATAACCTTATAAGAATATTACATGTTTCAGCTCAATTAGATTCGAAACTCTGACATGTCTGCAATTATAGGCCTATATACAAGCTAATACTAGTTTTTTCCGCAGTTTATAAATTGGAATAAGGAAAAACATTATTTGTGTATATGAGGGTTTGGTGGTGAGGCTGGTGTGATGTGCAGGGCGGCGCTGGACTTGGGGTGTGGCGGGGAGACGGGTGCCGGGAGAGGTAATGACAGAGTCAGGTAGTGGTGTCACTGTTGCAGCACTAGAGGTGCTTGGCTGTGTGTCAGGGACTGCACTCTGTGTTAGCAGTGTCTGTGGTATATCCACATCAACGTACATATCACTGTACCACGTACTGTCTTCATCGTCATTTTCACTATGTTCCGGCACATTGTTTATCAAAACATCATCATGGTCAAAATCACTATCGAACGCATCATCTTTGTAATTGCTACTGAAGGAAGTGTTCAGCGCATATAGAACAAAATCTTAAAAATCCGAATCGTCTGGATTTTCCATTTTACACAACTATTTACGCGTAGTATTTACTATTTACAAAAAAACATTACTTATTCTCTATCATAAAATAAACACTAAAAAATGTAACGAAAAGATAAAATATACAATATAACAGGAACAGAGAATAAACACCGACAAAGGAACAGACGTGACAATGTAGTATGCGAGCGCTCAGACTGAACTGGTCCCGAGCCATATAACTCGTAATTAGCAGATGTGGCGCGCCATCTAGCGTATGCGCAGTGTAGTGGGTAGCCATTGTTGCCTCCCCCACCAAAACGGTAAACAGGAACAGCCCACCATTATTTGGCGGGAACAAGAAATATGTGTTCTAACTGCTGCTGAACTCTTGAGGCAAAAATGAACACTACCATTACATGAAAAGACGATATACTGACGAGAGCGAGTATACTCGCTCTTACCACGTTAAGGGTTAGAATTAGGCTTGTGCGAGTGGTGAATTTTCAAACAATCCAGGTATCAAGAGGAAACCAAACAAGTAACAATGTGGATATGAAGCTGTGGAAACCAAGAAAACAAACAGGAGTTTTTTTTACATTTCATGACTGTTTCATGGCTACTACTCGGTGATTCATAAGTGATAATATTGAATTTGATATGGAGGTCAAGTGACTTACTTAAATAAGCAGTTACTGATCAGCTTAAGCAAAGATAATGTTATGGTTAGTAGATTGCACTTTGATGGCAAATGGCTGAGGCAGGAAAATCAACATAGTTGCGGCAGTCCAAGTACAGACAGCGCTGCGAGGGACTTCTTTTAAGAGTCTCAAGTAGAGCCACTGACGCATGGGCAAGTTCGTTTGTTCTCGAAATTGCACGATTTGGTCACATTTAAGTAATCTGAGAGGAGCTGAGAGGATAGAAAGACGGCAGCACTATCTGATCTTAGGCTGCCGAACTATGTTGATGTTGCTGCCTCAACCATGTGGCATCTATGCGCAATTTACTTAATATAACATTATCTTTGTCTAAGTCACTTACCAACCTGCAAAATAAGTTACAGCAAAAATTCCCAGCAAGGGATACCACTGAAGGTAAACTCAAACTCACATTGTATAAGATAAGTTTGTTTATTTAATCAAATGATGAACAGCAATGAGACCATTTAGAGAATGACAAGCTAGGCTAGACTAGTCCTAATGTTATTGTCGATTAAAGCTTAAGCAATTTAAGCTGTTGTGTGTGACTAACGGTTTGCTAACGACCGGCCTGTATCGTATCATATACACAATTTACAATCCATTATCATAGTAGTATATTGTTGCAGCCAAGCAAATCACAAAATATGTTTAACCAGGATCTTTCAAAGCAGTTTTTTTTAAGCTAAGGCCGCTACTGAATCATGGTCAAATATTTTCTAAGTTAAAACGCCAAGCCGTTTTCTCCCACCTTTCCGTTAGCTGTTTTCTATTTCCAGAAAATATTGTTTTTATCTTGTTAGGGGGTGAATATTGTCAGAAAACTTGCTTCCAAAATCAATTTATTTGAAAGAACATTTCAAAGAAAGCGTAAGGTGATGAAGGCAAAAGTTGAATTCGAGCTTTATACCCTGGTTTTAAGTGGACAAATCAGTTAGTAACTTGACATCATTCTTCCCTTCTTTTTGCAATCACTTACCAATAAAGTATTAGTTGTAAACAGCACAATATCTTAACCATAACAATATCACTGCATTTATCATAAATATTCTGAGACATTAGACAATAGACACTGATACTTCAACTTAAAGGTTTAAGCAGAATAAAACACCAGCTTATTCTTAATCACATTCTAAACATTATCATTTAATGCCTTAACTTTCTCAAAACATAACGTAGAAATCAAAGAATATTTAGAGTCAACTATGAATGTTAACTATTAACATTTAGATGTTTGAGATTTTCTCAATTAATGAACATTTCTTAGAAATGCAAGCTACAACACCATAGTCTAAAAACAAGGCAATAATGTCCATTACATGCTAATCCTTATCGAACTCTTGGATAGCAAAATATATTCTGAAATACACATGCACATACTTGATTTCTTTTCATCTGACTGTGAAATCGTACAAATTAGTTTCAAAACCATCTTTTAGCTAGCAAAAAATACTCGAACAAGGCATAATTAGAAAAATATGTTTTACACCATATTAAAAATGATCACAGTGGTTTTTTCAACCGAAAAAATGTTGAAAACTTATTTATCCCGAAGACTTGGATTCGACACAATACGGTTTTACCAAACACAATATAATAATCGGTGACTGCTCAAGCAATTTTATAGGTTGAGAACCAGAAATCCCTTGATAGCAACTGAACAGGACATTGACAGTCTACCAACTATTAGATTGTCTTTGGTTGACACACAAAACACAAGAAAACAGCAATGTGCAAAGTCTGACCAAGCTACTCAAGTGCAAAGTTGCAGTTATAGCACCCTGTTAGCACTCTCCGTTCTATACACCGTTCCATCATTCTCTACATTTTTACTAAAAAAGCAAAGTAACATACGTTTCTGTCTGAAGATATTGATTTAGAATTTCATAGAGACCACCTAGAAAGAGCTGTGTTTTACCTTACTCTGAGATTAGCTCATGGCTGTTTAAAATAAAGGTCTGATTGTTTTAATTACCAGTTGAATTTTAAATGTTTTAGTAGCGACAGTTTATGTCCGTTTCAAAAGTTGTCTAATACTCCTTGAGACTGTATTGACTCATATCAGGAAGTTGTAATAGAAAACTGTGTTTAAAGTTTAAACTTTAAAGTGATTTGTACCTCTTGGCTTTTGAGCCTCTTTTTCACCAACGCTGCCATAAAAAAAATACAAAGTGAGACACGTATTGTATTAATGGCCTATTTCAAAATGTAACAAAAAATTAATTACTGCAATTCCTAGAAAGCACTGTAGTAAATAAACTAGATGTACCAAGTTTTCCTTCTAATTTAAAATCTGATGAACTATTCCGGAAAAAGTAGACAACCAAGAATTTGTATGTTTTCCTTCCACTGTTTACAGATGCCATAAATGTTGACCATTTGTATTGTTATTATATAGTATTATATTATTGTTGACCAACTGTATTATTAATCCTACTGATGGTTCCCAGGGCTTTTGATTGCAAAACCGCACTTTGGGGGTTCCAAATCATTTTGATTGTTTTGTGAAACAATGAAAATTTGAATAAACAATATTTTTGTTTACAGTTTATCATCAAATACATTGTGCTTACAGTTACAACTTTTGGGGTAATCATGGCATAAGTGTACACAAGAATATTTGACCGGAGTTTTGAATTGATAACACTCTCGCTAATGTACATTTTGAACACAGAGTCCTTTCAACACAGTTGCTTTGAACACAGTCCTTTCAGTTTTTGAAATTTGGAACAGTGTCTGTTTTAAAGTAATGAATTTTTATAACAACTACCTTTTTTGAAGCTGATCAAAGTAAATGTAATATCCAGCTTAAAAAGGTAGTTTTTGGAATGTGTTTTTGTAAAATGGCATTCTCACCTTATAGGGTTTTATCAAAGCAATTCAGTAACTTGTATTACTTTTAAATACTGAATAAAACCATAAATATAATTTGAGCTAATTCAACTCAGAAAGAATTATTCTGTTTAGAAAATATTTGTATGACCTCTCCCAGTGTTTTAGCAGCTATGGTACATAAGCTCAAACTTGTTTATTCCTGAATAAAATACGAATTATATACCTCCTTTGTTACTTTATACACAACACAAAAGCCAAACTGTCCAACTGTTACTTTATGAACAGTGCTATCTAATGTATGATAAAAAGAGCCTAAAGCCAATGGCAATAAAACTTTGCTAACATTTCCAAATAGAAAAATAAGGATATTATATTGTGTTAAAAGTAAACAGCAAAACATCCCTTGGTTCTTGGCAGGTCTAAAATTCAATAATTCTCACTAATTCTCTTTTTTTGTTTCATGAACTTCCCATCACGTTCAAGCTACAGTTGCAGAAAACCCTCATCAAATAATAACAGAAAGTATTCTAACAAATTTAGCTTTGGACCATTTACTTGAGTGTTTGCTAGCGTTTCTAAGTAGTGCTGGATTTTTACAATAAACTAGCTGATCTGGCAATGTTTCGCTATCACTTGAGTTTTAATAATTTGCATATTTTGTAAATTTCCAGCTGTTTTTCTCCCATGCTACAAATACTGCCTAGCCTTATCAAACAGTGTTAGGCTGGGCTAAGTAATTGTAATTTGTGTCATAACAAACTCAGGCTTTGAAAACTTATGCATTTCTCGCTAGCGTACAAGGAGCTTCAAAACCACCCGTCCGAACATGCCACAAACTAACTTTAAAGTGAATTAGTAATTTACAAATAACAAGTTAGCTAGTGCCAAAAATTAACAGTAAAACTGGAGTATTTTAAGCTAAGTAACATAGTTGCTATTTTTATTCAATTAGAATATATTCTGCAATTATAAAAGCTGCATACTTTTAAATTACAAAGTAGGAGCGTAGGAAAATATGATGACTTTTGTAGCGAAAAATATGCTGAAATAATATACCAATCTTGTTTACCAGATTCTAGAAGTTCAGTCAATCGTCCAACTAAGAAAGTGTTATTTAACTTTTGCAACATTAAAGAATTTATTTATCCCAGTTTAGGACCTCTTTAAGTACTATAAATACCTCATTGCCTGTAGGTCATAAAGATGTGTTGAAACTTTCACACGATGCATTTTGGGCATAAGTTGCCCATTTTCAAGTGTCTTCTTCTTCCTTCCCCGCCGCATTCCATCGTGACAGCGACCAGTACAAATCAATCCCAGTGCAGTTCGCCTCTCCACCCGCATCGCCAAGATGTTCCGCACATATCGCCGTCGTCCCCCATGGTTCCGATTTGTTCGCGAACAGTGACACGCGTGTGATGAACCGGGAAGTGTAAATATGTATATAGACTGTTTAGTGACAAGAAGAAAGGAAGAAGAAGACACTTGAAAATGGGCAACTTATGCCCGAAATGCATTGTCTGAAAGTTTCAACACATCTTTAGGACCTACGAGCAATGAGGTATTTATAGAATTTTATAACATTGTCAAAGTAGATATCAAAGCTCATTAGAACTTATAGAGGGTGGTCCAAAATAATTTTTAAATAGGTTTTCCTGAACATATTCTTCCACTTTTAAATCACACATAAATAATGTAAAAACTATTTCTGCATGTTCTATTTAACATCATGGTATTTTTGTCAGGGGGTTACTTTGTTGGTTGAATTTAGTAATTACAAATACAATAAAAATACAACCAACTTACCAAGATACAAGTTATCAGAGCAGCTAAGTTTTAACTCAAAAAATTAATTTTAGTAATGGTGAAATACTTTTGGACAACCCTGCACAATTCACAAATGATTCTCAAACAATCAACCTATGGAAAGTAACTTAACTACTTCATTAATAGTTTCTCGCCCAACTGCACTCATTTAAGTACCAAATTTACATTAAAGCCAAAGTATCCTACCGCTGTAACAACGCCAAAAGTTCAATTAAATGTTATATTTTTATGTAAAGTAGGACGCTATGAATAAATCTGTAGCCGTATACAAAAATTTTAAACTGTTAGATTTGGCTATATGAGTTTTTAATGGGCAATTTTCAGCAAACTTTTAACTAATTCAAATTGAAAACTTCAAAAAGTGCTAAGACTTTTTTCTGTAATTTTTAAATTTTGCTCTTGCAATAAACAAAATTATTTTCAACATAAAAATAATTGTTTAATGTAATTTAATGAGGCAAAATAGTTAAGAAAACTGAGTGTAGTATTAAACACTCATATTTATTTCATTGGGTGGATGCGGAAATGGTTGTTATTAATTGGCAAAAATGCTGTGGAACCAAAAAAGGAGCCATTTCTAGTAAACATATTGTCAATTTCGGCCTCAACCACATAAACAACATTTTTTAATCTATCTTCTTGTTCGTGTCAGTTACAAGAGTACAGAAACTCCAAGCTGTTTTCCATTTGAATCAGTCGTAAGGTTACCTAATGACTTCCTTCATGACATAAAAATACAAATATTCAATTTTATTATTTGTGATTACACCGTTGACGGTCTAGTAATCTAGTTCCTGGATAATGTAGTGTAGACCAGTTGAGTAAACTGTAAAGCCACGTGTATGGTTATGTTGTTTGAGCATGTACGGTGGTAGGTGGGTTCCGTACCGCATTACGCGTACAGTGTTCTGTGGTGGGGCCTCTTCTACTCCAGAGTCCGTGACTGTTGTGCGGACAGGTTACAACTTCTTGTACCAGAACAGATAGTGCTCGTTGTCCTGAACTATCAGGTCGTCCACCCCTGCGAACCAAAATTGTCCAGTTTAATGTTGTGAAATTAGTATTTTCAGAGTGCGCAGTAGTGACTGTAACCTTGAATTTTGTCCCATTAGAGCAATGTAAAACTTGCATTTTCTTGAGACACCGCACGTCTACAGTATTCATCGGATTTTAATTAAATAAACTTTGTTTTAAAGGTCGTTAGTGACTCCGCTGAGCCGAATTTCCATTTTCTTATTTGTAAGACCGTGACATAAATCCGAAAATTGAGGGAAGTTTGTATCTGGATTACAAATTTTTGCTAGTAAACTAATCAAATTTTCAATGTGGTCAGCGGAGTCACTGAGGTACATTGCATATCTTTCAAATAAACCTACTTAAATTTGAAGTGTCTCAAGAATGTTTTTACATTGCTCTTATGGGACAAAAAACAAAATAGCCGATAGTTACTGTGCGCTAAGTTGTTAGTATAATAAAAATTTGATTATTGATTACCATTTTTCAGCCTCTAAACAGCTGTCGGTCTAGAGTTGCAGACAACCTAAAATGCATAGTTTTGAAATTTCCAAGTGAACTGAAGCTCCTGACTTCTTATTTGTGTGTATGAGTGTATTTACCACTAGACCTCTCCAATAGTTTTATATCCTTGTTATCAATTCTCCCAGCGCCCGTGCAAGTTTACAAAACTTAACATCTTGCAAGTTAAATTTACGACGGACAAATTATTCATGTTTAGTAAAGATTCAGGAGTAGGCAGAAGGTACGGGCTGAGTTCTGCTGAAGATCTTAACGGAAACTCTCATCTCCCAGGGCTCAACTCATTCCCAATTTTAGTCAGCTCTCACATCGAAGTGGCTTTTGAGAGAACATGACTCTGACCTGGCGCAATAGTGGCTGTGATCTTGAATTTTGTCCTTTATTTAGAACAATGTAAAACATACGTTTTCTTCGGACACTTCACACCCACAATTTTCATAGGATTTTTATGAAACCAACTTTGCTTTAAGGTGCACTAAATGTTTTAATGGCTCCACAGAGCTGAATTTCCATTTTCTCATTTGTAAGATCATGACATAAATCTAAGGAAGAAACTTTTTATTTGAATTTATTGATTTTACTAGTAACAATTTCAAAAAGGTGGTCAGCAGAGTCACTGTAGTATATCGACATCTTTTAAATAAAGCCTATTTCAAAGAGATCTGATGAAAATTGCAAGCGTGAGGTTTATAAAAAAATGCTTGTTTTTTCATTGTTCTGACAAACAAAATGGACAATGGCCGACAGGTACTTAGTAGTCTTAAAGGCATCCTCTAGAATGGAGAACTGAAAACCAAAGTGTTTAAAAGCTACTACTTCCAATTTTCTGTGCCAATTTGTTTAGGTATACAGAATGGAAATAGCGGGGCTATTATACCACGGTGGGTCAATAGAACGGGAAACTTCAAGTGTAGAATCAATCTCTGCCAACAATTTAAAATGTATTCCAGAAGCTATGCAGTACCGCAAACCGTGAAGGTCGAGGTGGAGTGCAGTCCCAACTTCACCTCTCCTATTGTCTGTTAACATGCAGGGTGAGTTTTAAATGTCCCCCCACCTTAAGCTTTGAAAAGGAAACATTTTCTAAAATCCTTTCAGGAATGTTTTTATAGGATTCTCAAATTTGTTTTGACTTACTTTGCGTCACTCACCCCCACCCAAAAGCCGGGGGGAGGGCTCCCCAAAATTTTTAAATACAAACCCCCTTTGTGGCACTTCACAAGAAAGGGAATTTTTATAAAAATTCAATGACGCTAAGAACAAACTTTTATCTTGACTCTTTTTTTGTATTACCCTAAATATTGCAATATATCATCTTTAAAATTCCACACTTCACGTACACTTTTTTTTTGTATATTTTTACAAAGTTTTCTTGAAAATATTTTGAGGTAAACATTACAACCCGGTAACATAATCCCATAGGGTATTTTTGAGACAAATTTTCATAAAACATTTTTTGTATGTGAAATGTATAAAAAAAATTGTCTTTGCGTTGTTGAATTTGTATTAAAATGCCCTTTCTTTTAAGGTGCCATAAGAGTGGGGTTTGTATTTAAAATATTAGGAGGGCCCTCCCCCCGGAATTGGGTAGGGGTGGGTGACGCAAAGTAAGTCAATACAAACTTCAGAATCCAATAAAAACATTACCCAAAGGGTTCCAAAAGACTTTTCCTGTTTCAAAAGTTAAGGTGGGGGGGACATTTAAACTCAATCTGTATAGTGAATTATTGGTTAGTCACCTGTGGGAGCAACGAGTTGGTTGCCGGGAGGTTTGTTTATGTCGGGCAGCTGCGGTAATCTGTAGAGAAGCCAGTAGTGGTAGCTCATCGGCTGCTCCTTGAGGCCTGCTAGAGTGTGGACGTAGTGTCCGTTCGGCCACTCGTTTGCGGAAAACCTGAGTGAAACACAGAATTAGTGAGAATTTGTTCAGGCAAGCCAGTGGTACTAAGGCGTTAGATATTTGGCATTTTAAGGGTTCAAACATACGTAAGAATATTATCGTACAAACAAAACATCCACTTTTGGTCATCCTGCATCCGTAGCTACTAGTAAGTGGGAGAGTTGCGGCTTCCAGTGCAGTGAGTCTCAGGTTCGATTCCTGTCACATGTATGTGTTTGGACCGCTTTCCACAAAAGTGTTTGTGATCCCACAAAGAGCTATATTAGGCTAATTTAGAGTTGGTGGAGTCAACTGTTGATGCTGGTCTGTCGACGAGAACCTAAGTCACGCTAAGTCGAGATAAAATTCCAAATTGTCCACAGGGAAACTCCTTAGGTCCTCATGTTGGCTAAGAAATATAAACCCCTAGAAAATCCAGCTCGACCAAGTACATTTCCGATTCTAGGTCTGGCCATAGTTGTATCCAGAGCTGGTCAATAGTGGAAAACATCTCAAAAGGAAAGAATTAAGGGGCTTCAAAAATTAAAACTCCTACCAATTGACTAGCTGATTTCAGAACTGTTGACACTACAGCGATATAATTAGTGAGGACGGTGTGTTTCTCTAAGTAGAGTGCTTTCGGTGCTGCTGAGGGGAAAATCGGGCCTGCCGGTAGTTCCAAAACTTGCAATGTTTGAAGGTACTCACGTGTAGTGAGGGTCTTTGAGCGCTGCTAGCTGCATGACGTTGTAGAATGTAGAGTTGTAGTGCACGACCACCGCCATGGTGTGGTTCTCTGTCACGTTAGTGTTGACCCAGATGGTGTAGGTGACCGTAACGTCTCCCCCGGTCTCTTCTACTCGTGTCACCGTGTTAGCTCCACTCCCACCAGACTTGGTCTTCAAGAAGTCCGTGTTGGCATCCTTGCCTGACGCCGCCCCTGTGCTGTTTGGTTTCAGCGTCGGTACCACCTTTAGGTGTGGAATGATTGCCGCGGCTGGGGTTTGTGTTTCTGAAATCACAACATCAGAATTGGTGATACATTTTCACTGGCGAATTCTCAGGCTCTGTGAGTTGTTCTTTGGATGGGTCTATGTGTAGAACAGCAGTTTTGCCTGAAACAAGGTTGTAGCGTTGTCGGATTATTTCCTTGTATAACGTAATTGTTCTAGACCTTGAAAACCTTTTTAGTTGTGTAAAAAGGTGTAAATAATAAGCATAGCAAAATAAGGGGATCATTGACCAAGATGGATAAAATAAGGGAACACAGAACCCTGGAGAACACAATAATTGTAACTGTGTTTTGGGCATTTATTTTAGCTATTGCCTGTTTAAGTCTGATAGCACCCAACTAGATATGATATACAAGACCCAACAAGAGCCAAGACAATACAAAAATGTCAATCTCCTTCGACGGGGTGACTAACTAGTTTCTCTTGAAAAGAAAGGCATGACTATTGGTGACAAAGGCCTTTCAATGATTACAATAGATGCTTTTCATCAAACCCGATCCCTCACATCCGACCAAGATCCTCAACAGCTTCAATCAGTTGTCAGCATTGATGGCCTGTTGAATAGCTTTCCTGAACCCTAACCATTTGCTGATGGTAGCGAGATTACCTGGAGAAGGTGCGTCACAGTCAGTCTCCCGCACAGACATGAGGGACTTGCGTGACAGTGCCAGGATGACTTCGGAAGTGGTGATGACGTCGAAGAAAGCTCCGTCAGGACCTTGCTGGTTGAGAAGCCACGAGACTGCTGCACTGCGGTTCCACGACTTGTCTTCCTCAGCGAGAGCCTACCAATCAATATACAATATTGATAACTAAAAACAGATTTTTGGAGTGATGTTTCTTAGAAATAAACGTGGATACACACTCTGTATTCCTCAATCAAGCTGTCACCGACTGGCTGCATATTCCTCTAATGAGGCTGCTGATGATGAGTGGTTTTCAGAGGACTGACAGCATTGTTTGATGGCGATTCCTTTATATTTAATGCCAGTCGGAAAAATCATGAAAAAGGTCTTCGAGATGATATTGTTGGCCTACGGACTCTCGGCGTGACTCTCTGGGGTCCGTCAATTGGCAATTGATTGCGATATGCAGTGCCTACCTGAAGGGCAAAGGCAGTGTTGTGGAGACTACCGAACCCTCCGTCAGCTTGCTGCAGTCGGGCCAAGGCTAGTGTCGGTTTCTCCAAGTAGTGTTGCATGTTGCGATTGCGATGCACCTTCATAATGCACTGAACTGCTAGAATCACTCCGGACAGCGAGTCTGGAATCAAACCCATAGGTTATCTGTGGCCAGCCCTGCCTGAGCTCAAGTATTATTTGGTATTCCAAAAAGGTTATTTCTAAATTTTACCTGGAGACAGTAAAAATGCATGTTAGGTGGCTGCCTCCGACGTGTTATTAGACAGGTCAACCTTATATGTTATAACGTATTATAGGTACCTAAAAAAAAACAGAGGAGACCACGTATAAAAAAACTCTACAGACCTCCAATTTTCCGTTATAAAGAATGCGCTAGTTCTAATATCAAATCCATCAATGAGTGTGGTTGACATATTGCGTGTCTGATTGAGCAGGTCACACTCCCATCCGTCTAATGAGGCAGGGAAAGTTTTTCGATGATTGGCTGTGAAATCCATTACCAGACAGGGTTGCTGTATCATGCAGAGTGACCCGCTGTAGAAGAGCACAACACGCCAACCGAGCTCGGTGATGGATTTGGTGATTTAACTAGCCTTTTTTCTAACAAAAGTTGAGGTCTATGGAGAGTTTCTGTTGTCTGTGGCAACTGTAGAGTGAGTACTGACCGACAGTGTGCTTGGAGTTGGCGATGTTGAGGAGACGACGCAAGGGTTTCTTACGTACGTGAGCGCCAGAGTTACACACGGCCAGGGCGCAGAGGGTGAACTCACTGTCTGACTCAGGCTCATGCGCAGGATGCAACAGCGACCCTGCAGCAACGACACACACTTTTATATCCATCCACACAAGGTAATTCAAGAGTCCCAAACACCCTCCGCTTTAATTTTTCCGGCTTGAAGATTTCAAACGAGTTTTATTTTCTGGGTGTTCTAACAACTTATATAACTTTGTCGGGGGTTTGCCCCCTTAAAATTAAAGCTTTGGAGGGTAAGCCAGAGTGCCCTTTACTAGATTCTACACTCTACAGGTATTTGTATCTAAAAACCGAAACATCATTTACAATGATAAAAATAAATTATAATAAAGCATTAAAATGACGCTTCTTACCGATAAGGTCATGACCGTGGAACTGACGAGGATCTCGGCAAGAGGCTGACAGAGCCATGGAGTAGAGTGCCATGACAGCCGGCGTGATGGAGGGTTTCTCATGGTGTCTCCACAGTTGCAGCACCAACTCAACCTGACAACAAGAGAGGAAGTGTTTGGTGGTTGTTAGACATGGCCGTGGGTGTGGAACTGACGAGGATCTCGCCAAGAGGCTGACAGGAACATGGAGTAGAGTGCCATGACAGCCGGCGTGATTGAGGGCTTCTCAAGGTGTCAAGGGTTTCATGCTCAAAGTTCTAAGATGGAAATAAACCTGTTTATTTGATATTCATTCACATTAAGTTTTAATTCCATATCAGGTTGCCTTTTTTAGGCTCCTACCTCAATACACAAATCGTGCTGTTTAAGGTTGTAAAATAAATACTGCAGATCTTTCCTGTTTTGATTGGTTATAATGTTTTCTACCTCCTCAGTACTTTAGGGCCGGTTTGAAACCAACTTGGTTCGTTGGTTATCCACGTTTCTAGAGAGACTCTTGACTCACCTCCAACTGCTTGGTCGAGATTTCCCTCTCTAGGGCACTGCCCGTGTGAGTCAGCTGGACTGCTAGCAGAGCCTGAGGGGTGTCGTACACACCCCAACCCCAGTCCTTCTGTCTCTGCTGCACCAGCCACTCCAGGGCCTTGTTCGTCTCTGGAAACATACAGGCTACGTTCAGTGTTCCTTCATGCAAATTGTGGGCATGAAGTGTATCAAGAAAAAGCTTGTTTTTACATTGTTCTTATAAGACAAAAAACTAAATGGCCGCCAGTTACTGGGCACTCTTAAACCTCGAAAAACTTTCCCTATCCCATTGGACCTCTTGTGATGCTCTTTTATCTGATTCAATGAAAAGAAAAAGGTTAGATACCAGCTCAATTCGCCGTTGTTTAATAACTCCTAAAAGCGCAATATATTACAGGACAATACGATACAAGCTATAAAACGGGCAATAGCTTCGTCTAGATGATTCACGCCAGAACTTAACTCGCGAGCAATATACAGCTCATAAAACTATTATGACGTCATCATGAAGGAATGGAGTTTAATAAAGGAGTTTGAGTTTTATCCTGTAAATAATTTAAAAATACAGTATAATTTAAGTATTGTGCTTTTGTCTACAAACAAATATTGATACCTACCTAGCATGACTTTAAGGATGAAAGTACTTTACTATAGATCTTTCCTTAGGTAATGGTCACAGCAATTGACGCTTTTAAGCGAAATGATTTAATCCTAGCTTAGGCGACAAGTAAGTAAATATTCCGAGGTTGAATCACAGGATATACGTATCATGTGCGTAGGGTTAAGGAATCGGAGGTCTCAGCTCGGGTCTCAGACATGCCAAAGGGCTATACCGTACGGCCAGGTGGTATCCCAAAGCAGATTTCTAAGGCTACTGAAGGCAGCTTTTCTGAAAAAATATACTCAACAATAAGCATTCCTTTAGAATAATCCGTGATAAAGGTCGGTAAAATTTAAGAAAAGGACTTTCTCTCTGGTTTTAACTTTAAGTTCCAGGTCACGGCGAGGTCTCCCAAATTTGCACCATGAACTCATTTGCGTTATAACATGCTTCTGAAACCAACGCGGTTTTCAGACGATTTTAAATGAGTTGTGCATTTTGGTGGTTTTAATCGAATTAGTAAGGTTGTTGACAAACTAAACTCCTGTGTCTCCCAGTTCGGTAGTTTCCTTTGTCTCTTCTTTTTTGTAGGACAATTGGCTTGCTCACATTGGCTGCCGGTCAAGGAAAAGCTTCCGGTTCACACCGTGTCAAAACATCATAATGATTATGTTGATATATTTCAGTATCGCTGTGGAATACTACAGTTGTCACTGATTGGCTGAAACTAAGCAACTTGCTGTTTGTTATGCTATTGGTGGCAGGGCTACCAACCGTCAATTGGAACATGGAACATCGACAGTTGGTAGCCCTGCCGGTACTACACAGCGAGACCGGAATATCTCAAGCTAATTATTATGATATTTTGACGCGGTGTGAACCGGAAGAACAAAGTTATATTTGTAGTTGTCTCGTTAAAAAACAAACTTTACCGTTTACACCCGGTTAATACTAAACCGGTTTTAATTCATAACCACCGGTAATTCACGAGGCTATTCACATCGCTCCACAGCAATTAGTAATAGCGGATTCAACACGTGCACTTACAGTCAAGCCCGAGTAGATAAGCTGATAAGAGATAAGAGTAGAATTACTTCATCAGGTGACGCATAAGTGGTGCTCAGGCCTACTATCAGTCAGTAGTAGCGTTGTCACCACGCCTAGAGCCGGTAAGTTACATGCACACTGTACAAGGTACCTGTATAGAGGTTAGCTTTAGTATTGTGTTATACGAATTTGACCGTTTTAGCATCCCTTGTGGTCTAAACTTACACTTACACTCGGCCTGTCTAAAATACAAACCGACCCTGTAAACATTTGGAGTAATCACTTTTCAGACAATTCCGTCGCTTCGGTGTTCTATTTTTCTCATCTTTACTTATTCAACCTCATAGATAGATTTTATCGCAGCACTGTGATCTATTTTATACGTGAAACAAGGGTTTTGGACAGCTTTCCCGAAACGCTGTGATCCCATCAAACCCTATATTGACACATTGAAAATGTCATTGGCGAGACAGTAAACAAAAACATTTTGTACGGTTTTGAAAGTGTAGTAGTGTGGGATGAAGAATAAGACGTTTTGGGATTTGCTATCTGAAAGTTAAAATGAGATAGCCTAAAGTAATCCACCATATTGTTTACTTTTAACGTTTCTTCACCTATCAAACTTTCAGAACATGTTCAGTGAGAAATCTGATCCACTGATATAATCACCTATTTTATGGGATTAAACCAAACTGCCGATGTCATTGGACTGATTTCAATGGTCCTTTACTCGAACTAAGTTAATCCAAGGTATTGGAATAAAAAAAGGTAAAGTTTGTCTTGTTTAACGAGGCGAAGTTAGGACTACAAAGTCCTCTCTACCACTCAACCTCGACCTTTACCTAGCGTCACCGTATAGTCACATTACAAATTGTAAGTGCTGCTCCACCGGAGTGATGAGCTCCGGAGTCGCGCGCGATACCAATCCGCTTATAACAAAGTTATTCAAACCGACAAGAACTAAGTGCGTTTAGTTTAAAGAAGTACTTTGCTAGGTTAGTTAACCTACACTAAAAACACACGGAGCTTACCAAAATCAGTAATTCAAGGGCGTGTAATTCACTTGCTAATCATTTAATTATTTTATACTTATCTATATACAACTTGTAAAAAATACACGCATATACTCCATTCCACTCTCAGTTGACAGCATTGGTCTTATGGAAAATATTTCCCATTTTACTATTCGACCTAAAAATGTCACATTTTATTGGACAATTAGATACAATAAATCGTGTTCTATTTTAAACTAAACCAAATAGATATCACTTGCCCCAACTGTTTTAAATACAAACCCCCCTTTTGTGGCACCTCAAAAGAAAGGGAATTCAACGACGCAAAAAATTGTTTGTATCTCAATTCTTTTTGTGTGTTATAGGCTACCTATTTACAAATTGCAAGAAATCAGGTTTAAAATGCCACATTTTACATACAATTTATTATGAAAATCATCTGAGACAATATCACAACCCTATAACATAACTCCATAGAGTATTTAAAAAACAAATTCGCCCTAAACAAATTATTCGTGAAATGTAGCATTTTAAACCTGATTTCTTGTAATCTTTAAATGGGTACCTATACCAAAAAACAAGTAGAGATAACACTTTTTTGCGTTGTTGAATTTGTGTTAAAATTCCCTTCTTTTAAGGTGCCACAAGGAGGGAGGGGTTTGTAATTAATAAATTTGGGGCCCTCTCTCCCAGTTTTTGGGTGGGGGTGGGTGAGGCAAAGTACGTCAAAACAATCTTTAGAATCCTATAAAAGCATTCCCAAAAAGTTCTTTCAATTTTTTCTTTCCAATAGTTAAGGTGGGGACTTTTAAACCCTACCTTGTATATACATATGTATACCAAGTTTTGGAAAAAAGCTTAAAACGTGTTCTGGGGAAAGGGGTCATGGTCCCGGAAGTAAGACTTAGCATGGCCGGTGAGATGGGCTATAGGGCCATAAGCGGCCAGCAGGAAATATCAAGGCCATAGGCCATGCTATACCTAACGAACTGTACCATGCTGACGGCATGAATATATCATTTTTCCAAGGAAACTCGCTAATAAGTTTCATGGATAGGCTTCAACCGTACAACGTATCCGCGATGACGAGCCTATATGGAAATGACGTTGTTGTTAACCAGCCAATCACGACAACGATGCTGACTGGTGACAATGTTAGTAAGCCTGATACTACACTATCTCAGTCAGATGCCACCACACCTTACATTACATTGTACACACGCCTATTCCCCTACTTGCATTTCAACACGTTATTCTAATACGTGTGCTATGACAGTGGCTGTACAGGGTGAGTTTTTATTGCCCCCCTTAACTTTTGAAAAAGAAAAAAAATTAAACCCTTTGGGGTTTTGATAGGGTTCTGAAGTTTGTTTTGACGTACTTAGTGTTACCCACTCCTCACCCCAAATCCGGAGGAGGGTTCTCCCAAATTGTTTAAATACAATTGTGGCACCTCAAAATAAAAGGAAATTCTACACAAATTCAACGACGCAAAAAGGTTTTATTTGGACCCATTTTTTTTATATACTAATTGAAAGATGACACAACGTCAGATTTAAATGTTACATTTCACATACAATTTATTTTGAATGACAAGAGTTTTTATACTCTATGGGATTATGTTATAGGGTTGTGATGTGTCCCTCAGAGTATTTGAAAGAAAATTTCTTCATTCAAAATAAATTATGTGTGAAATATGGCATTTTAAACCTGATTTTGTGTAATTGTAAAATTGTCATAACAAAAAAACCAGTCGAGATAAAAATCTGTCTTTGCGTTGTTGAATTTGTGTTAAAATTCCCTTTCTTTTAAGGTGCTACAAGGAGGGGGGTTGTATTTAGAAAATTGCCCCCTCCCGGATTTTGGGTGGGGAGTGGGTGACGTAAAGTAAGGTGTGGTGGTGTCTGTCTGAGAATCAGGCTTACTAAACATTGTCACCACTCATTGTGTACTCAGTTACTCAGCCCGAATTGATTTCGTTCATCACAATGCTTCTAATTTGTTATTTCAAATTGAAAACCAACTTACGCAATTCAGATTCTTGATTAATGTAGTGTTTCCAGAGAAGCCTTCCAATGAGTTCTGTGTTTGTCATTTAATTATTTCCGATGCATACAAAATTCACAAGATGCAGAGGTCGTGCAAACCAGCATTCAAAACATTTAAATGTTTGACAGTATCTTGCCTCTACATTTTGGAATCGTATATATTTTTCAATTCAAAGTGCAATTAAGTGAGAGGGAGTGAAGTTCACTTTTATGAGGATCAAGGCAGGGAACTACCGAGCTGGGCGAAGTAGAACGGTTGTTCACGAACGTTTGCCTCCTGAGGCAGGAGTTCATTTTGTCACCAGGCTGCCAAAATCTATCAAAATTGCCTCGATTTCCAAGGCATTAGAACTCTCCTCTAAATATTTGTTATAGTACAGACAAATTTGGCATACGGCTGGGAGAACATTCGAATGAATTGAGAGCATGAAGAGCATGAGACTGGATGAGCATGGAAAATTGTAGCAGACTAAATACTTGACGATAACGATACATACAATCATGTAGTATGTCTATGCGAGTGTATCTATTTTGATTATTTGGTTAGTATATGAAGGACATGACCCTGTTGAAAGACTTGGCCTTTGGTTAGGTACGCAGGATGTGATTAGGTAGCTCTAGATTGGATTTGTGGGAGTTGGATTTGGATTTGAGAAAGCTACTTACGCCAGGAATTGGCTTGTAACTCAATCATCCTTCCCCCATCTTCCCGATCCCTCCCAATCCCACATTGTAGCCCATATGACAATTCAACTCGAGCTGTGTGGGCTACGTTTATCATCATGTTTCCTTGCTTTTTGTTCAACATAACAGTATTCCTGATATTAAATATATACTTCTGAACGTATATTATTTACTTCTAAGTAAATAAATACTTCAATATACTTCCAAACCGGACTTGCCTTCTATATATACGCATACCAGTATCGCTTTTCATCTTTTCCCCCTTTCAAGTTTGCGGTCTGCCCAAGGGACTCACTTTTAAATACCCCATTTGCGTAGCAACTTAAACTTTAATTTATAAAACCACTTTATGTACTAAAGCTAGCTTGATAATGTTATCCATTCAAAAGTTAGGTACGCCACTCTAAGACAACAAGTTTATAACTCTTATCTTATTCTCGTTAATATTTGATGTCAATCTATTGTCTTTAGGCTATTAAATCTAAGTAACTGAAGCTATGAACTTAATATCATATCGATTTTTTGAACCATATAGCATTATTGTTAACGTTTAATTGGACTCTTAACATCTATGGTCTCTGTCCTCTGACAATAGTTTATGACAGTAGGTTTAGTGCTGGTGTAAAAGCCAGTCATAAACCCTTTGCTATTAACATCTGCCATTTGGTTTATAAGACAAGTATGAGCTTCAGGTTTCAAGTTTTTTTAAGAATAAATTCACGGGTATTGTAAAAACGGGTATTGTTTAGTCAAAACTGTACAAAAAATTACTGAGCAAAGGTAAAAAGTAAGTACCAATAGCCAATGACAAATGATCAATATTTCTGTGTTAACACCAAATTAATGGCTTTTTGGGTTTTATCACAACATTTTTTAATACAGGTGTTATAAAACTTTAGTTTTATGTCCAAGGTAAAGGATACTCTCAAAAACGTAGAAGTTGATGGAGGAAAACAACTTTGACGTTGAGTACAAATGTTTGTGAACTGAAAAACTACTGTTGAAATGTTTTGTTCGCCAGATTGTTGCCGCAAGCATGCAGAATGTAGGGCTGTACAATTCAATTTGCTTCGGCGCTGTTCCATCTATATTTACCAAATATTTCACTCGTGTTTTGTTTTTTCTCCCTGTTGTTGCCTACAGGGTATTAAAAAGGGCGCCATAAACCTCAGGAAATACCATAGGTCAAAATAAAGGGAAATAACCAAGAACCACATTTTCCAAAACTTACTCGTAGTTCATCAGATATCTGCCATTTTTGGCGCGGATCACCTCTAACAATTTGTAAAGTGACTATGCAATAACGCAAGGTAAAGGTCGAGGTTGAGTGGTAGAGAGGACTCTGTACACCTAACTTCGCCTTGCTGAACAACGCAAATTTTTCCTTCCATCCGTGGGGATTTAGCCCATTGGTTTAAGTTCAGCGTTTACGATCATAGCGAGAACGGATTCGTGTATAAAAACTTTGTTTTGATTCTTTAGTTCAAATGGCGGATATGAACGTAGTTAACAGCCTCTTAACTAACAGGGCCAATAGACTAGGTCAAAGGCTGCCATAAAAAAGTAAAATCCACCAAGAAGGTACACTTTAAAGGTGTCAGAAATATCGGTCGAACTGTATTGATAATAAACAATAATTGTTTGAAGAAAACGAAATATCGGATAGTAGGCCTAAGCACAAGTCTTTTTGGGATAAAAAGTTACATATTATACGTCCTAATTATACATTAAACGACGAGCAATAGTGAAAGATACCCGATTGCAATTTAACATACTTTACTTTTGATACTTTTGTTATGAGACACCGACCACTCTTAGAGAGTATTTTAAGATGAATATGGAATGATGGTCAGTGTGATAAGTGTTTTGATGGACGATGAGATGTAGTATTGTTACAAACTAGGGCCGACTGTTCCCCTAAATGGGTCATTAATTGATAGCCCAACGGCTTGGCGTGACTTCCGAACCACGAGGAATGGCCATCAGTGCGCCCGGGAATCGAACCCGGGCTGATTTGGTGCGAATCACGCACTGTACCACTGAGTTATGGCCACTCCTAATGCTTATCTAAAAAATCTTTCACATAATATGTTCCAGATTCTACCAACATGACAGACTACTTGAGATCTCCAGTTTTCCAACTCAAAGCATTAGAACTGGTAAGTAGCCCTACAAACTATCTCAGCTTTTGTAAATAATAGGCCTACATGATTTTGAGGAGTCACAAGGGGGGAGGGCGTATTTAAAAAAAATAAGGAACAGTTTTTGGGTGAGGGGGGGGCGCAAAGTCAAAACAAACTTCAGAATCCTATACAAAAACTCCCCAAAGAGGTTTTCAAAATGGTTCATTTTTCAAAAGTTAAGGGGAGGGACATTTAAATCTCACCGTGTATGAGGTAAGTATATACTATAGTCTATCATCAATTTAAACCAAGAATAGTCAGAAATGGTAAGGATTAATATAGCTTGTTAAGTTTGAACTTTCGTTTTAGACAAATTAGAGATAATCCTTCCTTATCAACCTTTACATGGTAGTAGGCCTACAATCAGTTTCAATTTATAAAAGCCTAGTAATAAAGATAACAGTATTGTCTTGTTTACGGGGAAAATTCATCATCGGAGAGTTCAACTTTTTTTAATACTCGTACATTTTATCTCACCATAATTAATGAGGACAATGCTCACCATTTCGAAATGAGGTAAATACTCCAGTTCAGTTCAGCATAATAATTATTAATTCTGCAATACTAAACGGATAAGTAACGGATTGTTCAATGTAAAAGGAACTAAATTGTTAAAAGAATTTAACAATTTACAAATACGGAGTTGTGGCTATTCAATTCACAAGTTAAATTATCAAAACGTATAAATGATTTGAACAGTTAGTACTGTTTAAGGACTGTTTGTTTCAAGTAACTCGTCAGTGGCAGCACACTTTACAAGAAAGGTCCTTTTAAAAGTCGGAAAAAATACGACCTGTAGAGATGATAAAGATATATATTTGTATATACACTTTTGACGAAAATGCTCAAATCGTGTTCTGGAGGTCAGGTGCTTTCATGGTCCCGCGTTTAGGTCTTACCATGCCGACGGCACGGATATCTTATTTTCCCAATAGGAATTCTATAACAAAACTGCATGTACGTTTGAATGTGCTGTGTGTGCTACTTGTACGTACTTAAGACGATAGGAGTCCACAAGCGTATTTGTCTTGGCGGTTTTGAGTAAGTATTCTCATTATTCGCCAAAGGCACTCGGCGGCTATAAAATGCCCCAACCAGACACACAAACACATTTGTCTTCCCCCAAGTTAAACAGTAGAACTCACTGATTACATTCCCTAGTCGACTCTCCACACAAAACACTCCGTAAGAAATGTTTTCATACGAAAATACCAATATTGAATAGGGTAGGTATGTTGATATTCTGCTATTTTTCTGAGGTGCATTGTTTATATTCTTGCGCACAATTTTTTAAAATGATCTTAGAGGAAGGGAGCAGTGGGTTACAAACGCTTCGAATTAGAAATAGTGTTATCAATCTTATCTAAGTCTCAAATAATTTCAAACAATACAATTTCGTTCAGGAATCATATATTTCGTTTACGGAGAACGACTCTAAACGTAAGTGTGTTTTCGGTGGAAATAAATTTCAATTAACTACAGAAACTAAAAATTTAAAATTAGTGAATAAATGGTTCATTGTATCAACATTTTACGTTTTATGCGATCGTCATTTAGTTTGAAAGCTGAAATTGTCCACATTTTCTAACATTGCAAACCCATTTAGACATACATTTTTACATTCACTCTCTCCCTCTCTCTCTAACGAAAAAACAACAACAGAACTCATTCCGTAAGGATGAAGCAGGTCTGGTCACAAAGAAAAGCCAACTTATCAAGACAGCGTTAACGTAATTCGTGGGGTCAGACTGGGCCCTTACGTACATTATAGTAAACACAGCCGCCGCGTAGTATCACAGTACAATACAATAATATCTTTACATGTATTTACAAATTCGTTGGAGAATTGTAATAGCGTCAAAATACAAAAGAATTTTACATTAAAAGGCTTGATGTTTACACTCGTTCTTACAGTCTACACTGCCTTATGTTCAAAAATTCTTCTAGAGAGTAGAAGGGATGTTCCTTCAGCCACTTTTTCAGTGTTGATCTGAACTGTCGGCCTTCCAGCTTTCGCATTTCCAGAGGTAGTCGGTTGTGAAGTTTTCTTCGATGTGTGGCTTTCTTTCATACAGCGTCAGGTAAAGGGTTGGCAGGTGATAGAGATCAGCATTCCTTGTGTTGTGTTGGTGTATGCTGTGGTTTTTCTGAAAGTCTATTTCACAAATACTTGTCATAGTTGCTTCAATGTAGAGGCTTACAACTGTTAGGATTTTCAGTGTTTTGAACGCCATTCTAAAGCTTTCAAGATGGTTTGACTCTGCCAGCGTTCTAACTGCTTGCTTTTGAATGACTAGTATCCTCTGTAGGTTAGTTTTTGAGGCTCCGCCCCATACAACTGGACCATAGCTAAGATGAGACTCAAATAGTGCAAAGTATCCAGTCCTGGCTGCGTTTTTGTCACTAAAACTCTTTATGCGTTTGATGGCAAAGATGCTAGTGTTAAGCTTTTTGCAGAGGTTGTTCAGATGTGGCATCCAAGTCATGTTCTTGTCAAGAAATTTGGTATGAGCTTTCATGTCTACATTGGGAATTTTTCGACTTTGTCTGCCCTTTTGCCAAAAGCAACTTGTGATGTTTTTGCTGGGTTTACAGCCAGATCCTTTTTACAGCAGTATTTGTAGGCGTTTTGGATTGAGATACAGCAGGACGCTGTTAGGTCTTTTGCAGATAGACTTTTCAGGACCAGGGTGGTCACCGTGAATCCAAGCGAAACCCTAATATCCTATAACCGTATGTTTCAGCTGCTGAGCCTGGTGGCGATATTCTCGATGATAGGATGGGTGTACCCGTCGTACAACTCAGTGTTCCTGACGGAGCTAGTGCACTTTACGCTGTTCGGCTGGACGATGATGGACGCTCTCATCATCGGAGGCTTCCTTCTCCGCGAGCCTGTGTCTAACTTCCTGGTGAGTTGTAAATAGTTAAGTAAAAGTAAAAAAGAAGTGTTTTATTTGTTGGTGGCCATTAATATTGTGAAGGCTGTAAATTTCCTTTGTGCACGCTTCTCCGGTCCTTGGTTATTCATGAACAGTACGGGCTGGCGAAAAGCCGGCTGTCTTTGTTTATATAAAGACAGTTTTTCTGTTGGCGTCCGATGCTTGGGGGCCTTGGTCCGGGGAGGTGAACTCAGAAAAATGTTTAAGATTCAGTTTGACAGGTCGTCGGCAGTTCATTTTGTCTTCCAATTTGTTGTTTAGAGGACTGGCATTTACTTTATGTATAGGTGGTGGTATATAGTGTAACAGATATGTATTTTTAATTTCTTACATACATTTAAACAAGTAAAACCAAAAATTCAATAAATTAAAGAAATTCTTAATCTAATTGTGTGCTACACTAGAGCCGCTTTTACTTTGCTACTGGCCTTGCCAAAGGGTTCATGATAATGGTAACACTGTAAAAGAATGTTTCTACCTCCGGAATTATTCAAATATATACATGAGAGCCGTTATCGAATCCTGCGATACTCAAAATTGGGGAACTTCTATTTTATTTTGTCAAGATGTTATGAGACCGAATAGTGAATAGAATGTTGATAGTTACTCACACTCCACTACATCACTCATCAACTACATCATTCATACATGTTACTGCATCATCATCACTTTCATACATGTTACTCTTTGTCTATAGATACTCCTGGTGAGCCTGAGCTGAGCTCTGTTCAACCTCACGTCTGTGATCATCCTGATCGTCAGCTACGCCAACTGGTCAAGCACCAGACACCTCATCTCCTTCATAGTGACCCTGGTCAACGCTGTAGCCTGTGACGATGACTCATCCTCCATCATCCGGTACCCTCACACTCCACCAGATCACTCATCAACTGCTTATATACATGTTACTCTATGTCTATAGATACTCCTGGTGAGCCCAAGCGGAGCTCTGTTCAACCTCACGTCTGTGATCATCCTGGGTGACGTTCAATAGGGACACATTCTAATAGGGACACAGGTGAATACGGACACATTCCGAGTTGGACACATTGATAAGGCAGCATAACCAACCTGTGGAAAGAAAAGTTAGTTTAAAAGGGAAAGAGGTATTTGTAGTAAAGATAAAAAGGGATTGTTTTACACTACGCTATACACCATATATTACTAACGCTTAGCTCATTGCAATTATCGATTAATGTTTATACTCAAAACTTAGAACTACTGTACTGTATTTATAATGACACTATGTGCTAAGTTTTCAAGATTTAGGAAGAGAAGTTCACTACCACGACACTATATTAGCTAATTTAGATCGTACTACGCAACATAGACTAAACATTTATTTCCATCTAACTTCATAAGCAGGTGTCGTATTATTTAATAAACTCCCTAATCATTTGAATAACTATAGTAATTCCAAATAAATTTAAACTCGTTTATGCTTTTATAGTGTTTAAGATTTTTACCGATGATTGGGTGAATCATTGTTACGCCGTTGTTTTTGTTACTGGTGGCAAATTTGCTATCAAAGTTTAAAACTAATTGTGAACATTCGTTTATTTATTAACATAAACGTAATTAAATTTTGTTGGTACAATAACAAATAAAACAAGGTAAATAGTATAAACTAGTATAAAATGAGGCGTCGGGATTCTTTTCGAGTGTATCGTTATTTTGTATTTTATGACATTTCGAATAAGGTCTAACACAATAGGGGTTTCTACAAGACATTTTGGACTAACCCCCCAAATCCCTCATTTTGAGGCGTGGGGAAAACCCACGCTTACAAGTACTGTACTTTAAGGCTCGGTTCACACTGGGCAGCATTTGAGCAGCAAGCGAGCAGCAGCGTTGCCCCTCCAGTCTCCCCTTCCCACCACTCCACCACCAGCGCACCCCTGTGACACGGGGGTTAATGACACTGGGAGACCCACTTTCTGTTATCAGTTCAGAGCGAGTTCTGACCCAAGATGGATTTGGTGCGCTCAGACCAATTGTGTCGCAGAAAAGTAGTAGTCGCGTTTTTCACTTACAACATGTTGTATGAAAAGACTAAGAAAAGAAAATACTGGGTTCACCCTCTGGTGAGTTCGCGACTGCTTAAAGGTGGTTTTGTAACTTTGTATAGTGCGTACCACGCTGCTTTCTTTAAAGGCCGATCACAATAGTCTTTTGAGTTTATATCCCAAAGACACTTTTTACTTTTAATACACTCGATTAATCTTTCTATGTCTATAACTGAAGGGTCCATGGTTAATGTATAGAACACTGGCAATAACAAACTTGCAACAACAACTCAACTCAGATGTTTACTCCCCCGCACCTCCTTTCGCACTGACTGACAGGCACCCCTCACCAAAACATTGACAGGGGAGGGGGTGAGACTGAGACCGATTCTTGGAATTGAGGCCTTCGACCGGACGCAGCAAATGGGCAGCATGGCAGTGGGCGCTGCAAAGCGGCAGCGCAGCGGCAGCATTCGGGCAGCATTAGGGCAGCACGCGCTGCATGCTGCTCAGTGTGAATCGCTCCATATGATTCAATGCACTGCCATGACGCGCACTTGAAGCCCGTGCTGCTGCTGCCCGGTTGCTGCCGCTGCATGCTGCCCAGTGTGAACCGAGCCTAAGTTACCACTACCTAAGCACGTGTAGCAATTTTCAGCCGTTCAAAAGTTAAAGTGGGGACAGGGTAATTTTTGAGCACCATGTATATTTTTTAGATTACCTGTTATCAATGGGTTTACTACCAACAACCTACAGTTTTACAAGTTATAAAATACACCTTTACCTAGAGTTACCACTTAGTCACATAAGCAAAATTGACAGAGGAGACTGCGGGGATCGAACCCGACGCGATACCAACCCTCTATAGATCCGCTCTGAAGGTGACATAGGTGATATCTGGTCTGTGGGGTATTTAGTTTATCCCTCTTGGGAAAAAGGTACTAAATTCCCCTCTCTTGCGGTTGTCGTGGGGAATTTATTTTATGAGGTATAATTCTTGTATCTTGCGTATGTTGGCTATGCTGCCTTATCAATGTGTCCAACTCGGAATGTGTCCGTATTCACCTGTGTCCTTATTAGAATGTGTCCCTATTGAACGTCACCATCATCCTGATCGTCAGCTACGTCAACTAGTCAAGCACCAGACACCTCATCTCCTTCATAGTGACCCTGGTCAACGCTGTAGCCTGTGACGATGACTCATCCTCCATCATCCGGTACCCTCACACTCCACCAGATCACTCATCAACTGCTTATATACATGTTACTCTATGTCTATAGATACTCCTGGTGAGCCCAAGCGGAGCTCTGTTCAACCTCACGTCTGTGATCATCCTGATCGTCAGCTACGCCAACTAGTCAAGCACCAGACACCTCATCTCCTTCATAGTGACCCTGGTCAACGCTGTAGCCTGTGACGATGACTCATCCTCCATCATCCGGTACCCTCACACTCCACCAGATCACTCATCAACTGCTTATATACATGTTACTCTATGTCTATAGATACTCCTGGTGAGCCCGAGCGGAGCTCTGTTCAACCTCACGTCTGTGATCATCCTGATCGTTAGCTACGCCAACTGGTCAAGCACCAGACATCTCTTCTCCTTCATAGTGACCCTGGTCAACGCTGTAGCCTGTGACGATGACTCATCCTCCATCATCCGGTACCCTCACACTCCACCAGATCACTCATCAACTGCTTACATACATGTTACTCTATGTCTATAGATACTCCTGGTGAGCCCGAGCGGAGCTCTGTTCAACCTCACGTCTGTGATCATCCTGATCGTCAGCTACGCCAACTGGTCAAGCACCAGACACCTCATCTCCTTCATAGTGACCCTGGTCAACGCTGTAGCCTGTGACGATGACTCATCCTCCATCATCCGGTACCCTCACACTCCACCAGTTCACTCATCAACTGCTTATATACATGTTACACTATGTCTGCAGATACTTCTGGTGAGCCTGAGCGGAGCTCTGTTCAACCTCATATCTGCGATCATCCTGATCGTCAGCTACGCCAACTGGTCAAGCACCAGACACCTCATCTCCTTCATAGTGACCCTGGTCAACGCTGTAGCCTGTGACGATGACTCATCCTCCATCATCCGGTACCCTCACACTCCACCAGTTCACTCATCAACTGCTTATATACATGTTACACTATGTCTGCAGATACTTCTGGTGAGCCTGAGCGGAGCTCTGTTCAACCTCATATCTGCGATCATCCTGATCGTCAGCTACGCCAACTGGTCAAGCACCAGACACCTCATCTCCTTCATAGTGACCCTGGTCAACGCTGTAGCCTGTGGCGGGGACTCTTTCTACCTCATCCGGTACCACTCGGACTCTGCTTGATGATTGATAATTAATTTCGGACTTCGGTCAATTATAGTTTTAATTTTTTACTGATCCTTTTTTCTTATCCCTGTGTTAAGAGGTGGAAAAATTATTCCTGTAGTAAGGTACATTGAAATTATAGTTATAGTATGTTTTTCTTTTGAAAAGAGCCTTGAAAGCATATACATTTGGACTTATGACCTAGTTCTGGGTCGATAATCTGCTTTGAGGCTGAAATCATGTCGATCTCCGGGTTCAGTTGACGTTTGCAACTAGTAATTAGGACTATTGTGATAGTTTGATATAAACGGATTGATCATGGCAGGCTTTACAAATTCGAATGTTTTTATGGCCTGACATCACCTCCAAAAGTTCGGCTACACTTTTGGTTTTATTGTGTAATGTTAACCCTAAAACTTAATAATTGAAAACACCATTATTCAATTTGAACCTGGGTTAGTCACAAAGCTCACGAGGACATAGTTCAGTGTTAAACATAATGAAACTGAAAATCGTTCGTACAGTAAATCTGTTCAATTCTTATTTTCATACAACATCGATCATAGGCTCTAATAACTATTTTTACCTCAATCGATTAATTGTTACTCTTTGAATCCATTTAATATGCAACTTATTCCAAATAGACACAATTTAAACTACTAAGTAAAAGGAAAGAACGGACTTTTCCAGCTACTTCCGGAGAAAACTACTCCTAACGTTTCGGGTAGTTAAAAACTCCACCCGTCTTCAGAGGACTACACTAATCTAGGAACTACATTTAATTATTACTATAGATAACCAACCAATATTAATTAATTATTAGTCCTAGGTTAGTTCTTAAGTTAAGATATTAATTAAATCTAGTTCCTAGATTAGTGTAGTCCTCTGAAGACGGGTGGAGTTTTAACTACAAACGTTAGGATAGTTCGGAATGGCGGAAAAATCCGTTCTCCTACTGTCTCCGCCACTATTATGAACTTTCAAACTAACTTAAACTACTAGTAAGCAAAATCCAATCACCACACCAAAATATGGATTACCTACTGGATAGCTACTAAATGGACCTACTACTGGATACTACTACTGCTAGCTACAGCTAGCATTTACGGCAGGTGAAGGTTAGGACTGGTACATCGTCAGCTAGTGATCATGGCAGGTGAATTTTCCTCCCATCGTCAACAACAAACTTCAAACAAAGAGGTGAATTTTATTTGTATTTTTTTACACGCTTTAATACAGTTAGAGACTCAATTACACTGAAGCAGTTCACTCCGTTCAAAAGTCTGGGGAGTTTCTTGTAAACATACTCGTACTTCAACCAAGACAATACGCATTCGATTTTAATTTAGTCATAATAGTCATTAGTATTATTATTTATATCTTAGTATGAGACAAATAATTAAATTATACAAAAAACAATACTATAAAAACTTCAAATAAATAGCAATGTTAATAAATGATTGGAAGTAAAGGTTAGTTAGTAAATAAGTTAATGCTAGGACTGGTGTATCGACAGCTAGTGTTAACGCCTGGAGAATGTAAGGATTGGTATATCGACAGCTTGCGTTAACGCCTGGTGAAGGTAAGGACTGTTGTATCGACAGCTGGCATTAACGCCTGGAGAAGGTAAGGGCTGGTATATCGACAGCTAGTGTTAACGCTAGATGAAAGTAAAGACTGTTATATCGACAGCTAGCGTTAATGCCTGCTGAAGTTAAGGACTGTTGAATCGACAGCTTGTGTTAACGCCTGGAAAAGGTAAGGACTGGTATATCGACAGCTAGCGTTCACGCCTGGTGAAGGTAAGGACTGTTACATCGACAGCTAGCGTTAACGCCTGGTGAAGGTAAGGAGTGGTATATCTTCAGCTAGTGTTAACGCCAGGTGAAGGTAAAGACTGTTATATCGACAGCTAGCGTTAATGCCTACTAAAGTTAAGGACTGTTGAGTCGACAGCTAGTGTTAACGCCTGGAGAAGGTAAGGACTGGTATATCGACAGCTAGCGTTCACGCCTGGTGAAGGTAAGGACTGTTGTATCGACAGCTAGTGTTAACGCCAGGTGAAATTAAGGACTGTTATATCGACAGCTAGCGTTAACGCCTGGTGAAGGTAAGGACTGGTATATCGACAGCTGGCGTTAACGCCTGGAGAAGGTAGGGACTGGTGTATCGTCGGCTAGCGTTCACACCTGGTGAAGGTAAGGACTATTATATCGACAGTTGGCGTTCACGTCTGGTGAAGGTAAGGACTGGTGTATCGACAGCTGGCGTTACCGCCTAGTGAAGGTAGGGACTGGTGTATCGACAGCTAGCGTTATCTCCTGGAGAAGGTAAGGACTGGTATATCGACAGCTGGCATTAACGCCTGGAGAAGGTAAGGGCTGGTATATCGACAGCTAGCGTTAACGCCAGGTGAAGGTAAAGACTGTTATATCGACAGCTAGCGTTAAGGCCTGGTGAAGGTAAGGACTGTTGTATCGACAGCTAGCGTTAACGCCTGGTGAAGGTAAGGTCTGTTGTATCGACAGCTAGTGTTAACGCCAGGTGAAGGTAAACACTGTTATACCGACAGCTAGGGTTAACGCCAGGTGCAGGTAAAGACTGTTATATCGACAGCTAGTGTTAACGCTAGATGAAAGTAAAGACTGTTACATCGACAGCTAGCGTTAATGCCTGCTGAAGTTAAGGACTGTTGAATCGACAGCTTGTGTTAACGCCTGAAAAAGGTAAGGACTGGTATATCGACAGCCAGCGCTCACGCCTGGTGAAGGTAAGGACTGTTACATCGACAGCTAGCGTTAACGCCTGGTGAAGGTAAGGAGTGGTATATCGTCAGCTAGTGTTAACGCCAGGTGAAGGTAAAGACTGTTATATCGACAGCTAGCGTTAATGCCTACTAAAGTTAAGGACTGTTGAATCGACAGCTAGTGTTAACGCCTGGAGAAGGTAAGGACTGGTATATCGACAGCTAGCGTTCACGCCTGGTGAAGGTAAGGACTGTTGTATCGACAGCTAGTGTTAACGCCAGGTGAAATTAAGGACTGTTATATCGACAGCTAGCGTTAACGCCTGGTGAAGGTAAGGACTGGTGTATCGACAGCTAGTGTTAACGCCAGGTGAAATTAAGGACTGTTATATCGACAGCTAGCGTTAACGCCTGGTGAAGGTAAGGACTGGTGTATCGACAGCTAGTGTTAACGCCAGGTTAAATTAAGGACTGTTATATCCACAGCTAGCGTTAACGCCTGGTGAAGGTAAGGACTGTTGTATCGACAGCTAGTGTTAACGCCAGGTGAAATTAAGGACTGTTATATCGACAGCTAGCGTTAACGCCTGGTGAAGGTAGGACTGGTGTATCGACAGCTAGTGTTAACGCCAGGTGAAATTAAGGACTGTTATATCGACAGCTAGCGTTAACGCCTGGTGAAGGTAAGGACTGGTGTATCGACAGCTAGCGTTAACGCCAGGTGAAATTAAGGACTGTTATATCGACAGCTAGCGTTAACGCCTGGTGAAGGTAAGGACTGGTATATCGACAGCTGGCGTTAACGCCTGGTGAAGGTAAGGACTGGTGTATCGACAGCTAGCGTTCACGCCTGGTGAAGGTAAGGACTGGTATATCGACAGCTGGCGTTCACGTCTGGTGAAGGTAAGGACTGGTGTATCGACAGCTGGCGTTACCGCCTAGTGAAGGTAGGGACTGGTATATCGACAGCCAGCGTTAACGCCTGGTGAAATTAAGGACTGTTATATCGACAGCTAGCGTTAACGCCTGGTGAAGGTAAGGACTGGTGTATCGACAGCTAGTGTTAACGCCAGGTGAAATTAAGGACTGTTATATCGACAGCTAGCGTTAACGCCTGGTGAAGGTAAGGACTGGTATATCGACAGCTAGCGTTAACGCCTGGAGAAGGTAGGGACTGGTGTATCGTCGGCTAGCGTTCACACCTGGTGAAGGTAAGGACTATTATATCGACAGTTGGCGTTCACGTCTGGTGAAGGTAAGGACTGGTGTATCGACAGCTGGCGTTACCGCCTAGTGAAGGTAGGGACTGGTGTATCGACAGCTAGCGTTTAGGCCTGGTGAAAATAAGGACTGTTGTATCGACAGCTCACGTAAACGCCTGGTGAAGGTAGGGACTGGTATATCGACAGCTAGCATTCACACCTGGTGAAGGTAAGGACTGGTATGTCGACAGCTGGCGTTCACGTTTGTTGAAGGTAAGGACTAGTGTATCGACAGCTAGCACTCACACCTGGTGAAGGTAAGGACTGGTATGTTGACAGCTGGCGTTCAGGTTTGGTGAAGGTAAGGACTGGTGTATCGACAGTTGGCGTTAACGCCTGGTGAAGATAAGGACTGTTGTATCGACAGCTAACGTTAACGCTTGGTGAAGGTAAGGACTGTTATATCGACAGCTAGCGTTAACGCCTGGTGAAGGTAGAGACTGGCGTATCGACATCTAGCCTTCACATCTGGTGAAGGTAAGGAATATTATATTGACAGCTGGCGTTCACGTCCGGTGAAGGTAAGGACTGGTGTATCGACAGTTGGCGTTAACGCCTGGTAAAGGTAAAGACTAGTGTATCGACAGCTAGCGTTAACGCCTGGTGAATGTAGGGACTGGTATGTCGACAGCTAGCGTTCACGTTTGGTGCAGGTAAGGACCGTTATATCGACAGCTAGCGTTCACGTCCGGTGAAGGTAAGGACTGGTGTATCGATAGTTGGCGTTAATGCCTGGTGAAGGTAAAGACTAGAGTATCGACAACTAGCGTTAACGCCTGGTGAAGGTAGGGACTGGTATGTCGACAGCTAGCGTTCACGTCTGGTGAAGGTAAGGACTGGTGTATCGACAGCTGGCGTTACCGCCTAGTGAAGGTAGGGACTGGTGTATCGACAGTTGGCGTTAACGCCTGGTGAAGGTAAACACTAGTGTATCAACAGCTAGCGTTAACGCCTGGTGAAGGTAGGGACTGGTATGTCGACAGCTAGCGTTCACGTTTGGTGAAGGCAAGGACTGGTATATTGTCAGCTATCGATCATGGCAAGTATAGTTTAGGACTGATAAATAGACAGCTAGCGTCCAATTCAGGTCAAGGCTAGGACTGGTATATCGTCAGCTAGCATTCATGTCAAGTACAGGTTAGGACTGGTACATCGACAGGCAGCGTTCATGGCAGGTCAAGTTTAGCTCTGGTACTCGTATATCAAAGCTAGAACTGACGGCAAGTAAAAGTTAAAAGTGTTATTTAGGCAGCTGGCGTTCTCGGCAGGTAAAGGTTAGGATTCGTATATTGACAGCTAGTGTTCACGGCAGGTAAAGGTTAGGACTGGTATATTGACAGCTAGTGTTCACGGCAGGTAAAGGTTAAGACTGGTATATTGACAGCTAGCGTTTACGGCAGGTCAAGGTTAGGACTGGTATATTGACAGCTAGCGTTTACGGCAGGTCAAGGTTAGGACTGGTGTATAGACAAGTTCGTGTGAAGGTTATAAACTCCAGATTGCAGCTTGGACGTTATGCCAAGTAAGGTATTGACAGGGTTGACGGATTGTTCGCACCTCGATAGCTTTCAGCTCGTTCAATGTCAACAAGTTAAGGTCCCTCACGTCAATAAAGTTGAAAGTTTATTCATCGTCGGGTTGAAAACTCTGTAGTGAATAGGAGCAGTGCTACAATCGGGATAAGAGAAAAATGAGAATTGGATTTTATTATTAGCTTGTCATATTCGCTTTCTACCTTGTTTTGATCACCTGGCTTTTCTACATTCTGGTGTTGCCATTTTAACTTGAACTGGCGTGTTTTATCTCCAGTAGCGGTTTTGATATCTTGAAAGAAAAATCATTAACTACGAAAATTTAAGTCGTACTACTACACTACAGTGTCTATCCACTAGAAAGCTTACCCGAGGGTAGTGCCAATGGTCACCTACCGTTAACAGGGAGTAACTCGGCAGCCAGCAGCAAGCGCGAGGAGTACATCAGGGTGATTACGGAGAGGAGAGCAGACACCATGATCAGTGGTCACTAGCTACACGTGGTCACTGGGTACTGGGGTGTGCGACACGGTCACGGGGGCAGTGCGTCTGTACAGTGTACAGCGCGGCGCGTCGTGACGTTGACGCTCACGCTGACGTTCACACTAGGGGATGGCGACTGAAGGCTGTCGCGCTCTAGGGCGGACGTCGCTCGATACCGTCCGCCACTCCACCACCCACCGCGCTGCGCAACCCTCTCGCCATTCACATCGATTCAAGCCCCTACACAAATATTGCGCTTATTTTTAACCCGGCTCCACCGTCTGTCTCTTATGTAATATGTAAAGGACAGGCGTGTCGCCCCTTTCACTCCCGAGGTCACGGAGAGAACCTCTATCCCAGTGGCGGATTTGGCAAAGACTTTAAAAATAATACGTTTAACCTGATGTGCTACCGGTTCCTATAATAATGCGTTTTGTTAGTTATACAGGTTGGTTTTATGCGTCGGATTGCGTTAAAACTGCTCAGTTGGACTTACTATACCGACTTTAGCTCACCCCACAGCTCATAAAATCAAATGGGGAAATTTCATTGTGCCGATTCTGGCTCACTTACATCTTCTAAATTTATATGGAGAAATTGCATTGAACAATTTTTTCCCACAAGTCCTAAAAAATGGGTTTTGGGTAAGAAGACTAGTATGGGGTCAAAACTGTAGGATTTAAATTTGGATTCAGAGGATTTTCGTGTGAGACATTTTAAAGTCAATGTTTTTAATTGTGGGTTCTCCCTGGAGCCATGTAACCATGGTGTGCCTCCCTGGTGGCACGGCTGCCTAGTGACATGATTTAGTAGTCTGGTAATACCAACTCTTGGGCATTCCACATATTCTAAAAATAAAATGAGGAAATTGTATTGTATTAATTATTAGGCATCCCTCAGCTTCTAAATTTATATGGGAAAGTTGCATTGTAAAAAAATGTCCCACAAGTTAGTGTTGAGTTGTTGACTAAGAAGGCTAGTATGGGATCGAAATACGGGGCCCTCCTTAGTGACACGATGTAAAGATTTCCTTAACCCGAGTTTGAAGTTGAAATTTACACACTCATCTTGCTCTTGAAATGAATTAATTTTCCCAAATATGTTTATTTCTGGTTATCAATATATTTCAGTTAACAATGATCACCATTTAGATCAACTCAACCAATTACCAACATACAGTTTTAGAATTCAGTCTTCAAATTTAAATGTAAGAAAGTTCGTAGTGTGCATGAGTATTCTAAAGTTCTCTTAGTAGTATAACTATATAGCTACTATAAGTTTACTTTTAAATTTTTGAAATGAAAATAACGGATACAACTCGAACCCATGCACTTAATTTCACCCAGATTTATACTTAAATTCTTCGTTTGATATACATTTGAATTCTTTTGAACCTATGAAACATTTGTGCTCATCCAAAAATTATGGAACGCTAACTCCTCAACTGTCAGTCTACACTCAAGTCACCAGGGCCATGTCGCTAGGAAGGAAACACCATAGAGCCACACCATGGAGTAATGTCACCAGCGAGCCACACCATAGAACCATGTCACCAGGGAGAATACACCAGTGAGGATGAACCATAGAGCCACACCATGGAGCCATGTCACCAGGGAGCCACACCATGGAGTCATGTCACCAGCGAGCCACACCATAGAACCATGTCACCAGGGAGAATACACCAGTGAGGATGAACCATAGAGCCACACCATGGAGCCATGTCTCCAGGGAGCCACACCATGGAGTCATGTCACCAGCGAGCCACACCATAGAACCATGTCACCAGGGAGAATACACCAGTGAGGATGAACCATAGAGCCACACCATGGAGCCATGTCACCAGGGAGCCACACCATGGAGCCATGTCACCAGGGAGCCACCATGGAGCCATGTCAGGGGAGCCACTATGGAACCATGTCACTAGGGAGCCACACCATGGAGCCATGTCACCAGAGAGCCACACTATGGAGCCATGTCACCAGGGGAGCCATGGAGCCATGTCACCAGGGAGCCACACTATGGAACCATGTCACCAGAGAGCCACACCATGGAGCCATGTCACCAGGGAGCCACACCATGGAGCCATGTCACCAGGGAGCCACACCATGGAGCCATGTCACCAGGGAGCCCACTATGGAACCATGTCACTAGGGAGCCACACCATGGAGCCATGTCACCAGAGAGCCACACCATGGAGCCATGTCACCAGGGAGCCACACCATGGAGCCATGTCACCAGGGAGCCACACCATGGAGCCATGTCACCAGGGAGCCCACTATGGAACCATGTCACTAGGGAGCCACACCATGGAGCCATGTCACCAGGGAGCCACACCATGGAGCCATGTCACCAGGGGAGCCACACCATGGAGCCATGTCACCAGGGAGCCACACTATGGAACCATGTCACCAGGGAGCCACACCATGGAGCCATGTCACCAGGGAGCCACACTATGGAACCATGTCACCAGGGAGCCACACCATGGAGCCATGTCACCAGGGAGCCACACCATGGAGCCATGTCACCAGGGAGCCACACCATGGAGCCATGTCACCAGGGAGCCCACTATGGAACCATGTCACTAGGGAGCCACACCATGGAGCCATGTCACCAGGGAGCCACACCATGGAGCCATGTCACCAGGGAGCCACACCATGGAACCATGTCACCAGGGAGCCCACTATGGAACCATGTCACCAGAGAGCCACACCATGGAGCCATGTCACCAGGGAGCCACACCATGGAGCCATGTCACCAGGGAGCCACACCATGGAACCATGTCACCAGAGAGCCACACCATGGAGCCATGTCACCAGGGAGCCACACCATGGAGCCATGTCACCAGGGAGCCACACTATGGAACCATGTCACCAGAGAGCCACACCATGGAGCCATGTCACCAGGGAGCCACACCATGGAGCCATGTCACCAGGGAGCCACCATGGAGCCATGTCACCAGGGAGCCACCATGGAACCATGTCACTAGAGCCACACCATGGAGCCATGTCACCAGAGAGCCACACTATGGAGCCATGTCACCAGGGAGCCACACCATGGAGCCATGTCACCAGGGAGCCACACTATGGAACCATGTCACCAGGGAGCCACACCATGGAGCCATGTCACCAGGGAGCTACACCATGGAGCTATGTCACCAGGAAGCCACACTATGGAGCCATGTCACCAGAGAGCCACACCATGGAGCCATGTCACCAGGGAGCCACACCATGGAGCCATGTCACCAGAGAGCCACACCATGGAGCCATGTCACCAGAGAGCCACACCATGGAGCCATGTCACCAGGGAGCCACACTATGGAACCATGTCACCAGGGAGCCACACTATGGAGCCATGTCACCAGGGAGCTACACCATGGAGCCATGTCACCAGGGAGCCACACTATGGAGCCATGTCACCAGAGAGCCACACCATGGGGACATGTCACCAGGGAGCCACCATGGAGCCATGTCACCAGAGAGCCACACCATGGAGCCATGTCACCAGAGAGAGCCACACCATGGAGCCATGTCACCAGGGAGCCACACACCATGGAGCCATGTCACCAGGGAGCCACACCATGGAGCCATGTCACCAGGAGCCACACCATGGAGCCATGTCACCAGAGAGCCACACCATGGAGCCACCAGGGAGCCCACTATGGAACCATGTCACTAGGGAGCCACACCATGGAGCCATGTCACCAGAGAGAGCCACACTATGGAGCCATGTCACAGAGAGCCACACCATGGAGCCATGTCACCAGGGAGCTACACCATGGAGCCATGTCACCAGAGAGCCACACCATGGAGCCATGTCACCAGAGAGCCACACCATGGAGCCATGTCACCAGGGAGCTACACCATGGAGCCATGTCACCAGAGAGCCACACCATGGAGCCATGTCACCAGAGAGCCACACCATGGAGCCATGTCACCAGAGACACACCATGGAGCCATGTCACCAGGGAGCACACCAGCCATGTCACCAGAGAGCCACACCATGGAGCCATGTCACCAGAGAGCCACACCATGGAGCCATGTCACCAGGGAGCTACACCATGGAGCCATGTCACCAGGGGAGCCACACCATGGAGCCATGTCACCAGAGAGCCACACATGGAGCCATGTCACCAGAGAGCCACACACCATGGAGCCATGTCACCAGGGAGCTACACCATGGAGCCATGTCACCAGAGAGCCACACCATGGAGCCATGTCACCAGAGCCACACCATGGAGCCATGTCACCAGGGAGCTACACCATGGAGCCATGTCACCAGAGCCACACCATGGAGCCATGTCACCAGGGAGCCACACCATGGAGCCATGTCACCAGAGAGCCACACCATGGAGCCATGTCACCAGGGGACCACCATGGAGCCATGTCACCAGGGAGCACCATGGAGCCATGTCACCAAGGAGAATACACCAGGGGGGATGAACCATAGAGCCATGTCACCAGAGAGCCACACCATGGAGCCATGTCACCAGGGAGCCACACCATGGAGCCACGTCACCAGGAAGCCACACCATAGAGCCATGTCACCAAGGAGAATACACCAGGGGGGATGAACCATAGAGCCACATGGAGCCATGTCACCAGGGAGCCACACCATGGAGCCATGTCACCAAGGAGCCACCGGAGCCATGTCACTAGGGAGCCACACCATGGAGCCATGTCACCAGGGAGCCACACCATGGAACCATGTCACCAGGGAGCCACACCATGGAGCCATGTCACCAGGGAGCCCACTATGGAACCATGTCACTAGGGAGCCACACTATGGAGCCATGTCACTAGGGAGCCACACCAGAGCCATGTCACCAGAGAGCCACACCATGGAGCCATGTCACTAGGGAGCCACACCATGGAGCCATGTCACCAGGGGCCACACCATGGAGCCATGTCACCAGGAGCCACACCATGGAGCCATGTCAGGGGAGCCACACCATGGAGCCATGTGAGAGCCACACCATGGAGCCATGTCACCAGGGAGCCACACCATGGAACCATGTCACCAGGGAGCCCACTATGGAACCATGTCACCAGAGAGCCACACCATGGAGCCATGTCACCAGGGACACACCATGGAGCCATGTCACCAGGGAGCCACACTATGGAACCATGTCACCAGAGAGCCACACCATGGAGCCATGTCACCAGGGAGCCACACCATGGAGCCATGTAACCAGGGAGCCACACTATGGAACCATGTCACCAGAGAGCCACACCATGGAGCCATGTCACCAGGGAGCCACACCATGGAGCCATGTCACCAGGGAGCCACCATGGAGCCATGTCACCGCCCACTATGGAACCATGTCACTAGGGAGCCACACCATGGAGCCATGTCACCAGAGAGCCACACTATGGAGCCATGTCACCAGGGAGCCACACCATGGAGCCATGTCACCAGGGAGCCACACTATGGAACCATGTCACCAGGGAGCCACACATGGAGCCATGTCACCAGGGAGCTACACCATGGAGCTATGTCACCAGGAAGCCACTATGGAGCCATGTCACCAGAGAGCCACACCATGGAGCCATGTCACCAGGGAGCCACACCATGGAGCCATGTCACCAGAGAGCCACACCATGGAGCCATGTCACAGAGAGCCACACCATGGAGCCATGTCACCAGGGGCCACACTATGGAACCATGTCACCAGGGACACACCATGGAGCCATGTCACCAGGAGCTACACCATGGAGCCATGTCACCAGGGAGCCACACTATGGAGCCATGTCACCAGAGAGCCACACCATGGGGACATGTCACCAGGGAGCCACACCATGGAGCCATGTCACCAGAGAGCCACACCATGGAGCCATGTCACCAGAGAGCCACACCATGGAGCCATGTCACCAGGGAGCTACACCATGGAGCCATGTCACCAGGGAGCCACACCATGGAGCCATGTCACCAGGGAGCCACACCATGGAGCCATGTCACCAGAGAGCCACACCATGGAGCCATGTCACCAGGGAGCCCACTATGGAACCATGTCACTAGGGAGCCACACCATGGAGCCATGTCACCAGAGAGCCACACTATGGAGCCATGTCACCAGAGAGCCACACCATGGAGCCATGTCACCAGGGAGCTACACCATGGAGCCATGTCACCAGAGAGCCACACCATGGAGCCATGTCACCAGAGAGCCACACCATGGAGCCATGTCACCAGAGAGCCACACCATGGAGCCATGTCACCAGAACCACACCATGGAGCCATGTCAGGGGAGCCACACCATAGAGCCACACCATGGAGCCATGTCACCAGAGAGCCACACCATGGAGCCATGTCACCAGGGAGCTACACCATGGAGCCATGTCACCAGGGAGCCACACCATGGAGCCATGTCACCAGAGAGCCACACCATGGAGCCATGTCACCAGAGACACACCATGGAGCCACACCATGGAGCCATGTCACCATGGAGCCATGTCACCAGAGAGCCACACCATGGAGCCATGTCACCAGAGAGCCACACCATGGAGCCATGTCACCAGGGAGCTACACCATGGAGCCATGTCACCAGGGAGCCACACTATGGAGCCATGTCACCAGGGAGCCACACCATGGAGCCATGTCACCAGAGAGCCACACCATGGAGCCATGTCACCAGGGAGCCACACTATGGAGCCATGTCACCAGGGAGCTACACCATGGAGCCATGTCACCAGAGAGCCACACCATGGAGCCATGTCACCAGGGAGCCACACTATGGAACCATGTCACCAGAGAGCCACACCATGGAGCCATGTCACCAGGAAGCCACACCATAGAGCCATGTCACCAAGGAGAATACACCAGGGGATGAACCATAGAGCCACCATGGAGCCATGTCACCAGGGAGCTACACCATGGAGCCATGTCACCAGAGAGCCACACCATGGAGCCATGTCACCAGGGAGCCACACTATGGAGCCATGTCACCAGGGAGCTACACCATGGAGCCATGTCACCAGGGAGCCACACCATGGAGCCATGTCACCAGGAAGCCACACCATAGAGCCATGTCACCAAGGAGACTACACCAGGGGGGATGAACCATAGAGCCACACCATGGAGCCATGTCACCAGGAAGCCACACCATAGAGCCATGTCACCAAGGAGAATACACCAGGGGGGATGAACCATAGAGCCACACCATGGAGCCATGTCACCAGGGAGGCTACACCATGGAGCCATGTCACCAGAGAGCCACACCATGGAGCCATGTCACCAGGAAGCCACACCATAGAGCCATGTCACCAAGGAGAATACACCAGGGGGGATGAACCATAGAGCCACACCATGGAGCCATGTCACCAGGGAGCTACACCATGGAGCCATGTCACCAGGGAGCCACACCATGGAGCCATGTCACCAGAGAGCCACACCATGGAGCCATGTCACCAGAGAGCCACACCATGGAGCCATGTCACCAGGGAGCCACACCATGGAGCCATGTCACCAGAGAGCCATGGAGAGTCACCACACCATGGAGCCATGTCACCAGGGAGCTACACCATGGAGCCATGTCACCAGGGAGCCACACTATGGAGCCATGTCACCAGGGAGCCACACTATGGAACCATGTCACCAGAGAGCCACACCATGGAGCCATGTCACCAGGGAGCCACACCATGGAGCCATGTCACCAGAGAGCCACACCATGGAGCCATGTCACCAGGGAGCCACACCATGGAGCCATGTCACCAGGGAGCCACACTATGGAACCATGTCACCAGAGAGCCACACCATGGAGCCATGTCACCAGGAAGCCACACCATAGAGCCATGTCACCAAGGAGAATACACCAGGGGGGGATGAACCATAGAGCCACACCATGGAGCCATGTCACCAGGGAGCCACACCATGGAGCCATGTCACCAGAGAGCTCACCATGGAGCAGAGATGACTACCGAACTGTAAGACACTTTGTCGGACCTGTGAGACACTTAACGGTTCGTTAACAAATTACTAAATTCTATCAAGAGTGCATTGACGCCACATGCGTTTAAATCTCGTCTTAAAGTTGTTTTGACCGCAAGAACTGATTACAGTTGAGATGAGTTCTTGCATCTTGGCTACCATGGGGAGGTCTAGTGATTATTTGCTACCGGCAGAGGTTGCTTAAGAGTTCATAGAATCGGTCGGCCCTCGTATTTTGTTGTTTGTAGAATAATATAAACGCAAGCTTTTTCTTGAGACACTCACGCGACGCTACACTGCAAGGATTTACGGTGGTCCGTTTTTCACAGTTAAATATAATTTTACAATAAAAAACATGATATATTTAGAGACTAGTGGAGTTTTCCAGCACGCGTGGTACGATTCGAATAAACGATCCAGTATAAATGTAAAATTGTTTGTGCGAATGTGTTTTTGATGTAAGTTTGGATGGAAAAGGGTGCAGTTTGCATTGTGTAAAGAGGCGAAGTTAGGACTCTAAAGACCTCTCTAACAATCAACCTCGACCTTTACCTAGCGTTACCGTATAACTACTATAAAAATAAAAGTGGTAATAGCGGGAATCGAATCCGCGAAGTGTAGAGATGAGCTCAGGAGTCGCGCACGATTCCATCCCGTGGCTGCTGAAAATTCTCAGCTGAATGATTCATACTATTGACGTTGCCAATGCATTAATTTTGTAGTATTGTTTATGAAATAAAATATTTATTTATTTCATACAATGCTACTTAGAGAGGCTGTGGGATTTTGATAGTTTGAAACCGTTTGATCGTAGCAGCATTCATTCAGTTTACATAAACTTCAAATAAAAAAATAATAATTTGTAAGCACCTTTTTGACTTGATCTTACCTCTAGAGTTTGAATGTTTAATCGTACGAGGGGTTTGGCGTACATTCAAAAGACACATTAATAATTATCTTCTTTATTAAAATAAAATTTTTTACAAATCTATACGCACCACATAGGACAAATTACTAAAAACATAATTTTCATGTGTTTTCTGTTGTCTAAAAGTAGCAGATCCACAATTTTAAGAAAAAGGAACATGCTTGAGGACGAAAAAGCAAATTAATTGTGGGTACGGTGGAACTGACGAGAATCATTTTCATATAAACATAAATGACATTATGCTGTTTATTCTTGTTCCTATCGTCCTGTCCATTTATTTTGTTACGATTAACACCAATGTACAAAGAGTTTGACAACCTGTGATATTTATGACATTACTACCGAGAGTAAAGGCTAATTTTTACAAAGAAAGGTCTTAATTGCTAAGGAATTACTATAACTACAATAACAAAGATAAATAGTTATACATTATTAACGGCTATACAATGAGGTGAACATGAAGAAAACTTATAATTCATCACATACAATCGGTGCACTGACGATTTATTTGGCTATAGAGTTTTGAAAATTTTAACATCAATGCAGAAACAGGTCTTTGGTGAATAGGTTCTTCAATGTATAGTATTTAATTATTTATTCTTTCAGTAATTTTATATACACTATATTTATTTTACTATACTAAATACAGCTGGTACTAAAGTAACTGGTAACTAAAGTATAATTAAATACGGGGTGAGCTAAAAAAAACAGGGACAATTTTAATCTGTAATGAATCGGTATTTTTGTATAACGTCAGTTTCGAGCTCACTTCAACATCGGCCGTCATGGTGGCATTCCAAATCGGAAAACTATTCAAAGGTGGGTTGGTAATTGAATACTGCCTCTGTACTGAAAATGAAACCCAGTGGCAGACCTCGGACAGTTCAAACTCCAGAGAACATTGAAATGGTTCGTGCGAGTGTGCTGCAAAGACCTCAGTCGGTTCGTCTGTCCGCAGAATATTGCACTTGGACTTACACTTCCAACTCTTAATGACACAGAAACTTTATGAAAGGGATTTTGATTTTGCTTTAACACGTGCCAAAGACTATTGCAGTTTGTGAAAGAAGCAGACTTTCTTCAAGTTATGGTTGTGTCGTATGAAGCACATTTCGAACTATCTGGTAAAGTGGATAAACAGAAATTTTGTTACTCGTCCTCCGAAAATCTAAAATAGGCCGTTGCTGAATTGAAGGATTGCATTATATAGACGCGAAATTGCTGCGATTCGTCAATTAATGTTGCGGAAGGTTACATCAAGTAAGCACAAAAGGTGGAAAGATGGGAGGCCTGCGTGAATGAGGAAGGGCGTCACTTGGGATACATTATCTTCCATAAGTAGAAATGGCAATAGAATGTTTCTTTTTTACTGTGGTTTGTAACATTAAACTATGTTTTGTTATTTAGTTGTTTCATTTTTTAAATTTCCCTTTTTATTTGGCTCACCCAGTAATTATTTTCCTTGTATTAAGTGCATTTTGCCTCAGTTATGCTTAAACAGCATCCATTCCAAAGTCCAACAAGTCACATTGCTTCAACCCCTTGGGATTTCAGAGAAAACCACTTACGGCATTCTACAACCTTTGCTTCCATAATTTTCTACGATAACAAGCCCCCCACACTTAGGTGTATACACAGCAAAGTTAATAATTATTTCACTATGATCTATCTGCCCTTTTCCGCCAACGTAAGGGGGGGGGCTAGGGAAGGAAACCTCCCTTTCCAAAAGATTACCTAAAAGGTTTTGCTTTTATAACACGTGTTTTCATTCACGTAGGCAGCTTTAGTTTACAAACACACCCAAAAACCGCTTGAGTTGTCGGGGGTCTAACTGACAATACGACGTCTTTATCGAATTTCCCTTGGGAGGATGAGATATTCATGCCGTCCTCATGGTAAGACCCAGTCCCGGGATCTTGAAATGAGCACTGATCTTGGACCCCAGAGCACGTTTTGAGCATTTTCAACCCTTTATATACATATGAATTATAGTGGGTAGGAACAAACTGGTTTATTTAAACAATTTTCTTGGTAATAATTAAAACTTTTACTATATGAGCCAAACTCGTGGTGAAAAAGGCACAAATGCAGACCCTAATACTTTAAAACTCTCTAAAAAAGCTTCAAAATGCGTATTTTGCGTTTGAAATTTCAATGTTTCCCAGGCTAGATCCCGGGTACTCCTCTACAATTTGGATGTTTTTCATACTTCCAACCCCAACCAAAAGGTAATAACTCCTAATTACGTATATGCACTCTAGAGTCCTAGGTGAAACCTATACACCCTTATCCAGCGGTAGAACACCAAGCAGTCGATGATGAGCCCCAACATCGGCAAGGAAAGGACTGTGAACACTTCCCCTCCATGGCGTGTGACTGTAACAAGCAATCATACACAATCTGATACTTTTAATAAAACAAATCAGGTCCAAATATTTTCAGAAAAGGGCTAACATATCTCTAATTCTGCATACTGGAATATGTTAAAGTTTATTGGCTTGAGGTCTATTTAGCATAAATCCGCTAGTCAGGAGCACAAGTATTAGTGGTGCTTGTTGCGAAAACTCGGACAACCTTGGAATAAGGCCTTGAGATTAGTTTCGAAGAATCCCGCTAGACAAGAGAACACAATATTGTAAGTATTATTGTAAATACGTATTGTATAGGTCTACAGTATACAATTAAGTTATAGATGTAAGTGATCCATTCAAATGTTAGCTTTTAAAATAAATATGATTTCCAATATAACTGTATATTGTTTATAGAATAGATCATTACTTTATTTATTAGCTCTGGTGCTTATCAGACCGAAAATTGGAAAAACAACTTACTTAAGCTTTTGCCAGAGGAGGAAACGCCCAGATGTGCCGCGGTCACCTTGAGTTTGACTTCGGAGGTGGAGTTGTAAAGAGTGAACTGAGTGGCGGAACAGCGCAGTGAGAGGACTCTCGAATCCAGGATGAGTTCAGGAGTAATCATTATCTGCAGGTTAGATATAGACTCCTCTACCTCTCCTTCCACTACGTGAGACCTTGCTGTGGAGTCAACCTGCAACAGAGAGTGAACTGAGTGGCAGTGCAGCGCAGTGAGAGGATTCTCGAATCCAGGATGAGTTCAGGAGTAATCACTATCTGCAGGTTAGATCTAGACTCCTCTACCTCTCTTTCCACTACGTGAGACCTTGCTGTGGAGTCAACCTGCAACAGAGAGTGAACTGAGTGGTGGTGCAGCGCAGTGAGAACATTCTCGAATCCAGGATGAGTTCAGGAGTAATCATTATCTGCAGATTGGTTATAGACTCCTCTACCTCTCCTTCCATTACGTGAGACCTTGCTGTGGAGTCAACCTGCAACAGAGAGTGAACTGAGTGGTGGTGCAGCGCAGTGGGAGGATTCTCGAATCCAGGATGAGTTCAGGAGTGATCACTATCTGCAGATTGGATATAGACTCCTCTACCTCTCCTTCCACTACGTGAGACCTTGCTGTGGAGTTAACCTGCAACAGAGAGTGAACTGAGTGGCGGTGCAACGCAGTGGGAGGATTCTCGAATCCAGGATGAGTTCAGGAGTGATCACTATCTGCAGATTGGATATAGACTCCTCTACTTCTCCTTCCACTACGTGAGACCTTGCTGTGGAGTCAACCTGCAACAGAGAGTGAACTGAGTAGCAGAACAGCGTAGTGAGAGGATTCTCGAATCCAGGATGGGTTCAGGAGTAATCATTATCTGCAGGTTAGATATAGACTCCTCAACCTCTCCTTCCACTACGTGAGACCTTGCTGTGGAGTCAACCTGCAACATAGAGTGAACTGAGTGGCGGAAGAGCGCAGTGAGAGGATTCTCGAATCCAGGATGAGTTCAGGAGTAATCACTATCTGCAGGTTAGATATGGACTCCTCTACCTCTCCTTCCACTACGTGAGACCTTGCTGTGGAGTCAACCTGCAACATAGAGTGAACTGAGTGTGGGAACAGCGCAGTGAGAGGATTCTCGAATCCAGGATGAGTTCAGGAGTGATCACTATCTGCAGATTGGTTATAGACTCCTCTACCTCTCCTTCCATTACGTGAGACCTTGCTGTGGAGTCAACCTGCAACAGAGTGAACTGAGTGGTGGTGCAGTGGGAGGATTCTCGAATCCAGGATGAGTTCAGGAGTGATCACTATCTGCAGATTGGATATAGACTCCTCTACCTCCTTCCACTACGTGAGACCTTGCTGTGGAGTCAACCTGCAACAGAGAGTGAACTGAGTGGTGGTGCAGCGCAGTGGGAGGATTCTCGAATCCAGGATGAGTTCAGGAGTGATCACTATCTGCAGATTGGATAGACTCCTCTACCTCTCCTTCAATTACGTGAGACCTTGCTGTGGAGTCAACCTGCAACAGAGAGTGAACTGAGTGGTGGTGCAGCGCAGTGAGAACATTCTCGAATCCAGGATGAGTTCAGGAGTGATCACTATCTGCAGATTGGATATAGACTCCTCTACCTCTCCTTCAATTACGTGAGACCTTGCTGTGGAGTCAACCTGCAACAGAGAGTGAACTGAGTGGTGGTGCAGCGCAGTGAGAGCATTCTCGAACCCAGGATGAGTTCAGGAGTAATCACTATCTGCAGGTTAGATATAGACTCCTCTACCTCTCCTTCCATTACGTGAGACCTTGCTGTGGAGTCAACCTGCAACAGAGAGTGAACTGAGTGGTGGTGCAGCGCAGTGGGAGGATTCTCGAACCCAGGATGAGTTCAGGAGTGATCACTATCTGCAGATTGGATATAGACTCCTCTACCTCTCCTTCCATTACGTGAGACCTTGCTGTCGAGTCAACCTGCAACAGAGAGTGAACTGAGTGGCGGTGCAACGCAGTGAGAGCATTCTCGAATCCAGGATGAGTTCAGGAGTGATCACTATCTGCAGATTGGACATAGACTCCTGTACCTCTCCTTCCATTACGTGAGACCTTGCTGTCGAGTCAACCTGCAACAGAGAGTGAACTGAGTGGTGGTGCAGCGCAGTGAGAGCATTCTCGAATCCAGGATGAGTTCAGGAGTGATCACTATCTGCAGATTGGATATAGACTCCTCTACCTCTCCTTCCATTACGTGAGACCTTGCTGTGGAGTCAACCTGCGACAGAGAGTGAACTGAGTGGCGGTGGTGTAGCGCAGTGAGAGCATTCTCGAATCCAGGATGAGTTCAGGAGTGATCACTATCTGCAGATTGGATATAGACTCCTCTACCTCTCCTTCCATTACGTGAGACCTTGCTGTAGAGTCAACCTGCAACAGAGAGTGTACTGAGTGGTGGTGCTGCGCGATTGGAGGGACCTCAAGTCCAGAATGAGTTCAGAAGTGATCACTACTCCTAAGTTCAAGATCATTAAAATCCTTATTTTATAGCCTCTATTTTATGTCTAATCCTTCGTTGGATACGATGAAACGCTTACCTTGTCTCCGTTGATGGCCCAAGTCAGGTTGGCGGGGGGAGAACCTCCCACAGAGGAACATCGCGCACGTAGTGTATCCCCTTCTTTCAGAATGTAACGGCTCACTGTGATCACTGGAGGCGAAACTGGATCTCCTGCAATAGACAAACAATAAATAAGTAAATCAAATCACGGCAATGTGTCTATAGTTTCATATAAATCCTTCTTACTTATGATATCGTAGTCTACATTGTTATTTTACAATACTTAAAATATTCAGGCATTTTGATGCCCTTATAGGATCGTAGAACATTTTCTGGCAACTATTTCCAACGATCCTTCAGTTTTAAATTTTATGATGATATTAACCAACCTTGTCGCTGCTCAATTTGGTTTTAAGATTTCCCAATAAAAAAAAAATCGGTGAATAAAGTACAAAGAGTCAGGCTGTTTTAATCATTTGACACTTGAGTTATGACTTAAAATTAACGAGGTTACTATCAGACAATAGTCCAAGAGGTCATACCCGTGACGGTGAGGTATCTAGAGGTGATAGTGGTCTGGAAGGACGGCTGGTCTGCAGACACCTCACACTGATACACCCCTGCCCACGACACTGGCATCCCTCTTAGCGTCACTTGGCACATCTTCTCGTTGGCAGTTTGCGTCACCATCTATCCTAGTCAAACCAGCCAGCTGTAATGTCAAGTGAGAAATCTAGAGGTGGTGGTTGTTTTGGAGATTCAACAAGACGGCTATCAACAATGTTCCTCCGTAGGATACAATGCGTAGGTGAAGTTTTTCGTGGCTATGAAAGACTGCTCGAGAAGGTCAAAGGTGAAGAAAACATGCTGGTGACATTAAAAACGTTTTACCGTTTGAGCGGCCATATAAGTAGATAGTGTGACTTTTCAAAGACTTGAATCCACTAGCCACACTCACACGCAATCATACGCATCTACCACGACTACGCTACGAACCGCTTCAACTTAGCATCTTGACTTTGCAACGTTTTCGCTGACCAACAATATTTGACCTCCGGAATTGATAAAATAATTATATAAAAGAGAACAGTTACCAAAGACAGGGGTACATGTGGGTTTAAATCATTCTTTCGACAAGTCATGCAACTTTGCAAAGAATCTAATGCCTTCAAATTTGGTGAAGTTCAATTTGACTAGCTATGAAAAGTCTGATCAAAATTGTTTTCTGCTAGAGACACCCAGAAACGATTCGAAAATACGTTAGATCTTTAAACATGTTTAAAAATTTATGTACGAACATTTAATACACTACAAAAGCCCGTCTCAGTAAATTTCTCATATCCAAACCGGAAACTGTCCTTGCCGCACTCAAGCTTTCTACTGGGATAGTTTTCAACAATAACGTTGACATCAAATGTTTTTTAAGTACTCGGCTCAGTAAATTTGCAGATTTATACATATCGAACAAAACCCAGATGCAATGTTGGAGCTGTAGCGTATACTCTGTTCGAATGTTTTCCCCCTTGCGGCCACATATGTAGGTGCATAATAGTGCGTGAGAGTGTAGCCAAATATCCACTTACGCTTTTCATGTCGTTAGAGAAGAAGAAGACGTGAACCGGCGTATCATCCTTGGGCACGTACCGGTAGAACTCCTGTTCGCCGAAAAACAACTTGGCAGCGTAGAGCTTCTCGCCGTGGAGGTTGTACGAGCAGACGATTGTCACGTTGTCGCCCTCCCTCACCACGTCGGCCATCGTCAAGTTCACCTCCATCGGGCCCAGAGAGGGGAAGTCTTCGCTCTCGTAGCCGTAGCCTGCAAACAAGTCACGTGGCCGAGCATAAGTGCAGGTCTCAAGAATCAAGAATGTTTATTTGTCATTGACATAACTTTCTTTACATGTATTGACTATTGTCAGAAATTACAGCTTAAGGGTCCGCTTCTAGAGAGCGTCTTTGCAGAGGATTGCGGGAAATAAAATGGAGACTTTAGAATTGGTGCTATTTTGTCGTAACAACTCTTAAATGAAAGATAAACATATTATCTAGATTTGTCTGGAGTTCATTTTCAAAAATGTCTTTTAGTTTTTATGCTATTAACGGATACAGTGTTTTAAGGCCTTGTTTAAGAAGCTAAACATAGGTTCATCAAAAATCTAATCACAGACAGTTGAAAGAAAGCCCATTGTTGCGTGCGCGGTGTCATGTGTTCCTTTGGGGGAAGAATTCGGACTTTCTCTGTGGTGACCACTGAGGCGGACCTTTAAATATGTCCCTGGCCGAATGAAAAATGCATCTACCTCTTGGCAACGCCTGTAAAGGAGGTTTTCTGTATTCTAAAGACAGTTTACTCTCTGAAGCATATATGCTCTTTAAAGCATTTTCACACTATAAAGACGAGAAAAATACGCATTTGAAGTCATAAAATTGTCAAGATAAATTCGAACATACTCGGGAAAACCCCAGGTACGCCTTTGACATCGACGCTACAAATACAGACGTACACATCGAGTGCCGAACACAACTCAGAAGGTAAACAAAGTGAACGACGCCGCGCGGTCTAAATGTGGATTTGAGCGATGTCACTGACAGCGCAACAACTGAAGCCACTTAATTAGACGAAAACAAAAGGTGGTGCGAGCTTGCCAAGTGGCGAGCGTGGACTACAATAGACCAAGAGTGTTCACTGTTCGGTGCTAAGTATAGCGCGGAGAATGGAAACATAACGTGCCGTCAGTCCGTCAGTGACGCGAAGAGACGGGGCTGAAGCCGATTACACACTATCGGACTTTACCCCCAAACAGAGCAGGGAGAAATTTAAAAAAAATCAAACGTACCCCTAAGCAACGATATTTCCCCCATCCCTCGTCCCCCGTCAGTACCCTCCCCGATGTCACTAAGATCATCCCAATCCATGCACTGTCAGCAGTTTATGTAAAAATGTTATCGGTGAATTCCTGCCGCATCAAGAAATCCAATAACAATTTGGACCATTTTACGGACGTTTTTGTTGTGCCATTTTCACGTAAAACGCTGTTCTGACTTCTTATCGGATCTACGCATTGCAACGTTGTTCAATTGTATCCGAACCAAATTCAGAATCACGTTTTGCGACGCGCAAAAATACGGAAAAACGTCACGAAACGCTTTTGATTGTTTTGAAAGATTTTGGGTGAGGAAGGAGACTGCTAGTTTATTGCTCAATTTGATTAGTGATTTGAGATCCACAAGTAACAAAAATCGAGCCTTGTCAACTGCGAATAAAGATTTGTGCTCATTGAGGTTCTTTGCCTCCAGCACCTTTTTTATCAATGTAGGGGGGTTGAACGGAATACACAAGTCTTCCGTTAGCAATATCCTTGGCAAGTGTCTGCCACTCTAACCCGTTTGGGTTCGTGTTTTATTCAAATTCAGACAAGAAAATTGGAATAAGAAAGAAATTACAGTTTTAAAAATAGGCCTATCTTCACATTGGGGAGTCAGTATACATAACCTCAACTCTAATCAAACAAAAGGTTTGTTGTTGTTTCTACCGAAATCAAGCAGAAACCAGACACACAGGCTAGCCAACTCATTAATGTGAGGTTTCATGTATGCTGTTCTTGCCCAAAAGTTGGGGAAACACCTAGGAGTTTAAGCCGAAGGCAGAGACGGCCCGGGGACCCGGCAACCCGGGCGGCCGCCCAGGGGCGCAAGGAGGGTGGCACTTTTGGGAGGGCGCTGGCTGCATACAGCTAAAAAGGGGATTCTTATAGAAATAAAAGAGAAAAAAACCTTTGGAGAATTAACGATACCCAGAACAAACAGGGAATTATATTTTATTAATTAACCATTCGAAAGGGTGGACAGCTGCAATGCACAGTACATTTAGACTTGCAATTTTTCATTTTGTTTATGACATGTTCCTTTCTATTTCAAGAGTTGAGCAGTGATTATTCGTGTGAGTTGGGTAATTGTGATTGATTTGTGTAAATGTGTCGGTGTCTGGAGGTGTATAGTGTGATATGAGCCTTTCTAAACCAAGTAGGGCTAAATTTCAGAAAAGGGCGGCTGAAAAGCAACAAAAAAGGAAGTCGTTCTTAAAAAACCCACGAAATAACTAGTTCTATTTTTAATTCTTTTTAAATTTCCTTGTGCTAGTCAAAAGGTTTGCATTAACATTTTATATTAAAAAATAATACTTTCTATTCATAGTCATATTACTAGTTATGTAGTCAGTTTTAATAAAGTGAGGCCCACTTTAAATGTTATGTTGCTTTGAAATTTCAAAAATTTTCCGGTTGCCCCTTAGGCCCCTATAGGGGCGCATGCATGTTCGAGCTGCCCCTGGCAGGAGGTATGAATTTGTGCTCAGCACAGTGAGAATTTGGGGAAACCGGCCCTTAAAATTAAATACTAAATTACTGACAGCTCTATATGCTATTTATGCAGTATCGCTTGGAGCAGCAAGGAGGTGATACACTGGCGAGCCTCAAAAACCTATTTCGTCAAAAAACCGCCTTGAGAGCGATCGTCTTCCTGTTCGCGCTGACGTCCTTCGATTCAACGTCTTGTTCGGGGTTCGAACTCAAACTCCCTGCTCGGTTCGGGGTCACGATCGAGGAAAAGTCCGATAGCGTGTAGGCGCTTTAAGGCCAGGTACCATACTACCACCCACACCATTATCCATATTAAGCTCAATGTAAAATAATAAATAATGAATAAATAAATATTTTATTGCATCAGCCATTTACAATAAATGTATCGCAACCGTCAATCTTTGTAAATCTAAAATCTTTCTCTCGTTCTTACATCTAAATCCCATTCAAACATACAGTTTTTACACTCACTCTCTCCCATACATTCGAATGTAACCACTCTAGCCTCTAATGCGTTAGCTAATCATAGGGTCTCCCAATTGAATGCCATAAACTCGTCTGTATCATAAAATGCTTGATCAAGAAGAATTGTTTTAAGACGAGCTTTGAATGCTTTAGGCTCAGGGGCATTTTTGAACGAATTTGGTAGTCTGTAACGAAATGAACTCCTGCCTGGGAAGGCAAACGTTCATGAACAACCGTTCTGTGTCTCCCAGTTCGGTAGTTGTCCCTGCCTCTAGTTTCATAATAGTGTACGTCTATACCTCTTATGGTATTACTTTTTGATTTGGAGGCATCCAAAATGTAGAGGCAAGGTAGACAGTTTTAGGGTTTTGAATGTCTCCCTACACGACTCTCTTTACGCAATTTGGCGATCATTCTGACTGCTCGTTTTTGAAGAATAAAAATCCCAGACATATTTGTTTTTGTGCAACCTCCCCACAAAGTCAATCCATAGGAAAGGTGTGGGTAAATTACGCCGTAATACGCCGTCATCAGTACCTGAGTTGGGCATTATTCGGACAGTAATAATACTTATTTTTCTTTACTAGTAGACAAAATATTTTGAAATTGATGTTACTTGAAAAGTGGCACCATTAAGAATGTGTTTCGTTGAACAACTACATAGACTTATTTTTTAATTCAAAGGTTACGATTTGTTATGCAGTTATGGCCGTTGTAGTATAAACAGGACTAATAATTTTATATTTTGATCAGCCAATAAAAATTATTCGTTTAATAAGCTTTTATATAGAACAAACTTCAATAAAATCGGATAAAAATTAAAGAACAAATATGGATGTAATTCAGATAAAATAGACGTGACGAAACACGTTTTGGGGTCCTTATCAAGGATGATGGGGGAAGGTCATGACCCAATACCCTCTTAACTACGCCTCTGCCACACAATGATATTTATGGTTTATTACCACAAAAGACGGTATAATGCCCCCCAAGCGTAGAACGGGCACATCGCTAGTTAGCAGTATAGTGAGATATAAGCTCGTGCATTAGCATCTTTTATTTTCAAATACGCGTCGATAGTTTTAATATGCTAAACAATTCCAGTTTTAACCAACGAAGACCCTTCACTGGAGTTAACACGTCTATCTTTAACTTGTCTAATTGCATTATCACTCCATTCTACAGAAGGTGTCAAGAATCGAAACCTTCTTGACATGCAATATATTCTGATAAGTTATAGCTAAGAGCATAAGTATATTTTGACATGTAACTAGTTAGGTTACGTTTTCCTTTATTGTTTTCCTACCGACCCGAAAGGTATCGGCTACCGACCAGGAAAGTACGAGTATTATGCATTATTTAAATGTGGGAAAGAATTTAAGAGTGCGCAGTAGTGGCTGTGACTTTGAATTTCGTCCCATAAGAGTAATGTAAAACATGCATTTTCTTGGGACACCTCACACCAACAGTTTACATCGAATTTTTATAAAATAAACTTTATTTTAAAGTGCATTAAATATTATAGTGACTCCGCTGGTCTGAATTTCTATTTTCTCATTTATCACACAGTGACATAAATACAAAAAAATGAAGAAACGATGTATTTAATTTTTTTGTTTTAACGTTTAAATTAATAGTATTTTGAAAACAGTGGTCAGCGGAGACACTGCAGTGTCTCTACAGAATCGACTTTCAAATAAAACTTATTTAAACAGATCTGGTGAAAATTGTGAGCGTTAAGTGTCTCGAGAAATTCTCGTTTTTTCATTGTTCTTCTTTTGAGACAAAAACAAAATGGCCGACAGGTACTGTGCACTCTTAATTGGATTACTTTTCTGGAGTTCTTGGTATGGTATTTAAAGTTTCATGAAAAAGCCAAGTATCAACAATGAGAAATCCCATGAAAAATATAATACAATAATTGATTCATGTATAAAAAAACAATGTTTTCGTGGTGAAAATCTAAGCTGAGATGTTTTAAAGTTTGTAGCAGTGTAATGTGAATAGTTATGTTAGTTATCATATTTTGTGTATACAATAAATAATTTTTAAATATTAGTTTCAATAAACCAGGCAAGTCACCATTAAATAGTGTTATTTTCCTAGAAATATTATACGATGTTTCAAACAGTATATGACAAAAAAATAATTTGAATTTGAGCTTAGTTCTTTGTTACTGACGACTTTATTAGTATGTATGTCTGAAGTCAAAATTTATTTTGGGCGTTTTCCATCGTTTTTTAGTGAACAAGAATAACATGACGTTTAAAATCAACAATCTGATCGCGTCTCAAGTGCAAAGTAAAAAGTTGAGTTATGTAATGTTCAAAAGCCTTTCTTTTTCTAAACGGTGTATTCGGGTAGCATAATAACAAAACTTTATAATGAATAATAATTAAGTGCGGTTTAAAGGTTTTTTTTAAAATAACATATTGCTAAAAGAACTCTTACCTTGCACGAAGACCAGGATGAACGCTAGTGCTGAATAAACCTTCATCATCATCGATAGACGTAGACCTTTTTAGTAGTTACTGCTTGAACACAACTGCAGTGGTATCCCAAGGTGATTCGTTCGAAATGTTTTAAATCAGCTTATAGCTTTTTAAAGCTGTCAACATTTGCATGTGTCATTTTTCCTATGGAAAAGTAGGAAGGGTTATATATTTTTGGCTCAAGTTGAATCTTCACTGGTTGAATCTTCATTTATGGGTATAACTCCTCAAGTTCACAATACTTTACCCTTTTGGTACAAATGCATTTTAAATGTGATTGTTTATAAATTTAACTGATATTATAAAGATAAAAGTTAGACCCAAAAGTCAACTGTATCATGCTTAGAAAATATTACCCATAGTAATACTTGCATTTAGTATTTTCTAATTATTTTTATTAACAAGCAATCTCTGAAAGACGATCACGTTTTCACATACACAAAAAGCTCGCAATATTTCAAGTTAAAGTGGCTGTAGAAAAATGGCAAATAGGCTAATTACACTTCTGGTCATAGGGTTAGGCAAGTATTAGACGATAAAATTAAATCGTAATAATCATTTTTAATATTAACCTTGCCCTTAATTATTCGATCTATCATTCTAACTCTATTCTATATTTTGGCAATAATCTTTATTGTTAGTTCAAAACTATCTTGATTTAATAATCTTTACTTGCATTTAGATTTTGCTGTCAATTTAATCTAAGTTTTATTAAAAAACATATTCTTGGTTTAGAATCCATTCAAATACCTGATTTATCAATCATAAAGATAATGTAGATTTCTACATACTTAGTTCTTTTTGGAAACTAAGTGATGTATGTACATGTATAAAAAATTAAAGTCACAACATATTAACAGAATTTACAGTGCAGTTGAAAGGAATCATACTGTCTTTCAACCAAATTAACAGAATTTACAGTGCAGTTGAAAGGAATCATACTGTCTTTCAACCAAATTAACAGAATTTACAGTGCAGTTGAAAGGAATCATACTGTCTTTCAACCAAATTAACATAATTTACAGTGCAGTTGAAAGGAATCGTACTGTCTTTCAACCAATTTCGAGTATGTGATTTATCAACTAATAGGGTTTTAAATATTGGACGAAATCTATCCTTAAATAATTACCTTGAAAAGGAGAACAACGAAAATGAAAAAAAGTTAAATGTACGTTAAACAGTGTTCGTTGAGAATGGTACAGAAGAGCGGGAGCGACGGGAGTGTGCGCATAACGGGCACTAGTAACACTACGAGCGTTGCACTACTACTAGCTAGTAGCTACTACTTCAGGGAAATACCATCAACAAGTCCGTCACTGTCTCCCACCACTGCCACTGTTCCCGCGCACTACACTCACGACTCACCCAGTGGCCAGTCCAACCTTAGAAACAGCAACAGGGTAATCTCAAAAATGGCAAAGCTATTGAGCAAAGCGAACTGGGACTCGTGGCGTGGTCCTGTAATCCAGCTTCATAGAGGTCAGGTTTTGAGGATGATATACTGTAGGTCTAAAGCGGCTCATATAGTCTCAGTGATCATCTGATGATACCCGCATCAACTCCCACCATCGTTTAGACATATCAGACCATCACCTGTGTGGTTCGGAAGTCACGTTAAGCCGTTGGTCCTTGTATTTCCGTTGGTCATTGGGCTATTAATTTATGACCCATTCTAAGGAAGAGTCGGCCTTAGTTTGTAACAAGACTACACCTCATAACTCATTACTACCACTCATCACACTCATCCTTCACCACATATTTGCCTTAAAATAACCTTATGAGAGTGGTCGGCATCTCAAATAGTGATTTAGTGATATCTGATTCAACTTGACCATTAGTGTTCTGTTTGTTTGTAACGTAGTTTCAGCCAAACTGATGGACCAATTAGATTGAAAATTAGCGTGAAGGTACCTAAGCCGAGGAAAAGAAGATTTGTTCGCCACCATCTTGGTCTGACCGAACGGATTTTGGTACGCATGTTTATTTCCGTGACAATTTCCATTTGAATTATATCATAGGTGCAAATTCGTCAGCATTTAAAGACTTATTTTAGGTTAAAAATTAGGACTACAACACAACCCAGGAACTACAATAACCCGCCCAAAGTAATATAAGTGCAACCTAAATTTACTTGTAATCTATATATATAAAAGAAAGTTTCTGATAATAAGTTCAGTTTTGTAGCTAAAACCCCCACATTGTCACATGAAGAGTGGTCACACAACGAAAGATCAACGTATATTTCCTATGGAAATCGACTAATGGGTGGTAAGTTCTCTCAGTAATTAGTCAAGAAAACTTTACCATAATTAAAGGCTACAATTTTCTGTGGCCATTTTGTTAAACTAGCTTGAAAATAAGGTTTATAATTCAATGTGACACTTTTCCTTGTGATGATGCTCTTTCGTCTTGATCTTAAACTATGATTTAAATACAAAGGGAATAAATACAAAACTCCAAAGACTTTTGAATGACTCTGTATAACACGGTGGTCTACCACTTGCACTCAACCACCTCCTGCCTCCCATCCCATTGAGAGTGCAAAAAATGCATTTACTGTATTTGAAATTCAGATAACACATAATGAAATCTATATTTTCTAAAAGGCTTTGTCCTGACTGGCTGACTCATCATCGCTGAGCCAAAACAACAAGGTCTAAAAACTTGAAATGTTGTTTGAATACTCCTTCTATAGTAAAGCCACCCACTACAAGAGGATTTGTTGTATTCAAAAATTTAGGTGGGTTTTTGAGGGTTAGATATTGGTAAAAGGTACCTCAGAATTTCGTCACTTTGACATTCAAGGCACCGGGCTGAAACTGTATCGAACGACACTAACATTGAATTAATTTAGAAATATATAAGTGAGTTTTAATCACGAAAATTCGTTTTTTAAATCCCGCAAAGCGTAGCAGGGGAGCTGTCAGCTGGTAATTAATATCTTGTTCTTAAATAATAAATAGTTTTAAATATTGCTTTAGTGTGAAAAATTACAGATCATTTTTCCTAAAAGTCAGGGGGCCGTCTCCCCCTCTGATACCCCCAACCTGACCCCTTCCATCGAGTATGGGTGCCCATGGGCAGAAGTAGTGATGCCTGCACATACCTGCACCGTACACAGCTCATGGTATAAGCGAGTAGGCCGGAAAACTCACCAGACTCAGTCCAATGTACAGTGAGGCTGAGACCACCGACCGGTGATTATTCCTGGGGAAGTCCCAAGGTTACTACTACACACATACGCGTAGTCTACTCTAACCTTGAGGAGGCCCTCGGGACGTAATGCGCGAGTAAAATGTTCCTCACAACTTTCACTTTCATTCTCCATAATTATTTGGTGGATTTCCTTTGGAAAAACGAGATATTCATGCCGTCATCATGATAAGACCCAGGCCCGGGACCATGAAATGTGCACCGATCCTGACGCAGAACACGTTTCGAGACGTAAAACAACTTCAACAATTAGCTCAAGACTCAATCAATGAAGCTTCAGTGTGGTATGAGACTAATAGTTTTCTCCTTAAAAAGACCTTAATAAAGATAAAACTCAAAAAACTATATTTAGCCTTAGACTCTGTGAATCCAATACTATCGAAGGTTATGTACATCGTGTTCAATTTCTAGGTGTCTTTCTGGACAGGACACTTTCTTGGGGGCCATATGTTACCTCTATTTCCCAAAATCAATCTTAAGTTTGGGAGAAAAAGTTTTTCATACTTCGGACCAACTTTGTACAACGGGCTTCTCGATACCTTAAAGGTGTTCAGTATTAGTAGGTTTAAATTTAAGTTAAAGTCCATATTACTGTATTAGAAAATAACAATTAGTTTTAATATTAAATTAAGGGATTCATTTAACGTGACATGAGTTATTCTGAAAAGCATTGTAAATGAGAAGCGCTTGAAATAAAGGCATTTTTATTTATTTATTTAAGCTTTCAACTTTCAAGAGTAATCTTTCTTATAACAAAACTTACACAATGTACTCCTATAAATCAGAATGACATAAAAACTGCCTATTTTACTTACTGTCAATCCATTTTAGATCAAATTTTATTTTCTATGGGAATTGCAATAGGGTAGAGGAAGTCTTAATCCTGCAAAAGAAATTAATTAGAATTATGTCTCATTCACTCCGTTTAGAACATTGCAAACCCCCTTTTATACAGTTACAAATACCTACATTTATTATTACTTATATATTTGACCTAGTTTCATATATTCTTAAAAAAAACACCTAATTAAGCAAACTCTCACATTTACAATACCAGGAACAAATCAGTTGCAACTATTGACTTTTTTAGATTGATCAAAACCTTAAATAGCCATATTGTAATTTCACTGAACATATACAGGATCAGGCAAAAGTGTAGAAACGCGTTTATAACTTTTTAACCAGTTTTTTCAGCGCAACCGAAATCGGTATATATTATTAGAGGAAACAAAAGTACCTTTTAATGCATACTGACACTTTACCCCAGTTTTCAAAATGGGGGATTGGGGTAGCCCCATAATTTTTATAGGGAAGCCCCATCGAGTGACACCTCATTTTGAAGGTCTTAGAAAATGTTGATGAATGCTGAAAACTAGACGTCTCTATCTTAACCCAAAAAGAAATAGCGTCCATTTTAAGTTACACAGATTTGTATTATGCGGATGTGTGAAAACACCTTTATAACTTTTTAACCGGTTTTCAGCGCAACCAAACTTGGTACATATTATTAAAATTATCAAAAGTATCTTTTAAAGCATACTGACACTTTGCCCCAGTTTTTAAATGGGTTGATAGGGGGGGGAGCCCCATAATTTTCATTGGGAAGCCCCATCGAGTGACACCTCAGTTTGAAGGTCTTACGAAATGTTGATGAATGCTGAACCCCGCATTAAATATCATGTTAACTGGGCGACACTTGTGTTGCCCAGTGAAGGGATTATGTCGCCTAGTGGCTGCAGGCTGCCTATAATGTTATGTTTTGGTTAAGACTTTAAAGAACAAGTAGTTTTTTTCATAATCAAGCTTTATAAGTTAACAATTTACCTCATAATTTGTATTATTTCAATGGTAACAAAGCGGTAAATCATGTTAAAATTTTATTTAATATGCAGGACGAAGTTCTGTTATTGTACTACTTGTAATGTCTGGCCGCGTCAGTAGCACCATGTGGCGCGGGCAGCGAGAGGGTGTCTAGTGTAGTGAGTGGTGTGTCCGTTGTGCGCAACCGTCTGCTCGCGGTACACTAGACAAACTCTTCAGCTGATTTTCATGTTGCTACTTGAACTAATTTATCCTCCAATAATCATTAAATATCTAATTATTTCTGTGTCACAATCAAATATTAGTATTACTGTACATTAGTGAATTGGCTTATGGTTAAAGTATTTTCTAATCAAGAATAAATTTTCTTATCAATATTTGTACAGGTGGTGGGTTCTTGAATATATTTTAGATTATATATAATATTTTACATGACAATTGTTAATTTGGAAATAATTTAGGTTTCTTTCACGTAATTATCATATAATTATCAATAAATTATCAACCATTATTACCATTTCTAAACAAAATTTTCCTAATAATTAGTTAATTAGTCGCTGGTACCCATCATTATATAGTAGTTATAATACGAGCTTGTGATGTTAGCTGGTGGTCTTAAGTAAGTAAAATAGGTAGTTTTTTATCTCTCAATTTTTATTTGAACTGGGTGATTTGATTCTAGGTGTTATGGATATAAAAATTCCAATATAATTTAAAACAAGGAATCGCAAAAAAGTCTAATTTATCTTAAAATATGGCTTAAAATCAGGTTTTTAGGTTTTAAAAATGCTTAAATTTCCGTGGGAGAACCCCCGGACCCCCCTTTTGTGGGGGGTATTCCATACTCCCCCCGGTGGTTGTCGCCCAGTTAAAATTCCTTAAAATATGCTCTGCCCCAATCACTCATTTTGAAAACTTGGGCAAATTGTCAGAATGTATTAAAAGGTACTTTTGGTTCCCCTAATAAAATGTACCGAGTTCGGTTGCACTGGAAAAACTGGTTAAAAAGTTATAAAGTCGTTTTCACACTTTTGTATAATACAAATCTGTGAAACTTAAAATGGACGCCATTTCTTTCTGGGTTAAGATAGAGACATCTAGTTTTCAGCATTTTATCAAAATTTTCTAAGACCTTCAAAATGAGGTGTCACTCGAAGGGGCTTTCCCATGAAAATTATGGGGCTACCCCCCCAATCCCCCATTTTGAAAACTGAGGTAAAGTGTCAGTATGCATTGAAAGGTACTTTTGGTTCCTCTAATAAAATGTACCGATTTTGGTTGCGCTGAAAAAACTGGTTCAAAAGTTTTAAAGGCGTTTCCACACTATTGCCTGACCCTGTATAATAAACCCTTGTATGTAACCATGTGTATAATATCAAACTACTCCTTAAATAACTTCAAAACTAAATTTTACACATGGTTTTTGAACAATCTATTCTATTCTTTAACTGAGTTTTTTATATGGTTGTAATTAACTTATAATATTAAAGGACTTGTCATAATGTAAGCTCATTATATATTTTCTTATGTTTATTTACCTTTTGTAGCTAATTTTCGATTGTTATAATAATCAATTATTATTGACGTTTTGTGACTGTACTGTGTGACTTTGTCAATGCATATGTATGTTTTACGACAATAAAAACCTTATTTATTGATTAAGCAACATCGACAAATTCAAAAGTGTCTGGCAAAATTTCAGTATTGGGAATCTTGTATCGAAACAAGTATGGATGTGAAGTTTTGAAAATCTTTTTTGGTGAAAACTGTGACAGGATGTATGTGACAAATGTGACATTGTCCAGCACTTGAAATATCTTAAAATCTCCTTTGAAAAATACTTAAATTCCATCATGACTTTAAAATTAAGTGTAGTAAAGTATTTAAATCAGAGTTAGCCTTTAGATTATTATACATACTATAAGTAATTTTGCAAAGAAAGTTATTTACTCATCAATTTGTTTAATACGTCTACCTACGCGTTCTATGAAATCGATTAGTTAGAGATCATTAGAGTATAGAGAAAGATGGAATGGCAGTGTGAAGAATGCCACTGCTAAAAGTAATTTGATCTTGTTTACTGTTAGTTTTAAGACACAATGCCATGTCTCTATTATTTTTTTAAATCCATTTAAAAAAAATGTTGTGCACTACAAAAACTGCCCTAGTAGGTAACTTATATCCAAACCACAAACGTTCCTCAATTCTGGGTACTTGACACAGGGTTTTCTGGCTAGAAAGTGCTTTCTTCTATTGAAAAAACAATCATCAAAAAGTTAATAAGCCTTTTCAGGGCTCTTGACAAATGTAATATAAAAAGGCTAGCAATGAAGTTACTACAGGCCTATCAGTAAAACCCTAACTAAAATAACCAAAAAATAAAAAATCGAATTCTACCTACGGGTTAAGGAAGCCAGATACAACAAAATAGGCCTTCATGATTGCCAGGTTACTGATAAGCAGGTTATTATATAGCTGTGGAAAGTTTAGGCTTGAGGGAATAAAGCAAAATATGCAAAGAAACAACAACTAATTGCAATTTTTCATTTAATAGTGAACAACAACCAAAATAATTACACTGAATAAGTTATTACAAATAGTTAACTTCTTAAATTAAGGTCCTTGTTAACCTTGTTAAGGTCCTTGTTCCTTGTTAAGGTCCATAAATTAACACCCTGTACAAAACTCAAATTGTTCTAATTGGTGATTTTTTCAGTGATTCTTAAAACCTCTAAACTTTTTTCTTATTTGGAATGTAAGTTTTAAAGAAATCTATTGCAAGAACTGTACAAGAAAGAAATACAAATGTAAACAAGTGAACATTTTGACTAAACATCAAGGTAACGATACATTATTTTAGACTTAACGCTTACATATTAATTAAATGAAACTCCACATTTAGATAGAAAAATAATGCTTTTAATCATAATAAATAGTTTTGGGCGGACTCCAAGAACATCACTTTATCGTAACTTAATAACATTATTCAAATGAAAAATAAATCTCCAAAACTACTACTGTACTTTAGAGTCAAATGACAGTACAAGTGCTTCAAACAGCCTATTTTCCAAGTAGGGTCTATACCTTCCTAAAGATTTAAGTGAGAGTTGTCCAGTTACGTGCATCTTTTTGTCATTTGCTATAAACGAGCCATGGGGTAAAGTCAACTACTGTTTACATTTAGTCCTTTGGAAAAGTTTACTACGGTATATTACAAATATCGCAAGGATATTTAGCGTCAGTGTTGAGAAGTGACCTTTAACTGCAAACTGATGAAATAAACTACCCATCTAGATTGGTTAGATTGCAATTTATTCTAAACTGTAAAAACCCTTGCATTGCCTCTGTAAATAGTTTTATGAGACGCACATAGACTATTTGTATCAACTATATCTGAGTGTATAGTACACTCCCGTAAGTTCGGCCTCGGTTAGTTCGCGCTCTGCTTAGTCCGGCCGGCTCTCTGAGCATAAGTCACACGCTTGCTGGACGCGAGCAGGCAGCAAGTGTCAGCTTGTTTATAAGCGAATTTCCATAGGGAAGGACACGTTGTAGAAGGGTCCCCAGCTTGTAGTTTTCTGCTTCCCTGAGTCATATGGCACAACTTTACACACACATATATATGTATACATATAATGTATATATATATGTGTGTGTGTGTGACCACTCTACAGGTCGTATTTTTGGTCTGATTGTCATGAAATTTGGTACAAACATTCATTTTGTAAATCTCTAGGTGGTTATTCAAAGTTTTGTTTAGCCTATTAAATTGTAGTTTTACCACAAATGAATACACACCTCATTCTGTATAATAGATTTTTACCTACTAAATAGATAAAAAAAAAAACGCCCGTCACCCTAGGAGTTCAAAAGTTATTTTATTTTTACTATTAAGTCAGAATGTCTTAATTTTGATATATACAGGACTGACCAGACATTAATCTGTGTGTATTTAATAGAAAAGAGTTTAATTAAATCTGCTGCTAAACAACTTACTAGCATAGGTTTCCTAGGATACCAAAAGTAAAAACTTTCTTATTTTAAAATGAATAAAACTATAACAGCTGTTATTGTTTTATTTTGAAATATAAGCATTACAAAATACATTTAAAGAATTTATTTATCCCAGTTTAGGACCTCTTTAAGTATTATAATTAAAGGAGTGTAATTAAGGAGTGTAATAATTAAGGAGTGTACAAGATCACATGCTGTAACGAAAACCCTGTTTGCAACAAGCAATATATTGGTTACACCAATAGGAACTATAAACAGAGGTTTAAAGAACACAACAGGGCTCATTACAATAAACCAGAGTCGCTGGTAGCTGTGCATCTTAAACACAATAGAACACACAAAATTGAATACCCCAAATCAATAGAAATTTTAAAAAATACAAATCACAAAAATCTAGCATTAGCACACGAAAGCTACGAAATTTACAAGCACATAAATACACATGGCTCCAATTCTCTTTTAAACCGACAAGAAGATTTAAGAAATTCAGTTTTATTCCAACTATCCCTTAAAATAGAAAGCAACTTCACAGATGCCGCCTCGGGAAACCCACAAATCTCACAAACAATAGCCGCCCCTTCCAACCCAGCCCAGCCGCATTCCATCGTGACAGCGAATAGTACAAGTCAACCCCATTTCAGTTCGCCGTTCCACTTCGCCAAGATGTTCCGCCGTCGTCCCCCGTGGCTTCAATTAGTGCGCGAACGGTGACCGGTGTATGATCGTGATCGAAATGTAAATATGTATATAGACTGTTTAGTGTTTAGTGTAAGAAGAAAGAAGAAGGCACTTGAAAATGGGCAACTTATGCCCGAAATGCATTGTGCAATAGATGAACACAGCTAGGACCTACAGGCAATAAGGTAATTATAAAAATACATTTATTTCAATTCAAACCAATCCACAGAGTAAATAGGGCAAAACTTTAAATATAAATTAAAGTATCGAAAGCAAATGTCAGTACTGTATATGTAAAATGGTGTATTACCGTAGAAACAAATAAATAAATAAATTGGAAAAATACTAATAGTGTGTATATAACAGAGTTTTGTCTAATTTAAACCAGTTAATAAAAACCTTTTTATTTGATTGAAAATTCGCGAAGATTCACAGTAGCGCTTATGGCTACGTGTCGGCTATGTTTGTATTCTTTGTTTAGTTCATCAGTTCACATCGTGCATTCATACTCTGCAGTCGTGTGGCGCTCATCCTTACAGTTGGCCTAAAGTCAGTGATTTTTGTTTCACTTGCGTTTTTTTTACTGTTGTGTATATACTTAGTTAAACATCGGTTAGTTTGGTCACTTTAAAGTTCGGCCTGCAGTGTGGTCCCGAGATAGCCACAACTATGAACCGAATTCGGAACTACGAGATAGCTGAACTTACGGGAGTTTTAATTCACCCAAGGATAGCTGTTCTCATTAGACAAGGCTTGAAGAGGCTACTTAGATCTTTAAAGTAAGGAGATTATAGGGTATTAAGTAAGTTCATGAATTCCGCCTTTAACTTTTGAAGTAATTGTTGTCTAAACTCTGTTTCACTCTTGGTTGGCAGCATTGAAAAACCATTTGTTATTCTTCAGTTTCGGTCGAACTAACCACACAAAACAGGTCTAACATCCTGCTCAATTTTCTTGAGGCCTCTCGTCTCAACTTTTTATTAGTTCTACTTCTTGGAATTTGCTTTGACTTCTTTACAGTACTTCCAAGTATATGACTCAAACTTTTCAAGCTATGCAAAAGGCAATTGGCACAATTGATGCAGTATTGAACAACAACCAGTTTAAGACTTTAATTGAGTTTGTACCATAATTACGTAGCAAAGAGTACTTGAATTCATAGAAGACATGTGGCGATTGTAGCCGTTGGTATAAAATTAACTACACAACATAAATTAAAGACAAGAAATGAAAGATTGGGCAACAACTGGTCCGATCATACTTGCTTTTATTCTCAGTAGTTAAGTAAGAATGATAAGTTTTTAAGATACAAAAATCTTATGGCTGTATTTGACTGAGTAGGGATAGTAGATGTCAATTAAATTTTGAATGATATGTCTAAGATAAACGATTCCCAGATAATGTACAGTTGAGCTCGATCCAGTTTAATCATATTCAGCTATCAGCAGGTAACCGACCAATCATAGATTGCCGATAAGATAACCCCCCACCACTACATCTATCGTAGAAGACGAGGGAGCTCAGTCAACTTCATGCACAGGTACGGTTTGCTTCTCTTTAGCTTCTGTTCCGTTTCTACCTGCTGTATGTTTGGTTACTATAAAACCAATAGTTTTATTTCCAGTAACAGTAGTTTTAACACTTAGCAATAAAGAGCAAATACAAATAGCAGAGAGAACAAGAGGTATACATACACACGCTAGCATCTACTTCCAACAAATCAATCTGGAGCCAAGTTAGGATTTTTATGTTCACAGTAATTTTGCCAAAATTCAACAATTTTAGGTTGTATAGTATAAAGGGACCACAAGACTATTGCTGCCAAACCAGAGTGAAACAGAGTGCAGTAGATATCTTAAAACTAGGTATTATATTTGTCTAGTATAATACACATACTTACTAATACAATGAACTACTGAATATTTGGATTTGGGAATATCTCTAAAAAACATAGTGGTCAGGAAAAGTTGACCATCCAAGTAGCCTTCATGGCTACGAACAAGTTATTTGCCAAAACTGCAGAAAACTACCTGAATTTTATCTAATCTAACTTCAAAGTCAGTTTTTACAACTTTTGGAGATGTATTTATTCTCTGGTTTTTTATTAAATGTGGTGGTAAAAATACAAAGCGAATTTCATACATACTGCACATTTCATGTCATTATTTGTGTAAAAAACCCAAAGCTGTCACTTATAAAGCTTCAAGTATTTGTTCCACACTGTTTCAATGTATTTATTTATTCTTTTAATCTGAAATTGTTTACGCATTCAGTGATTCTACAACCACTTTCCTTCTGAAATCAGGAGTTCACAGTTTACTATTTAAAATAAGTACAGCCTTAATAATATAGGAACTAATAACAAAAGAAAACACACAATATAATAGAAAATTGACAAAACTTAACATTTCGTACAAGATAATAGAAATGATTAAGTATTGTATGAACAGATATACAAATAACATAATAACACAGCGTAGGCTTACCCTTTAGTGTTTGAGATCTTACATGTTAGATTCTAAATTAATCCAAACTTATGTGACATGAACTGGAAGGCCCTGGACTGTTTCTGGAACATAAACCAAATATATGAAACACAGTCAAAGGTTTTTTTTATGATTTAATCATAACGTTTACAGGCCTATAAATATTGCCCACGCTGAATTTGCTCTAAAGACCGATTTCAGTGTCTCTAACTAGTGTGCGATAAATTGTACGTATTTTGATCAAATTGTACACACATCTGACAGGGCTAACTCTGAAGAATCAAATCAAATCAAAACATCTTTATTCGTCATGCATTTACATACATATAAAATAGTGTCATTAACTATACTTATTACTATAGAAAATATTATTACAGTGTAAACAAAAAAGACATATTTGAAATTATACGTGGTACCTAGTTTTGAAGAAAACAATAATTACTGATGATATTACATTGAATTAATAATTAATATACCATAATTGGTTTACTTTTATATAAAAGACAATAGTAAGTTTAATTAAATACATAATTAAAAATAACAAATATTTTACAAATAAATTTTGTTTTGAATTCACAAATTAAAAAGTAGTCTCATTTATCTGAAAAAAATTCATCTAAAGAATAATATTTTTTTTTAATAAGTATTCTTTTAACATTTTACTGAAACAAGTTTTCCCTATATTATGTTTTATATTATTTGGAAGATAATTTAAAAACTTTGAACCCATATAAGATGCCTTTTTTGTATAAAAACTTAAATTATGCTGAGGTAGATCAATTTGATTTCTATTACGGGTGTTATAGGAATGGAATGTACGAGGGCTATCCAGAAAGTAAGTTACGTTTTGGAAAAAAAAATTCAACGAAGAATAGGAAAAGATTTTTATTATATACATTTGAAAGCCACACTAAGATACTACTTTTCTACATAATCGCCATACAAATTTAGGCAATTATCATACCTATGGACGAGCTTTAAATTGTCTTCGTCATACAATTCTGCCGCATGTTCTTCAACCATTTTGTTACTTCTTCCTGCAGCAATCATCATCGTCAAAACGCTGTGCGTTGCCAGCCACTTCTTCATCGTCGAGAACAAGTGGTAATCGCTTGGTGCAAGATCCGGACTGTACGGTGGATGAGGAAACAACTCCCACTCGTACGGTCACCATAATCTTCCTTATCAACATCGTTTGCATGCATTTTTTTTGTTTCTGAAGGAAATTTGTGAGTCCCCACTGCATTGACTGCAATTTTCTCTCAAAGTTAACATGTTTCACCCATGTTTCATCACCAGTAAAAATCCGATTAAGTAGTGAATCGCCATATTTGTGGTAATGGTCCAAAAACGTTAAAGCTGGACCCATTTGCTGATTTTGTGATTTCATTAACTTTTCATAAGTTCGGCATTCGCCAAGCTGGGTCTTGCACTCCGCTTTAGCGGTGCACATTTGTTCGGCCATTTTTAAAGCGAATGCTCCATTGACGCACTCCACCTTCAGTGATGGTATTGTCCCCATACATTTCACAAAGCTGCCGATAAATTTCAATCGGTTTACAGTTTTTTGCAGCCAAAATCCTTAAGACTGCATGCACTTTACAGCTCAATTGACAAAGACATTTCCAAGCGACACTGTAACGTAAAAAAGTACGACACAGACCTGAGAGTTGATCGGCTAGATGCAGAATGAACTGGGGAACAACCACATATCAAGATGGCCGGGCTAGCTTCGCCCCTAGCGGAGGTAATTGAAAACGTAACTTACTTTCTGGATAACCCTCGTATTACATAAATCTAAAGTGTGGAACTGATTATTTACTAACATGGTACAGTCCATTATATACTGATTGTAAATTGTCAAAATACTTAGTTCTGAGAATTGTTCTTTTACTGAATCTAGGGTGTGGAGGTTTAATATAATTCTAATAGCACTCTTTTGAAGTATCAGAATTCTATCCAGGTTACTTTTTGTTGTTCCCCCATTAATTTAGAGTCCATATGAAATATGCGAATGAATATGAGCAAAATAAACTTTAGTTGCACAGTGTGATGGTTGTTACTGCGGGACCTGTGGGATGTTTCTCCACATTTGATCACTTTGTGTGAAAAGAGGTAACTCAACTCTATATATTCTTGCAAAGGTTCCACAATTGATAATCAATCAAAAAATTGTAGCTTGTGTGCAAAGAATAGAAAATTTCTTTACTGTCTCAAAATGCATCTTTTACATGACTAGTGACGTCCTTTCACACAACAAGTAGATTTGTAAAGTTTCCACTTACGGTGTAGAGGGAGGGCCTACACACATGGACTCCAGACTCGGTTGCTTGTAGCGCTTCAAGTCATACCAGACGGCATCTTCAGTTGACACTTCTCCCCGCATCTTCACCTTACTGACGCCCATGTAGTGCTCCATGAATCTGGCCTCTGGCAAGCACTCATCCCTCCTTCTGACCACCATCCCTTCAGGCTTCTCCTCACTGGAATCTGGAACACATTTTCGTATAAGAACAAAAAGCTGGCGGCGTCTGAGTCGGTAGACACTGATGATCCAAAGATTGCTTGTTCTCACCCACTTCAGCCTTTGTCGGTAGTTAATTTAACGCTACCGCACAGGCTGAAAAGATAGTAAACTTTACAAACTGAGCCATAAATAGGCTTCTGCAGGCAGTTTTTCAATTACTTTTGAAGTTTGAGAGATTTGATATAAAGCACCTCTATTAGTAAAACACATCAAATCTAAGGGTTATGTCATATATTCTCCCATGGGGATGTACCAAACCCTCAAATACTCCTCAAGCGTCCCTCCTTAATGTTTGGCCCTAGTGGGGAAGTTACTGGCCCGTGTGGCTATTGGAATAAACAAACCTAGGTACAAGTAATAGTAACTGATTTACCATCCATTTTGGCGCTGAGTAGATTCAATTGGTTTCCAGGCTGAACAGACTGTTCCTGGGCTTTTTTAGCTCCTTGGAAAAGCAGGGAGTATGTTTTTTCTGCGAAAATGAAATTGAAAATGTTACAAGTCAAATATGGCTTATTTAGATACAGAAAGTAAAAACAAACCTGACACTGTGTAAATGAAATAAATAAATAAATGAAAATAAATTATTAAATAAATTAATTTATGTATTTAGAATTTTTGGGTAACTCTAGCAAGGATGTGTTGGTTTTACAGAAGAAGGCTGTCAGAATCTTGGCGAATGCTGAACATCTTGCACTTTGCAGGCCTATCTTCATTAAATTAAGAATATTAACTGTGATTTGTATATTTATATCTAGCTGGTAAGAACTAAACTTAATATCAATGAGCATTACAATGGAATAATGTTCATAGTTTTCATACCAGACAAAGAAACCTTCTAGATATTCCTTATGTTAGACTTCAAAAACTAAAAACTAGTAACTTAATATTAAGCTTAAAATTATATAACAAACTACCTCTAGAAGTTAAAAGCTTGGATGTAAAAGTTTTTAAGTCAAGGGTTTATAATTATTCAGTTAGAAACCGCTTTTTATAACATTTAGGAATATTTTGACCTTGTCATGCATTTTTAGTTTTAACTTTTACTATGTAACTCTTCTGTATAATCTTGTCTACTGTGCAATGTGTACTGTCTAACGTGTTATCTTATGTGTTTGCTGTCCTTCGCCAAATTAAAGTAATTAAATTATTTATATATATTATTTATTTTAATGTTTAGGTGATATATTTGACAATACTGTAACAACTTTTAATTCAGACAAAATAATAACTTATTGCTTTTAAATGACAATGTCAATTGCTATATATGTATCCTTAAAGTCGATAAAGTTGCTGATTCTTGTTGGGCCCGGTTTCACTTAATCTGGATAAATGAGGATCTACTGGGTTTGGAGAGTATAGAAAACTGACAAGCAGAACATGGCTCCTTTGTTTAAAGTTTGTTGTTGACGATGGGAGAATTTCAGAGTTTTAACTATTCGACGTTTCAGGATCTGCAATCTGATCCTGTCTTCAAGTAAAAAGTAACCTAAAACATGACACAGAACATTAGAAAACGATTAGGCCTACTTTAGACTAGCTCATTTTCTAATTTTCTGTGTTATGTTTTAGGTTACTTTTCACCTGAAGACGGGATCAGATTGAAGATCCCGAAACATTGTGATCATCTTGCTCACTAACGATGGAAAATGTCCGCAAAAATAGTTTAAACTCAGATCATGGCTACTTGACTATGTGCATAATTAGGGATCTCATTAAGTAGAGAGAGAAAGCAGCGACGACCCTACTGACATAAAATGGTTTAGAAGTGAACCTCACTTTTTGCCCCAAGACGCATTTGCTGCAATATGCCTATACCCTTGCCTAAGTAGGCTATGTTAGATGTACGCTTAAGAGGACTCAAATTTAAATTGACCTCTAACAGTAAATCCTGGAAATGCTGGATGAACCCAGATTCGAATGGCTTCCTTCAATATTATTTTTGTTATTTATACTGATCAAAACAAATGGTATATGCTGATACGCTACCAGTTAACTGACACAAATTAATTTTAGTAAAAAAAGGTTAAGGTAATGTGTGTCTTGTTTATAGAGGCGAAGTTGGGCCTACAAAGTCCTCTCTACCACTCAACCTCAAACCTTTATCTTGTGTCACCGTTTAGTCACTTTCCAATTTGTAATTAGTGACTGCGGGGAACGATCCCTAGACACCGGAGTGATGAGCTCCAGAGTCGTGTGTGATACCAAACCGCCATGGACCTGCTGAAGTACTGATTGAGGTTTGAAGGACAGACTGCTTTAGGCTCTAAAATATATAAAAATTGATTTTAAACTATCAACAGGGCACAAGAGAAGCACAAGAGATAGAGTAGTATCCTCGTAAAACTTCAGTACCTCTCTCACACAATGTTGCTTCAATACAAGCAACTTCCTGCCACTCAGTGAGAAAAATTTGGCGAGTCTTCTTTACTAAAAAGGTTCAGTTGCTCTGAGAGAAACTTGAGTTACAATGTTAAAAGCCTGGCTCAAATCGAACAGGATCAGTGTACTAGTGTTGCCTTTTCAGGCCTAGTTATGTAGAGTATGTAGTACAGAGGATTTGGTTTTACTAAATCTATATGGAGTATCTGAGATGAGGCAGGTTAGTGTTAAAGTAGTTTCAAATCCACTCTTTCATGACAGCATGCAAGAACCAGAAAATCGGTCAGTAAAGCTTCTAATAAACTGTCGGTGTATAGCTACGAACCACCATTCCGGGTATTGACTATCTTAAATAGCAGCTCTGTGGGTGCAGGGTGTTACACAAAATATTCATGGGACCTTTAGTGGGTCAAAGACTTACCATAGACTGTATTCATGTATCCTGAGTTGTTCTCGTTTCCTTTTTTGGCATTAATGTGCTTCTTACGCTGTCTTTCGACCTCAGGATCCCAACTCCTCCCGCGTTTTGGCATTTTACTTGTCAAAACCTATAATATCTGTTGTTACAATTTAGATTATATAATAAATTATATTCGAACTGTTGATTACCTTTTGAGTTGTGATTGAAATATACAATTAATAATAAAACTAACCGTACGGCGTACCTAACAAACCCCACTAACAGTAAACAAAAGCGAAGTGTATCGCGAAATGGCGGTAAACGTTAGACGCGTTATACATATACACATAAGGTAGAATTATTAATCCAGTAGTAGTTACTTACGCACAAAGGTCATATTTAACTTTACGACCTGTAGACCAAACGAATAACGATACGACTATTAATTAACCATTACGTTATGAAGGTCGGAATATATATTTACATACCGTACCGACCATTGACTTTAAATATACATTTAAAATCAATGGTACCGACGCTCATTTTCAATCCCTCCTTTAGCACCAGAAAACATCGAGTTTTTTATTTATTTATTCTCAGCGGGCAACATTGACTTTAAATATTCCAATAGCTTTCTACTCTCGAGCCATTTTCTCTTCAGCCATTTTATTCTTTTAACAAGATATTTCGGCAAAGTTAACTCTACTTTCTGCAGCTATAATTTATTAATTAAAATTATTGTTAGATAGAGAAAATAAAAAAGTACTTAAATAAAACAAAATTTACTTAAATAATTAAGCAAGTAATTTAGACACATTTTATACTAACGTTTTCGAACAAAATATTGATGGAAAAATGTCCCAGTGGAAAGCTCTTCCTAGAAACCACAGAGTCGAGGTTCGCTGCCTGAGTAGGGTCAAGCATTGGTCAGGACCGTTTCCGGTCCTGGTATGAGTCTATTGGGAATGATCTGTCAGTGTACAAAATCTTTCGTAGATGGATTTTCAATTTTTTAATATTTAACGTGTTTGTAAATTTTTCTGAGTGTGTCTATCAAAAAATAGTTTTATTTCTAACAGCTTGGCAAATTTAAATTGAAGTTGACCAGATTTGCCTATCAGCTCCACCATTGATTTTAAATGTATATTTAAAGTCAATGGCTTCACCGACAAAATAAACATAATTATAATTAATTTCTCTCTCCGCGCTCAGCTTATTGCTTTTTGTCTCATATTATAATATTTCCTACTTCTGATTTTTAAGTATTTATTTACAAATCATTTCTAATCACTGAAGTCTACATGTAGCCTAATGCACTTTATAACACAAACTTTAGTGAATCTAAAAATCCACACTTACTATTAGCAGTCCCAGCTGAAATACACACACACACACACACACACACACACACACACACACACACACGCACACACTTACTGTATATTACACTTATTTTTAAGTGGCTATAAAGCAGGGCACACACTACAACGACCCTATAACACTATAACTATTTTTTTCTATAAGAGAAACTATGTTTTGTAATGTGACGAATGCCGTGGAAATAATTTAAAATAAAAATAAGAGAAGTCTACGTTCATTCTTGCTTAGCTTGTAGGCTGCAACGGCAACCATTAGTTCTTCTTCCGAGTCACTAGACGTCGATATACTCGTATCCATTGACTTTAAATATACATGTAAAATCTATGTCGTATCACCACGAGTGAAGTAAAGTAGCTGTGCATTTCCCACAAAAAAGACCGGATCCGGGCCGGTGTAGCGTGCAGGTAAACGCCGGAGACGGTTTGGTGTCGGGCGGGGCGGAGGCGTTGTAGTGTGCTCCCTGCTTAAAAGTGAGGTCAGGTTTTCTCTTATGTAAGCTGACACTTGGGAAGTAAACATGGGCTCCTAAATAATAAGGTAAATAAAGATTTCCGAGCCATCTATTATATAAAACAAAAGATAAAACTAAGTAAAAACATAGCCGACTAGTATCTACAAGCGCTACCGTGAATCTTAGCGAATTTCCAAAATCTCTAATGTAGAATAAAGGTTATGTCATCGTTATGTTTCAAAATAACATAGCAATGTAGAGTATGTGTGAAGAAGTCCCTAACTGACCCACGAACAACGGATCTCAAAAAGGACTATCAAAGTTACCTCCATACATATTTATCACCAAGCCACCCTTGGTTTTAACAGCAAATATTATGTTATAATAGGATAATCTTTGGTTATACCCTGAAATGCCACAGGAAGTACCGGGGCACAACGTCTAACCTCTTAATCTCACCATCTTGAGATAAAAAATAGAAAAGAAAATTAATATTATATTGGCAAAAAAAAAATCCATTGTGTAGGAAATCACATGATAGTAGCCGTAAACAATAGCAAGTGCTAGATTTGACGGGATAAAATTTTACGATTATACCAAACAATCGGGTCAATAATAATTAATAACACTGGTTTAGGGGAATATAAACCATGGAAAAGTTCTAAACAGCGTAAAATAAGTACTAAAGAATATCACTTCCAAAATATGAATTACCCTGACCCGTATTAAAATAACCCTGTAAACGAGTAATTATCAACCCTGCGCTATAAGTGGCAACCCTGCGCTACCAGGCTGCCGATTGTCGAATGCGGATTTTGATTTTTCTGTAAAAAATAGTGTGCTTATGTGTAGACATTTATTTTCATAATTATTATACCTTCACGTTTATTTGTGTTATGGAGTGTGTATGGAACATTTACAAACTGGTAACCTGAAAATTCACGGAGAAAATTAAGTGGTCCATCATGGCAGAAAATAAATCAAGAAACGACGTTGACCTGAAAGGGTTCCTGATGAAGTGGACCAACTATATAAAAGGTTATCAAAGAAGATGGTTCGTTTTGTCTAATGGATTACTTTCGTATTACAGGTAAGCGGTTGTATCAGTAATATAAATATTTTGTGGTATTAATTTAGAGTCCTTCATTCTTTCTATCATTTAGGCCTAGGTATTAGGCCGCCGAGTTCGTGAGAGGATAAGCTAGTACCCTAGGACTACACTTGGTCAAATTAGGTTTAGCGAAGCAACTTTGTCAAACGTGTGTCATAAAAACATAGATCCATAGAATTTTGCTGATTGTAAGATTTTTCAATAAATTACACGATTCTGCTCCAACCATTCCACTAAAAATTTTCAAAAATAAATTGATGGCTTGGCTCCTAATCAACCCCTTTTATAGCTTAAATGAATTCTTAGAACAAAATATAGACTTAACATTTTAACTTACTTTGTTTAGTATTGGGTGTTCTTTTATGGTTGGTTATCTAATCTATTGTAATGTGCTGTAATATTTTAATTAATTTATTTATAACATTGATTTTGACAATGCCTATTTCTTGTGAAACATGACCAATGGCAATAAAGTTCTGATTTCTGATTGGTCAGTGCTTTCTTGTAAATATTTCAACCAATCAGCACAATACTTAGTAGACCTATTGAGGCTATGTTTTCCTGAAGCAAGTCGTTTCATGACTGGTTTAAAGTGCAGACTTAAACTTTGTACGTCCAAGGAACACACAACACTGTGTATGTAACAAATAAAAGGGTCTTCTTCCAACTAATGGGGCCTAACTTCAAAACAAGCAGCTGCAAGGGTTTATGGCGGTACATTTTTCTTTTCAAATTTTACATTATTAAACATGATGTATTTGGAAACTAAAGGAGTTTTCTGACACATGTTTAAAGCCCAATTTCTGTATTAGTTTTTTGATAGTTTACAAATAAACTTTGAAATTCTCCAACTTTTAGTGCTTTTCCACTCCATTTGTACACTTAAAAGGCATAATTTCCAAAGAGAAAAGCTCTATACTTGTGTCGGAAAACTCCTCTTACTTTTAAATACTGTATATCATGTTTATTAATGTAAAAACTATGTTGAAAGGTAAAAACAGTGTTGTTGCACAGCTGATGCGAATCATTAAAGATATATACAAAAATCTGTTGTGCAATCTAATAGTATGTAATATGGCTTCTCAATTTGGAGAGAATGATCGCTGAATTGAGTGTCGGAAAAAGGGTAAAAGCTGCGCTGGAACAAAAGTGGCTGGATGTGAAAGACGTTTGCGAAGAGTTGTGGAAACGTTTGAGAAACACAAGGAAGATACAACTAAAATTGGGTGTTTTAGAAACCTTTTTCCAAAACGCCCAAAGACCATACAAGTTTTTTTTTTGTAATCAAGAAGCAATACTTTTATTATTGCTTTTTGCAAACTACGTAACATGCGTGAGAAAAAATTGGACAGAAAAAAGATTTACATACCGTTTTCTTAGAGTTAATTACACGCTACAGCATATTATATCCATTACCCTGTAGGGGAGACTGGGGCATGTTTTGGTTTCTTTTGGTTCTAGGTTAAAAACATTTCAAAGTTATATCAAACTGTAGCTCATTATTGTATATTATACTTGTTTTGTTATTTTACAACTAAAAAAAAAAAAAAAATAAATAAAAAAAATATTTGATATTAAGGTAAGTAGACAGTAGTGAACCCATTATTATACCCGAATCTTATAGGCTAAGCAATTTAAGCTATTCAATTCCGGTGGAGGAAAAATGGTTTAGGTAAACTACCCTCTAAAACCTGGTGTTTCAAGTTCATTATACGAGGGTTATCCAGAAAGTAAAGAAGAGTGCCCATCATACGGCGCGCACACACCGCACTACGAGTGCACGTGCAGCTGCTAGCTACATTCTACCTCTTCAGTTTGAGTGTAGGTTTGTTGCTGTGTGATTATGCGTCTGGTTTCCACAGTGATTAATAATGGCATCGACAATTGAAAACCCCGCTACGTGCATATTGATACATAGTATAAATGTTGATACATCAGTACATATGCCTTATTGTGCCCCTTCAAAATTTCGCTTGGTGTCAGTTTTCAAAACTTAAAATTGTAATGAAATATATTGACATAAAACATGTTTAAATTTGATAAATCCGTCACATCCGTCTATTAAAATGTGACAAGTGATAAATTTAAATCAATTAATCTTTAACAACATCACGAATGATTTCAATTCTAACTCTGCAATTCCAGCATCACAGCTAAAACAGAAAACTGAACATTGCTCCCCTTTAAACTTGTTATTGCTATTTTGGTTGTTCCACAGGCTGACCAACCTATAAAGGTAGATAGAACATATTTTCCCCAGATGGAAAAGCGAATACCCCAAGACCTAGAACTTTTGTACATTGTACCCCCGTCTCCCTCTACCATACCCTGTTGTGATTGTAGGAACCAAGCGGAGATGGCCCACACGTGTCGAAGTACGATCAGCCTCCACGGAGCATTGATTCACACTGTCGACTCGTGCACATTTGTCATCTCCAACGGTGGCACGCAGACCTTCCACATCAAGGCGTCCACAGAGGTGGAGCGTCAGCGCTGGGTCACCGCCCTTGAACTCGCCAAAGCCAAGGCCATACGAGCGATGGAGTCAGGTAAACCGGCAACATGACTTATTGATGAGTGTAGGATTCAGTAGGGGCCTACACTTTTGTTAGACCAGACAGTGTAATTCAGATTTAGTTTTTCTTAGCTCTAAATTTTGCTATAATCCTGGTTAATTTACATTAAAGTCAAAATATCTTTATTGTTTTATCAAGATAAGTTTAGTGTCACATAAGTACAGGTATGAATAAATAACTCTTTATTGTATTTTTACATTTTCATGCATTTTTAGTCAAGTACAGACAAGTTAAGTAAACAAGTAACTAAATATCTTAACAACTACAAAAATATATTTGTTGTGTCCAGTTGTGAGAGTAGAAAGGCCGATTTTATAGGCAGGTCTTCAGTTGCTGTGCAAACAGCTTCTTTTCTGTCGTATTCAGTAGTTTCTTTTTTGAGGTTCGGAAACTTGCATTTGGTGTTTTCACAAAATTTGTTTCACAGAAGATGAAGAAGACGTGGAGTTTGACCAGGCTCACAAGCGGGAGATGGAAAATGCTATAAAGACGCTGAACAGCAGGCTGGAGGATCTGCAGACATGCAACGAACTGATCAGCAAGCATGGAATAGCACTGCAGCGCTCACTGTCCGAGCTGGAGTCCCACGACAATGCACAGGATGTGGCCACCAGGATGAAAGCTATCAACGAAAGAGCCACCCTATTCAGAATCTCCTCCAACGCTATGATCAATGTGAGTATCCCAATAAGATGAGCTTTAAAATATGTTTTTGCCTATAAAATGGCAATGCAAGATACACACATTGTAACTCCTTTTAGCATTTAATGTTTCAATGCTTTCAAATTTCAATGTTGAACTGCAAGCGAACTTTGATTTCAATAATAATTATGTTCTACTTATAATTTTCTTATTACTGGGTGGGCCAGAAGTTGGATAATCTCAAGCCAGGTCATAGACAAGGAATGATATAGCATCTCAAAACTTAAGTAATTAAAAGCAGTGGCAGCTCTCAGGCTAAGTAAGTAAAAAAACAATATAAAAAAATTGAAAATAAACTATATAGTGTGAAGGCTTCAAAACAATAAGAGAGAATTGAGCACTATTGTTGAGTTGGTAACTCTCGCCTGGAGAAGGGTTTTGTCTGGCCGTCTCTTGGTTGGGTGCAGGGGCTGTGCAAGAAGGGGCAGGTTGTGTGGTGGGAAGCACAGACTATCGCCTCTCCACCATGGTATACCCCCTTAAGAAGTGTTATTCAATTGCCTTTCGACTCCATTGCTGCTCCAATTCCCAATATCCCAGCATGCTGCAAGTTGTCGTCTGCTGGGCAGTTGGCCCCCTAAGCGGAAGTCAGAAGATTAATGCTGATTTTGGTCTTGTAGGCAAGTGTCTACAAAGTTTACTTTCAGTACGTGTGTTTTTATTCCTACCACAGGCAGTTGCATCTGATGTGTAGTGATTTTGAAAGCAGGAAATGGCAATGTTGATTGAGCATGCAACAAACTTTCCTGCCCTAAGAATAAGTTTAGTTTGCATAAATAAATTTATTGCCACAGACAGCTCAACCTACTATCGGCTGGGTATTATTACAGGGTTCAAATAGGTACGGGCAAGACCTCTATAAACAAACACCACACACCACTTGATAATACATGTAGCACAGTACCTCTCACAGAACTGGTCACCTGTACGCTCCAACGCCTGGTGCTACCTGTACAACGGGGTCTGTAATACCCACCAGTAACAGCTAACAAAAACCAGGTCCCGAGTAAACTGCAAGTTCTGTTTCGAGAAATAAATACTATACTTCTAATTTGATTTTCACACGCCGGGCTTTAGCCCACTACGCTTGGACTCTGGTGAAATGGACCTCTACACCGCTCAGCTACGTATTAACTCCTTGCAAATCCAACGGCAGGCCTTACGTCCAAAATTCACCACAATAATCTGAAACTTAAATTCATAAAATATGCCAAGAATCCCTATTATTAAATACTGCCCAATACAGTCATCACAGGGGCCTCAATATCTTGCCCACAATTTACAGCCGGTGCGGGCCTTGAGAGGCTCATAGCACTTTGTGTCACTCTGTCAAATAAAGTCAAATATCCTGCCCTGCAACTCAGCTTACTGATAGGCCTATGGAATATTGTTGCTAAAATATTCCATACAAAAATATAGTTTAGATACTGACTTTGGTTTTTAATTATTATTATTTATTTAAATATCAAAATCAATAACCAGTTTTTGTGCGGCTTCTAACTATAAAATTTGTCACAACAGATCAGTTTTGTAATAATTTGTGTTTACGATCAAATCATGATAGCTAAATATGCTAAGTATAATAGGTATGCGTCAACTCACCAAAGAAACACTATCCGAACACTATTTCAACTCAACAGCCACTATCTTTTACACACAGACACATTCAATCTGACTTATTCGAGTTCTCCACACACACAGACAGACACAGAGACTTGTTTTAATTTTTTTTACTGAAACCAATTTATACCATCTTGTAGACAATTTAATTTTGTGTAAAAAAACTGATAAAAACTTTCTTATTGAATTTTTGAGTTATGACATTTTTTCTAAACGTCCACCAATATACGAGTTACCCAGGTAAGACAGGTGAGTAAAAACTCATGTTTATAGTCACAAAACAATTTTATTTATACTCTAACATATAAAGAAATTGATTATAATTGTTATATTACAGTATTGTTATTTACTTCAATTATCACTGTTAGAACTAGCAGCAGGCCTCGGCCTTCTCCCACCCCTTTCAGCCAATGCTTCTCACAACAATGAACACACATGGCGACTTCACGGCACACAAAATACTTAGCGTCTTTCCGACAGAAATCAATAACCGGTTTCGACTGCAGATGGAACAATATGCACACAGCTGTAACCAGCAACTCGTATTGATTCGATTGGTGACAAGAACTACTAACAACACATCGATTTAACTTAGAAAGCAAAGGAAAACAATCGACTAATTTTTATAGTCGTTTGCCACTGTAGAAACTCGAGAAACATTGATCTAATGTAAATTTTAACTACGTAGTCGAATAAGCTACAGAGTAAAAAAAAACATCTGCTTGTAGACAAAGAGATGTACAATTCAGTGATGTAGCTGCCATGTTTTTAAACCAAAATTTCCCTGTCGAAATCGGAAGGTAAAGTTGGGGAGTTTACGGGTCATTCTTGGCCAACTGTGCTGCGGCGACAAACGCGGAGTACATCACGCAACTTTATAAATTCACCCTGCTACTATTTCTCATTATTGTGGCATGTTTTTTATATCACAATAAACTGTGATGAATTTTGATTAAGACAACATACAGATGTGTAAGATTCAACCAGTATTACCAACGCAAATACCCTTTCCCGAAAATATATGTTCAAACAACTAGCAACTAGTCGTTTGCCAGTGGGATGACACTTTTTAGCGACTAGTGGCTAGTCGTTTGCCATATCAAGAGTTAAGAATAATATGACACTATTCCTTGTGTATTTGTGAAAATGAAAAGTTGAATAAAAAACTTTGTATTGTATTAAAATAACTAATATAATAGCATTTTAACACAAAACGTTGTTACAGGCCTGTTCCGAGTTCCTGGACCTTGCCCAGTCTCAGGGGCAGAAGTGGCAGAAAATGCTACATCATGAGAAAAACCAGCGCCAACGGCTGGAAGAGATTATCGAACAGCTCGCTAGACAGCAGAATATACTTGAGCAAGCCGCTAAAACCCACCAGATGCACACAACCCACGACCTGCACGCAAGTAAGTCATTCGCTGACGTGAAAAACCCCAAGGCACGAGAGCTGCTAGAGAGATTTGATAGGCAACTTGCAGTAATGAAGGAAGGATTCAAGTCTCAAGAGATGCTAGTAGGACGGACTGTAGAATCAAGCGAAAAAGCCAAAGGAGTAGAGGAACACACGGTAGATCTACATGGAGCGAATGCGCAAGGAGCAATTGCACAAGCAGTAGGTTTGCAAGGAGTAAAGGGACAGGCGGTAGATCCGCAAGGAATGATTGCACTTGCAGTAAGTCTGCAAGAAGCAAATGCAAAAGCTACAGAGGAAAAGGTGAAAGGTCTACTAGATAAATTCGACGAGCAGCTGACAGAACTCGAAGAAGCACTGAAGACCCAAAGGATTAAATTCACTAGTATCAGGCGATCAAGTAAGTCAGTGGAATACGCACAAGCGTTTGCAAAGAATGTCACGGGAATCTGCAATGTTCTGCAAATCTGCCGTGGCATTCCAGTTGGGAAGTACAAAAGAGAAATGGCCATTTCTCTTAGTTTATATTATATTGATTAGTTACAGTAAATTAAGGTGTTGGAAAGAAGTAAGATGTATAAAGTTAAAAATCAGTTAACTATTGAATCAGCTTAAAAGTATTGATAAAATCTGGTTTTACAATAACTCTAAAGGCAAAATTGTATAGAAAAGTCACTCTGTAGGCTACAGGGGTCTGATAATTGAGTGCTATCACATTGGTAATGTTTTATTAATAGATACAAGCTAAATAAATATTTTGATGGTTACTTCACAGTAAAATTCTTGACGGATGGCAGATGAATAAAAAGTATTTTGCCAAAAAGTTGTTTTACAATTTTCACATTTTAATAATAAAAGATGCCTTTTATTTGACTAAGCTTGACTAAGAATGTTGGAAAACATACAGAAATACCTAATTAAGAACCATTTCCACATACTTTACAGATAGGGACTAAATAGATCTTGGTTCCCACTGTCATGAAAGGTAATAGCCAAAATGCCATCCTTGAAATAATACGTTTATAATATTTAGCAGATTTTTACTGTATTATGAATCACTTTTGCTATGAAGATAGACCCACAACTAAATTTGATGTTTACTAAACATGAGACAAGCATTTTGAATGGGTACAAGGTTGCAGGTTATGTGTTCTAAGAACTGGTCCTGTGTTGTTAGGCTTGTCGCCTACGTCGGATGAGGACGATGACGACACTGTGGAGTTCTACGATGCCGAGAGTGAGCAGAAATCTCCTGTAGCGACCCCAGTCGCAGAACCCACCGCCAAAACTGTTCCTCAGGTACTTGTTGTAAAATATTGAATCTCAGTTCAGCAATTTTATGAGAAGTTGTTGATTTCAAACTTAGTATTATTTATTTGTAAGTGGCTCTGGATGGGTTTCGGCAATACTGTGCCTCACAAGCAAAACTACAAAACTGACAGCCATTTTGCCGACGTGCTGTACACATTGTGCCTGCAAAGACAACTCCTGACTCAGCACGAAACTCACTCAACACCTTCTTAAAATGAACGACAACACAGTTGACAGTAAGCAGTGGAGTGGAACCGTCCTCCTAATTTCATTTGCCTTTTGTTTATTTACTTGTTTGTTTGGACCCTTTAAGATTGTGTGTCGAGTATAGGTCGACTAACGCTATTTCCCTTTGAATCCCAGAGAACACCAAAACTACCACTCCCGACGCCAACTCACAGGTGAGTTTGACAGCCCACAACAAACAGCCCGGTGATCTAGTGGTTATAGTGACGGACAGTTGGCCCCTGTCTGTCACAGTATGGGTTCGTATCCCACCCGGGTGCGCTCTGGTACGGTGCAATGCTAGTCATTGAATCACTCCGAGCACAGGGGCCACAATGACCAGCTGAGGATCATTGAAGTGTAAATGGCTCATTAAATCCAGTGGGGCGGCGAGTGGTACTCTTTGAGCTTAGGGAGGCGTTAAATCTCCGCGCTTAGAGGATTGGTTATATGACTGATAATGCACTGTACCAGAAAGAGCAGTTTTGCTTACAGGGAAAGGGCCAACCCATACAGGAGGCTTTTAATGAAAATTTAAAAATAAAATGAGACTGCAAAGGGTTAAAAGTGTCTATAGAGTAGTAACTTTACTGAGTTGTGTTTACTAATTAGTTTGTAATTAGTGACATGACATTAACAAAACCTAATCTTCATACTCAACTACGACTACAAGCAGAGGGCAGGTTGTTGAAATGTTTCATACTAATTTCTATGCTAATGGAAGCAATAATCACTGCTGCGTATCTAATTCTTTACTCCTCTAGGCTTAATGTTATCTATGTTGTTAAACTAAGCTATTGGCAGGTAAACAACAATACTTGCTCACAGAGCCAGCACAGTAGCAAACTAGGCGCTACAGACAAATCCTCACACAGCAGTTTAGTTTACACACTGTTGTTGCATAAGCAAGTTCAGAGTGTAGAAATCTTTTAAAACCTAATGTCATATTGTAACATTAAAAAAGAGGAACAAATTAGCCTTGTCTTTTTTCACATAAATCTTTTTGGCTATGTACTCTTCAGTTGTTTGATGCCTGTACCCGAGCAATAGCCTTATTTGTACAAAAAGGCTTTAGAGTCATGTTATAACGTAATATTTGATCTGTGGTAAAGCACGGGTACAGAGCTAGTTGTTAAAATAAAAGTGTTTTTCTTCATGATAAAATTTTGCACATTTTGTATATTATGGTTTTTATATTATTGAATCATAAACCACTTCTATATAATGCCAAAGTAAACAAATAATAATAGTGAAAAAGCACCTTCACTAAACAGTTGATAATATTTTGACTAAATCATAACAAAACCTTAAGCAAATATTTTTGTAATATTCCTTGGTTTTTCCTGAAAACATATAATAAGCCATAACTAAGTAATAAAATAATTGAGTGCGTGAAGGTCTAAAAATGCTTAGCATTTAAAACTAAATGATCAGCAGTTGGAGGGTTAAAAATAAAACACTAAGTTGTTGGTAAATTTATGATATTTTTGGCAGGAATTTTTGAAAGTTAGGACATGTAGGTGGGAAGTTTTGTAATAACAGTTTTTGTAAACACCCTGACTAATTGTAGACGTAAATTTTTATTTCTACCATAAGTTAGTGTCATTCATGTGTGTTATTTGGTACTCAGAAAACGTTGAAATGAAAACCTGAAACTTAAAACTTTTAGCTACGGTAGTCTAATACCATACAAAAATAGTACCAAAAAGGTATGCCAGGTGATATGATAAATCCATCTATTTGAAAGTTCGTTTCTAATTTGTCCGTCTTCTTCCTATTTTCAGGCCAAGAAGAAAAATCTCATCGTTAACATTTCCACCAAAATAAAAGACCGCAAATCCTCAAAAAAGAATCAAGTGCCTTCAACATTGGAATTGTCCAAATCTGTGAATGTAGGGGATGTGGAAATCTCCGAGGTTGCCGCCAGCACTAGCTTAGTGCACACTGGAGGATCTGGAGAGCCCAGGGGCGGAGTGGTGAGTCGCGTAAGACGCACACGGGTACCCGACCGACCGAACTGCTCCCTCAACTTGTGGAGCATTATGAAGAACTGCATTGGGAAAGAGCTGTCCAAGATTCCCATGCCGGTAAGTAGTATACACCATTGATTTTTGATACCCTTCGTAGCTAGGGAGCATGGCAAGTTAGTAGTTGACAGTTACCACTAACTGCGCTACTGTCAAGGTATTAGTCAATAGTCAAATTCTTTATTGAATAGAATACAATATATACATGTACATCTCAATTGTCATATAGTTCAATATAACTGGAAATTTTTATACTTAAAATAACAGATTACATACAAATAAAATACAAGTTACTGTAATGTTTTTCACGGGTACGAATAATAAGGCGTCAGTCTTTGTTAATTCACTATTTATTTACAGTATAATTATTACACTAATTACACAATTAATTATTCACTCAATGGCTACAAACTATTAGTTCCTTATTTCACTATTTGCACTTCACACAGTCTATTCACACTCCGGCGCGAAGTCCGTTCACTCCCTGTTCTCGTAGCACTCTTCAGTCGGAATCCAACGGTGGGTGTCGATGCCTCGAAGATCACTCGCAGCCGACGCTCGCAGCGGCACAATGAAGATCGCTGACACCGAATTTACACTGACACTGTTCACGCACAAGGGTTGTGACCCTGTATGTTCACACAGCACTTCACATTCACTGGAGCGCCTTCTTACACAGTCTTACACTGGACTATTCGTTCAGGGGAACGCGCCCGATTCGTTCACATTCATTCACTGCCCGAACTGACTACTCGAGCTCCTGAGGAGGGCTATATATGAGCCGGTGGAATTTGCTAGAAGGTTTAAAGTGGGCCCTTTCCAGATGTTTCGAGAGGTCTAGTAAACAAGTCGCCAAATTAGGTCAACGCCCGGGTGAATAGGCACAGGCACCGAGGGTGGCGGCCGCCCAGGAAGGCCTCTATAAGCCGCGTGAATCGATAAGCGCTGTCCATGGGTCCAGCGAGCCGATGTCCGCTACATTACACAATCTTCTACAATTAAAACAAGTTATCATAATTATCAATGATCCAATTTGACCAAGGTGTCTGAGCCAGAGAGGAATTTGCGGACATCGTAAAATTCTTTTTGTATCAAAAGAATTTTGCGATGTCCATATTGACTTATAGGCTCCTAGTGCATACCGGGTGGCCACGATAAAGTGCCCTAAAGGGGTTACAGGAGAACTATTAGGACTAGAAAGATGAAACAAACTTTTTTCTCTCAAAATCGTACATGGAGATTTCAGGAAAAATATTTTTAAGATTCTCAGTATACAGGGTGTGTCACTACTGAAACTCACAGGGTCATAACTCGAGATTTTTAAATGCAAAGGTGGGTCATATTCTATGTAATTTTAAACAAATGACAACTCTCGACATTTTGACGAAACAATTCTTTTAATATGTTGCCCTGTAACAAGCTATAAACGTGAATTGTGTAAGCTTTTACGGGACGCCCTGTAGTCAAATTTTCATCCTGATTAAAAATATGGTGTTTACTTATTGTTTCTCAGAATTTGACGAGCTCTTCAATGGTATGTCGTACAACCAGGTTTTATAAACATGTCTAACCTCATTTAAGCTGATTTTATCATGAATAAGTCAAAAACATTAAACAGTAAGGTATATCATATTGCATATCATTAGAAAGATATTTTTAATATGAACGTTTTTTGTATTATACACAATTTAGTATCTTTATTCATTTAAGAGCTATAACAACAACAACAAAACAATTTAACCTTGATTTGGCCTGTATGTTAGTAGTTTATACGGTCGTTTGACCTGCTTGGTACTTAAGTTAAAAGCAAAAATTCTAATGAAGTTGTTAGGGATAGGTCAGTTCCAAAATTTTGCCGGTTATCAGTTATCGGTTCTCCAGCGATTTCGGTTATTGGTTCTACCGGTTCCATCGGTTCTTTGTTCAATAAAACCAGATGATCGCGTCACTTGTGGTCTGACAACCACAAGGTCCGACATTTATGTCATAGCTTTAACCCATAGGTATATATCCATGTGTAAGCCAATTATTAAGGTGCAGTAACCTAGACCCAGGCTTAAACCAGGCTACGGCAACATAGCCCAGAAGTTAAATTAAAAGTTTAATTAACCTAGGCCTACCCCTAATATTAAACTAATTTATTTTTAATATTAGTTATACTATGAAATTGTAATAGATATTTAAGTAAGTGATAATTATTTCCTGTTCCACCCTATCACGATAAGTTTCAGTTACATAATGAAAACACCAAGTTTACTACTACCCTAGCTTGAACTGATAATCACTGAGTTCTAATTTTGGGCTGTAATAAAATGACACATTTAAATAAATTTGATATATACATAATATTTATTTTAGCAGAATGAAAACCCCTTTTGAATAACAAAAATCAATTAAATGAAATCGTCTTTATTGGTGGCGAAGTTAGGACTATAAAGTCCTCTCTTCTTCACAATTTCCTTGTATAACTAACTATAAAAGAACAATAAAATATTGTCTGTTTTATATTACATTAATTGAAAAAGAAAATAGAAAATAACAGGTAACATTCCAATAAATTTAACACATTTTAATCTAATTGTATTTTTTTACTTCAAAAAACTCTACAGTATTGTAGAATGAATTTTGTAGTAGCCAGAGGTAAAATTTATGTACAAACTGTTTATTTGAATTAGTGTTAAATAAGAGAGTTAAATACTTTTAACCTTCCAGAGGGCGCATGGATTTTTAAAACGTGATAGGGCGCAACCGGAGGTTACTTCCAGGTGGGTTAAAACCTTGGTGAAAATGGCAAAACATCGTTGTTCTTACAATATGGCATTTGTATCATCATTTTTTACAATTAAAAGTAATTGGTGAAATGAAAATCGGAAACTATAAAACTAAAAAGAATGATACGATAAATTCACCTGCTACAAGCAGGGTCGCACACGGAGGTTAACTCCGGGTTGCTCCGTAATTCGAGGAGGCGCATCATGGAAGTTACCTCCAGGCTCTAATATAAACAGTTAAAAACTAATTAAATCGAGGCTGTAAGTGGCTAAATTATATTTTATCCTGTTCTAAGAAAGAAAGCCGAAAGGTACATGGATTCACAGGTTTTTGGCTCTTGTTTAGGCGATTTGATTAAAGAACACAGATACACCCGGAGGTAACCTCCGTGATGCGACCTCTGGAAGGTTAAAGCGATCACCATATGACTATTTGTCGTCTTACTTAATCCGTGTAATTTAATGTAAGTATTGTTTTTCCTTCTTGTATGATAGATGTGAATTCATGGGTAGGGCTCAGAAAGTTATGATTTTTCTGTTTGTTTCATCTTTCTAGCTAGTAGTGGAATCTTAGAGCGGGTGTAGCAAAGGAAATCACTAGCTTTGGGTGATGTCACTTGCGGTCTAATAGACTGTCCAGAAATATGTTTGCCACCTGACAAACAAACATGTCAGGTCTATGCCAGGTTTACATGAAGGTATGGAATATTAGTAGTCTATTCACTTGTTGTGTAGGGGTTTGAATACAGTGTTGGCAGTCCACCTGTTCCCTACTCTCGCATAACTACTAAATTTCCTCGATCTTTGTGCAGGTCAACTTTTCAGAGCCCTTGTCCATGCTGCAACGATTAACTGAAGACTACGAGTATGCAGACATCCTGGACCGAGCTGCTGAGTGTACCGATTCCACAGAGCAGTTAGCCTACGTAACCGCCTTCACAGTCAGCAGCTACTCCAGCACTGCAAATCGCACGGGCAAGCCTTTCAACCCTCTGCTCGGGGAGACGTACGAGTGCGACCGCACAGACGATCTAGGCTGGAGAGCCATCTCAGAGCAGGTAACACGCTCATCTAGGTGTCTACTTGGGATGAATTTTCAGAGGGTTTCAGTTGGGAAACAGTTTGGGAAACCCCAATGATAAGGTTTTATCAAACTGTACGTTTGTTGATGGCAACTGGAATCAAAGAGGAGGTGCCATGAAACCTTTGAAATAGCTAGAGACCTGTTTAGTATTCAAAGTCCCAGAAAGGGTGGACGTCAGTTGCTCGTCCAACAGGTCGTCTAAGTATGGTGTTGGGGAAATTTAAATAAAATTGACCAAAACTTTTAATACAATGGATTTGTTTATGGGCCAATTAAATATTGTATAACTACGCGAAAGTCAGTGAAAACTTAGAACACTAACACTAAAACTCATCAGTTACAAGATAAGGTCCAAAGTGATTTTAGTTTCCGGGCGAGACTCGAGATGTTGGGTCTGATACAAAAATTACAAGGATCAGTATATTTTCTGTCCTGGTAGTATGACTGTACGGCCATACTTAAAATCGCCAATCAAAATTTATACTAAAAGTGCTAAAAACGTGTAATCCATACACCCCAAACGCCTTGTTAGTCAACCGCCCTATTCAGGCCTCTTCTGTCAATATACTCACGAGCCACCACTGAGTGTTGTGTACTACAGGTGTCCCATCATCCGCCCATGGTCGCACAGCACTGTGAGGGTAAGAAATGGGTCTGCTGGCAAGAGTTCACCATGACCTCCAAGTTCAGAGGAAAGTACCTGCAAGTCGTGCCCATGGGGACAGCTCACTGTATGTTCACCAATTCCGGTTAGTTCACATATCATACTCTCATCATCTTACAGTTTACAAGTTAAAATTTGGCATGAAAAATTTGTCTTAACTATAATCTGTAGGAAATAAGAATGTGAATTTAAATAATTAACTATAGAATATAGACTGAGAAAAATGAACTTGAACTGCTTTTATCTTTTAGTATTTGATTAAAAGTTAAAACTATGCAAGAAGAGTCATGCTTCCTTACGCACATTTTTCCCTTACTCTGTTAACAAGAGTCCATAGGATAATTAATAAGGACAGTTTCAATCCACTGCTCAGTTTCCCATCTGACTTTTTATACTTTGTTCAGACCCTTGTATGATGGTTTTTATACCTTGTTGTCAGATTTGTATGTATACTTTGTTTTAAATGTTTGCTGACAACAGACTAATTAGCTATTTATATTCTATGTTCATGGGAGTCAATAATTTGGTAACAGCTTTTATTTAACCTTATATCCTGCTAGTTTTCTTGTTTTTCAAATAAAATTAAGTAATTAAGGATGGGTTCCGGTTATCGGTTCTGGCAAGAACCGTTGAAAAAAAAGATGACTGACACGGCAAAACAGGAACCGATGATTCACTTGATATTTTTAGGTGCAGGTTTTAATTAGTTCATGATTTTTCTATACGAAACCGGTACTCAAAAGTCGAGAGGACCTTTGGTGATACACGAAGACACGGGCCAGTATTGAATCTCATCAATCCAGTAAAATAAACCGTGATTCGTGCTTTAGAAATGCCAAGTGAGCGTATTGCGTCTTAATAATTGCCTTATTGGGCAAGTAGACTAGTATCAAATGCAATTTCTTTGACTATCGACTAGTTTCGGTGAGGAAAGTAAGAGTTCCAGGCTAAACAATTTTGTCGAACAGAGGTTACTCTTTTATTGAGAGATAACTGTTAGTGACCCCTCTGGACATTTTCAACAATAATTACTAAGGAGATTTCTGTCCAAGAAATGCTGCAGTAAAGATAAAGCGATGATGTGTGTTTAGGCAACCACTACACTTGGAGGAAAGTAACCACCACTGTGCACAACATCATTGTGGGCAAACTGTGGCTGGACCAGCACGGTGACACAGACATTGTCAACCATGCTGACAACTCACGGTGCAAACTCACCTACATCCCGTACAGCTATTTCACCCGAGATGTACAGCGCAAAGTGAGTACCAGTGGGCGTAACAGCTCTGTGAGTGGGCCGGGGACTCCAATTAGGCTTTTAGCTATATTTATTTAAACTACACAGAGTGCACAGTCACTCGGTGGTGTTGACTTTCCTGCATACTATAGTTTTTGCAGCACATCTTATTCATTACTGTGCCAAGTGCTTACAAATGTAGGTTATTTTTATATCAGTATGTGTTATTCAGTTTTGACACTACCATTAAAATCCACCCTTGTATCATAGTGTACTATGACTACCTTGCCGCTGTTGTCCATAGTGTCCGTTTTATCGAACAGGTGACAGGCTGTGTGACAGACGGCGCAGGAGTGGCACGCTGGCTGATCAGAGGTACCTGGGACGGACAGGTTGACATAGCACCCATCACGGCCATCGAAGGGGCCCCTGAGAATCCCACCTATAAGACCGGCGAGTTCGAGACTGTCTGGAGGAAAAATGAACCACCGTACGTACTCTCATTGTCTATTGCCACAAAGCAGCTTCACACTGGTAATCCAAGAATCATACATGCATTCTACGTACCGAAAATAATGCATACATTTTACTAGTCTGACTTTAATCAGCATAAAAGAATGTAAGTTACTTGTGCCAGCAAAAAGTTTTAAGATAACCATTTTTGAACTGTGTGTTACAAGAAGCATTCTACGTAGTGTAGTTTCACGGGAGTAAAACAATCCTTGGTACATATTAGGACTCAACTCTGAAAGCTTTGTTGGGAATAAAATAGTATTTTTAAATAATTGCAGGGTTTAAATGGCGGTCAAAATGTTATGCGGGCGTAAACAGTGTGTATTTTTCTTCAAATAAATAAAGGGTGAGGTAAGCATTGCATGAGCCTGGTTATGTGATAGAATTAAAATTGTAAAAGCTGTCTGCTCAAACTTACTTCTATCCTTGGGCTCTTTCTCCTATCCTTAGACTGACGTCGCTTATTTGCAGTGGTGTACTCATCCTACTTGATTACATATTTCTTATCAATGGTTGATTTTAGAAGCTTGCTTTGTTAATCTTGGGCTACAGGAAAGACTGCCGCCACAGTGAGGGGCATAGTAGGTTGAACAATTTCTGAATTCACAGAACAGTTAGCGCCTGAGGAAAAGTATAAGACCAAATTAGAATAAATTTTTCAGTATCAACTTGAAATAAACTGAGCTACAGTCAACTCCCGATTAACCGTGACAAAGTCGGGTTGAGGCTTCCTCGATAAGTTAAAAAAAGGTTAATAAAAAAAAACACAAAACAATGTGCAATAAGATCACCAAAACAACTAAAAATGAGAATAACAGATTCCAGTGAGCGGTGCACTTGAACACCATTATTAGTTCTCATTGAATGGTGACGGAGTATTGTCAGTGTTAATGTTGTTATTGTTATCTTACTTTCCTATATCACCGTGACATCATTGTAACACCAATGCACAATGTTATACTGTTCGCACATTTGTTTACTGTTGAACCTTTGAACAATGTTTTGCACCATGTCCAGTTTTGCTGTATTGTCAATCCGACCCATTTGCGTTTAGTAGAAATAGTTGCTCAATCACCAGCAGTGACCCGGACGCCACTTTTTCACAGCGGGGAGGGTAGTGAACATGTAAAAAATATGTAATAGCCATTTGGTAGCCTCACTCAAAGTGTTTAATGAAATAAAAAAGCTTTTTGATAAATTCCCAGTACATAAGTGTTACTATTGGTTACTACTAAATCCTTTTTATTGTATTAATGAATAATGATTTTGGTTAGATTTGTAAAGTTCCTTTGTAAATCCATTGTAGTCCTGACTTTGAGAAGTACTACAACTTCACGCTGCTAGCATGCCAGTTGAACGAGACTGAGGAGGGAGTGGCCCCCACAGACTCCAGGCTCCGACCTGACCAGAGGCTGATGGAAGACGGACGCTGGCAAGAGGCAAACCAAGTGAAGCAGCAGCTGGAGGAGAAGCAGCGCATAGTGCGCCGCCAGCGCGAGAACACCGCTGAGGCGGCTGCTTCAAATGGTGAGTATGCAGGGGCATAGTAGCTGGCTTGTAGAGTGCTTTCAGTTAAAATCCTTGCATAAAGAAATCATCGCTTTATCAAGCCTGGTTAATGTTTGATGTTTATAAACCTAGTACAGTCAACTCCTAATTAACTGTGATAAAGTCGGGTTGAGGCTTCCCAGGTAAGCAAAATTGCGGTTGATCTGCAAAACTCAGAATTGTATAATAAGATATACCAGGTGGCCACGATTAAGTGTCCTAAACGGATTACAGGAGAGCTAGAAATATGACAAAACGTTTTTTCTCTGAAAACAGAATGGGGATTTCAGAAATAATATTTTTAAGATTCTCAGTATATAGGGAATATCAGTACTGAAACTCACAGGGTCAAAACTCGAGATTTTTAATTACAAATGTGGGTCATATTGTACATAATTTTAAACAGATGACAATTCTCGACATTTTGACGAAACAATTTGTTAGAGAAAGTTGAGGGGAAGTAGATCATGTGCCCTCTCCCATCTTCACTAACTCACACGCACTGTATGTGAAGGTGTGCGCACAGCCCTTTCCCTTCCTCCCCAGCACCTGACCTGTCAAGTGTCAGGTGACTCAGCTTTGCTGCTTTCTTCGTAGCTCTCCCATGATCACTTTTACTCACTCAGAAACCTTATTAACTTGAATTTTCAACTATCCTTTTAGTTTCAAGAGATGCAGATCCTACAGTACTGGATTGGGTAGGAAACTCCGCTGTGTTCCACTCTTAATTGTCAGCATTGGTCTAATTTTCTTTTTCTGCTAGAAACCTCTTTTTTACGAATCAACCTGTTTAAAAAGCAGTTTATGGGTTTTCAATGCTGCCAACAGAGCGTTGTTTCTTGATCTCTTACTGCTGGTCTCTCTTGCTCTCCTACTGCTCAGTGTTAGTTATTTTCAGAAACTACTGACAAGCCCCAGTCAGCACAACTGTTGCTATGACCTGTGTGATTATCTGTAACTAACCTCGCTAGCATTTACAACTACCATTCCACCCTCATATTGTCCACCAGCCCTTGATCTCTTACTGCTGGTCTCTCTTGCTCTCCTACTGCTCAGTGTTAGTTATTTTCAGAAACTACTGACAAGCCCCAGTCAGTACAACTGTTGCTATGACCTGTGTGATTATCTGTAACTAACCTCGCTAGCATTTACAACTACCATTACACCCTCATATTGTCCACCAGCCCTTGATCTCTCACTGCTGGTCTCTCTTGCTCTCCTACTGCTCAGTGTTAGTTATTTTCAGAAACTACTGACAAGCCCCAGTCAGTACAACTGTTGCTATGACCTGTGTGATTATCTGTAACTAACCTCGCTAGCATTTACAACTACCATTACACCCTCATATTGTCCACCAGCCCTTGATCTCTTACTGCTGGTCTCTTGCTCTCCTACTGCTCAGTGTTAGTTATTTTCAGAAACTACTGACAAGCCCCAGTCAGTACAACTGTTGCTATGACCTGTGTGATTATCTGTAACTAACCTCGCTAGCATTTACAACTACCATTACACCCTCATATTGTCCACCAGCCCTTGATCTCTTACTGCTGGTCTCTCTTGCTCTCCTACTGCTCAGTGTTAGTTATTTTCAGAAACTACTGACAAGCCCCAGTCAGTACAACTGCTGCTATGACCTGTGTGATTATCTGTAACTAACCTCGCTAGCATTTACAACTACCATTCCACCCTCATATTGTCCACCAGCCCTTGATATCCCTAATATCCTGTAAAAGTCCTTTATTTTGATACATTTCCCATATCTCGTTTCATTCTAGAATTTCAAGTTGTAGTTGAAAAGTTATAATTATAATAATAATTTTCTCTTCCGTCAATTAATTTTTGAGCTTGAGTAGTAGAGAATTTTGTAGTCCTAACTTTGCCTCGTTAAACAAGACAAACTTTACTGAACATTTAATTTACCAATCCTGAAGACCATCTGTCTGTATTTTCGTCATTTAAATAACTATAGACCCTGATCATATTTAGTGTTCATTAATTATTACAGTTATCTTTTAAATTTCTAAAATAAGCTTATTTTACGAGTTCAAGTACTTTTGATACTGTCAACACTGAATATAAACATGTCAAGTTTTTAAATGTTTTTTCACACCTCAGAAATGTCTGATTTATTTAAATTACTTTGTTTGAAGAATACTCTAACTCAGCGGTTCCCAACCCGAGGGCCGCAGGCAGCTTGCTACTGGGCTGTGCTGGGCAAAACTCAAGAAAAAAATTTATATTAAAATCGTGCAAAATAAGTATGGTATAAATAAATCGGTCGTCGTGATGAAATATTAGTTTAAGCACTCTCTTATCAAATCATTCTTTTACACTATCAAGTGTGAAATCAAAAAACCCATTGTTGACAAAAAAAATGTCAATATTAGTTTATTTGATTTTTAAGTTAATTCTTTTACCATTCCAATATTAGAGCTCATACTTCAAGATTGATCGCGGAACTTTGTTCAGTCAAAGTGCGTAGTTTTGACAACTGATGGGGAAAGAGCTATGTCTGGTATTCATGCTTTGTTAATCCCCAGAGTTAGGGCAGTAGTAGTTCACTTTGTCCAATAGACACATTGCAGCATGCACAGTGAAGCTCTTGCAGTTAATAGTTTGAACAAGTGTCTGAAAAAAGCTCTTAAGATTCAGTGAAAATAGTTAATTTTATCAAGGGAAAAAAACTCGAGACTGTTCGGTGTATTGTGCAATCAAATGATCTTCAGGATCTCAAGTTAAGCTTTTAAACGACTCCATCAAACCCGTTTTTGGATAAAAGTGAAACAAGAATATCCCACAATTGGCAAAATTGCACTGAGGCAGTTGATGGGATTTTCAACAACTTATCTGTGTGAAGGAGTCTTATCTACTTTCGTTGATTTAAAAAAATAAGAACTTTAGAAACAAGTTGAACGTTGAGAGTGATTTAAGGCTGAAATTGTCAAGTTTTGATCCCGATATAGATGCTCTAGTAGAGGATAAACAGTGTCAGAAATCTCATTCAGTTTGAACGGTAATGTAAATATCCATATAAATATATACATATATAGTAACTATATATGTATTTTCACATTTTGTTATCTATTGGTTTGAGAATGGTGAATCCGGAAGATTCCAAAATTAGAATGTTTGCAACTGTGAGTAATTGTACTATGTATACAACATTTTGGTACCATTTAAAACATATATACCTATACATATGTAAAGTCTGGTTGGACCTCAAAATTTAAGAATAAATACTACTGGGTTACTGGGCCCTCAAGCTAAAAAGGTTGGGAACCGCTGCTCTAACTAAAACCTTGTTTCCCTATTTTATTCTGAAAAAACAAGATATTTGCACTAATATTAATCCTGAAGAGCTCGGGCCAAGATTCGACCCAGTCTCTCCTGAGATCATTTCCTACCAAAATTGGACTGGGATCCCGGAGCTCAGTATCGGAAACACTATAGTTTGCTTTGGTACAACCGGAAATAATAAATAACCCCAAGAACCCTACTATTAACTCAACTCACATCTGTACTGCTTCCACCACTAACACATTGTCCATGGTTACCTTCTGTACAGAAGGTGTGTTTTATGTCGCAGGGGCACCATGTTCGCCTTATGAACCAGTGTGGTTCAAGAAGGAAGTGGAGCCAGAGACAGGACAGATCGCACACGTCTACAAAGGCAGCTACTGGCAATGCAAGCAAAGGCAGGACTGGTCCATGTGCCCGGATATATTTTAACTGTCGTGATTTGAGAACTGTTGTAGGCTTTCCGTTTGCTTCTTTCTAGGGGTGGGTACTGTCATTAATAATAATACATACTTTTTTTACCAAATATACAAAACATAATATACAATACATAAGTATTCATAATATTGAAAATAGGTAACTATAATATCAAAATTAACAAAAATTTTAGTAACAAAAATCGGACAGAGCTCTTTTTAAAGCGGGCATTTTTTAAATGGGAGGGTAGCTTTCAGTAAAATGGTACTTTCAGGTTAGCTTTTGGCAGGTAGGGAATGTTTGGGACAATTTCACCTATCACTGAAATAACAATTTTTAAGGACAAATAAAATATCTAGGTCTTATCATTCCAACCTCCCCTTCAAATATTTTACCCTGATCACTTTACAAAACAAAAAGTATTTAAAATTTTAAATCATACAGAATATTTAAATTAAAAGAAGGCCAATGAAGAGTGATATTTATTGGCCTTCTTGTAATTTAAATATTCTGTAAGTATTGCCAATAATCTCAATTTCAAGAAATTATTTAAATCATGTTTCAATTAAATTAAGACTTAGGCTTATAAGCGGGCTGCGTCATTACTAGCTAAAGCTTCCGATGTAGACCGTGTCAATTGGCTATCTCTAACTTCTACTGTGCGAGATGTCTGCACAGGACGCTTTAGTTAGACATGTTTCAATTGTTTTCTTTAGAAATAATTTTAATCAACTTAAGTTTTTGCAAATATTTCCAATTTTAAGTTCAAAATTAATCTCAGATTAAGAGTTTAAAATTTATTTCATGTTAAACAACAATCATTTTGCTACCTTCACAATGATTCCGATACGAACGAGAAATAAAAGGCTTCGTAAGGTCAATTATTGATTTGTCAAATTCTTCATAGCTAATAGAGAGTAGCTTATTTGGTGTATTCAAGAAATATATTGTATTCCCTTTCTTTAGAGATACCACAAAGGGGGGTTGCCATTTAAAAATTTAGGAAGCCCACCCACCGGTTTTTAGGTGTGGGCTGGGTGACGCAAAGTGCATCAAAACAAACTTAATAATCCTCTAAAAACATTCCCCAAAGGGTTTCAAAAAACTTTCCTTTTTGAAAGGTTAAGGTCGGGGGGCATTTATAACTCACCCTGTATATAATTATGTTGTTAAATTTTAACAGTTTATTTAGAGTGAAAGTTGCTTTTAATCTTGTACGAAAATTCCAATTCCAGCCCACCCCTACTTGTTTCCAGTAAAATCTTAGTCACATTCACAGTTGGTTAAAAAGAATTGAACTTGTGGACTATGCATTTGTAGTGTTGGGTCGATTCCTAATTTTTTTGATCCCGATACCAATTCTAAGCGCCCACATGAGTTCATAGTACTGTCGGGTCGATTCCTATTTTTTTAATCCTCAATTCCAAGTTCGATTCTTGATTCCGATTCTCGATTCCTGTCTTAAATTCCTGATACCTAGGACCTCCGGAAAGCATAGGTGTAGAATCGAATCTAACAGCCAATTCTCAATTGCTGAAAATTGGCTGTAGCTCGTACTTATTATTATTTATTTGTTTGCTTTATTTGTTTTGAAAATTCAAAACTGTACCATGTTACAAGACCAATCCTAACTGGATTTAAGCTTTAACAATATTGAGGAGAGTTTCTTTGTTTCATATTTGTAATGTTGCAATTTCTAATTGGTAATTACTTATTAATTATTAAAATATAATAACACTTATAATATTAACTATTAGAACACAAATAAATACACCTAACATTTGCATTTTACTCAACAAAACAAAGTCCACTAGAATAAATATTACTACTTACTAGTCACTAACTCTCGACAATACAAAGCACACACACACATGCGTCATGATCCGGTCAAAACAACCACCTGTCGCTTGTCGGGCTGTCAAACTGAATGGACTCATCACCTGTCTGGCTAACTCGCTCCCCTCACTCAGGAGAGTGGACTTGTCTACCCGTGCCGAGTCTAGCTAGCAACCTTAAAATTAGCCGTTTCAATTCAAGAATAGATTCTCAATGCCACGATCGATTCCTGATTCTTAAATAAGCTATTGATTCCGAGTCCAAAACCAATTCTCAATTCTTTCTTTGATATTGATTCCCAATTTCAAATCCGATACCCAATTCTTCTTTTAATATCGATTCCGGATTACAAAACTGATTCTCAATTCTTCCTTTAATATCGATTCCGGATTCTAAAACTGATTCTCGATTCATTCCTAGGTCTTTCGACTTTAATGACCGATTTCTTACTCAAGGAATCGGTGGAATCAGGGATCAGAATCGACCCAACACTAGTAAATTGTTTGAAAATGTTTGTGTATCACATAATAACTGACCAAATATGAACTGAGTATAAAGAGCAAACAGACGCAAAAACGACTTATCTTGTGAATTCTTTTATAGTTTGAGACCAAATTAGGAATGGACAAACTTGTCAATCTTTTACTTATTGACAAGAAAGAAGGTGTTACCTTTTTGCAATAGTGCTTTTCTTTGTTTATGTTGTCTTTACACTTGTTATTAGTTAAGTAAGTCTTAGAAATAGTTACGTTGAAGGAATTTGACTTTTCATAATGAAAGTAGCAAATTTATTGTGGCGTAACAAACTTGTGTCCAAAGAATTGGCGTAAGTGTCTCTGATAATCCCATAATGTTTAGTTGAATACTTATCTAGTTTATTTTCAAATGTAACTTTGTTATATATATATATATTTGTTGATGGTATTTGTTCGCAACCTTTGAAATGATGGTAAAGTGAATCTTCATGATTTCTTTGTAAATAAAGGATTTGTTCTAGTGGGACGTTATAATTATTAGCTTAAACTAAAACACTTAACATTTAACTTTTCTAAATATTTTAGTTTCAACTGTTCCTTAAACTTTGTTTTTGTAATAAAGTAAAATGTTCAGTCTTAGTTCCGTTAAAGTAATTTGGACTTTGGACGACTATTAACTGATATTTAGTATTAGTTGATCAGAATCCAAAATCACCTGTTAGTCTTTTAATGAATATATTGTTTAATGAAGTTAAGATCAGAGATTTTGGATGCTCAAGCAAAATTTAAAAATGATTTTGTTCTAATACCCTTTCTAACCGAGATGATTAATGATGCAAACCTAAGTTAAATGATGCAAATCAGCTAGGCACACTTTAAAAAAAAAACTAGTGCACTTTCTTGAGAAAAATAGAATTTGTTTTCTAAGTTTCTTTATTGCAGTAAACATTCTGCGTCCATCTAGGATTGTCAAAAGCTATCCAAATATTTGAGTAGCACATTTTGAAATTCCCAAACACTCAAAACGAGTTATTTTCCTATGAAAAGAGCCTTTGAACACTTCAAGGGTTGCGAACGAAGATATTTGTTTGGGAACTTTCCCATTTGTGGCTTTAATTCCAGAGTTCATACAAGGACTAACTTTTGGACTGTTACACTAGTCTGTTTCTAGCTTTAACTGTTTGGATTGAACAGCAAAGTAAGTTATATTTCTAAGAATTTAATGAAAAATGAATAGATCTGTTAGAGAGTGATTGAAGGCTGTCATAGTTTTGTTGTGGTTGGTTAATTGGTATTTGTTGCAAAGTGTCCTGTTTCGTTACAAAGGTTACTGTTAAGCAAATGTTACTAATGATGTTAAATTTATAGTAAAAGTGTTAGTTTATGTTTATGGGACACAGGTTGCAGCCATAAAACCACTAGTTTTAAGACACAGTTTGTAAAAGCTTGTTGTCATAAGTTATTTATACTTAGAAATTTGCTGTGTTATTTAGTTTTAAATGTATAACAACATAATAAAGCAGCTAAGTTGTTGAATTCGTGTCCTATTTTTGTACGCTAGGATATTCTCAAAGGGGATTGTGTGAATCTAGTTTTAAGGCTGATTATTTCATTTATTTATTACATTAACTAGTAATTTTTAGCTTTATTTATTTTGCTTTATTTTCATTTCATATACTTAATGTTGGAGTAAATTCACACATAAAGCAGTTTGTATTCAACAGTATTGTCCATTCCTAATCATTTCTAAGCATTGCCAATTCGGATAAGTTCACTGTTGCTTGTTGTCCAATGAAAAGTCTCTAGTGCAATAGTTTACGTTCAGAGTTCTATTAATATTGTTTCTGCTTGGTACTGTATGTGCCTGAGCATGCATATAAATGTACAGAGAGTATATAGCATTGGATATTAAAGTTATTAATCAAGTTATGTTTCATTTATTAACCAAGTCTCCTGAAAATTTATTTCATTCAAGAGGTGGCCGGATAGAAAGAGCGAGAGTACAGCTGTAGGCGCCGTTTGAAACATAAATTAAAAACTGTAACTTTAACATTTCAAGCTAGTTGACCTACTTACCAATTGTGGAAGTTTTCCTTTGGAAGCATCAAATTGCTTCCTTGTTTATTTAGTAGTTTTATTTATGATTATTTCCTGTATATGCTGCAGAATTAAGAGCCCTATATTTTCAGAGAAAACCTTCGACATTTTAGTTCACTAACATACTTGAAACATCATTTGCAACTGTTAGTTAGGTTAAATCATGTCTACTTGAATGTCATGCTGGGCCTCAAATCACTGTCTTGCAGCCATTACTTAATAATATAGTGATAATAGTATTTCTTGTTGTCAAAAAAAAAATTAAACCAATTTGGTTAGAAAACAAAGTTAAAAGTTATATTTTTGAAAGTTTAAATTTTAGTTTCTTAGTGTAATCTTTTATTAAATACATGCAGATAAAGTGTAAAAGTTGTAAGGTCCAAAAAATAAATCTGAGTGGAAAGGTTTTAATTAATTATTTCATTATAACGCCCAGTGCTCTATTCGGCTGCCTTTTTAGTTAAGAAAGTGGATATAGAAAACTTCGGAGAAAATATTTACATCAAATGATTTCTGATGATTTTCTAAGATATTACTTTTTGATTGAAAGGCAGAAAATGTTATGGTATACGTTCTTTTAAAAAAACACACCCTTTCCTAGCCGCAATCCATGAATTTCCTTATGTGCGCAGTACCCACTGTTTGACACAAGCCACACAGCCTAGTCATAATGACCCATTCCTCAGCCTATACATGATATTCCAGACGTAATTTTCCAGCTAGATAGTGCTCCTCTACATGACTTGTCTAAAGTGTTTGAGTTTTTGAATAATATGATGCCAGACTGTTGCTCCCTGCCCCCTACACTATAAATTAAGCTAAAACTACTCTTCCCAGAAGACTGGAAGAAGATAAATCCGTTTCTTGGATATGGGGAAAGATGATGAAATCCTCCATCCTTGAGACGGTGTGGGCGAGGATCACAGTAAGAAACCGAATTGGATTGGACGCTCAAAAAATGCAGGCAGTCCTTTGATGGGCTGCCCGCCAAGATCACCTGACTTAAGCCATATGTTTTTCTAGTGGGGGTTTATCAAAGACAAAGTGTATTTCCCTCAGCATATGCTCAAAACCTTGCAAGAATGAAAATTTTAGGCATCCAATAAAAGAAGCTGTGCAGTCCATAACCATTGACTTTAAATGTACATTTAAAATCAATGCCATAACCCAGGAAATGCTACAGAATGTCTGGGCTGAGTTGGATTATCTTCTGGATATTTTCAGAGATTCTAATAAAGCTCACATTGAGCACTTGAAACGCATATACTGTACTGTAAATGTGTTTTTAAAGTAAATTAACAGGTCTTGTTCATGTAAGATAGTTTTGCTTTGTGACACCAACCACTCTTAGAGGGTATTTTAAGGTGAGTGTGATGAGTGTTTTTAAGGATTATGATGCATAGTCTTGATTAAAAACTACAGCCGACTGTTCCCCAGGTTGGGTCATTAACTAATAGCCCAATGATCAATGGAATGGACTAACGGCTTCCGAACCAGTGGCCTTTGTGAAAGGTTATCACTGCAGTCAGGAATCTAATCGTGGCCAATTAGGTGCGAAGCACACAATATATACCACTGAAGACTGAGCTATGGCGGGGCCTTCGTATGGCCACCCCCTTCTCAGAAAGATTTAGTTTTATTCTGTTTTCATGATCTTGCAGCTCAAGAGTATGCTGATGTATTAAGCTAACTTTTTTTAATAACCCTGTAATTATCAAATAAAATAAATAGCCATGAAACCGACGAGTAGCCTATAACTTATAAGCATATATTCACTTCTTTTGGCCCAACGACAGAGCACAACTGTTTATACCTAATTGTGCGAGCGGTATTTCCAATATGATCTGTTATCAGATTTAAGTCCCAAATCCACAATGTACATTTGTTTGTTGTTTATTTCCACGGTATGCGCCAATTTACATTGGTGTGATATTCCCATAACTTACATGCCAAAAATTGTCTAAAGTATGCGGATCTACTGGTTATGTGATAGGCTACGTTCAGGAACATAGTGGTTATGTGATCACATGTGAGTTTGTGATTTTTCATTTTGATATTTAGTAAACTCTAAAGTCTAAGGTAATTAGTTAATTGTCGAGGTTGAGTGGTAGAGAGGACTTTGTAGTCCTAACTTCGCCTCGTTAAACATGACAAACTTTACCTTTATTTTACCTTTTAAATTAAGGCCAAGTTAACAGCTATTTAATTTCAAAATTTTGAACTCTAGATTCTTATGAAGAAATAAAGATAAAATAAACGTATGTATTTGTACGAAGTGATATATTGTTTATATTATTGACTTTATAGTAAATGTGTTATATGCAGCAGTAATAATAGCTCTATGTATCAAAACAAAGACTTCGACATAAACTAGCCAATAACACCTTGATGATATTTTCCTTTATCCTCCTTGCTTAACACGCCGTTTGCAGTTTTACTTCTGGTGTATGATCGAGAGCCACAGTTGGACCCGCGCTCCCTCTAACCACCGATACACACCTGGTAACCTTAGCAGTCCCCTGTGCGCACCGACCGGCATCGCGCTCTTTCCCGTTTCGGCCGTGTAAATTGTAAAAAACTGTACAGTTCGTGTTTAATTGTAATTATGTTCGTGTGTGTGTGTCTTCAATATGACATGGACTCACCATGAATAATTATGTACAAATGGTTCAATCTCATGCATGTACAGACGAAACTAAGATTTTATTTATAACTATGTTTTCTTTATTTTTTTCTCTATCGAATAAGTAATTTTAAAATTACAGTACGAAACATCATTTTGTTCCTTTTTATAAAGAATTATTTTGTATGTGTACATTAGTTTTTACAAAAACTTAGAATTATACAAGTTATTTTTTATACCTTCACCCGACGTTGGGCTCAGCCCGAAACCAGTTGTGAGTGAATGAAAGAATTTCTAAAGTATTAATTAAGTGTTTGAGTTTTTAAACTTTACATTAAATATGTATATATGAGTGTTGTATAAATAGCTTAATACATATTCATCGATAATAATATATATATTATCGATTTTATATAATATATACATGTGCAACCTCCTCACATGATGAATTTACAGAACCTCATTACAACGTTCCCCCTACCCCCTCTTACTTTCAATTTTCCTCACAACAGTATTGTTGACTGCATAGTGTTCTGTGTTAGTGCTTACTAATATTCTTTTGAATTCATACTAAGTAAGTAAAATATAATTATTTAATTTAATGTGTAGGCTTTTCAAATTAGGTATTTACATATCATAGTGATATCTATGGCAGCATAGTAAGACCCAGGCCATTTTGTGTTTTATATAATTAATAAAGCACTTTTAGTGGTTTCATCCACAAAAGATTTATATATTAAATATTTGATTAAGTTTGTATTACCTGAAAACAGTTATTAAAAACCAAACGCTAAGTTCAAAACAAAGGTTTTTATTGTTGAGTGTGTTAATATCTCCCATATCAGAAACATGTAATGTTGTTGCTCATTTTATTGTACAAGTAAAAGTGGAGTATTGTGCACCTTATTACTGAATTTCCTAATTTAGTACAAATATTTCTTTTGTAAATATCTTGATCAAGTTTATTAGCCCAACATATCGGAATACTGAAAGCCCCTTTTTTGAGGGGGTGGAAAAGGATGTTAATCATCTAAAAACCGTAAAAATGTCAACATACTTTTATTACATAAACATAAGTTTTTGTAAATAGCAGCAAAACAGTTATTTTTTAAATTACAACAGAATAAGTAGTCCCATTTTAAAGGAATTTCAAATGTGTTTTCTCTTTACAATACGTAAGGAATTTTCTATTGTTGAGGCCGGAGGCCAAAGCAAGGCTTTGAGCATAGCGAGCTGAGGCAGCCTTAAAATTTCTATAATATTAGAGCACAAAAAGCTGAGGCTAAAATCAACAGTTACAATTAGCTTAATTAAATTACTATTACTGAATTAGAGTAAAAGATCCATATGAACAATATAGATAGGTCATAGGAGCAAATGAGAATTCATTTTTAATTTTCGCCAGCAGCGCTTTAGTGCTTAGCTGCGTGTTGGCCTTCTTTAAATAATTAGTACAGTTTAGTTATTCAATTTTATTCATGTTAAAATTAATTTCTTGATTAAAAGTAATGTGAGTAAACTCAACAACATAGCCTAGCATTGATATAATACTAGGTTAAACATTATTAATAGCTGATTGGCAGCAAACCTTCTTAATATTAAAAATAAAACTATTTTTAATTTTTGAATTATATTTCGGCTTCTTAACAGAAACCCTCTTCAGATTAAACATGAAATCTCTAAAATTAAATTACTCTTTTTAATTGAGGGAAAGTGCAGACTTAAAAAAATGGCCTTGTGTGATCCCAGTATTTTATAAAAGTTTTTACCACTCCTTGCGATGACTGCCAAACGATTTCAAACTTTGCTAGAAGAATTTATGAATACTGTACTGGAAAAGCTTTGGTTGACAATTGTGGCAGGCACAAGTACTCTTAATAAAATGTGTTCAGAAGTGAATGATTCCATGGTAGAGCACATTGGATTGTTCAAATACATGGGATCTCATTACAGTTTATCTAAATCTAAGACATTTTATTTACTGGAAGAACTGTGTGTGATGGCAGGTCTTAGGAAGGAAGTTGAACCCAAGTCTTTATTTAACATTGTGTATAGTTTAATGCCAGTGTTTAGACGATATGTGATATTTTTGATCAAATCTTAAAAAACCAGGTCTAATTCTATTGACTACAGCAAATAGGCAAATAGCAACCCCTGGAGGCCAGCAGTGAGGGAGCCTCAACTGCTCGGCTGCCGCTAGGTCTGCCAGTGCCAGTTCACAGTTGTGTTGGTTATGTTTGCTCCTAGCACTGCAAGTTTGCATCACTACTAGTCTGGCGGATCTAGAATCACTGACTTTACATTTAGTAATAACTAAAACAACTATGAATGAATTTTCCATAATATTAGCTAACAATATACAATCTATTTTCATATGTCTTGCCTTGGACTTTTCTTAAACTAGTACATTATAAACAAAAGAATATCTTTAATAGTTAATAACCATGAGTACAATTCTTTACTAAAGCCTCAATACCATGCAATTCTTTCAAATTACGTGGAATTTTGTTAAAATATTTTGAAATATATCAGACTACCTGTAAATCGACTTATTTACTTTAGGAGTTCTAAAACATTTTTCTTTTTCTTCTTGATATAAGTTGCTTGTGCCTTGGTTACCGCTTCTAACATAAAATAATCTTAAACATTTATAAACAAAAAGATGATGAATCAACAGTATTTTTAGTTGAACACAAGATGATTTTGAGTTGTTCTTAATTTATCAACTAAATATTCAAACAAATTTCCCCGGCAACCTAAACCATATTGTATTTTTAATTGTACCAAAGCAAAATATAGGCTACGCATTAAAGCTTCATCACAGATATTTCTCAAAAAGTAAAACTTTCTTACACTTAACTTAATTTTTCTATGCAAATCGGAAATATGAACATCCTACGTCATTTTCTCATCCATTATTAAACCAAGATATTCAAAACTTTGCACTTTTTCAATATTTTTGCAATGACAACTCCCTGTACAGTCTGTTTCATGATAACCTATAAAAATTAAAAATCAAAGTTTTTTAATAAAAATTTACATATTTAGTTTTGGTAACACTGGTTTCCATTTCATTTATTTTACACCATTTTCTGATAGCTTTTATATCCCACATGACGTTTTCATAATTTATATTCATAAAATAAATCAAATAAGTCTTAAATACAACATCATAATATGGTCTTCTTTTGTGAATTCTATACGGTTTTTTCCTTTTTTTAATTTCATTTAATACGCTTGAAGTTATCCAAAACACTACAAAGACTTATATACATACATCATTTAATTTTTTAGGTTTTGTTTGCAGAGGATGAAGCGTCAACAGACTTCGGGGGAAAAAAGCGGGTCACCTGCTGAAGAGGTAACTTTCCATAGTTTTCAGATGGTACAAAGTGTTTGGTTTTGTTTTAATTAAATAAATTGTTTATTTCTTGTAACATATAGATGCTTTATTACATGTGTAACTTTTGGGAGTAGCTCAAGTTTGGCATTTATTCTAATGTCAAAACTCTGTCAAACATACATTTGTTTTCATTCTTACAACATCTACTCGTATAAACTATCTCATTTTAGCCGTACGATGGCAGTGAGTCAAAAATTACGTGTTCTCCTAGTCAAGTGCAGTGGCGGCCCGAGGACCCGGCAACCCGGGCGCCCAGGAGCGCATGGAGGACAGCATTTTGGGGGCTGGGTGCATGTAGCTAAAAGGGAATTCTTACAGTAAGAAAAGAGAAGAGACTTTTAGAGAATTAACGCCCAGAACAAAAGGGAACTATATTTTATTAATTAACCATGCGAAAGAGTGGACTGCAGCAATGCACAGTACATTTGGACTTCAATTCGTCATTTTGTTTGTGACATGTTCCTTTCTATTTCAAGTGTTGAGCAGTGATTATTCGTTTGAGTTGGGTATAATTGTGCTTGATTTGTGTGAATGTGTTTTGTGCCTGGAGGTTTATAGGGTAGGGCATAATATCACCAATAGGAAACATAATATTACTCCTAAAGATGAGCTGAACAAAAAATTAATATGAACTTTTCTAAGCCAAGTAGGGAAATATTTCAGCAAAAAGCGACTGAAAAGCAACATAAGGAGGCCGTTCTTAAAAAAGTCTACAGTATAACTGTTTGTTTTTTTTTAATTGCCTAGTGCTAGTCAAAAGGTTTCCATAAACATTCGATATTAAAAAGTAATACTTTCTATTCATAATCATATTACTAGTAATGTAGTCAGTTTTTTTTTTGTAATAGCGAGTTAACATTAGGCCCACTTTAAAACACGTTCAATTGTTGCTTTGACATTTTTTAAATTTACCGGGGTGGCGGTTCACCTGCGCTGGGGTATCCCCCCCCCCTGAGACCACCTCTAGGGCGCTGCAGGTCTGACCAAGGGCATGCATCTTCGAGCCGCCCCTGGTCAGGTGTTGTAAACTTGTATGCACTATAAAGTTTTTCTGCTATCAAAGTTGCATTCTGGCCTTAGGCATTGCAAACTTTTAATCTAATTTAGCAGCCTGTTGACAAATTGAACTCAAGCCATGCTCAAGTTTATTTTGCAGTGAGTCATCCGAAATTTGACTATTAATAGCGTCTGCTGGGTTAATACTATTTTCTACAAACCCAGACACCCTACTATAAAGAAAAAACTTTCAATAAAATTTATTAAAAAACAATATTTAAATGTTTTGTCAACAACAGACATGATTACACTGATTCATAGACCTCATTTTCTAAAAATGTAGTATTATATCATCAAAGTAGTATTATGTTTAAAGTTTCAATATTTGTTAAGGTGGCAGAGGGAGAAGAACCTCCCCCAGTGGTGGAGGAACCACCAGCACCACGACACGGCAAAAAAACGAAAAAAACAGGAAGAAAAACATTAAAAGTGACCAAAAAAAGAAATAAGAAGAACAAGGGGAAGGAGGAGGAGGAAGAAGAGGAGGAGCCCGTGGCGGGGCCTTCACCAAAAGTAATAACTTATACGCTTTATACAGTACATTGTTTATTTTTAAGATTTGTTTATGAAGTATAGGAACAACAGTATACCCGTTCTCAACTAACCATTGGATGAAACCAGGGGGTATAAACTTGAAAAGTAAAGTTTGGTTAAAAGTAAAATATTTTAAACTTATACGCTTTATACAGTACTGTACATTGTTTATTTTTAAGATTTGTTTATGAAGTATAGGATCAACAGTATACCCGTTCTCAACTAACCATTGGATTGAACCAGGGGGTATAAACTTGAAAAGTAAAGTTCGGTTTTAAGTAAAGTAGTTTAAATCTTAAAAATGTTGACAAACTCGAAGTTTGTTCATACCTACAATAAAGTTGGTATGAAATGAAAACAGGTGATACAAAATAAAAGTTTCATATTGGCAATAATGGACTTTGCCAATTTATCAATCTAATTTGAGGTTACTGCTGGGATTGTAACATCTTTGCAAAGCAGGTAATACTTACTAATAAACAATAAGTTTGCTGAAAGATAAAAACTCCTGTTATGGCTACCTTACAAGGAATTTATTTATAATTTTGTATAGATTCTAAATCGCCAACTTATTAATGCACGGTACTTGAGAAATTTTAAGGCCAATTTTCGGACTCTGGGACTTGAACCCGGATATCTTACTTGCCGGGTGAGAAGGCTACCAATTACACAATCCGACCCACCTACACAAGTTACTCCCCGTTACGGTGTCCATCAATTTAGCGGTGAATAAGTGTAAACCACATTTGACAAAGGCGATAGAAACACCTACAACTCCTAGTATATTGAAAATATATTTGCAGCAGTTAACAATAAATGTAACGGCCAAATTAGTGAGCAAAATCAGATTTCTTCATAAGTTTCCCTTAGAACCTTAGTATCTCAGTTAAATCTACTAAATACTTTACAGGCAGTTGTAACCTGCATCAAAAGGATTTTCCCAAACAATTCTTTGCAACTCACATGTTTTTGATAATTTAAGACAATAACAATTGATGTATTGTATTTTTAATTTACAAATGCTGTTACAAAATGACTGTATTTAAAAATTACTACATTATTTGTATTTGTTTTTCAGAAATGCAAAAAAGGAGACGATGATAAGGAGGATCCACAGCCGCCCCCACCAGCAGCAGGAGGCTTCTTGGGGTGGGTTAAAAGCCTGATGGTGTAAACCAATATTTTTAAATACATGTCTGCAACTTTTTTTGTGGATTTCCTTTACCATCCCCAGAATTCTTTTGGATTTCTTGTTTTGCTCTAGATACTTTTGATGATTACATTAACTTTGGTTATGGTCCACGGTAGTTCTTTACATGACAGTAAGATCAATCGGCCAGGAGCTTAAATTACCGTTTGCTTGTGGGATTGAGTTTTTTGCTGACAAAAGTAATAATACTGTTACTGCTTACAAGAATGAAATTGTTCAAATATGGTGTTTATAATGTGTTTCCTCAGGTAAAACACAAGAGGCTAAGTTGTATTAAAATCACAGTTATATTGGTTAACCATTTTAATAGTATAAAACTATCTCTGTATATTCAAACACTATAAATGAATAAAAACTTAAAAGCTATTGATACTTAAAATACCGCAACTTTGATAAACAATTTACGTAATAAGCTAACATCAAACGTTAGCTTGTGTACACATTCAATAAGTTGACACGACAATAAAATTTTTAAATTATAACAATCTTAAAATATTAAAACTTGATCAGCACTTTTATATAATCATGTTTTGATCACAAAGTGTGTTCTTTCTGGTTAAAGAATACAGAGAAGAACAAGCTCACAAATGCAGTGATGCTCTTGAATAGAGAATTTCAACTTTTATATTTCTTTTCCTTACCTTCAATGATATTTTATATTTATGTTTTTTTGGCCAACCAAATGTAAGCCTGCTCATACCTCTACTCTCTTACTTAAAATAATCTCTAACCTAGAGCACCGTAAACGCACAGGAATTCAGTCTTACAGTGATCAGTACAGGATATGTTAGCAGTCTCAATTCTTATTCTTCCGAGTTGGTAACTGGCTTGGGGAAGTTGGGGGGCTTCTTGGAAATTTTTGCGCTGGCAATGATTGGAGTGGTTTCACCTAGCTGAGGCGACCGGCAGAAACACTGACTTAGGAGAACTTTGATAGTGAAGCCAGTGGCAAGAAGCAGAAAACCCACACCGACGATCACAAACTGAAAATATACATTGAAATTACAATCTAAAACACAAGCCCATTTTTCAATCATCTGATTGAGCTTTAGTCAACAGTGTAAACAGCATGAGTGAGTTTCAGTCTAATATTGCATTTTTATGATATAAACTATATAAAATAAAGTTGGTGCATTTTCATCCAAATTTAAAATGTCTCTATTCCATACTTGGTCTCATTAAAGATTTGAAGGATTTAAGAAAAAAACCAAATCTATCTGAGGAATTTTAGGTGTTCTGTTGGTAAGATTTTGTGGTTAACAAGCAAAAAATTATAGGTGACTAATTTGTTCAGTGACGTCTCAGTGAAGTATCAACCAATAGAAACACTGTAAAGTTTTTTAGATGGATTTTTTCATTTTAGTTCATTTATTTTTTAAATACAGTTTGAAACTGTTAGAACCCTCCTTCCTGCAAGCGATAAATGTAATGTTTGTCTTGTTTAACGAGGTTAAGTTAGGACTAAAAAGTCCCCTCTACCAACCAACCTTGACCTTTATCTAGCATTACCATACAACCCCTGGTGTGGCGCTTTACAAATTGTAAATGGTGACTGTGGGGATTGAACCAGCGCCAGTGAAGTGATGTGCTCCGGGGTCCTGTTAATATTAATGTGTCATAGGTCCACTGACTGAGGCACATTGGGACCAGAGCTGTTAACGAGGGTGTTTCACTATGAGTTACCTTTTGGGTGCCTGGGGATCCTGCTGTAGTTTCTTCTTTCAGATGTTCATTTCGGGACTGGGGTCCCATCATCAGTGTACCTTCTCTATTCTAATACACTATTGTTCATTATATTAAAAATATATACACACAAAAGCAATATAAGGCAGTGAAGCCACTTTTCAACAGCTTCGGCCATGAGAGATAGAAAGCAAAATCAGTGGTTTGGGAGCTTCGTTTTTAAAGACGGCGCTTCACTTACACAGCGATTTGAATAGCTAAACGTTGATGAAATCTCATGAAACTTTGTACATCGTTAGAATGTAAGTCGCTGGTAATAATAAAGTGAAATTTATAATTTTTTGACTTTTAATATTTAAGAAAACATAAGAAAACCATAACAAAGTTTTTGACATTTTAAAACTAGACATGAAATTTAGATTCGCCTGCTACTTTTCGTTCTAGTTGGTCAGAGTTACAACCTGTGACAAATTTGTAGCCAGATAAATGCCATTTATGGAACTGTTTGATTCCTTTTGATACAACCAATATACTTTAGCCAAAAATGATTGATAAGTTCAAAGCTTTTAACTGATAAGAGCATACAATATATTTTTTATTTCACGTATTGCTCATTACATCATCCCTTACATTTAACCCAAGTCCGTTTGTTAGAATTCTTTTTTATGGGTATAAAATACTGTCTACAGTTGATTATTTATATTATTTAAGTCTAAATAATATAATCGTTGACTACCAATTTAGTATTTATATACTAGTCAAATAGCTTTATTACATTATCCTTGAGATAAGTACATAGGTGTCAAAACTTAAAACTAGTTACAAGAGTATCTTGATGTTGCAGTCGAGTCTTAGGTTGTTCCCTGTCTCCAGCCCAGAAATTCGTTTATGGAGTTTAGGCTGGAGGTTTTACTTTTATTATTTAAACTGGAAACCCAGTACATACATCAATCTGTACATTTAACTGATTTTAAAAGTAATTATTTTTTATTCAAATTCATAGAATTCTGTTATTTAGGACAACTTTTCAGGATAAAAGTGTGTTTTACAATATTATTTGAAAACGTCAATTGGTTGAGAATGAGAAATGTTTTATTTTCATCAAGCTTTGTTTACAGCAATAGACAACGCCAGTCTTATAAATAAAGTCAAAACTATTTTGTTGACATTCAACTAAGCACAATAAAATAAATAAATACTTACATTATTTAAAACAGACAATATTTACATTATTATTTTACATTATTTAATACTTTGCAACCAACACAAATAAACGTTCAACAAGTTACAAACAAATATTAAACATTATGTGACACATAATACACCAAATGTTATTATACAAAATTTAAAATTCTTATATCACAGGCTAAAAATTCAGAAACAGTGTAAAAGACATGATCTTTTAATCATTTTTCAAGCACTGTTTTGAACTTCTTTAAAGATACTGACCATGCACTCGCGGGTAACTTATTAAACAGGGAAATTTTCATGTAAACATGACTACACTTAGTTTTGTTCAACCTTTCTTGAAGAGTATTAAGAAAATAATATTTTCTTGTGCTATGTAGCTATGTATTTCTTGTCTCATGGTAAGGCTGCTTAGATTCTCCTTGACACTTATCAAGCAACAATATATGTATAAATTAGGTAAGGACATTATTTGGTACTCTTCAAATATTGGTACACATGTTTCCCTATCAGGTATATTTTTAATTACCCTAAGCGCTGTTTTTTGCCAAATAAATGCTCTTTGAGCACTGCTACTGTTGCCCCACAAAACCACACCATACCTTAGTTGTGACTGAAACAGAGCATTGTATACAGTTAACATGGCATCAACAGAGACACAATTTCTTAATTTTCGAAGAAGGTAAACTACTCTTGATAGCTTTCTACACAATTGGTCTATATGGTGGTTCCAATTAAGCTTACTATCTAAATGTATGCCTAGTAACTTAATTGGTGTACTTTCTTTAATAACTAGACTATTTAAGCTAAATGTAATTTTTTCAGTAATTTGTGCATTAACCATTAAAAAGTTGGGTTTAAACCACTCTAATGCACTTTTAAGAAACTGACTTTCCAATTGTATTAGGTTGTCTAAGCATTTCGTACTATTTATAAGAGTAGTGTCATCTGCATACATTATTGATTTACAAGGAACATTATATAAAAAATCGTTTACAGCGATCACAAACAAAAAAGGGCCAAGTACAGATCCCTGGGGCACTCCCATTTTCACTTCCTTAAAACTAGACTTATCGTTACCTTGTACAACCATTTGGGTTCTTTTATTTAAATAAGATTTAAGTATATTTATTTCATTGGCCCTGATTCCATAACAATGTAATTTTTCTGTTAACAGCTTATGGTTTATACAATCAAAGGCCTTAGTTAAGCCTGAGTCACATTTGGCTACTTTACTAGCAGCTATCGAAGTAGCGGCTACTAGGTAGCTAGTGTGACATAGGTAGTAGCGACTACTAACAGTAGCGGCTAGTCAAAACCACTAGCATCAAAATCAAACATGTTCTATTTTCCGTGCTACTAACTTCGGCGAGTGAGTCACGTGACCAACTAGCGGCTAGCAAGTAGCAGTCTGACGGCTAGTGTGACATACTGAGCTACCGGCTAGTTGTAACTGTCGCGTGCTCTCTGTCAACTCTTGAGTTTTGTTTCAAGTGTATTTGTAAAACAGTTAAGTGACAATGAGTGATATTAAGGGGACCTGAGGGGATGTCATGACATTTTGGCGGTTGCAATGTATCTTAAGGCTATCTCTAATTTAGATGCGCTCGAATTTTTTCTGTAACTATTTTTGTTTTGTAAATAGTTGATCAAATAATCACAAACGTCTGTTACACACCCTAATTTCAAGTGGTTTAAATAATTACGCCTTATACCAACAGATGACATTTTACACGCTTGTCACAGACAGAACAAAATGAAACGGATTAGCACAATCCCAACTACTAGGTAGCAGCTACCATGTTTTATGTGTGACAACTTTAGTAGCAGCTATTTTACTAGCAGCGAACCAGTAGTGGCTATTAAGTAGCCAAGTGTGACTCAGGCTTAAGGTCAATAAGTAATGCAGATGATATCAAATGTTTCTCGAAATTCATTAACACATGTTCGACTACTACTTCAACCGCTTTAATAGTACTTCCAGCCGGAAAGAATCCAAATTGATCTTTACAGTACAAATTATTTTAAATAAAGAAGCTGTGAATCTGTTGTTTAGTGAAATACTCAAAAATCTTACTGAATATTGGAATGAGAGCAATTGGATGATAGCTTGATGGATTTAATTTGTCTCCCTTCTTATATATAGGTAATACTTTGGTAACTTTAAGTGCATTAGGGTACACTCCTTGGTCTAACATGTGATTAAACCATACTAGGCCTTAAACATATTTGAGCACATATGACACCCTAGGTTCGCATACAATATACTAACCTACAATATACAGTACGATATACTTTAGTTTTTGGAATAACTAGTAAGTTTTAGATGGTAAAATTATATTTCATTGTTTACGTTAAATAATACAAACATTAATTATTGTCCTGCAAATCACATATGTTTACAGAGGTCATTGCAAAACCATTACAGTTTTTGTCGTTGACAACTTTGCAATGGTATTTTATCGGTAAGTTTAACTTGTTTAAATAAGTTTTGATATTATAATTCTATCAGAGTATTTGAGTAAATTTGCATGATAGCTTTGCAGTAAGTACCGGTATATTTACTCAAAACTCACATCATAACGTATCGCTCTGTGAACGCAAACACAGTCACATCTCATGTGGCACAAGTCTGACAGGGCGAGGGGTGAGGTGGAACGCTCGGGTCAGAGGCTCGCAGTACCGGCTAGGAGTGGGGAGGCCGCCATTTCCAGTGGCACACTCGCTAGCAAGTGGCTTCGACCCTGCATCACTGCATAGCGCCTCTATAGATTATTCCTATTCTCTATGGTTGTGACACGCTCACAGTACTGTAGTCATAGTACAGTGAGAGAGGTGACACCTGACGGGTAATGGACGAGTCCTTGCTAGCTCAGAGCCACAATCCCATTCCATTCAAATCCACCCTAGGCTAATTATTTTTACTTACTATCCAACAAACCAATATGGCTTATAGTATTTTATCATTTTTGGGTATTTTTTTATTTAATAAAGTTTACTTCAATTAAGTATGTAAATTTTTTTTCTGACGCCCATCGCCAATGATTGGCAAGCAACATAGCGATGCACCCTCCTGCGCCCCCCCTCCTTGCACGGCGGGGTTGCAGGGGTGTTATTTACGCCACTGGACTGAACTAATGTGAATGTTTACCTGGTTTCGAATCTTCAAGGCAAAGACATGTTTGGAGGAGAACAGATAGGTGAGTAGTGACTGGCAGCAGAGAGCCAGGAAAGTGTTGGTGCCAAAGATGAGAGCAAAACTGTCATTCTTCAGGTGTTTGGCCACTTCGGAACTGAAACAACAATCCAACGATGCATAATCCAGATAAAGATCCACTTGTGTCTCTTAGAATTAGCATAAAAAAGCTTATCCGTATGGAAATTTAAAAATTTTGTAACCAACCTTTTACTTAGTAAGTTCTGAGACTGTCGCCTGGTAGCCATTGGTAGTACCCGCAAACTTAGGATTTTAACCTATTTTTAACTATGAATTTAGTGAGAACTATACACAATTTAAAACCTATACCATGTAAAATATTATGGTTTGCTAGATGGGGGGTACAGCGCATTCCGCTTTTTAAAAATAATAAAATTTAAATTAAGGCAGAATACGAGCTGTCAGAAAGGGATGTTAACTGCACCGTTAGCAACAACTTATAAAGTAAAAAACAGCCGATTTAGAAACCAAATCAATACTAACAGTTGAACACAATTTTCTTGATTGTGCAAGATCTTTAAGTTGTGTTGTGTGACAATATTGTGTGTGTTCATCATCATCAGCATGACCCCCCCACAGAAGCCGGCCCCGTAAACCCTCTGGGATTCGCAAAAATAGACAAAAATAAGACACATTTGTCTTTAAAAATTTGAAAATTAACTTTGTTTGAGGAAAAATGAAAATATATTCTTTGTTTTAAGTTTGAGTTTGCATTTTAGTTGTTGGGAAATGGTGACACTTTCACCACTGGTCGCTTAAGTTCTCCTCTTGCAGTTTTCATAGTGATCACTCTGATGGTGCCATCTGCTCCGGGATGCGGCGAGATGATTCTGCCGACTGGCCAAGATTGAGGATGGCGAACAGCTATCGTGAATGAGGACCAAGTCTCCAAATCGTAGGATTGTTCTTCACCCATTTCTTCCTCTGTTGCAGAGTGTGAAGGTATTCGGACTGCCAACGCTTCCAAAGTTGTTGTCCCATAGCTTGGACAGCTTGCCATCGTTTAAGGTGGATTAGAGGTGTTTCATCGTGGTAAGTCGATTCAACGAGTGAAGTAAGTGGTCTTCCTATGATGAAGTGTCCGGGAGTCAAATAGTCCAGTTCTGCCGGGTCTGTGGACATGGGACAGAGAGGCCGAGAGTTCGAGATTGCCTCTATTCTTACTGAGAAAGTTTGAAATTCCTCTAAAGTGAGGACTCTTTCCCCTACAACTTGTTTGAGGTGTGTTTTTACGCTCTTCATACCACTTTCCCAAATTCCTCCAAAGTGTGGAGCTGAGGGTGGGATAAAGTGGAAGTTGACTGTATGCTGTTGACCAAGCTTGTTGTTTTTATCTCTAGTAGGATCAGTTTTGAGAAGAGTACGAATCACTTGCATTATTTGATTGTTTGCCCCAACAAAGTTTGTGGCGTTGTCAAGGTAGATATTGGAAGGGGCTCCTCTCCTTGCAATGAATCTGCTAAGTGCTGCTACAAAAGAGTCCGTTGTCAAGTCAGATGCAATTTCTATATGGATGGCTATATAGAGATAAGCCTTGACCACTTGAGAGTGGACCTTAATATCAAATGGTCCCCCATAATCAATGCCACAGAGTTTATAACACGGTGCTGGGTTGACACGAGCGGCTGGCAAATCGCCCATTTTAGGGTGAATGGTTTGAACCGATAGCAGGTTAGGCAATTATGAACTCTTGACCTTATAAGATTTCTTGACGACAAAATCCAAAACTTCTTTGAAATATGCGCTTGTAAAAATTGAGGTCCATGTAAAAATGCAAGTGGTAAAAATCTACAATCAGTGATGATACAAAGTGAGATTTTGGAAGAAGTATTGGGTGTTTGGTTTGTGAGGGAATGCTTGAGTCTTTTAAGCGTCCTCCAACACGCATCAGTCTGTCATAGTCAATAAACGGAGAGAGTCCTTTAAGCTTGTTAGAGCATACTTTGTTTTGTTGCAATGCTTTATCAGAAGATAATTCAAGTTGGACAAGAAGACAAATTTTCTTGGTAGCGGTTTTAATTTCAGCAGACGATATTCCACCAATGATTTTTGTTGAATTTTTACTGGCATTATGTTTAAAACGTAGAAGTAAAGCAACAATTCTTTGTAGTTTATCCCATGAGGAGTATTTTGTAAGAATGTCACACAGTTGTGGTTCTAGTGAAACAAAAATTGAATCGTTTGAGGCAGCCGCCATTTTTTTCTGTGGATTTTTATGAAATAATTTTTTTATCTCAAATTTACCTTATGATACATAAAGACCCTACCAAGTTTGAATGCAATCGGTCAAACCGAAACACCCTACCAAGTTTGAATGCAATCGGTCAAACCGTTATGGAAATATCAATTTTTAAGTAAAAATACAAAATGGTGGCTACCGGGGTGACAAAGAATTTTAGAACCCATGTTTATAGGAACTTTTTTCATTGTTTTTGCATAAGGAACCCAACCCTGAAATTTGGTGCCCTGTTTTAGAATCACCTTGTATAGTTTACAAAACCAAACAAAATGTGTAAAACTTTTCTTGTGGCTTTTTCTTCTATGATAAACTGAAAAGAAAACTCAGTTTCCTATTAAAATCAATATATATATATTTTAAATATCTGAAAGCGTAAAAGTCATAATACTATCAATATGGTAAGATCTTTCATTGAGTTTAAAGGCCTCAAAGTTTTCAGGAAGACCTTAAGCTCTCTTTTCTTTGGAGGGGGGTTAGGTGTACACAATACCCCCTTGAACCCCCGCGGGTGTTTGCATCTCCCAATGTTGGGCAATACAACAACGCTCTAGACAAAGACAGAAGAAGTTGGAAGATTTTCTTTTGGAAAAGTTCTCTTTGATTTCAGCACATCTACACCTGAATTCAGCAGTTGAACAATTGAGGGAGTACGAATTGATTAACTGATCACAAATTCTTCACACTTACTTTGACACCACCATCATGATATCATAGAGAGCACAGAAGACTATGTATATCTGGTACGAGTATACAATAGATGTGGCTGAGGCAGTATACAGGAGGGCAACTCCTTTGAGCACAGTACAGATGATGAGCAACACCTCTCCCCGCTTGTACCAGTCCACCTGCAGATTTCCGACAACATAGCATGCGAGACCACCTGCACAAAAGTCAAGTGCTCAGTTAGTTATAGTCGACCAAGCTATTGAAAAGAAGATACATACAATTCATTGTATACAGTATCTTGAAGTAGTGAAACAAAATGTTTATTTTTTTCCCAAGGGCTCTCTTTACTTTGGAAATTTCAGATCCGCGTTTCGTTACTTTAGCTATTCAAAGTGTTCTGACACACATATTCTTTTATTTTCAGGTAAGTAAGTGCTATCAATATGTTCCTGTAATGTGCTGAAAAAGAAAATATTAAACACTTGATACTTATCACCATACAAAACATAAATACAGGTTTTTTTTATATCATGCTCTGAAGGCTCAAGAGTGCCTGCTAGTATAGAAATTTGTAACTGCCAGAAAGAGGGTTAAGTGTTTATCCCACTATGCAGTGTGTCTTTTGCTTTCCACAAAATAAATTGCAAGGGACTAAAAAGTGGGTTCTGAAAATGTTTTGTTGGCACAGTGTCACGCTCTACAGCCTGTCATCTGAGTTAGTCCCCCACATTCACCCCCCACCCACCCGAAACTCAGCTAGCCCTCTGTCAGGTTGTCATACTAGACCGTTGGGAAAGCTGTTTCTCCACTGTGCACGCTTCAAATTCGGTACCTTTGCAAAAAGTGTGCATGCGTCATGGAGATCTACAGAGAGCAGACTACACCTTAGATCTCACCACTACCACAGATAATAACAGACTGCACATCAGTTACACCTGACCAACAGCAGTGTTTGTTGGCCATTAATATCACTAATGATTACTAAGTACTAAACAAAGTAACTGCTAGAAGTTTCGACGTTAGCAGTAACTTTGATTCAACTGTGACGCGGTGTGAACCGGAAGCCTTAGATCTTAGTGATGACACCGGCCGCGAAAGCTTTAGAGTTAAGATCACTTATGATTTATGCTTCAAAGTTTGCAAACCATACTGTTCAAGTGTTAAGTATATTTAAATACAGATTATTCTGAATAATGAGCCTATATTGTTGTAAGCATTTCTGTAGCAATAAATTGTCAATCAAAGCGTACAATACATTTTCATTAAGTTGACTATATATACAGGGTGTCCCATAAGCAAAAGTGCCAAACGCTGGGAAAAGGTTATATGGGCCAAATAAAAAAGAAAATTAAGAATAAAAAAGTTTCCAAAAAGCTTAGTAAACCAGATATTTGCCATTTTATATTTTTCACTAATTATTTATTATCTACCACTACTTATCGGATTTGACTCAAACTTAGCATAAATTTGTATTTTAGCAAGACCATTTAGGGAAAAAATTACCAGCATGATCTAACTTATCATTTTAAAACGGTGGCTATATTATGGTATTTTTAGGGAATTTTTGGTGTTACACCTTAACTAGCGAATAAACGGTGAGTTTTACGATAAAATGTAAAGAATACCGTTTTGTAGCAAAACTATCACCTATCTATTAACACCAAGTTCAAAGAAATCAATTAAGAATAAACAAAGTTATAGTGGAAACTCTGGCCGAAAACAGACAACTTTCCACCTTATTATCTTGATGTTTGCCACAGATAGGTAATGAAATTTGATGATTTATTATATAATAAATATGGATATATTATGTATAATAAATATATAATAATGGGGGAGCATCATCATAAGTTATTTCGATAAGCATGGCGTTCCATAGGGCTCCATACTTGGACGCTTCTCTTTTGATCCTAGTGAGCGACCTTAACACCAGGAGAATGAATGCCCTTCTGTGCGCCCGGCGATACAACACTAATTACCACGGACGTGACTTGGATCATCTTGTTGAGGAGGCCTCAAGCAGCCTGCAAAGAGTCAAAAACTGGTTTGAGTTAAATAACTTAAAGCTAAACGAGGAGAAAACACAGAAGCTGTTCTGCAGTCTTTGGAGTAGGCCCACTAAGGATGTGTTAAATGAATTACCAGAAAACCAGGTTAAACTGTTGGGCGTGTTCATCGACTCTAAACTGAACTGGAACAGTCATGGTGAGCAAGTCTGTTTAAAATTGTCGCGGGTGATCTATCGTATCAGGAAATTAAAAATGCTTGTAACTCCAGATTTTCTTCTCAAAGTATACTACGGATTATTCCATTGTCACATCAACTACGCCATCATCTTGTGGGGACATGCCCCGTGTTGTGATCGTGTCTTCATAATGCAAAATACAGCCATCAGACTAATAACCTCCAGTCAGCGATTAGCACATTGCAGGCCACTGTTTCAACATCTGAAGGTTCTCACTGTCTACTCTCAGTATATTCTCAACTGTATTGAACATATAGCTAAACGGTTAAACACGTCAAGCTACCGGATGCTAATTTTAAGGGACGTTATTGATTTAAATACACGATTAATGATCTACTATGCTTATTTCTTTTCTTTTCAATAATACAGTACGGAATAGAGTTTTGGGGAGGAGCATCAGACGCAGAAAAAATATTTGTAATTCAGAAACGATTCTTAAGAACTATGACTAATGCCCCTTGGCGGTCCTCTTGTAAGCCAATTTTTAAAGAATTAAAAATACTAACTGTTCCAAATTTATACATTTTGAAAATTTTGCTTATGGTCCAGTCAAACTTTGATAGTCTTTCCGATGAAAATTTTGATCATGGGTACAGTACTAGATATAAAAACATTAAAAACAATTTTCAGTATCCCAGACAGATTAAGAATAGTTAAGAAAACGCCCCAATACATGGGTAGAAAATTGTTTAATAAATTGCCAAATAAATATAAAATTCTTGTTAACTAAGATCTGTTTAGGAACAGCCTTGTTCAATGTTTGTTAGACAAGAATTACTATCATGTTAATGAGTACTTAAATGATGCCGATCTGTAACAATGTATAGTTATTTCTTTGTATATATATATATTTTATTTATTTGTATAATTACTCGTATATTATATTTATTTATTCACATTAATGTTATCTGTCTTGTATTCCATTACTATGCCGTATTATTTGTGTAAAGTCACTGTTCAGTAAGAATTGCAATAGGAATTATTTAAATTTGTTTTATATTACTATGTTTTAAGTATTGTTAGGTATTTATCAACTATTTTACATACAATGCATGTTTTAAAAAAATATTAATCTATACCCCCAAACTTTGACAATGTCACCTGTTTTATAGCAAAGCTATGTATACGAACGTATTGTGACAATAAAGAGTTGATTTCTGATTTCTGTATTCTGCATCTCAAGACTTATACTCCACTTTCAGAACTAACTCGAGACAAGATTCAAGATCACAACACCAGGGGCAGGAAGAACCTGGACTTACCACAGTGTAGGCTGAGCAAAGTTAAGGATAGTTACCCGGTTCTGGCGTACAGAATGTTCAACAGGCTGCCGATAGAAGTGAGAAATCTTAACCTCAACCAGCTAAAAGCTAGGCTATCATCTTGGTTGGAGAAGAGGAGTTTCTAATCGCTGCAGGAGTTCTTTGAGGAACCAGTCAAAGATATTTAATTTTTGTAACGTCTCACCTGCCGCCTAGAACTTGCCTGTTATGTAAAAAGTGTATATATTATTTGTGTTGTGTTTTTGTTTAAACTGTTGACAACTTCTATTCAGACTTTCTGGTCAACGAATGCTGCATGGTAATAAAGTAATAAGGTATATAAGAAAAAGGACGTTTCAATTTTTGATCCTGTCGGATCTGTGTCCAGATTATCACCATCCCCCCCTACCACTGGAGTCTACCACTTACTAATGAGGTCATCCATTTGTAACTGTCAATGCAAATTAAATAAGAACAGTGCAAAATGCAAACGGAAAAATAATTCTTTATAATTTCTTTTGCATCTCAAGAAAATGTGAGTTAAGAACAAAAGAAATAATTGGCAAGCGAAATTCCTTGGAGTTCAAAACTGCTGCCCACTGTCTAGAGTTAATACATTAATGGAGAGCTATTGAGATTTAAAATTTTAACTCAATTTGTAATTGATAATGGGTCAAATAATAAACGGACCTTTTAATTATCCCATACTCCCCAAGTTTTCCTAAATTCACATAACAAATTAGAATTACCATAATAAAAAATATATCACAAACCAATCAAATATAGGATTTCACTTACTGACAACAGTTGATACAGCCTCCACTCCTGCGTTGTACATATTTTGTCTGACTCCGCTTATTTCTGTCCATAGGATTTGAACGTAGTAATCTGTCACCTGCAAATGCATCCTCATAAGAAATCCTTCAGTCATAGTGAACTTCATAGTAAAGCTGTACATTAAAGAGAAGACACAATTAAAAACTTGTTATGCATGGTAACACAATGTATGCAAAAACAAAAAGAATACCTGCTGGAAGCCACCTGTGGCCAGCACCCACCAGACACTCCACTTAACGATGTAAGGGTTTGTGTAAGCATCCTTGAAGTCTCTCCACAGCACTCGCAACACGGAACAACAAGCACTCCTTTCTGGAACCAACAATTTTTATTAAGTGTACACGATACAATAGTTTGTACACAGTGATTAAATGAGTATCTAACTTTGAGATACAACAGGTTAAATATTTATTTATAAGATATTATCTGAATAATAATGTTACGTTCCCCTTTCTGGCATTGGGGGGCTAGTGTAGCCAGATGGTAGAGTAAAAGGGTTTGCAAACCAAATTAAAACTTATTTATATTTAAAGAGTAACAAACTAAAAAATCAATTAGATGAATCTAAATTAAATTGTAAACCATGTGAACTAATTAATATGTTCACTGAACTCTACGTTATAATGTGTTAGTACTAGCAACTTCCAGATTTCGGTGATTTAAATATTAAGAGCTAAATCCAACCATCTAAAGTACAGTAAACTAGTTTAAAAAGTAAGCTCAAAGAAAAGTATTATAAAATGAATTTAAATAAATGTGAGACAACTAGAACTGCAAGATCTGAGCTAATAAATTTTGGAAATAAATTAAAATTAAAGAAAATCAAAACTAACCTTTGGAACTTAGGTTGGGATTGGGACCTACCTCCACAGGGGCAGTACCATGAATGGAGACACCCACACGCAGGGATTCTCTTAGGCAACTGAACCCCGAGGAACTATGCCAACAACCTTTTATTACTTACTCAGCATAACCTTTCTAGACTATCAAGACATTCTGGCCAACATTGCTTTGATAACAAGGAAGCAGTTCTGCAGGTTGTCAGCACAACATAGCACTGCAGGTTGTTTTAAACATGTTGTGAGAAAGAATATGTTAGTAGGTAATCAAAACTGAAGGAAAAAGATTGATTTTTTCTAACTTACACAATTAGACGCTTCATAGGGAAAACATGGGAACTTAAGCCTCACATGGCACTTTGGCTATACAAAGCAGTAATAAGGCTCCAGATCACTTATGGCTCTCTAGTTTGGTGGACAAAAGCCAGGCAGAGCACCGTAAAGACTAAGCAGCCTACAAAAACTGGCATGCTTAGGTATCACTAGAGCATTCACTAGCACCCCCACGACAACGCTAGAGGTACTGCTCATAATAACCCCCTAGACATTTTCATCGAAATGGAGGCTAGGAAATTCGGGTACAAACTCTCTATCGCGGGTCTTTTAAAAAGAGGTCTGTCTCTTTCGGGACATGTGGGAGCCTTAGACTCCATCCCCAAGGAACCGCTCCTCAAATCTCTCAACTATCAATTACTACAGAGTCTGGTACACAGACAGTTCATTGATTGAAGGAAAGGCTGGCTACGGGGCACACAGAGCCCGGACCAGGTGCAACTTCTCAGGTAGCTTTGGAGGCTTCTGTACAGTGTTTCAAGCAGAAGTCTTCACAGTGCTCACTTGCACTTATCTAGAACTAACTATAGGTACAAAGGATAAACACATATTGTAATCTTCTCAGACAGTCTGGCTTCCCTTAGCGCTTGACTGTCCACTTATCAACTCCTGCATTGTCCAGGAATGTTCCCAAGCGCTCCAGACTGTAGTAAGCAGCAACATTGTTCGGCTTGAATGGATACCGAGGCATCAGGGTTTTAAAGGGAATGAAAAAGCCGATTTACTGGCTAGGAAGGGAGCACTATCATGCTTTTCCGGCCCAGGACTAGGGGTAGGAATCAGTCCCTCCCTTGTCAAAACTATGCTAGCTGATAGGGCAAAGGCGCAACACACTGAACGATGGAAACAACTACCATGTCAGGAACCCGCTAAGCTTTTAGTCAAGAATCAGGGATATTTACTAACATCTGACCAGTCTTAGTTAAGGAAATATCATACTGGTAATCTCATATATCACAGGTCATGGGCATTTCAGAAATCACCTAGCCAAAATGGGTCTCCACACAGGAGATACTAGTTGTAGGTTATGTGAGCGAACTCCTGTCTCCTCAAAACACGTTCTTATCGAATGCGAGTCCCTTGAGGCCAGGAGGAGAGGTCTGGGGTCTCGTGAGTAGCAGGAAATACGTCCATCTGAATTGGGTAGCTCGATCCTCGAGCTTTGTGACAAACGGGAGTGGGGCTGCCTAAATAGGAGAACAGGGAGCCAGCACAATAAACCATAGGGTTGACGTGCAAGTGGTCAGGAACCACATTCCCAAGCAATCTAATTTAATCTAACTTAAAAAAATATTAAAACCATGAAAACTCTAACTAGTGTTATAATAAACAAGGTTAGTTTTTTTTTACTGGACAAACAACAGGAGCTACAAACTAACACCCCCAATGACAGTTTTAAGGACCATGCAAAAATATTTGAAACATTGAGGGCCAGGGAATATGGGGCCTTTAAAGAAATATTTTCAATTTTATACAGCAGACTCTTGTAAGTTCGGCCCCGGTCAGTTCGGTCTACACTTAATCCGGCCGGCTCTCTAAACATGCATCACGCACTCGCGGGATGAGAGCAGGCAACAAGTCTCAACTTGTTTATTGCATTCTATGTTTAGTTCATCAGTTCACATTGTGTATTCATACTGTGCAGTTGTGTGGTGCTCATTCTTACAATAGGCCTGTTGTCAGTGATTTTTTTATCCATTTTGGGTCCTCACAAACAATAAATGGGCATTTTTGAGATAGGAATTTTTAAGTTCGGCTTATGGTCCAGTCCCACGGTGGCTGAACTTACAAAAGTTTATTTTTCTGATAATTTCATGAATTTTGGTCAAATACTTCTTGAAAGCCTAACATTTTGTTCAACCACCCATCCCGCTAATCATACCATTACTATTAATTACTTTTCTTGGCCTAAAGCAGAAAAATTCATTTTCAATATCCAAGTTATTTTATAAGCTAATACCTGTTTCTTCTTCATTGCTGAGAGGAAGGACCAGTTTTTCTTTATTGAAGTAAATACTTTTCTTCATGGATGGCAGTAAAACTGCACATATGAGGGCCACAACAGATGCTGCAAATTTAAAAAAAAGTTATTATAATCCACACTGTCAAGTCAAACTATTTCAGTTTCAAGTTAATCTAATATGGATCAGTTACAGCTCACAAGTAAAACGTAAGTAATTGATCAATTATCTCTATGGAAAAGTGGTAGAATATTGTCCAAAATCCAATAACTTAACTACTTATTTTTTATAGGGAAACTCACAATTTTTACACTTTAAAAGAGGATTCCTGACAGAGTTTCAAGGGATGGAACAGTGGAATTTCCCTACGGTACTGAATTGCAGCCTATAATAAGCTCAACCTAATATTTAATCAACTCTAGGATTAGAAAATATTAATAATCCTCAGGGTTTTAGCGAGCTTTGGCCAGACTCAGGTAAACTAAGGGGCTCGGATCCTTCTTTTATTCTAAACCTCATTTTTAAATGAAATAGCAAATCTTAAATCCAGCGCAAAACTAATATAGGTAACAATTATATAATGTTATATCGAGAGTTATATCCACAAAAGAAATGGCGAGGGACCAAAGAGGGCACTGAACATGATTAAAACGTATTGGAATGCTTATAAGTTATAACTCAAAATTGGCTGGGGCTATGGCGTCAAAACTTTGTCAGTTTAGCCCATTACGCAGTGTGTCTTTTAGCTATATTTTTTATTCATACAACGTCTACCAAATAAATGGCAAGGGATCAAAGTGGGTACTGAAAATTTTTTTGAGGCATATTCGGACGTGTATAACTCAAAATTGGCTAAAGCTATTTATTTATTTATTTTACATGCATACAATACAGATTAATAATCCAATTACATTGTAGCATTATAATACAAATATATTTAAAACCAGCAAGTAAGTAGTCTTTCTTTATGCACTTTTACTTTATCAGACTTAAAATTGACATGCACAATAAATTATGTATAATTGACAGCGGATACAAAAATAAATTAACATTACAAAGAGTTAATAGTTATAAATAAACGACAAGACATTTACTTTACATCAACAATTTACCCTTACACTAAATTTAGTTTGGTGGTGGGGATGTAGCTTTGTTTGAGGGTTTATCCCATTACACAGTGCCTTTAGCTATCCACAAAATAAATAACAAGGGACCAAAAAGGGCTCTGAAAATGTTTTGTTGGCGCAGTGCTGCGCTCTGCAGACTGTCGTCTGAGTTAATCTCCTACACTCAACCCCCCCCCCTCAACTCAGCAGCCCACCATCAGGTTGTCATTCAAAAGCGTTAGAAGAGCGGTTACTCCAGTGCGCATGCATCAAATTCGGTACCTTTGTGAAGTGCAGGCAACCGATGTGGCGTGGAGATGTGTAATCCGCTCTCTAGATGGGGAGCGGACTACAGATCTCCACCTTAGTTCTCACCACTGCGCATCAGTTTCCACCACTCCCTGAATAATCAATGCTTATTGTTGTTAGCATTTCTGCAGCAATAAATTGTCAGTTAAAGCGTAAAACCAATTTTAATCACATTTACTATACATACAGGGTGTCACAAAAATGTGTAGCACGCTATGCAGAACCGGATTCTACATACAAAAATTAATTTGAAAATGTCGAATAACATTTTTTTATTTCGGCTTAGTTTAGCCTTAATCCACCATTTTGTAAATTTTTGAAAATTATTTAATAATTCAAAAACCTTTTGAGATATTTTTGTGAAACTTGGTTACAACCTTAATTGTTTTTTTAATAACGTTTTCCAAAATATTTTCTAGTTGACTTATCAAATTTTATTGTGGCGGGCATTTAAAAAGTTTAAAGTCAAATAGAATCAAATTGGAATTTGACTTTGAAATTTTTAAATGACGGCCATTTTGAAATTTGATAAGTTAGCTAAAAAATATTGTTGGAAAGTGTTATTGGAAACACAATTAGGGTTTACAGCAAGTTTCACAAAAATATCTCAAAGGGTTTTTGAATTTCTATTAGTTATTTTCCAACATTTACAAAATGTTGGATTACGGCTAAACTAAGCAGAAATCAAGATATGTTACTCGACCTTATCGACTTACTTCTGTATGTAGAACCTGGTTCTGCAAAGCGTGTTACACATTATTGTGACACTCCGTATACATTCTACATGTTTTAGTACAAAACTTAACTTTACATTACTTTATGTTTTAGTACAAAACTACTTAACTTTGACCTACTCAGACAGTCTTGGCACTCTACACAGCAGTTCCAGTTTTAAATTTTAAACTGCTCCAATTTTACAAATCATTTGTCTATTATAAAATTGCTTTTTTCAATTGCATTACTATAAAATAAACGTGTCTACGAAACTTCGGTACAATCCATTTATTGAAGACATCAATATTAATGGTTTTGTAAAAAAGCACCAAATTATTTATATTTAATATTGAGAGCGTTTTTTGTAAAATAGTTATTATTAATAAGGCTTCTTAGTTTGCTGACCTCACGATGGTGAAGCTGGATAACTATGGCTTTTGTCTACGTACATTCTACACAGTTTGCATAGCTAACTAACAGGTAAACATAACATTAAACTTAACTTTCAGTGTGATGAAGTTCATTTTAGTTAAATGACAAGAGTAAATACTTGTACACAAAAAATGTCTCCATTGAACAAATTTTTTTTCCTAGAGAAAATTGTCTCAATACCTATATCTATGGTACGTTGATTAACGGCATAGTTTCCAAAAAAAATTCTAAAAACGTCAAAAAAATCATCTTTAAGATGATTTGATTCATAAATAAAATTGACATGCTTTTTGTTTGTTCACTTTAATAAATGTTAAGTATGATTTCATCTCACATGATTTTTCTTTCAAAGTTTTCAGGTTATTTTGGACTACCAGTTGGAATAATCTGACTGGATCGCAACTAGTATTTGTATTCAGAATACTTACTGGAGAGGGATATTGCGTTGAGGTGTTCGATCGTGAGGAAGAAGACAGAGAGACACACTTGAGACAAGATGGAGGAGAAGAGAGTCCCTGCCTTCGGAGCTATGCGGATGACTGCTGTGACGATCTGGTAGTGCTCCTTGTCAACGATACCATAGATGTACGTTTTGTAGGCCAGAGTACATGCTTTGTACGTTCCCCAGAAGAACTGGTTACCCTGTGATAACACGATTCTATTTTTCATTTGTGATACAGAAGCTAGAAACCAGAATGTCTACTCTTCCGTTAGGCTGGGCTGTTGGTCCAATCTCACGTGCAAGGATTAAATCCAGAACAAATTTTAAAAGAATAAATAATAGGATGTTTGAATTACATCAAAAATGTGTAGGGTTTTCAAGCAGTTAAGATAATACAAGGTATTTCATAATAGATATATTTCAGTTTTACAGGTTAGACTGGCTCCTAAGAGTTTAACGTACAGTAATAGTAATTACGTACATGTTTATACGATTGCCCATTTGTGTTATCAAACCTCAATTTGTAAAAAAAGATAGGCAATGAAATTCTTATGAAACGACTTTATAAAATTCTACTTATTAACCTGTAATACCATTGAAGCTGAGTTGTGCACAGAATAAGAAATTAACAACTGAAAATAGACCTGTACTTCCAGGATCGTATGGCCCCAGACTAAGAGGGCTTTGTGAAGAACGAAGCCTGCAGCTCCGACGACAACCACAGGCTTGTATCGAAGAATGTCCGTGACCAGCAGGACAACACATGTCTGCAGCACGCTGGAGTAGATAGACACCGGGTAGATCTCTTGCGTTACCTGCAAAACAAAAGTGCAATCTGTGATCGCTTAAGAGTGTGCAGTAGTAGCTGTGACTTTTGTCCCAAGAAAATGAATGTAAAAACTGAATGAATGAATGTAAACATTCATTTTCTTGGGACACTTCTTGTCTACAGTTTCCATCTGACTTTTATCAAATAAAATTTCTTTTAAAGTGTATTAAATGTTTTAGTGGCTCCACTGAGCCGAACTTCAACTTCTCACTCAAACACTCTTAAAAACAAAAAATCTGAAAACATAAATGCATGTCTAAAACTCATACTTTATTCAAATATATTTGTGTTGAATCCATGTTTAAACTTGATTCAGAGACAATATAGTGAGTGATTTTCATTAGTTAAGAACTATAAATAGCATAAAAACAAAATCTGTGTTCGTCTGGACTTTATAATATTTGGGGTTAAAACTTTGCCACTCCCCACAGCTTATTTTTAATCACAACAATCAAATACTACGCCGAAATCAACCTTATAAACTGTAAAGTTATATTACAATACATTTCTAATTACTACAAATTTAAAACGTACCTGTTCTCTTGTAAAGTTGAATCTTGGACCCACGAAGAACTCTGCCATGTATGTACTCTCTGGTGATATATTTTTTAAAAATCCATATAGTGCTATTAATACTGTGACGTAAATCCATTTTTTACTTCCCTGCAAAAAACATTTTTTATAGTTAAGAGGATTAGTCAACCAAGCTTGGGTTCGTTGGTTGACTAAACCTCTTAAGTCAAAAAAACCCTTCGGTCGTGTCAGAACTAGAAATACCGTAATGCGAGGAAAATCCAACATGTTCGCTAGCGGGTGAACGAAGCATTTTGGACCCAAGTTTGAGGATTTGCCCTTTTCTTTTGCAAAAGATACAAAGTAGCTGGCTACACACTGTCAGAATTTTTCTAACTAGTTATAGTAGTAGTTGAATTAGTGCTATAACTAATTGGGAATAAATTAATTTTAAAACATTCCAATCCCGACTTTGGTCTTTGGACATTTTTACTTGCTCCTTTGAAATAAAAACCAACTATTTATCCCATTTACGCTGTCTTCTTCCCTTTCTTATAACCTCTAAAGCCTCACAGCAAATTTTGATCTTCTTCACTCTATGACAAAAAATAGTCATGACACAAACCCTAAAAATTTGCCAATTTTTGTGAAATAAATCAGAATTATTTCTTTAAACCAACCAGACGAAAAGTACAGAATCTATGTGTGAATCACTTTGATATCTAAAAACCAGGCAGACTCGCAGCTGAGCGCTAAAGCACCACTTTCATGAGTGAATTGATTTTTTTTGAAATTTGTTACTCTTATTCGCTCTGTTCACAGCCTCGCTTTGGCATTCGGCCGTTCTATTGCCACGGGCGTTACGAGGCTGTTCGCTACGCTCAGAGACTTGCTTTGGCCTCAGAGATCCATTATCAGGAGCGCTACAGGGATGTTCGATTCGCTCACAGCCTCTCTTCGGCCTTACACTTACTTGTTCTTTTGTTGAAAGTTTTATTACTTACCGTGAAGTTATTTGCACAAAACGAAATATTTACAAAAGGAACATTTGTACCAAATTTCATCAAAATCAGACCAAAAATGTGACTTGTAGAGAGTACACACAAATATACATAGCCTGTGACGAGCTAAATTGTGAGGGGGGTAAATTTGGACCATTTCCCAAAAGCCTAGGCTAATGGTACTAGATTGGTCCTACCAACATTAGACCTAGGCTAGCTAAACTAATCTTACCTCTCCACAATTTAAAGAAGTATATTCAAATTCGTCATTTGATGTAACATTAAGAGTGTAGGCCTAGACCTTTAGGACTACGAGTCCTAGGGCTAACTTGGCCTAGACTAGATTTCGTTTTCATGGCCAACACTTCACTCTCTTTATACTCACAGCTAATGAATCAAGAACAAGCTAAAGGAAGAATCCGTCATTCATCTACAAATATTAACTTTCCAAATCATTCTGGTGTTGAATAAACATAGCTGAGAAAGTTAATGAGCTGAACGATACACCGGCTAAACATAACTTCTACGAGAGTGTTTGTTTATTTGGTCATCTGTCACCAGCGCCAAACGGAGTAACAAACAGATAACTAGAACCTTAAGGACATCGGCGACGGATCCCATTGTGTAATTTCATAATTAACCGCTTTGTTATTAAATCAAGTTTTATCACAATACAAATCGGTGCATATTTATTAACGATCAATTGGGACTTGTCCTTAAAGGTGATTTGCTATTTACCGGCTTACTTTTACGACTGACGGCTGGGCGGGTAAATAGTCACTTGATACTGTACCCACTCTAGTTGGCCACAATGTTTTATCCTCTATGGCCAGCTGGCGATCAGCTGTTCCGAATTGAAGTGACCGAGGGAACTGTTGGTTTTGAATACGGTGGTACGAGGACTAGGGCTGACAGGAGTTCTCTCTCGTTTCGATCGTCGAAGTGAACACTCGTGTTTGTTAAAGTTCGTTCGTTTTCGCTCACGATTTCGTTTCCGTTTTAAAGGTGAGATTCAAACGCTAATTATAGTTCGATTTATAATTAGGTGTTGCAATTATCTTCTGTTCGATTTGAAGACGTTGCTAAGAAACGTTTCTTACACTTTTATCGAATTTTTAGTAGACGACCAGTTGTTAGGAAAAATTTTTAACACTTCATACGGAGTTTATTTCGAGTTATCAGTGATTAAAACGGGTCAGAAGAAGGGACCAGCTTTCGTCGACACGCCCTCGCTTCTCCGAACCCCAAAACGTGATCGTTAGATCTACGTTGCCTGCTACAAGAAAAGATCTACTTAAGTCGGTTAGGTAGTTTTTTGGAAGGAAATAATATCATAACTGACAAGCAGTTTGGTTTTCGCAAGAATATGTCCACCCTCGATGCAATGTTTGATTTTATTTCACACATTACCTCCTCTCTCGATAAACGTGAATATGTCATGGGAATCTTCTTGGACCTAAAAAAGGCATTAGATGTTGTCGACCACAACTTACTTTTGACAAAACTTGAACATCTTGGTATAAGAGGAACCGCTTTTGACTGGATCTCATCATACTTGAATGGTCGAAATAAGACGGGCACCATTCCATACATCGACAGTTTTGGTTGTCTTCAAAATCAAGCATCTAGTACGGCAACAGTAAATAACGGGGTTCCACAGGACTCTGTTCTTGGTCCCATGCTCTTTTTATTGTTCATAAATGACATAACCAGCTCAGTTACCAAAGGGAATCTCTGTCTTTTCGCTGACGACACATCTTTCTGCATGTCAAGTAAAAATCCATTCCAGCTTGAAATAGACATGTACGTCGAAGGCAGCTCCCTGCTACAGTGGTTGGACTCAAATAATCTTCTTGTAAATGGAAATAAAACAAAGTATGTAGATTTTTGTCTGAGGCCTTCATCATCAAATAATGGATGAATTTTGATTGGTGACTTGGAACTTTTCGTCTCACATTGACAAAATTGCAGGCCAGTTATGCTCTGGTATCTTCATTCTCCCAAGGTTATCTAGTTTTTCTAATCAAGATATTCTGAAATCAGCGTACTACGGATGCCTCTACCCACATTTGGTATATGCCCTCCCTATTTGGGGATGGGAAAAAACCACAACAACCAAAATATTCATCCTCCAAAAGAAAGCAGTCAGGATAATATGTGGGCTCAAGTCGTTAGAATCTTGCAGAGGAGTCTTCAAAACTAACCGAATTCTGACATTTCCATCTTTGTACATCCTAGAAGCTGCATGTCTCGTAAAAAAGCACCCAACGAAATTTCCAGTTTGCCATTCTGAGTACAACTTGCGCAATTCTGGTGACCTGGCAGTCCTTCCCCATTCCACATCCTTCTATCAAAAACAAGTTATGTATTCTTGTACTAAGGTATACAACAAATTGCCTAAAGACATAAGAAATATTGATAACCATAAAAAATTTAGGCATAGACTGAAAGAATTTTTATTTCAAGGAGAATATTACAGTGTTAAATACTTCTTAGAAGATAAGGCATCTTATGTGTAATTTTCAGTTAGTTTTTACACTGTATAGTGGATGTAAATAATTTGTACTTATACAGAGTGTGTTTTTTTTTTAACGCAACCAATCTTTCAAACTTTAGTAAGTCATTTTACACGAACGCTATAAGGTCGTAAATTGTACCATTGGTTTGTTCACTTCAATATATATCAGATGGTATGTATTTTTGCAGTAATATAGTGGTTTTGATTTGCTAATTTGATGTTATTGTAAAATCACGGTTTTTAGCAAAGATCAAACAATGCTTATTGTTGAAAAACTCTTGTGAAGAAGATTGTGATGACCAATTACTCCCGGGGTCGAGATGTTATTACCGCGGGGTAATGGTATCCCAAGAAAAGAACGTTGCGTCGCCCAGGGAGTCGCCCAGTACGAGAGGGGTGTTTCCCAGGGGTCGGGAGATCGTACGCGTTACTGTCTTTGGGTTAGGTGGGAATGACTCAGGCTTTCACTACGAGAATCTGAAGTAGTACTTCACTCGGTCAATGCGAAAGACTCATCATTGTCGGGACGAGGAAGGAAAAAGGGAATAGGGGTGGACGGGGGAAGACGGGAATTCGGCGCGCGGGGGATTTAAAATATCCCAAACGAAGTTTCCTTTCGCCCGATGTGTTCCTCTTAAGAGGCGGAGCCCTGCGGCGAGGCGATCGCGATCGGGAACCGTCTCTCCGAATCGAGACGGTATCCCGCAAGACGTGAAAGCGAAAGGGGCTTCACTACTGGTACTCCACCTAAGTTTCACACTACAGGCGGCAGTACACAGTTCTTCTTTTTGAGAATATTTAATCTTTCGGCACTATTTCTCGACAGAGCGACAGTTCGACACTGGTGCTCTGCGATTCAAAGTTCTAGGAAAGATTAAATATTCTCCGTCACTACGGCGGTCCTTGCGCAAGGTTGCTCTATGCGACAAAGACCGGCGAGTTCGTGGGGATCACTGCGACAGTCTAGGTATAAGTTTGCCCTTGTACCAGACGTGCCGAGTTTTGTGCGGGAATTCGCTTTACAAATCCCGCCAGAGCAAAAGTTTTACACTTAGGCTCTGCGATCGAGATTTGTAAGAGGAGCGAATATCCCACTCACTACCGTACACTTACTCGAGTTTGCACAACGAGTACGGTGTATGGAGTTCGGTGGGCCGAGGGGAAATACGTACTAATTAAAATTAACGAAAAAAGTAATTAAGTAAATGCAAAAATTTAAACCGAGCGCGAAGTATTTAAATATCGAAAATGAATTTATCTGATCTATGTACGAAAAAGTAGAATTTGGTTAAAAGCGCGAATTAAACGGATCGAAAATTACGTAATCTATGTTATTAAGGTGAAAAGTTAACAAATCGAACGAAATAAGCTATCTAAAAGTGCGGAAGTACCTACGGCGTATGCGTGTAACGGGTGGCGAGCGTGATTCGACAGAGAGGAGCAGCGCAGGTTATCGTCGTGCGGCCCTCGGCTGGCGAATGAAGAGACTGGACGCACTGGTCACTGCCGCGACCCCGGTGCCCTTTGCACTCTTCCAGTCACGTGACCTCCCCACTACTGCCGTTCCGTGACGACACCGTCGACGTAACAGAGACGGAGCTTTTGCACTACCGCCCGGAAATTCAATTTAGATTTATTCTTAACCCCTTAAAAGTGACTCGTCACACCCTTCGGAGACGTCGGGGAAAAAAAGAAAAACGAAAAAAAGAAAAAGCCCTGTGCTTCAACGAAAAAAACTTTTCATCTCTTCCGATGACGAAAAAAAATCCCAAGTCTTCAGCGTTGCTGCTGCGCTTCTACGAGAAGTTTCAACTTTTCAGATTCATGCGGTAGAAGGTACCGTCCTCCCGGTACACCTTCCACCGCTGATTCTTGGAGTGCGCTCCAGCCAAGGAATCGCCTCTCTCTTGTAATCGCCGGACGATATATTCCGGGATGACACTCGAATGTTTCGGTACACTTCGGTTTGCGCCAGAAGTGACCGACGAAACTTTTGCGGTTACGGATGTTGGTCGATAATCCGCGTTTGGGGCCACGAGAACTTCAAAAGATGGCACCTCTGCGATTAATGCCTGATCTTCGAGTTCTTCGCACGAAGGTGAAGACGATTGTTGGACCGCGGGAGATTCACCTCTGCCCGCCGTACCAGATCCTGGAGTCGTCTCCGGTATCTTGGACTCGGTCCCGAACGATATGCCGACGTCGCCGGGACGCAACTTGCGACGCGACAAACTTGTTTCTGGCGGTTCCAGAATGAAACGGATCAAATTTAGATCGCGCATTGATTGAATTCCGAAAACGAGATCGGCTGACAGGCCGGGGAGATGAACGGCTTTCCACGACAGAAGCTCACCGGCAATCACTCCCTGAAGAGAATACTCCGAATAGACAGCCGAACTGGTACCGTCTGCCATTCTAAGCTTCAGTTCTATAGGCTCAGGTTTTACACCGTGGCCAGCGAGGAGTGAGGCTACTTTGTCTCCGACAAGGTTTACTACTGCACCTGTGTCGAGCAGGGCTAGGAAAGTTTCGTTTTTGACGGTTACTTCGACGTGGGGACGGGGGTCGGTAGTCATGTGACCGGTTTCGACACCGCCTGTAAAGACGCGTACCTTGTCCAGCCATTGAGACCATTCGGTTGGGGTCGTGCGACACTTTGTTTTACCGAACTCGGGTGACCCCGAATTTACCGAGTCGGTCTGTCGTTTCCCGCTTGATCTCGACATTTGCATGCCCGGGTCGAAATGTTCTCGGTTTTGCAATAGTAGCACCGGAGAACCTTTGGTGTTCATCCCTCCCGATGAAGAAACGAAATTCCTCTTCGAGACATTTGTGATAGTCGGGTGGGAAAAACTGTAACTCGAAGTCCCGTCGAAAGTCTTCGTAAGACGACCAAAACCCCCTACAGTTACGAAACCATAGCAATGCCGGTCCCGTCAGTAATTCTGGAAGAGCTTTCAGTACGCTACAACCAGCCACCGAGTACGCCTCCATCAATTCCTCAAGTCGTTCCAAAAACGATACGGGATCTCTTCTCCCGTCGAACTTTATGTTCCATTTGCGCACGAGATTGCAAATCTGGCCTACATTATTTTCAGCGGCCCGTGTCTGTGTTACAGAGTCGTCGAACTCGTTCGCAAACGCGTGAACATTATCCGGGACGCTAAGCGGGCGCGAGTGAGCGGTCGAGCGAGGGATACTGCCACTGAAAGTCACCTCGGGTATTCGCGGCACCGTATTGAGGTAGCCAGTGGGGGCCTGGTCGACTCGAACCATGTTACTCGCGTTCGAGGTTTGCACCATCGAGGACAGTAACCGCTTTACCGTGGATGTGTCTGCAGCAGGGGACAGGCCCAATATTTCGCGAATGCTAATCAGCTCCTGCGAAAGAATCTGATCTACATTCACGTTAGGTCTGTCACCTACTTCGTCGATATTAAAGTCACCGGTATTAAACGTTCCCTCAGTTTGCACTGAAGGGGGTACATACGGCTTGGGTAAATCGTAAGCGTGGTTTCTCCAGAACTCCACGAATCGTTGCCTGAGCACTGACATCTGGCCCGAAGTTCGAAGCCCGTACTTCGCCATCTCCCTCTCTAAGTCCGGCTTGTGTAAGTCGTATATCCAACTTACGCGTACGTCGCTTAGCGGTGATTTTACCGACGCCTGAGGGAATGTAATTGGGCGATTAATTGCACCCGTTAACGTAGTCGTAAAAGTGGTGGTAGTCGTTACGGTAGTTGTAGTCTGTGTGTCGACAGCACTAACCGCAACCGTCATAGGTATGGGAAGAGACGCGTTCTCTTCGGCCATCTCGGACGAATAAATTAAACTCGTATTTAATTAACGATTCCGATTTTCTCGTCCCTGTTCGGGCGCCACTTGTGATGACCAATTACTCCCATATCCATGACGTCAGCATGGTAATAGATGGCACCACAGACCCGTAACTATGAACTGAGCCTATTTATTATTTGTTTCACCTCTCTTTTGTTGACCTCTCTCTACAGGTCGCATTGTTTGTCCGTTTCTCATGAATTTTGGTAAAAATTCACCTTTTGTAAACAACACAGTCTTGTTCATTACCCAGCAAAATTGGACGACCGTAGGTCCCCTTTTGAGGGAGAGGTGTTCACCAAAAATGCTTTTAGTAATCTAAAAACAGTATATTTCACCCGATTTTTTTATTACGGGTATGATGGTAATAATTATATTATATATATATGTATTACTTGTTTAATGATAATATATATATTATTTTATGTATAATATATATATTATAAATATATAGCTTCTGCTTGATTCAGTACAGTCCGCCCTCTGTTATGTTTTCCGTTCCTACATAACCTATTTTGTTAAACTTTTTTTATAAATCTGTGAATTTTATATTTGTTTGGAATATTCACACCTGTAAACTTGACCCCAAATTCCTCTTGACAAAAAGAAATGATCTTCTTCTTAAGTGTTCTTCAACAATAAGCATTCTTTGATCTTTGCTAAAAACCATGATTACGTTTATTTTACAATAACATAAAATTAGCAAATCAAAACTTCTATATTACTGCAACAATAAATACCATCTGATAGATATTGAAGTAAACAACCCAATGATACAAACTACGACCTTATAGCGCTCGTAAAGAATGACTTACTAAAGTTTGAAAGTTAGGTTGCGTTTTAAAAAAAACACCCTGTATATGTTGACGTTTGTCTACGCTATATAGTTTTTGACAATAAATACTTTGATTCTTGATACAAGCCAGGAGTCAACTTGCAGTCCGACCACGTTGCCGAAACGGTGGTCCTACTACAACCTTGAGGCTAAGTGACCGCTACGATTATTTTAAGTGCTTCAGAGGTCTGGTGGGTGGAGTTTTAATTTTATTTTATTTGGCTAGATTATTTTCGTTAGTTTCTTGCCAGTCCTCTGTAGCCTGTTACTTAGCCAGTTGTCCGAATAGGTTGTAGCTTAGTAGAACGTTAAATTACATGTTCTTATTTTTCTAAATTTAATTAATTCGACTGAACAACGTTAACGATTTTTTCCAAATTTACTTAGGGGCGATGATGAAGATTACTCAATATTTAGTCGGTTGAGTGCAGAGCTGAGCCCATCACAATAAACTAAATAAATCTTTCAATTCGTTGAACGACACGGAGCCCTGGATTAAAACCCAGCATTACGCACTGAGCGTATCCGAGCTCACAACGTGGCCGACCTCTTTTCCTCGCTTGAGTAGCAAGTCTACTACCCCTGAGGAAAAAGTCGTCACAAGCCTACTGTATGTATGTAAAGTCTTGTAAAAATACTCAGAACGTATTGTGTGGAGGTCATGATCGGTGCTCATATCACGTTCCCGGGTCTGGGTCTGACGCCATGAATACCTCATTTTTCTAAAGAAAATTCTATAGTAAATACTAAACTAAAAATAAGTACTAAGCCTACAGTGTCCCCAAGTCGATTGTAACGTCCAACCCCCAGTCCTATGAATTATTCTGTTTATTCGAGAATCCATTGAATAGTCAGTTTTAAATGTCATGAATTCTAAAGTATCGACAGTTGTTAGTGATTAAAACACTTTGTCTTATGAGTGGAAAACTTTTACAAGTCGGCTGACTAATATGGCCTTTTATCATCCAACTCCAAGATAACCGTGATTTAAATTCAATCACTTCAGCGGGCACCACTCCTAAATATAGATAGGAGTTACGATAATTGACCATCACATAGCCTACTTCATTCGTAAAGAATAGAACAACATAGTCTTCCGGGACAGATAAACCTATGGGCTTAGTGGTGTATGATGGGGGTACGGTGTATTTACGTGGTGTATGAGGTAAGTGGCGGTGTATGATGGGGGTACGGTGTATGGGGTAAGTGGTGTATGATGGGGTGTGGTGTATGTAAGTGCTGTATGAGGTAAGTGGTATATGATGGGGTGCGGTGTATGTAAGTGGTGTATGAGAGAATAAGGGTGGATGTATGATGGGGTACAGTGTATTTACGTGGTGTATGAGGTAAGTGGCAGTGTATATGATGGAGGTACAGTGTATGGGGTAAGTGGTATATGATAGGGTAAGGTATATGTAAGTAGTGTATGAGAGTAGGCAGAGTGGTATATGATAGGGGTACAGTGTATGTAAGTGGTGTATGGCGTAAGTGGTATATGATGGGGGTACGGTGTATTTACGTGGTGTATGAGGTAGTAGTGGCAGGTGTATGATGGGAATTTACGGTGTATGGGGTAAGTGGTACATGATGGGGTGCGGTGTAGAATAAGTGGTTGTATGAGTAGAGGTGGTATATGATAAGGGGTACAGTGTATTTACGTGGTGTATGAGGTAAGTGGCGGTGTATGATGGGGGTACGGTGTATGGGGTAAGTGGTATATGATGGGGTGCGGTGTATGTAAGTGGTGTATGGCGTAAGTGGTAAATGGTGGGGATACGGTGTATGGGGTAAGTGGTATTTTTATCATATGATAGAATTGCAGTGTATATGGGAGTGTATGGCGTAAGTGGTATATGATGGGGGTACAGTGTATTTAAGTGGTGTATAGGGTAAGTGCGGTGTATATGATTGGGGTACAGTGTATGGGGTAGAATTAATTTTATGATGGGGTGCAGTGTATGTAAGTGGTGTACATGGTGGTAATTTTATGATGGGTGCAGTGTATGTAAGTGGTGTATGGGTAAGTGGTATATGATGGGGGTACGGTGTATTTACGTGGTGTATGAGGTAAGTGGCGGTGTATGATTGGGGTACGGTGTATGGGGTAAATTAATTTTATGATGGGGTTACCTTGCGGTGTATGTAAGTGGTGTATAGCGTAAGTGGTATATATATGATGAAATTTTGGTGTATTTACGTGGTGTATGAGGTAAGTGGCGGTGTATGATGGGGGTACGGTGTATGTAAGTGGTGTATGGGGTAAGTGGTATATGATGGGGTGCGGTGTATGTAAGTGGTGTATGGCGTAAGTGGTAAATGGTGGGGGTACGGTGTATGGGGTAAGTGGTATATGATGGGGGAACGGTGTATGTAAGTGGTTTATGGGGTAAGTGGTATTTGTACAAACACCTTCATATAAAGTCAGTTCAGAGCAGAAATTTAAAGTTTTAAATCATATACAGTTTTTTGCACACATTTAATTTTTGGTATAAAAACACTGTGGAAATTGTACAGGGTCCGGCAGTCAAACTTGACGGGTTTTAAAATGAGATAAATCAAAAGGTTGTTGAGATATTTTAAAAATTATTTTTGTATTGTAAAGAGGATAATTGGGAATTTAATATTCATAATACTATGAGGGTTGTTCTGAATACTAATTAAAGGGATGTTAGTTTAAATTCATATAAATATAGGCCTATAACAGAAAACACTCTTGGTAAAAAATATTTTGTATATAGCAAATTGTTGTCATTATATTTTGGCTCTGAGAAAACATATCATATAAAGATTTGTTCTATAGCAGTTTGTTACGGCACTTCCACGTATTTAGCTTTTAATACTTGTACTCCGGACCCTGTAAAACGGCAGAAACGCATCTATAGCACGACACATCAGTGGGTGGAATGACAAATCAATGGTAAAATTTGATTTGGTGAGGCTTTTCAACATTACGAAGAATCCAACAAAATTCGAAATTAGCTATCGAAGCTCTACTATATCTTGTTCTATACAGGGTGTCCCGCTTCCACTATGAAAGATTTTACCAGGTTATTCGGGAGGTCAAAGCAAGCAAAAAATGTAATATAACATGTGTCCTATCTCGAACCGTTTTCCGTCTGTCGGTCTGTATGTGTGTTTTCTAAAAACCTCAACATCTCAAAAACTGTTCAAGATAAAATAATGAAAATTGGTACACATGTTTAACTATGTAAGATTAAAGTTTTCTGATAAATTCAGTTTTATACAATTTTCCGTTTCAAAATGGCGGCACTTTGAAATTTTCAATATTAAATATTGCAAAAACTGAAAATAAAATGAAAAATTACTAGACACAAAAGATTTAGGAAATTAAAATCCAAATCTAACGGTGTATTAAGTTTTAAAATCGAACCATGGATAACTGAGGAAATGCAAAAGTTATGGTTAAGGGTAAAACTTATTTTAATGCTAAAGGCAAGTTAAATGCACTAGTACGTAGGAAATTAAATCTAGCAGATGTTTGGTCAAACAGCTGATTAGTCTAAATTACCAAAACATGATTTAATAATTAAAACACTATTAATAAAACCATTGAAAAGTAATTAAAACATGTAATTATAAGGTTGGTTTTTTTATTTATTGGCCTTTGTAAGTGTTACGTATGAAAACTCAGTAAACAGCCAACGTTAAGGATCAAATCAGCTGTTTTGTATTAAACAGCTGATACTGTATTGTAAGAAACAACAAATAGGGCCATTGTTGAATTAAGATTTATCTTTAATTGACTTTGCAGTTTGTTATTAGTTGCATTATTTTGTGTATTGTTTTACTGAATTGTCTTATTAAATAATTTTTGTCTGTGAAATGCATCGTTTTACCCAAATTGTTTTTTTTTGTGAAATGCATCTATTTAATACAAAACAGCTGATTTGATCCTTAACATTGGCTGTTTACTGAGATTTCATACGTAACACTTACAAAGGCCAATAAATAAAAAAACCAACCTTATAATTACATGTTTTAATTACTTTTCAATGGTTTTATTAATAGTGTTTTAATTATTAAATCATGTTTTGGTAATTTAGACTAATCAGCTGTTTGACCAAACATCTGCTAGATTTAATTTCCTACGTACTAGTGCATTTAACTTGCCTTTAGCATTAAAATAAGTTTTACCCTTAACCATAACTTTTGCATTTCCTCAGTTATCCATGGTTCGATTTTAAAACTTAATACACCGTTAGATTTGGATTTTAATTTCCTAAATCTTTTGTGTCTAGTAATTTTTTCATTTTATTTTCAGTTTTTGCAATATTTAATATTGAAAATTTCAAAGTGCCGCCATTTTGAAACGGAAAATTGTATAAAACTGAATTTATCAGAAAACTTTAATCTTACATAGTTAAACATGTGTATCAATTTTCATTATTTTATCTTGAACAGTTTTTGAGATGTTGAGGTTTTTAGAAAAAACACATACAGACCGACAGACGGAAAACGGTTCGAGATAGGACACATGTTATATTACATTTTTTGCTTGCTTTGACCTCCCGAATAACCTGGTAAAATCTTTCATAGTGGAAGCGGGACACCCTGTATAACAAGATAATAATAAACCGTCAAAGACGAGTTATAAAAATACTCACCATGCGTACAGTCCGCAAGCGACACATTATGCACGTAAATTGCTTTCTGACGAATGAAACAGCAAACCGCCAAGAGTATCAGGTTGATAACAGAACAATGTGCTTTTACCAATTCCGGATCTGACAACTTTAATCGATTTCGTAAGTGATAAGGGTTCGCTTACTGCGAGTCAGAAACTTTACCACACACGTTCGTCATGAGCGTGATTAAACTGGACAGTATTGAAATCTACTCAGGTCTGCGTCCTGCAAGTCGACACCACGGGCGGGAGTTGGAGGGAGAATATCAGCCCGAGTTCGCAGCTTGCTCTTCAGATATCTCGCCGGTGGGGTAGGAAAAACTCTCCAACGACCTTTTAAGGGTCCACTTCTGTTATCACCTCAGAGAAAGACAAAATTCGTCCACTCTAAGATAAAGGAACATATGGCACAGCGCACGTAATAACTGGCCTTTTCTAACTGTCAAATCAAGCGCTTGCAAAAGTTTTGCAGTGGCTGGCTTTCCGTTCAAAATAATACATTAATAAACATGATATATTTCGAAACAACAGGAGTTTTTCGACATGTGATCTCGATTTATCATATGTCTATTCATAAATAAACTTTGAAGTAGTCCGAGTTTTAGTGATTTTTTACTATGTCATGTACACTTGAAGCATAAATAAAAATAAAACTCTCACCGTAAACCCTTGCATTGAAGCGTCGCTGTGCAGTTGAAGCGGATCTTTAACATTCAGAAAAAGTTATAATACCATAATTCTTAAAACAGCAAACGGATATAATCAACCTGTTCGCCGTTTCAAGAACCAGATCGGAACATCCTTGTTTATTCGTTGAGACCCAGGCAACAGAAACTCCCTACAGACGTCCAATTTCTCCTTGTAATGAAAGTGCTAGTTTATAATCAATTCCATCACCAAGCGCGGTTGCTATGACGTGCGCCTCGCCTCAATCGCTCACTGCCGCACCCGTCACCCGTCCTCCACGACACGATGTGGCAACTGTGCAGTGTACAGCCACTTTCCCTATCCCATTAAATCTCTGTAGTGATTATTGTCTCTGTGACCGCGAAGAGCTGACGAAATAATTATACCTATTGACCTTTTTGAGATGATCACTTTTTGCAGTTTTACACTAAAACATTTTTCCTAGATAAGACTAAGAGTAGCATTAAATATATTCGATTGGGCACATGGAAGGGTAACAGTGCTGGTTATGGAAACCTACAGAGTAGCACCTTGTAGAGTGTTTTAACGTCCTAAAGCAGAAGCTTCAATTCATTAGGCAAAATACCCTCCACAGGTTTTGATGACGGGATATTTTGGAGTAATTTACCCACACCATTTTTAAAGAACGTATTTTTATTGGTGTAATACAGTTTGTTGGAACCTTCTAACTACTTCCGTTATTGAGTTATAGGCGGCCATTGTGACGAATCCCCACCTGAGAAGGCGAAAACTTACGCTTTCACGTTCACCTATCATCTTAAGGGTTCAACAATAATCAAAAATAAAACTGCGTATAACTGGAAGTGCATGCTCAACCCGGGTTAGGTGCCAGGTTGTTTAATAACTTGAATCTGAAGATTTTAGAAAACTGGAGATATCTAGGTTTTTGCAGAATTGAGACTGGTCATTATGTTATCTATCTTCACAACTCGAGTCTGGGTAGACAACATAATGACCAGTCTTCCGAAATATATATATAATATTTTAACCACAGTAATTAAACCATTGTCGATAAAAAAAACTCTAAACATATTTATTGGAGTTTTTCAGGTGTCAGCGGCTCACCCAACGAGTTCTTGGAACTGGATGCCGGCCGCTCAACTCTCTTTTGACTAATTTGATTTATTTTTTACTGCCGTCAAATAATACAACATATTGACGATTTTATTTCTTGCCCCCCTTTAACCCCTTCCCCCCAAATCCATATATTGTGCCCCCCGAACCCCAAAATCAGTAGGGGTCTTTGGGTTAATGATATACAACTATGTGTCGAGTTTCAAACAAATCCGTTGATATTTACTAATAAACATTTACTAAAAAAAAGAAATATAACATGGGGAATTGGGGACCTCAAAACCCCCATAAAAATCTATATAATTTTATTCGTTCCTCCACACACTGAGGACCATTTCCATTCAAAAAACTGAATTACCCCAGCCAGATTCCGAGATCTCAACACTCCGGACAACCCTAACCGAAATACTAATAGTATAGATATGGTATATGGGTTTTCCATGGTGTCAAGAGCCGACTGCGAGTGTGTAGACAATTAGACATGTGTTTTGGAGGGGCCAAAGCGACGGCGAACATCGCAGCATAAAACCCCTTTCCTCACCAGGCAACTCGTCTTCCATTTCGCGGACTAATACTGCCAACTGAGGGTGGAACAGTATGGGTCGGACAAATCCACTGTGTATTCCATTTCAAATGTACATCAAGAGGATTTCCTAGCGACAACAACAACAATTACACCGGAGTGCTCTTTGGCCCCTGTTTAGACCTTTGTGCCCGCTCTACACTCTACAGGTCACATCTTTCGTTCGATATTCACTGAGTTTAGTTAACAATGCCCTTTCGGAATACCTAGATCAAGTTTGTTAACCAGCAAAATTGGACGACCGAAAATGCCCTGTGGGGGGGGAAGGGGAGGGCTTGCCTAAAAATATGCTTTTATGCTATAAACACTGTCTTTATGAACCGATTTCGATGAAGCTTAGTTTAAACACTTATTATGCCTTACCAAACACGTGTATCAAAAATAAGTAAAATACAGGGTGGCCCATAAGTCAGTTGACCGACACGCATTCAATGAAATGCATGCCTGTCAACTGACTTAAGGGCCACTCTGTATGTTCAACCAGACTAAGATGGAAGCTGAAAAATATTTTGTATACGCTAAAATAACGGTCAATTCCGTTAGACCGATTATGCTGGTTAACGGACTTAACCTAGATATTTGAAATTGGCTCTATGATGTACGTTATTTCCAGTATGGATAGTGTTCCGAAAATAAATAAAATCTAACATTTGCTATGTTTAAAATTCCTTTGACAGTACTACTTCTAAATTTAAACATTCACCTGCATTTTAATGAGGAAACATAACGTATTGTCGCAATAAGTTTACTTTTGTACACACGCGAAACTACTGCCACCCCTGAAGGTGAACATGCATTTGCACTTAACAATTTAAAAAAACTTAACGCCCACTGCCCAAGCCCTATACCCACTGTGTGCAAATACTGTTACTATTAGCACCGGTAAGTCGAACCAACTTCTTTACTGTTACTGTGTAATAGTGGGCTTCAGCAGATCTTCTGTGGTGTATTCAAATATACTATACGTGTTATATTTGATTAATATCGCGTGAAATAAAGCATTAAGTTATAACTGTAAACACTTTGTTGAAAGAACATTGTTGTTGTTATTGAATTATCCATGGTGTCGAAACGAATTGATACCCGTAAACCATGAACAAATGAAAGTTATAAAACATTTGAATTACTCTTATCACGGTAACTCATCAGACCGGGTTCGATGGTTCTAATATTCTCTGTCTGTTCAAAATTAACCTCAGGTATAAAAGACGGAAAAAAATGCATTTATGTTTTGTGGCAATTGTCCCAATACTGTTGACCGTATATTACGGAGTAATCTACGGTCACCTTTCCTACGGATTGGCTTTGTAGGGCGGATGCTCAAATCAGGTTTTGCCAACTCTAAAAGCAAGCAGCCCGAAGTTAGAAAGATTTAAAAAATTTCACAGGAAAATGTCGTGCAGGCCAGCATTTAAAAAACTGAAATTGCTGACATTACCTTGCCTTTATATTTAAGAAACATGCCTTTTCAAATGAAAATGCGATATCGTAAGAGGAAGTGACATTCTTTCTCATTGAACTAGAGGCAGGGATAACTACCGAACTGGGAGACACAGAACGGCAGTTCACTAACGTTACCCTTCTCAGGTAGGAGTTAAAATACCTATCTGATAGATTGATCAATTTGACCAACAGTACCTTAGAGTTGTATTCCAAGGACTTAGTGGAGTAAACTTCTTCAATCACATGCTTTACTCGTAAATACGACGATTTACAACTCGAATATTACAGTTAGGTGCAACAATTTATGTTCCTTTTTGGGGTTTAAAGTAAAAACTTAATATTGACAAACACTCTCTGTTCAGAAAATAGTTGATTCTTCACTTCAAAAACATATAATCAAGTTTGATAAAATTTCTTGTTTTAAAAAAAACCAGGGCGACACGCAGCTAAGCGCTAAAGCGCAGCTGGCATGAGTGATTCGAAGTTCCTTTGCAATTTGTGACTAATTCGCTCCGTTGACAGCCTCGCCTTGACCTCCTCTATGATCACGGGAGTTACGAGGCTGTTCGCTGCGCTCACAGCCTTGCTTCGGCCTCCTCTATGATCACGGGAGTTACGAGGCTGTTCACTGCGCTCACAGCCTTGCTTCGGCCTCCGCTTGGCCTCCTCTATGATCACGGGAGTTACGAGGCTGTTCACTGCGCTCACAGCCTTGCTTCGGCCTCCGCTTGGCCTCCTCTATGATCACGGGAGTTACGAGGCTGTTCGCTGCGCTCACAGCCTTGCTTCGTCCTTTCGTCTCAGACTTACGCGTTTTCTTCACTGGAGGAATGTTTCACGATATGTTTTTTCTACATATCGTGGAAGGAAAACACAGTTTGAATTTCAATGAAATTGGACCAGTCATTCCATTGTTATAGCGAAGAATTACTATTTCGGCCGCCGTTTTAAAACGACTAGATGGATTTTCATAATTTTTGGTACATTGATGTATATTGTATAGTAACAAAATACATACTTACTTTAAATTTCAATAAAATTGGACTAGATTAACTGTTGTTAAACCCCCTGTTTGGTGATAAGTCCCCTCACACCCAAATGCGGGTTCCGGTAGTCCGACTTTGTTGGTTAACAAACCCGACTAAGATATTTACAAAAGGATTATTTGTACCAAATATGGTAAAGATTTGACAAAAAATGGGACTTGTAGAGATGATAAACATATACACATAGTAAAAAATACGAAAACCCTAAACTCCGTAATCAAGATTTTACTAGAAACCAGCTGACTTATCTTTTGTTTCTGTTATTTTGCAAATTAGGTAAGACAATTTTATGTACAGCACCGAGACGATGGGCTCAGTTTCCGAAACCGGTCGCGTAACAAATTAGAAATGTTAAAAGAGTACTATTCTGTTCACTTCTTTTTGCTAATATACATATGTATATAAGTTTTGACAACATTCTCAAAACGTGTTCTGGGGGTCAGCATCGATGCTCATTTTATGGTCCTGGGTCAGTGGGTCTTACCATGCTGACGGCTAATACAAAATGGTTAAATAGTTCTTTTAGCCAATTCTATGTTATATTGATCTTGGAGAGGATGGTTTTGTATAGTTTCCTTCTTATTCAGTATCTCAAGTATTTACAAGATCCATGACATAATGTTCTTGTATACAATACTTTGAAAATAAAAGTAAATGGTAACTAATTTAATTTTTTCTATTGCATATTGTTTATTTATTTGTTCTCTATATTTATTGTTTGTTAAATTGTATTTATTGTCTAAATTTAGTGTCATGAGTAAATTATTGATGTAAAGTAAATGTCCTGTTGTATATTTATAACTGCTAACTCTTTGTAATATTAATTTATAGTTAATATATTTGTATATCTGCTGTTAATTATACAATATTTAGTGTGCATGTCAATTTAAAGTGAAAGTGCATGAAGAAAGACTACTTGCTTGCTGGTTCCAAATATATTTGTATTGTAATGCTACAATGTAATTGGAATTTTAATCTGTATTGTGAGCATGTAAAATAAAAATAAATAAATAATAGTCTACTAATAATACCTATGTACGTTTTAAATCCAGTTTGTAAAAGTGAAGTGATTATTGAAATTTATAAAAATAGGTTTGTTTTAAAGTGAACAGGCTCCATATAGGTCGATAGAAGATAAGATTTTATAATATGTACGACACATCTGCTTGTAAAATGGATTTCAGTGAAATCAGGTAAATCCCCGCCCGTTACTATTCATTAGATGAACGCGAAAGACTGGCGTAAGACGTCAAATCACAATGTTTGTTCTTTACAGCGCAGCATTACATTATAATTAAATAATTGATTGTACAAGTAGCTAACAGCGTGATTACTGTATCAGTATCGGCCCGACGCCCGAGTGTTGAGACACTGGCATACGGAAATCAGAGATTATTCTCGGTAGCGCTTTCAAGAATTGCTCTATTGTGAGTATTGTCGTTTGAATTTTGCAAACCAAAACAGGTTCCTTTTTCCGAAACAGGAAGAAGCTATTTAGATGTTTTAATCTAAAAAGGTTATTGAAAACAACAACCTAGTTTTAATGCTATGAAAACTACTAGCATACTCATTAAGACACGATCTCGACACTTTTCCTTGTCCAAATCGTGTTTTAACAGGGTTAAATCGTGTCACATTGATGCACAGAAGAGTTTGACTGGACTCACCGTAGGTTTCTTAGAGCCGTCCATCCTGGTGTAGGACAGGGAGTTGTGCCTGTCCATGTTCTTGAACGCCTTCACCATGGTGCCGCTGCTGACTACTGAAGTGCTGAGTAGTGAGTAGTGTCTGATGACTAGAGGTTGAGCGTGTGCGCGTACAGTGTCCTGTGTCCTGTGTCTTGCACTGCACTGACCGGAGTGACCGCACTCCAGCACTGTCTGTTATCAGTTATCACTAACCCCCTCCCTCCCTCCTTCCCCACGCACACACGCACACACACACACACACAACCAGGCTTGACCTGTGACCTGCCGCCTCACTGCACCTCTGCCTGTCTGTATATGGGTGTAGTTCACTCCGCCGAATCCGTATGCAGTTTGAGTTGCAATACTGTGGACCGATTGACTGGAAATTGGGTATACACAGAAAGACCATTCCCTCTTCCCGAGTCTGGGGAAACAACTGATAACCATTCGAGCAGAGTTGCGCTAGTGTTCGTTTTAAACAGAAAATAAAAACAGGCTAAAAATCACCTATTTGCTTTAAAATGTCAACTTTTTCCGTAAAGGACCCCAGAGCCTGCCCCTTTCCCGAGGTTAATGCCCTTGGGCACACAATGGTACCTTGAAACCTTGATGTTAATCCGCAGAGAATAGAAGGATACCGCACAGAGACCCGATGGGACAAAGAAAGTGTTTCAAGTTTAGTCGTCAAATCCATCAGCATATCGACAGCGCGGAGGGCAGAGTGGTCCGCAGGTATGGCGGGACGGGTACAGGTAGTCAGGTAGACGAGGAGGTGCACTCTGCAATGAGGCGCACGGTTTGCCAGTTACGCTCGGTGATAAATCTGGTGATAGAACTCGAGTTTTTATTAAATCAGTCAGATTACAGGGTCCGCCTTAGTGTCACCACCTCAGGCCGGTTTTATGCATGCGCGTCACTGACGCGCGACGTTGCACGACTAGGAGTCACGTGAAATTTCGGTCATCGAGGAGGGACGCGCGTCGGAAGTGTTTTCGTTGTTTTACTCCATTTCTGAGTTCTGACTCAGTTGCACAAGACTGACAAGAGTAAGTGCGGAGGATGGACCCGGTTCATGTGTGATGCTGATTCCGGTTCATCCAATTAAGCTTAGGGAAATGTACTTTTTGGGGCTTTAATCATATTTTTAATAGTAAGTTAAACGTTAAATTACTGCTTCTGGACACTTTTAACTATAGGTTACTATTCGGTTTTCGGAAAAAAATTTATATTTCATCACAACAAACCTTATTAATTTACTTACGCGAAATAAACACTATTATAACACATTTCAACTGCAGTCTATAAAACACCATTAGTCCCCGCGACGTCGCACTTGCACAAATACACCGATTTGAAACAATGTATTTAGAGGTGACGCGCGTCAGTGGCGTCGCGCAAAGTCGTGAGATACTGACGCGGGTTTCTCAGGGACGCGTGTCACCTCACGTTGCATAAATGCGCCCATTAGAACCAATGGACCTAAGAAAGAGCGACGAGGTGACGCGCATGCATAAAACCGGCCTCAGGGAAAGCCTAAATTTTTCCGCCCCAGGAACACGATGATTTATATTTATTGTAAATTATTCACCGTTAATATATTTTATTAATGCCTTTTCGTTATGTAAATTAAATTGTTATATTTATTACATTTTATTCATGTTACTTATCATATACTTATTTACGTTACTCCATATATTATATTATCTACGTTATTACAGATTGTTATATATATAAAAATATTATTATGTGTTAATCATGGTCCGTATTCTAATTTTTATCTCGTAAGTTTTCATTCAATTGCATCGCATCAATACGTTATTTCTTCAATTATTCAACTGTTTCCCATATATTGTTACCCAAAACCACCCCGACAATAAACTACAAACACTTAAAAGAAGTACAAAAAATATAGTGCCAACCAAGTCGGGGTGGGTTGGAAGAAACAGACCTCTCTACACATATTTTTCGTCTGTATGTATTCACGCTTCTCTTTTCAGCTAAATGTTTCTTTATTATGTTTTTACCATATCTTGTAAAAAGGCATGTATGCAGTATATAAATACGACACCGTGCACAAGCTTAAGAACGGGCTAGCTGATGCGGCCTGTCAAACCGAGCGCTTGCAAGGGTAAACCCGGCGGGTACGTTTTTCACCTTTTGAAATAATTTTACATTAAAAACTATGATATCATTGGAAACCAAAAAAGGGGTGTATAGAGCCTTATTTCTCATAAGTGGTTTAACCACTTCACAAAAAGTTTCACAAGTAAACTTTAAAATTAACCCAGTTTTAGTGCTTTTCTATTCTAAAAGCTTTAAAATGAGATTCGACAATATGAAATGAAAAGCGTCTTTATTCGTGGTGAAGTTAGGAACGGCATATAGTTATTTCTAGATCAAATATGAAGCGGAAATTATTTATATTAATTTAGATGTGTGCAAGTCTCGAAATTTCGGGTTTTGTTTGCAATAAAATTGTCCGAATCGCCGGGCAGAATTATTTGGTTTCAAAATATTTTCATCCGAGTAAACAACGGGAGTAACCTTGACCTCAAAAATGTAGATTTTATTTTAAACTGTCACAATAGTCGCCAAAGTTTAATCCAAAACTAACAGTTGCCGACCATCGCGAACAATTAGGTCAAACACGAGTTTTTGTTACATTTATTATAGATGTTATTATTTTAAAAGATCAGGCGTCAAAACGGCGCAGAACTCAACTTTAAAAATCTGGGAGAAATACTTTGGTTGACTACTAGATTACCATCTCAGTCCATTTTTATTATGCATTTAACAGTTTTAATCACTATACTTAGTTCTACCCCGTAGCGAAGCACGGGCAGGGCAGCTGGTACATAATAAAAGTAGGCATGTTGACCCTTCTGTACTCGCTCTGTTCCACACATATAATACAAAATGTTACTTGTTTTGAGGTTTCGCTTCTAGTAAGGTCGGATCTAAAATATGATGGAAAATATGAACCGTTACTGTAGCATGGCCACGTCCGAAGTGAAGTAACTGATCATTTTCACACCCAACGCAGAAGGTCGGGTAGGTTGGTGTAAAGGTAAAGTTAGGGCTACAAAAACCTCTCTACCACCTTACCTCAATCTTTACCTAGTGTAACCACCTAGGCACTTTACAAAATATATAAGTGGTGACTACAGGGGATCGAACCCACACTAGCGGAGTGATGAGCTCCGAAGTCTCACGCGATTCCAACCCTTGACACTGTTGTCATTCTGCCTTAAAGATAAGACTACAGTGATAGACTACCAATGGTAGTAGCAAAGTTTATTTCTTTACTTTTCTGATAAGCCTCTAGATCAAGTATCTAAGGAGGATTCACCTTTTTTTATATTTGTTAAGTTGATATGATTGTTAAGACTGTTTGTAAATTATAACTGGAATTGTAACTTCAAACTTATTTTACTCAGTAGCTATTGAAGTTCAAAAAATATGTTGAATAAGTTGTAGCCAATTTAATTCCACACTAATGATCTTTTATCAGATTTTGGAACCATCCTATTGTTTGAATTAAACAGACAAAACCCATTACGTACCAGACAAATATTCTTTGTAGTATTAAGTACTAAATATTTGGAACAGTGCAAGTACAGATTAAAAAAATAACACAAATTATTTCAAATATAGATACCAAAATTGCCTACCTTTGTACCAAATTTCACCACCCTATCCATAAAGTTCTTCAGAAGTTTGATTACTAAGAATGGGAAATTCCTATGTACTAAAGCCAGTCGCGTGGAAACAGTGATGCACGTACTTGGAGAGATGGAAGCTTAGAGTCAACATTGTGAGAGTGACAGCTGTGTGTCACCCTGAATAATTGTGTTATAAAAAAAGGTAAAGTTTGTCTAGTTTAACGAATAATGTTAAGACTAAAACCTTGGAACCAGGTGATACATAAATATATAGCATAATAAAGATAATGATAACGTTCTTCATTTTAAAGTTCCTGAAAATCCTCTACAGTGATCTCTAAATTTAGGTTGACCATAGTTTTAACGATCTTCCTTGAGGAATTGCCGAAGGCACTAAACCGAATGAATGAAATAGGTGCTTTTCCCGAATAACATTTTTGGTTTAAAACACAAAATCTGGCAGAAAAAAAAACACTTTTTTCAGCTATGGCTTGAAGAGTTCTCAGCTCGGTCAGCATGAATGGAAATAGCAAGGTTCACAGGCACTACACAGCTATGGCTTGAAGGGTCCTCAGCTCGGTCAGCATGAATGGAAATAGCAAGGTTCACAGGCACTACACAGCTATGGCTTGAAGGGTCCTCAGCTCGGTCAGCATGAATGGAAATAGCAAGGTTCACAGGCACTACACAGCTATGGCTTGAAGGGTCCTCAGCTCGGTCAGCATGAATGGAAATAGCAAGGTTCACAGGCACTACACAGCTATGGCTTGAAGGGTCCTCAGCTCGGTCAGCATGAATGGAAATAGCAAGGTTCACAGGCACTACACAGCTATGGCTTGAAGGGTCCTCAGCTCGGTCAGCATGAATGGAAATAGCAAGGTTCACAGGCACTACACAAGTGTACTGCAGAAATTGCCTAAAAAGTATTGAAGGGATCTCCTACAGGGCCTGAACAATTTGTGTTGTGTAAAATGTTTGTATTCGTGAATTTTGCTTCCTGGAATCATCCAGTTCTGTTGTACGATTAAAAAACATACATTATTCACACTATTTGTTAACTATTCTTCAAGATATATATTTTCTTTATTCTGCTTATTATTATATTCTTAAAACTATGCTAATGTGGATAAAGAACTATTTCTTAAATAACAAGACTGAAGATATAATTTAGTCACTCAAAATATTCTCCTTTTATTATCAGATTCAAAGTAGATGACTCACTCAGAACCCCTGATGCAATACTTCCTGGTAAGTTTTTTATGTTCTTGAGGTTGTAATTGTGATACAGCTTGAGGAGCTGTCACAATTGTCAGTTTTGAAATTGGATAACCACTTAAAAGCTTTGCACATTTGAATATCTATATAAATAAAATAAGACTTTTGTCTGTACATTGCAAAGAATCCATCAGTTTTTGGTTATTTGGTGTTCATATACTTTGCATAGACCGAAACTGGTGTCAAAAAATTCCTGTCTGTCTGTCGGTCTGTCTGTCTGTCTGTCTGTCTGTCTGTAACGTTTTTAAGGCATCTTGGACCGCTTATAACTCAGAATCTACTGAAGCTATGGCGGTGAAACTTCGTTTTAGGGTTAAGCCCATTGCGCAGTGTGTCTTTAGTTATATTTTATACCCATACAACATCCACAAAATAAATAGCGAGGGGCCAAAGTGGGCACTTTGCACGATTTTAAGGAATTTTAGACCGCTTATAACTCGAAATCCGCTGAAGCTATGGCGGTGAAACTTTGTTTGAGGGTTAAGCTAATCACTCAGTGTGTCTTTAGCTAAACTTTATGTCCATATAACATCCTCAAAAACGGGCGGAACGGGAGTAACTATGACTCTCACAAGGTAGCTAACACTTATCTATATAAATAAAATAAGACTTTTGTCTGTAAATTGCAAAGAATCCATCGGTTTTGGTTATTTGGTGCTTATATACTTTGGATAGACCGAAACTGGTGTCAAAAAAATCCTGTCTTTCAGTCTGTAACGTTTTTAAGGCATAAAGGGCTGCTTATAATTCAAAATTGGACGAATCTATGGCGGTGAAACTTCCTTTAAGGGTTTAGCTCATTACGCAGTGTGTATTTCACTGTATTTAATACCCATACATCATCCAAAAAATAAATGGCGAGGGTTCACTGAACACGTTTTTAGGCGTTTCGGACCACTTATAAGTCAAAATTGGCTAAAACTATAGCGGCCAAACTATGTTTAAGGGTTAAGCCCATCACGCAGTTTATCTATAGCTATATTTCATACTCATACAGCATCCACAAGGTGAACTAACAGGCAAACTAAATTGTTTTTTAAGGATATATAGAAAACCTTTTTTGTTTAGGCCTATTTTAAATTTGCAATTTTCTTAAAATATACACACAGCTATGTTATAGTAGTTTATATACGGTGGTTTTACCACAATAGTGTGTCTTTACCTATATTTTGTTTCATACAACATCCACAAAGTAAATGACGAGGGACCAAAGTGGGCACTGATAACGTTTTTAAGGCATTTTGGACCTTTATAACTGAAAATCGGCTGAAACTATGGTAGTGAAACTTCGTTTAAGGGTTTAACCCACTACGCAGTGTGTCTTTACCTATATTTTGTATCATACAACATCCACAAAATAAATGACGAGGAACCAAAGTGGGCACTGATAACGTTTTTAAGGCATATTGGACCTTTATAACTGAAAATCGGCTGAGACTATGGTAGTGAAACTTCGTTTAAGGGTTTAACCCATTACGCAGTGTGTCTTAAGCTATATTTTGTATCCATACAACATCCACAAAATAAATGACGAGGGACCAAAGTGGGCACTGAACACGTTTTTAAGGCATAACTTTAAGCCCAATTTCAAAAGGAAGAGGCGTAAGGAGCGGTAGTTTAATTTCAGTAGGCTACCCGAGCAACAGCCTGCCTTTGTACAAAAAGGCTTTACAGTCATGATACTATAATATTTTATCCGTGGCGAAGCACGGGTACACAGCTAGTACTTCATAAAAACAGTCGAAATGTAAAGGGTTCTCAGATCACATGTGCATTTTGAGACCGGTTTGACCTATTTGAGCGAAGATTCCATGTTAAAATGACTTAAGAGTTCAAAGGGAAATTATTTGTGAGTTTCAAGGATACGCAGTGTGTTATTATATTGTGATGTGTAAGTGTGTGTAGTGGGTCTTTGTAATCTATACAGCTACGACAACTACGATTTATAATTGAGATGGTGTGTCTCTGTCCAGGTGTATAGCAGGGTATTGATGTAGAGCATGGTAAAGCCAAAGTTTTGAGACGATTTGTGAAAATAGTATTTAAAAGATTTTCAGTAATTTCAAAATTGTGACCCAAAGTGTAAAAAAAACTGATGTCTAAGGTACTTTTCTGCTCTGTTAACCTATCAAGAGGGTTTGACGAGTAACTCTCTCGTCATGTCCACTATAACGCTACCTATGGTTTGACGAGCAACACTCGGCATGAGACAAGTTGTGCTGCTGCTTTCTAGTGGCTAATTTAAACTATTTCAACTTGAATGTTTTTAGATTTTAGTCTATAAATTTTGCTAACATTTTAAAATGTCAGGAGTTTTTTGCACTTTCTGTCGGGTAAGAGTCGGCTGGGAACACTCAATCTCCTAACTAGTTTTATTCCATATCTCATCGAGTCCTCAGAATCGGAACTAGTTCTTACCTTGAATGAGTCCATAGCGCTTTCTTTTTTAACCTGTTTCTTCTTCTTTGGTTGCTACTGCTCGTCTAACAGTCAGCCCTAGTTTGTAACAAGACTACACCTCATCATCCATCAAAAACACACTCACCCTTCCCCCCATATTCACCTTAAAATAACCTCTAAGAGTGGTTGGTGTCTCAAAGTATCAAAATATTCAACATAAGAGAAATCCTAGACAGTGTAAAGGTTAGGTTACATTTGTGTAGACCTTTGTTGAAGAAACACCTTAGGGCTTAAACCCATCCAAAAACACTAACTTAAATGAACCTGTCTCCTTTGTTTAAAGTTTGCTATTGACGATGGGAGAATTTCACAGTTTAAACTATTTATGTGGGCAATCTGATCCTGTCTTCAGGTGAAAAGTAACCTAAAATATAACACAGAAAATTAGAAAACAAGCTAGCCTAAAGTAATCAGCATAAGCTGACCAGTCAAACACAACCAAACAACATGTAGCTGTTAGAGTCACAATACTAAAACTTAATTGTTTTATTCGGTGTAATGTTTAGGTTACTTTTCAACTGAAGACGGGCTCAGATTGCAGATCCCGAAACGTCGTGATCATCTTGCTCACTAATGATGGAAAATGTTCGCAATAATAGTTTAAACTCTGGAACTAATAGTTTAAACTCTGGAACTAAAAACTATTATTTTAATTTTTCATCAGTTAATATCTTAAGCTGTACTTAGCTTAAACTATTTTAATTTTTGGGCATCTTAGAACAGTCCTATCAGCGTACTGGCATAAGTCCGTTCGGTCAACCAAGCATGAAAATTTATAATTTAGTTTATTCCAAAAATGTCTTTAATCTGCTTTAAAATAATGTAGTTCTCTGGATAAAAACAACACAACATATAAATAGTAAAATTATATTTTGAAAACTATTTACGTGTGGCATTGGTTTGATGTGTTTTACGATTCGATTTCGCAATCAACTCGTGAGAGGGTAACTTGTAACTGGTCAGTTACATTTTGGAGTTACTGTAATCAATTACATTGGTTTTTAGGTAACTTGTAACTGTAATGAGCTACATTTTACAAAGGGTAACTGTAATGAGTTACATTTTACAAAGGGTAACTGTAATAAGTCACATTTTACAAAGGGTAACTGTAACCAGTTACTGTTTTGAAGTAACTTCCCCAAGTGTATTAGTGTTTGAAAAAATCATTAATATGACAAAATATAACATCCTGATTAAATAATATTTTGTCCATAACTTGTAACAAGTACATCAAAATTAGTTCAGCTAGACAAAGTTCTAAGAAGCGGAGAAGACGCAATTGAAGATGCAATTCAAGACATGCGGGAACAGTAATATAGGCGATACCCAATCCATCACTTAGCCTGCGTGAGAACCGCTGACTTCAGCAGACTTCTAAGAACATCGATAATGGCTGCCGGTGAACAGAAAACCCATCGCCACCCGATCAAGACACACCCAGCAAGATAGTGGGGGACGAATCACAGACATAGGTATCATCATTATTAAAAATTCCAACAAATTGCATTGAATAATCAACTTACCAAACCCACGGATTGGAGGACTTCAGGACGCCCAGGGGTGGATCTTCAGTAGAGGGGAGTGAGTGGAAAAGGGTCGAGCAGGAGGACGGAGAGGAGAGATGAACAGAGGGAGAGTGTGTGTATCGTGGGCAATTGGCTACTCTTGGACTTTCGCGGGGAGTTAAAGTAAGTAGATAAAGATATTATATTAATTGTTCCTTTGGAGTTTTTGAAAACCTATAAACATTTCTTTTGTATTTCAGCTTGACTTATATAATGAGTTTTATATATGTGTTGCCTTATTTACTTATAAAGTCTAAAGTACAAAATATATTATATTTTAAAATAACAGACTAATTATGAGAAAAATTAAGTTAATTAACTATTTTAAAAATAAAACCACTGTAGTTTAAACTGTCATCTTGTTAAGTTATTGTCTCTCTCTCTTTTTGATTGCTGTAGTAAATACTACATTAATGTATATTAATAAAATGATGTATAAAAGTACCCTAATATATGTAGTTTTCTTTTGGAAGTACCTTTCATATTTGCCTTAATCGAGTTGTTCCTTCAGTAAAGGTTTTGAACACAAGCTACAAGCAAACTCTTACAAACTTGATATAAACTATATAACTATGCTAGGGGTGTTCGGGTATTATATTTTTAACTCGGGTCGGGTTTGGGCAGTGTACAAAGTATTACTTTCCGGACCAAGCTGGGGCCGGATTTTTTATTTTTCTCACTGCGCCGGGTCCAAGGTATTGCCTTCTTTGGGTATTTTCTGGTGTAGGCTAAATTTATCATTGCCGTGATAGTAATTGATTAAGTGTCTATATGTATTCAAACCAAAAAAATCTTTATTTAAATGTATTAAATATTAAATTATCTTACTAACTGTTATTTATTGTAAGAAAGGAAAAAACAAACTTTTAATGAATATAGAACAAATGAATAAGGAGTAAGAACAAAAATGTTTCAACATTACAAATACCCTAACCTAAAACAATCAAATCAATTAAGCATTCAAGGAAATTCACTTGAACCAACCCCTTGAATTAAAAGTTAACCCCCAGTGCTTAATTCATATAAATAAAACTTTGTTAAACTATTTCAGACTAAGAATAGGTTGTTTTTTAAACTAATTACTCAAAACTAATTGATGATTCAATTTTAAGTAGGGAACTTTACATCCAAAAAGTTACAAAAACAGCTTGATTTATTGTAGTTGTTAAACTCAAACTCAAAATATTTTATTGTCATTTAACAAACTTTGCATTGACAAGCGTCATAAAATACATTGTCATACTTAGTATTATTGTTAAGGCTAGTTATGTTTTCTAATTTATTGTTTAAAATAACTAACATTCAAAGTTATCTTGCATAAAACATTGCAAACTATAATATTTTTTTTTTTTAAAGAAAGTTTTTTAAACTTTTTTTAAAGCTTAGAGGGCATTTATTGTCTTTTAAAACTGATGGAAGCTTATTATATATTTTTATGCTAGAGTAGAAACTTTGTTTTTAGAAAAAGGTTGTTTTGTGGTTGGGAATCGAAAGGGAATTTTGATTCCTGAGCATATATGTTGGATTTTCCTTTTCAGGGAAAAGATGGAAATTCTTTTTTACAAACATAGCACACTCAAAAACATAGAGACTAGGAAAAGTTAAAATTTTATTTTCAACAAAAAGTCCTCTACAAGACTGAGACTTTCCCAATCCAAAAATAATTTTTTAAGGCCTTTTTTTGAAGAGTAAATATTTTTTTTGTCTTGCAACATTCATAACCCCAAATTGGTAACGCATAAGATATGTGGGGAAAGAAACACCCATAGTAGGCTAGAAAGAGAATATCCTTGTCTTGAAAAATCGACAGTCTTCTTAACAGAAAAATGCAAGAGCTCAACTTTCTTAAAACTTTGTTGATGTGGTCACTGAAATTCAATTGAGAATCAATTACTAGCCCCAAAAAACTAGTGTTCTGAGAGGAAATCAGCTCTGGCTCTCCAATAAATAGAGTAGACATGTCTTCTTCTGGTAAAGCTCTACGCTTTAAACTAAAATCAACAATTTTTGTTTTTCCAGTGTTTACTATGAGTTTGTTTCTGCTTAACCACTGCAACAACAAACTACCCTGAACAAAAAGGTCAACTTCAAGCTGACTTCTAACAATGTTTGACAGACTGAGGGAAGTATCGTCAGCAAATAAGCACAAGCTTCCACCTTCTATACAATACTGTATATCGTTCACAAACATCAAGAACAACGTTGTTAGCTTGTAGGGTCTGGAAAACAAACCACAGCAGACAAGGACAGGTTTGGGTCAGGACTAGGGCTGTGGTACTGGCAGGAGTAGCCTATAGAGGTGGAGTATTATTACTATTGAGTTTTCGACTCTTACCTTCTCCCTGTACTGGGGATGGGTACTCAGGTACTTACTTCAATGGTCATGTGGTGGACTTAGCTCTTAAAAATAAAAAAAAGGTGTGACAAGTGCAAAATAAATCTAAAGAGTAACTCCACCATACTACAGAAATTAAAATACCCCTACCTAATTATTATGCATGACCATTGCAGTAGACCAGAAGTCTGCCGGTTTCCTCCTCTCTCAGAGATCAGAGCCGACCAGCATCACGAGGGCATCAGGGTGCTACATCATGGGAGTCGTCACCTTAGTCAAGTTTGCCACACCGAGGACCATGCCTCCAGCCGGGGAATGAGGAGGTTGAACAAAAAAGATTTTAAACTAAACTATACGGGATGGGTGATGATGACAATGAACCTAACCTAACTTAAACTAATATCACCCAATGTTATGTTTGGCCAAGGATTTCAGATTATTGTACCTAATAATATTATCAACAACAACATAGACAATGAACAACAATAAACAAATATGGCGACATAATAAACAGAATTAAATTTAGACTATTTTATGCAATTATGTACAGTGTACGACACTTCCGTCACAGCTCACAGGATAAAAATCCTTTTGAGTTGTGCAATGTGAGCTTTACACACTAGCTTGCTAGTTTTTGGGTTCACTAGCGTAACTGTGACAGGGGTCGTAAAAGCCTCAATCACACACGGTTCTGAATACAGCGGTAGTAGTTTGGCTGTGATTTTGTTTGCTGTGCTGCCCTGTTGATTTAGCTTGTAGCAGACCCAATCCCCTACTTGATATAGATTTTGTTTACGTCCCTGGTTGTAGCGTTTGTCTCTTTCTTGTTTTGCCCTCTGTAAGTTTTGCAGAACTTCAGCCCATCTCTGTTGAGTGGTTTGCTGATCGGGCTGTGGGCAGGCCCAGATTTACAAACGGGCAGACTGGGCATTTGCCCAGGGCGGCAAATTTTCAAGGGCGGTGGTGGAGCGGGGGGAAAAAGGCGAAAATTGATTTTGGTGCATGTTAGGTGAAATGGGAAATTCTACTTTTGTGGTCGAGATTTTAGTTGGCACTGGCAGCACTAGCGCTGCCTGCCGCTTGTCATTGGCACTGTCTTGGGTCACAATATTCTGTCACAGTATAGTTTTACCATGTGAATACTTGTGCGGTTTGTCATAGTACTAATAATGAGAAAAAAGTTGAGTGAAGCTGAGTATAAGAAACGTGCTGATAAAAAGCAAAGTGATGAACTCTACCAGTTTTTAAAATATTTCTGACTCTACCAGTAACGAATTATACCGCGGAAATAGACTTTTCAATGCTGAGCCGGGTGAAAAATGCTAAAAGGGCAACTCTAAGGAGTGAAAAATTAAATTCATCTATACTATTAGTATTTCGGTTAGGGTTGTCCGGAGTCTTGAGATCTCGGAATCTGGCTGGGGTAATTCAGAATTTTTGAATAGAGATGGTCCTTAGTGTGTGGAGGGTGGGAAAACGAATAAAATTATATAGATTTTTTATTTTACAGGGTTTTGAGGTCCCCAATTCCCCATTATATTTCTTTTTTTAGTAAATATTTATTAGTAAATATCAACGGATTTGTTTGAAACTCGACACATAGTTGTATACCATCAACCCAAAGACCCCTACTGATTTTGGGGTTCGGGGGGCACAATATATGGATTTGGGGAGGGTTAAAGAGGGGGCAAGAAATAAAAAAAATCTTAAAAATCGATGTGGGGTATCAAAAAAAAGGCAATACTATGCTGATTTCATAAATATATTGGTTGTCTACCAAATTGTTTGGGGAAGGGAAGGGGGGGTTAAAAAGTGGGGGTAAAACATCGGGATGGCTGAGTTTTACAAAGCGGGCACCGAGGCCGTAGGGGCGAAGCCCCAGCTGGCACAGCTAGTTGGTTATAATGTGCACAGAGAAAGATTTGACTTTGAAAACAGACTTTACTCACGTTGAACAAGACTTTGCCAAGAAAAAGTCACGAAATAATTCGTTCATGTAACTTTATGCAAGTTGAATAATAGATTGTCTTTAATAAACATTCAAATCAAATTTTAAATTTTCACTAATTTTGTTAATGTTTTGTTAAAATAAAAATATAATACATTACATGTATGGCTTGTTTTTCAAAAACCTTTTACAAAACCTTTTACATCTAAAATCACTAAAAAAATCTATATATATTTTTAATCAGTTCTACAGTTGGGTTTTATTTAATTGTTTATAAAATACTAAAAATGTGTACCAATTCCTGACCTGGGGCCAGAATTATTAAATATGAAACAGATTACAATTCAACACATGGACATTTAAAATAACGGAAGCATTGCTGAACCCCTGTACCTTAACACTAAACATCGACTAGCCAGCTTTATGAGCATTATAAATATATTAAATGAGTATCTAATTATGTGTGCACACCCTTTAATTTACAATTTAGTAAGAAATGACTACTGAAAAGCTGGTACCCTAATATTTTACTAAACGTGCATAATAGCGGCTGGAGCGTGTCGTAACAGGATAATTTTACTATAATTAACAGAGACCTTGGCAAATATCGGATGTTAACGTAATTTCAGATGTGACATGTTCGCTAGAGGCTTAACCCCTTAATTAAAAATTAACAATGCATAACGGAGTACTTATCCTGCGGGGTTGAAGAAGTATCCCTACTGGCACCGTCAATGCTTGCCTCTCAATCACACACTGGTTCCCTTACCGGCAGGCGCGCGTGGGAGAGGGCAGTTGATGTGAACTTTGCTTTATATACGGCGGTCTGTGATTGGTCGTGCTGGCCGCGTACCTACGTATCAGTGACGTCATGATCCACAGATCATGACAGCCACCCTCCCCGGGGGGTGTGATGATGTAGTGGAGCTAAATTCTGTTGGCGGTCCGGAAATTTGGAAAAATTAAAATTTAATTGGATGAAACCGAGGTTTGATTTGCTGTGCCGCAGTTGGGTACCACTTTTAACATTTCGAAAAAAAGGACATGAAAAACTACCTATAATGTATTACTTTTATATACAAACACGTAAACAATACATAAAATGAATAAATAATTAAATAAATACGTATATTACTCTATACACAATATCACGAACAAAGATGCTGATATGGAATGGTGTGATGATGGTTAAAGAGGTGGAATATTATTACTATTGAGTTTTCGACTCTTACCTTCTCCCTGTACTGGGGATGGGTACTCAGGTACTTACTTCAATGGTCATGTGGTGGACTTAGCTCTTAAAAATAAAAAAAAGGTGTGACAAGTGCAAAATAAATCTAAAGAGTAACTCCACCATACTACAGAAATTAAAATACCCCTACCTAATTATTATGCATGACCATTGCAGTAGACCAGAAGTCTGCGGTTTCCTCCTCTCGCAGACCAGAGACGACCAGCGGCGAGGCGATCAGGGTGTGACCTCATGGGAGTCATCACCTTGGTCAAGCTCGCCCCCATCGCGGACCATGCCTCCAGCCGGCGAATGAGGAGGTTGAACAAAAGAAATTTTTAACTAAACTATACGGGATGGGTGATGATGACAATGAACCTAACCTAACTTAAACTAATATCACCCGATGTTATGTTTGGTCAAGGTTCAGATTATGCTACCCAATAATATTATCAACAACAACATAGACAATGAACAACAATAAATAAATATGGCGACACAATAAACAGAATTAAATTTACGTGCTGTGGGGGTGTGTAGCGCGTGTGAGGTGAGTGCGGTGTGTACCGGTTGTGACGTGGTTGCCACTGTCTGTGAGTGTGCTGTCGGTGGCCGCTCGCGCTAGCCTGCCTAGGGTAGGCAGCCTGTTGCTGTTCCGGTTGGTGAGTGTGTGTGTGTGTGTGTGTGTCAGCTCTCTAATTGCTTCCACCGTAGCGGATGCCTTAGCTAAGTCTTGAAGAGACAACATTGTTCCCAATCCTGTCAACCCATTCCTGTCAACGGGACCCTTTGCCTCTGCATTCAATGTCACATTTAGAAAAAAAAGATTTACATAAAAACGGAAAAAGACGAAAAAGGAACGGTGTATGCATTTCACTTTGTTTGAGCTAGCTAATTTTATCTTTGGGTTTATTATAAAAATGTACAGGAACTAAAGGGAATTGGTTAATAAATTTGGGTTGTGAGGTACAGGTTTGAAAATCTGGTTATTTTTTTATTACTTTTCTTAGCAATAAACTTGAAATTATGGGAAAAGCTTTCTTGTGAAATTTATGTGTTGGTATGTTATACTCCTAGGTAATATGGAGAACCTCATATTTAAATTCTTTACGTCTTGATGTTGACTAACAAGTCAATAAAAGGGCAAATTTTAACACATCTGAAAAATTGAGGTTCGGCCAATACTTAATCAACTATATTTAATAAAGATTTTAACATTGCAATATGGATAAATATGGGTTAGTTTACAATGAAATGGTAAAAGTTTTCTTAGAACTAAGTCGCTCACCTCCAGCATTTTCTTATTGTTATGGTTTTTCTTTCTTTTTTTTGCTGGGCATGCCTTGTTTACATTTTTTTTTAATTTTTGTATATATATTTTTTGTTCATATTTCTTATTTCTTTTAGGCAAGTATCATTCTTTTTTTGAGCGCTAGAACTACATAACAATTACTATTTTATAACTATGGGAAATTTAACTAAACGCGATTGCAATTTGGTTTGGAAAGGAAACAATCATTGTTTGTAAAATCACTCATAGCTGTACAATTAGGTAAGGTTTAACTAGGTAAAGAGGAGAGTAACTTTGTAGATTTTAGAAAAACTGTAAGGAAAAATGGATGGTATTGGGTTTACTGCCACGTACAGGAATTTATGTCTGGTAGAAGCGGTGGACTCTATTGTATCGGCTGAACTCAGGTGCTGAGCAGCTTGGCTATTGTTGACATCCAGAATACACAGTACAGGAGACAGTGGTTGTGATTGTGTAACCAGCTGACGGTGGATAGTGACAGTCCGTAATCTGTGGCGAGCAGGATCGAGTTTGTCGTGTTGATAAGGCATTGTGTGCAATTGCAGAGTTGTGCTCTTCTAACGCACATCTTGGAGTCCTAACCCACAGATATATTACTTCTGTGCCCTAACAACCTACACCTTGCTCGGGAACGTTGATAGTCACATACTGCATACAATTAACTTTCTTCTGTTAGAAAATGTGTTTGATACTGCTGATAAAAAGTGACTCCCGGGGTTTGACCAGCCAGCGTCCTAAAACCTTCCTCCCTTTGCACTGCCTTAACATTATTTACTGAACTGGTGCCTTTGAAAACAGTTTTTGAAAATCCTGCTTGATGATTTGGTGTATACAGATCTTGTTCTGTATTTGGACTTCTTGCACTTCGAACTTCAGGTGATGCAGAATGCAGTTTTTTGGTTGGGAAAGGTTAAGAGGGAGCTAATTGTACACAAATTAATATGAGTGTTACATAACTTAAATTACTGTCGCAAAACCTCTACTATTTAATACTTATAAAAAAACATAGATAATAAAGTGCATTTATAAAAAGTTGTAAAAGACAATGGGAATTTACTTGCTAGTTATAAGGTAAATAGAATTTTGAAAAAAGAAACATAGCCTCTAGTGCTGAATTAAAAACATGTCCCTAACTTATTAAATTAATTTGACATCTCTTTGCAGAAAAAGGCAAAACAAGGTTTTAATGTTATATCTGAATTATTGCTTATACTTAATTACCATATTTTACGACAATGAGTTAGCCAGCACAATATAGTCCCTACGCGAGACACTCGCTATTGCACAAGGTTGTACAATAAATATTATGTGGGAAATTAAAAATACAATATACATAAACCACTCTTCCTTCACTGATAACATTTTATTATATCAAAAGTGAAGGGAAAAAATCATATAACTGTCCTATTATTCTACATACCTCTGGTATGCCGCCTAAGGGCTGGTCATACCCTAAGTTCATGCCCTAGCCTATCATGGAATGCAGTGTCTTTTGTGTCGACTTTCTAATTTCTACGTCAGCTTTTGGCTGATTGCTGTCTGCTTAACCCTCTTAATTGTCGCAAAAAAGGTAACATTTTATTCTAATTTGTGAAAAGTCTACTTTACTATTTTGAAAAAACAAAGGGACATAAAACCTTCTGGAGTAACATACCAACACTAGAATACTTACTACTTAATTAATTAATGAACCGTTTTGTGTGTTCATTATTAAAATTTATTTACCATAACCAGTAAGAAAAGGATATGTTAGGGTAGAAAATCACATGTTATATTAAAGCTACACAAAAAGCAGAAAAATGCATACACCTTAAATCGAAATTCTCCACACAATTTTGCTGCAGGTCGTGAAGCGCGATTTTGTTGTTTTATTTAAAGCGGTGACGTTGCAGACACACTACTCTGTATTACTGCTTTGGTCATCTCCCTAAACCCTAATGCGTTGAGATGAATTTTATCCTCCCGTCTGCGACTTCCTGCGTAAAACTTCTGAAAATAGTCCTCAATCTCCCTACTGAAATCCCACCTTAAATAGGTTACGTTGTCTGCCTTGGTAGACATGATGTATCGGTTAATATGGTATATTTGGTCCAGGATATAAGGATCGGATGCAAACTTAGGAAAGTTAGGTAAAGTGGTGATGATTAAGGTAGCGTTTGCTGGCATCTTTCTTTTGAAAAAGGCTATTAATGAAACAAAATCGGTTTTTATTTCGCCAAATGTGCGCTGCTGCTTAATGTCGTTGGTTCCTACAAAAACTAAATTGACAGACTCTGATTGGAAAATTGGTTGGCTTTGCTTGATGTAGGACTTTAACTGTGAAATGGTGATACCCGATTTGATTCCCTTACCGGCGCGGCGTGCGTGGGAGAGGGCAGTTGATGTGAACTTTGCTTTATATACCGCGGTCTGTGATTGGTCGTGCTGGCTGCGTACCTACGTATCCACGTGAAACCATTTTTATTTATTTATTGCCGTACAAAAACCTTTGTTTTGGCTTAAATTTAAAACTACAAAATATATATTTAAAAAAAACCCTAGACAATGGAAATTCTACGGAATTTATCTCAAAATAGTATAAAAGTATTGTATATTTAGTTATAATATAACCACCAACAACAACAAAAAGTCTAATTGATTTCAATTTTGATAGCTCACACACGAAACTGAGTGTTCAATGAATTCATCAATGCTGCAAAATAAGTTCAAAATTAGAAAATTATTTAATTTGGTTTTAAACTGTTTCAAATTTTCAATATTTTTTAATGTGGTAGGAAGTTTGTTGAATAAAGCGACTCCTGCTTGCGAAGGAAGCTTAGAGTACACCTCGGTTCTATGTTGGTTAATTCGAAAATTATTCGCCAATCTTGTTCTATATGAATGTATTTCGCTTCCCTGTACCATGTACCCTAGTACAAAATAAATGTAGTATTGTGCAGTTCATTACTAAATAGTCTTTAGTTTTAAATAATCTTTGCTCGCCAGATTACCTTTTAAGCAATGTATCATTAAAGATGGTACAAAATAGCCTATTCAAACTGATGAAGGGCCTATACCTATAGAAGTAGTCAAGTAGGTTTTGATTCACCCGAATAATAATTTCAAAGTCCGGATACAATAATTGGAGCAGAATCGAGTCAAAAGGTGGGAGACAGATGAAGATGGTAAGTAAGGAGGCGGAAAAAATGGTCTGCCCAGGGCGCCTGCAACCTGAAATCGGGGCCTGGCTGTGGGGGAAGCAATTTGTCGAGATCCCAAGCAAGCTCCAAAGGATGCTTGAGTTCGTAGCCTAGAAAGTCTTTGGCTGGTGAATGCTTGGTGCTTTCGTGATTGGCAGAGTTGTACGCTTTTTGAAAGTAGTGTAGCATTGTATCCCATTCCGTCTGATTTTGGCTATAATACATTCGTAAAGCTAGTTGTAGCCCTTGGTTAAGCGTCTCTACCTGATTACCTTGGCGTCTATAGGGCGTACAATTTATTTGTTACAGTTACCTTGGTTGAGGGCCTGTAGATCCTACGGTGCAGGTTGTAGTCTATACACGTGTTTCGCAGCACTTGTGCTGCATCATCAGTAGACACACTAGGTCACTATTTACACTGATATTAAAACGGTGATTAAAAACATCATTACCCAATACCCATTCAAATTATTTACATCATCTTGTATGGTTAGCAACTTTTGAAACACTCTGTCATAAATTGTTTTACAACATCAAAATAAAATACAAATTGTTTGTTTTATTTATGTCAACCCAACCCAAACAAAAAACCAATGCCCAAGCGCCATAAAAGCCCAACCCAAATTTTAAAATGTTGGCCCATGCAACCCTGTGTAATAGATTAAACTTACAGGAGCAGAGGCAGGACAACTTTCACTGATGCAAAAAACCAGATTTCTATTGCTACCTTTACCGACCGGCGCATACCTAGGTCTCACACCAGAACTGTTACTAATTGGTGGAATAATACTAAACTCCCGTCCAGAATTAATTGTTTCAAACTTTTATTTTTCAATTATCAAAAAAAACAAAAGATATTATCAACCAGTTCTTGCTTTTCCTGGGAGCACGTACAATAAAAGGTCAATCAGAAGAGCCCCTGGAAGGGGCACCCTCATCCCCCTGTCTGTAGTTACACCACTGAATCAGATGTCAATAAAGGGGGAAGCAGCACCAGGGTAGGTCATTTTGAATCTTTTGAATAAAATCCTGAGGTCCCTTGAGTGTTGGTTCCCCTCTTGATATGTGATACTGACTTCCTGTGTTTACTAACGGTATTTTAGTTTTGGTAGTGGCTAAATTTCTTTTGTTAGGTTTAATTTGTTTTTAGAACTATTGTACCTCAACTGGCTTACTTGGTGGTTTACCAGCAATGTCCTTTACGGCAAGTTTTTTCTTCGTTTTCAATGGATCCTTACTGCCAGTCATATTTGGTCTTCCAAACTGAAAACATGCAATAGTCATAAGTCTTACATCTGAGCACAAGACTAAAGGAAATAAAACTACCAGTGAAAAGTCAATGTAGTTATTTACTCTAATTTGTTAAGGACAGTTTTTATTTTCGTAGTTGTATTTTTAAATAGTTAGAAAAAAAGGAAATGTTTTAAATATGGATTAAACTATACTGATTTTGTTTTCAGGGGAAAAATTATGATTGCACAACAATAATGACGAGTCCTAAAATACATAAGAATTACGCCCCATTCCTTATGAGTTGGTACATATACAAATGGTAAAAGACTTGTCAAACTGAATTTGTACCAAAGCAACCTACCAAAGCTTCTGTAAAATTACTCCTATTAAACCCCTGAACTCACATTTTGCGAATTTGCTACCAAAACCACCTGGAGTTGTACACCACTTGCCTCTCGGTTACGGTCTGGATCCACCCCTGGTTGGATCAGATGTCAATGGGAAGGGAGGCGGCACTGGGAAAGGTCATCTTGTAGGTCTCATGAGTGTTTCCTTCATGATATTTGTGTAATACTGATTTTGTGTTTACTAACAGTATTTTAGTTTTGGTAGTGGCTAAATTTCATTAGGTTTGATTTGTTTTTAAAACTATTATACCTCAACTGGCTGACTTAATGGTTTATCAGCTGGTTTACCAGCATTGTCCTTTATACCAAGTTTTTTATTCGTTTTCAATGGATCCTTACTGCCAGTCATTAGTCTTCCAAACTGAAGATCCGAAGATCCTCCTGGCAATAACCGGAGATCCTCCTTCTTCATCTTTGACCAGCTCTGCTGGATTGATTGCGTCAAAAGTCACTAGTTACTGGCATAGATGGTGGCTACCTTGGCTCAAAGATTGGAAGAACTCCTCTATTGAATAAGGTGGTCTGAAGAGGAGCCAATTTTTTACCGTAGAGTTAAAGTGTTTAGACTCTAAGGTCTTCCAATCATCAGGCAAGGCATTATAAATTTTTATTGCCAGTACAGGGAAGCTGTTCTTCTTCATGCTTAGCTCCGCATGCCATTCCCACTCCAGCTAAGTTCCAGTGCGGTTAAGTCCCTACAACAGAATTCTGTAAGGGGCAGGCACTGGATTCCCGATTTAACAACAATACATGTTCTAGGATTGTTGATATGGTTACAGAAAATTATTTTACCTCCAGCAGCTGTCAATCCCGCAATCCTGCCTCTGTGAAGCCATGGTTCCTGAACGAAGGCGAGATCGTAGCAACCAGAAATGAAGGTCCTGCAGAAGGAGGCCGAGGCCGCCTTACTGCGATGTAGGTTGATCTGCAGTACTAGGCTCTCCATCTTGGCTCTTTTCCTTCTCCCTCCCAGAGAGCACGATGATGGAGGCATTCCAGAGCACGATGTGCGCCCTGTAATCAAATGCATTGATTGCCTTTAGTGCCTCGTCATTGACAAGAAACATAACAGTTATTCCTTTTTTGTCCTCTTTGTTGGAAATGAGTTTCCAGTCCTTGATGTTCAAAGACGGATTTTGCTTGTCTAGCATCTCACATAGTGTGTTGGCATCTTTGCCTAGGAATTTAAGGGGAATTTTGACCAACACCTCGGTGGCCCTAAGGATGTCTTTTTTATCCCCTGCTTTTAACTGAGTACCCCCCTGAAGGACTGTAGAATTGACAAACTCTAGTACCCAGTTTTAGATTGCTCATTGGAGCAGGAAACTATGAGAGCACCTGACTCCATTTAGGTGCCTTCGAAGACTGGATAGACTCCTCCGGGGAAAGCTGACACCTAAGGGTTGGGCGAAAGAGGAATGGGAGAGGAGAGGAAGGAGAAGGAGCTAGGTTGGGATGGGAAATCTCATGCTTGGGATTGAACAAGAGATGGGGTAGGAAATCCTCCTCCTTTCTCATCGGTTATGGGAATGATGAGACCCCGGGCTTGGAACCGGCATAGCGGAGTTAATCTTTCTCAAGTTTTGTTGCTACGAGAGAGGTTTAAAATTGATGGTCAGCAAAGGTTTGCTCTTCAGCTTTGTCGACCATAAAATCACAAGCATGTCATTTGTACACAACTAAGAAATGTCATTTGAAACCACCTACGATGTAATTTGCCAACTCATGTAATAATTCCGGTAATGATGAGTACATAGTTGATTTCCATTGAATAGGTTTTTTCATATGGTAATTTTTTATTGGACAGATTTGGCTAGATTGACTTGAGTAATTCAAATTATCTATACACCAATTTCAACAACTTATAAACTAACTAAATGTATGATAGTACTGTATTTAATCAATGTTTCCAAGGTTAAAATGAAGTAACTGTTATTTGAAGATGACTTGGCCTAGGGTAATTGGAAAATTCAACGTTCTGAAAATAATATTGAACAGTAGTTTTAATGCTAATTTGAAGAAGTGTTATTCAGACTACAAAACAGAATAGCAAATACGATAGTAGTAATTGTTCAATTATAGTTGACAACTTCACCTATCAATTAGACTGAAAAGTCGAACACGTATTACAATATTATCTTGGCTTATCCGATGGTTGATGGCACTAGTAATTTCAAGCCAGCCAGTGGAACTAAGGGAGCCATTGTATGAAGCCTGTTCGAGCCGTGGGGATTTCTTTTTACAAATAAAAAAACTTTTCTTTTGTAGCCGCCAAACAATGTAAGTAATTTTCTAGGTTTATTTTTTGCAAGTCCATTTCTGTTCTTTTGTTTTGTGGATTTATTTTGGGTTGAACTGTTTCTGTTGTCACATTTTGACTTGTTGAATTTATTGTGGACTTGAGTTGGCTTGTGCCTTTTTCTGGCTTCATTTTGGGCTGAATAGGGGATTTTAAGTCATTTTCATTTTTTTCTTGATTTATTTCAGGTTGGAATGGTTGATGTGCATCCAATCTAGGTATTTTCGCATCATCCACTTTGTGGAGGCAAGAACACTTATCTACTTGGGCTGCACTGAGATCAGTCTCAGTTTGAGGAGGAGGTAGAAATTTTTCCCAGTTACCAATCTGACATGACATCATGAGAGATGGTTGGCCTGGAACTAAGCAAAGTTGATCTGTGACTACTTTATCAACTAAACTAGAGTTAACTGTACCTGAACTGTCCCTACAACGTAAGATGCTTTGTGAAGTACGACTGCCTAAGTTGCTCTGGTTGATTAAATCCTTACTTATATCCTGCATAAGCACTCTGGGTTGCAGATCTGGTTGTGAACTCTGGCTAGGAGTTTGTGATGAGACGCTCGGGGAGGGATGGTTTTCAGAAGATTCTTCTGAGAGACTCTGAGAGCTCGCCTGGGAGTTGGTGTCGAACTCGTCCATTTCTTATTCCATCCGTGCATTGAAAGCTGCCACTTTTCCACCACTGACCGCATGTCTGTGGTGAGGAACGTCTTCGTCAGATTCCTCAGTGTTCACATCACTCAAGATAAGTTGTATGTTGTTTGAACTCTGGCTAGAAGTTTGTGAGGAGACGCTCGGGGAGGGATGGTTTTCAGAAGGTTCTTCTGAGAGACTTTGAGAGATCTAAGACAAGATAGTTTTGTGAGTAACCAATGCTTAATATCAACTGTGTTTTCAAACAACATACAACTTATCTTGAGTGATGTGAACACTGAGGAATCTGACGAAGACTCGCCTCACCACAGACAAGCGGTCAGTGGTGGCAAAGTGGCAGCTTTCAATGCACAGATGCAAGAAGAAATGGACGAGTTCGACAGTTTCGTCAGATTCCTCAGTGTTCACATCACTCAAGATAAGTTGTATGTTGTTTGAAAACACAGTTGATATTAAGCATTGGTTACTCACAAAACTATCTTGTCTTAGATCTCTCAAAGTCTCTCAGAAGAATCTTCTGAAAACCATCCCTCCCCGAGTGTCTCCTCACAAACTCCTAGCCAGAGTTCAAACAACATACAACTTATCTTGAGTGATGTGAACACTGAGGAATCTGACGAAGACGTGCCTCACCACAGACATGCGGTCAGTGGTGGCAAAGTGGCAGCTTTCAATGCACGGATGGAAGAAGAAATGGACGAGTTCGACACCAACTCCCAGGCGAGATCTCAGAGTCTCTCAGAAGAATCTTCTGAAAACCATCCTCCCCAGTGTCTCCTCACAAACTCCTAGCCAGAGTTCAAACAACATACAACTTATCTTGAGTGATGTGAACACTGAGGAATCTGACGAAGACGTGCCTCACCACAGACATGCGGTCAGTGGTGGCAAAGTGGCAGCTTTCAATGCACGGATGGAAGAAGAAATGGACGAGTTCGACACCAACTCCCAGGCGAGATCTCAGAGTCTCTCAGAAGAATCTTCTGAAAACCATCCCTCCCCGGGCGTCTCATCACAAACTCCTAGCCAGAGTTCACAACCAGATCTGCAACCCAGAGTGATTATGCAGGATATAAGTAAGGATTTAATCAACCAGAGCAACTTAGGCAGTCGTACTTCACAAAGCATCTTACGTTGTAGGGACAGTTCAGGTACAGTTAACTCTAGTTTAGTTGATAAAGTAGTCACAGATCAACTTTGCTTAGTTCCAGGCCAACCATCTCTCATGATGTCATGTCAGATTGGTAACTGGGAAAAATTTCTACCTCCTCCTCAAACTGAGACTGATCTCAGTGCAGCCCAAGTAGATAAGTGTTCTTGCCTCCACAAAGTGGATGATGCGAAAATACCTAGATTGGATGCACATCAACCATTCCAACCTGAAATAAATCAAGAAAAAAATTAAAATGACTTAAAATCCCCTATTCAGCCCAAAATGAAGCCAGAAAAAGGCACAAGCCAACTCAAGTCCACAATAAATTCAACAAGTCAAAATGTGACAACAGAAACAGTTCAACCCAAAATAAATCCACAAAACAAAAGAACAGAAATGGACTTGCAAAAAATAAACCTAGAAAATTACTTACATTGTTTGGCGGCTACAAAAGAAAAGTTTTTTTATTTGTAAAAAGAAATCCCCACGGCTCGAACAGGCTTCATACAATTGCTCCCTTAGTTACACTGGCTGGCTTGAAATTACTAGTGCCATCAACCATCGGATAAGCCAAGATAATATTGTAATACAAGTTCGTCTTTTCAGTCTAATTGATAGGTGAAGTTATCAACTATAATTGAACAATTACTACTATCGTATTTGCTTTTTTTTTTGTAGTCTGAATAACACTTCTTCAAATTAGCATTAAAACTACTGTTCAATATTATTTTCAGAACGTTAAATTTTCCAATTACCCTAGGCCAAGTCATCTTCAAATAACAGTTACTTCATTTTAACCTTGGAAACATTGATTAAATACAGTACTATCATACATTTAGTTAGTTTATAAGTTGTTGAAATTGGTGTTTAGATAATTTAAATTACTCAAGTCAATCTAGCCAAATCTGTCCAATAAAAAATTACCATATGAAAACCTATTCAATGGAAATCAACTATGTACTCATCATTACCGGAATTATTACATGAGTTGGCAAATTACATCGTAGGTGGTTTCAAATGACATTTCTTAGTTGTGTACAAATGACATGCTTGTGATTTTATGGTTGACTAAGCTGAAGAGCAAACCTTTGATGACCATCAATTTTAAACCTCTCTCGTAGCAACAAAATTTAAGGAAAGATAGGCAAAAGTACTTTCTCCAGAAAAAATGGAGCAAATGTGCCATCCCTTAAAAAAAAATTACCTGGCCTGGGACGCCAACAAACAATAAAACAATGGAAGGTAATCCGTAAGCAGATTTATCCCTCTGCTATGACTGGGTGAATGGCAAAACTTAGAGAAGAGAAAAGAAGAAGAGAAGACTGAGAGGAAAAGAAAATGGAGGAAAAGAAAGAGGAGAAAAACGACAATGAAAAGCGAAATATTGCTAGGCCAATCAAAGAGCTAGTGTATGATGAGCAGGAGTACTGGACTTGTAAGGTGTGCTGTTAGCAATACTCTGTCAAAGTCATTCTTGATCAAAAATGAAGTTGATTGAGTGTGAGAGCTGTTCCGCTACATTTTATTACAAAGCACAAAAGACATGGACCGCGACGCGTAAAAGATCCTTTCGTGCTAAGCAAATTGGAAAATGATTTATTTATTTGTAGTCATTATTACAATAACATTGTGTTGACTACTACCACTGGTAAGACAAGGTCCAATTCCGTAACTATGTAATTTAAAACTATAATAATTTATACTAAATAGAGGTGTTCATAAATTCGTCTGAAGTGTAAAATGGATGATTTATTAGGTAACTTTTCAGTTTTTTTTCTAAATGAAACAAAGTTGTTGGTCAATCTAATATCTATTGGGAGTTTGTTAAATAATTTTTTATCAGCCTGAAGTGGATGTTTATTAATCATTTCAAGGTGATGGGATTCAAATTTTAACATATTCCTATTGCAAATTTCATAGTTATGAAAAGGGGGCAAACATTGGAATTTTGGAAAACAAAAAATTAAAGTTTCAAATATGAAAAGGGAAGTAACGGTCAAAATACCCAAAGAGACAAAATCATCACGACAGGTCTGTCCGAAGCGTAGCCCAGAAATCGTTCTGACTGCCGATTTTTGTTGAATCAAAACTCGTGATATTTTAGATTCAGCACAGTTCCCCCAAAACACTATGCCGTACAAAATGAGATGATTTATTAATCCAAAATAGGCTGTTCTCAAAACATTTAATTTGCAATAAGATGATAATTTTCTTAATAAAAAACACCAGATGTTATCTTTTTACAAATAAAATCAACATGATTATCCCAACATAGTTTTTTGTCCAGAAAAAGCCCAGAAACATAAAACTTTGAGCCTTATGAATGGTATTATCTATACTAATATATAAAAATGAGATGGTGTGTGTCTGTGTGTCTGTCTGTTCCTCAATCACGCAAATACCACTGGACCAATTTTAATGAAATTTTACAGGAATGTGGCTTATATACCTGGTTAACACATAGGCTATTAAAATGTTTGATAATTTAATTATTTTCAAGATGGCGGTCATTACTAGGACCTCACTACATGTGAAAATCTATAACCCCAAAACTGTCACTTAAAATTCTAGAAAAACCATAACAGATATTTAATTTTTGACAGCACATACGATCTTTAAAATTTAATTTCCTACACAAATGGTCCTAAGCATTCTTGTCGTATCTCCAACCGTTTGCTCGGAAAGCTTGCTTCAGCGTGGAAAAACAGGCTCATGATGCGGCGCGCTGCGCTCAAACTCGGCACTTCCACAGGTTGTACCTCTCCTCCTAGCGTCAGTACGTCTGACCGACAGTGTTTGTTGACCATATTACTTACTATTCATGCTTTACAGCGAGTGTTGTCCTATAGCCATGTAGTTTTCCATTTTAAACTAAACAAAATTAGTTTATTTTGTCATGATACATTTAAAATAAATGTACTTTAGCAATGTAATTTTTTTATTTTCAACTAAACAAGAGTAGTTTATTTTGGACTTTAAACTTATGTGGTTTGCCATGGTAAATTAAAATAAAACCTTTGGGTCAACCAGATTACAATAAACATTGTTTTTATTGTGGTCTACCCAGAAGTTTAATTTTAATTTAAAATTAGTTTAATAAAATGGTTTTAATGACCGCTTATAACTCAAAATCAGCTGAAACTATGGTGGTGAAACTTCGTTTAAGGGTAAAGCCTAGCTATTACGCAGTGTGTTTTAGCTATATTTTATATCCATACAACAACCACAAAATAAATGGCGAGGGACCAAAGTAGGCACTGAACATATTTTTACGGCATATTCGACCACTTAAAACTGAAAATCGGCTGAAGATACGGTAGTGAAACTTCGTTTAAGGGGTTAACCCACTACGCAGTGTGTCTTTAGCTATATTTTGTACCCATATAACATCCACAAAATAAATGGCGAGGAACCAAACTAAGCTCTGAAAACATCGGAATGGCGGGATTATTACGACTCTCACGAGGTAGTCAAACATCGATAAACACTTATTTGGTTTCAGTGTGACTGGACATAGAAATGAATCTATCGACGTTTGGTTATTAAGTTTTCTTGCACTTTGTAAAGTGCTAAAACTGACGTTAAGAAAATTCCTGTCTGTAAGTATGTAAAACTTTTAAGTCATTTTGGAACTCCAGCCTATCTAAATTAAGCTCCGAAAAGGGTTTTTTCCAACAGGTACTCTCTGCGGTGTGTCTGGCGAATTAGTACCCCACTCTTCACTCACGTGGCCGCGGTGGCGAGACTGACTTAACAAAATCCTGTCCGTCTGTCTGTCTGTAACGTTTTCAAGGCAAATGGGACTGCTTATACATTAAAATCGGCTGAAGCTATGTAGGTGAAACTTCGCCCCATTACTCAGTGTGTCTTTAGCTATATAATATATTCATACAACATCCATAAAATAAATAGCAAGGGACCAAAGTAGACTCTGAAAATGTTTTTAGGCATTTTGGACCGCTTATAAGTCAATCATATGAAACTATGGCGGTGAAACTTTGTTTAGGGGTTAAGATAATCACACAATGTGTCATTAGCTACATTTGATGTCAATATAACATCCTCAAAATAAATTGCAAAAGGCCTAAAAACGGCCGGAACGGCGGAGTAACTATGACTCTCACAAGGTAGCCAACAGTTATAAGGAGAAGATGGTGAACTAACAGGCAAACTAAATGAGTATTTGAAGGATATATAGGAAACTTTGTTTTACTTTAAATTTGTAGTTTTATTAAAATAGACACACAGCAATGATAAGAAAGCCCCGAGGCGAAGCGCGGGTACTCTCAGCTAGTTATTTATACAAATGGGTACGCTTTTTACATCTGAAAACCCAAAACTCATAAAAAATGATTTTTCATAATTAGTTTATAAATTTAGGCTCTCAAAGTAGTTAATAAAACTGGTTACTTTCTCTTGAGCAAGTACACCTAAGTTCTCGTTGTTTTTACAACTAAAACTGATGACTAAGTTATAACCTGGATCAATAATTTAATGAACTTAACACTGCAACAAACTCTGTTCTGCGTTCAAAAAGGCTATTAAGCTAATTGGCTCTCTTTCACAGGCTTGTATATTTCAATTTAAAACTTTTAAATTAAAAACTAAATTGTTTTGGCTTAATTTTTTTTATTTTTGTATACCACACAGCCTATTTAATTAAAATTTTGAATTTGTATGCAACTGGCATTTAAAAGGCAAAATACAACTTTGATTACATCCTAAATGAAAATGCAGCTTAATTTTTAGTATGTCAAAGACTAGGTTTTTAGTGATCAAACTCTGGAAATAAGTGTCAGACTGGGAAAATTTGAGTGCATAGTTAAACAGTTGTTTAATACAAAATTGAAGCATTAAACCAGTACTAAACATTTTTTGCAAGAAGTTTAAATGATGTTGGAAGAATAAGATAAGTTTCATCCATATATCTTAACAGCATGATCAACATTCACTATTTTTTTTAATGCTAAAAGGTATGATTAACGCAGTTAAGGTGTTTACCCTATCACTAACTAATTTGACAGACACAAAATTAATGTTAAAGATTTGACCAAATATAGATTGTATATTTCTAGGAATCTAGTGTCATGATCTGTGGATCATGACGTCACTGCACTGTCTCACGGATACGTAGGTGCGCGGCCAGCACGACCAATCACAGACCGCCGAATACAAAGCAAAGTTCACATCAACTGTCCCCTCCCGCCCGGCGGTAAGAAGCAGTGTGTGTTGTAGTGCCAAGGCAGTGAGCGGCGTCCGGTAAGGATACTTCTTCAACCCGCGGGATGAGTACTCCGTTATGCATTGTTAATTTTTTAAGTAAGGCGTTAAGCCCCTAGCGACATGTCTCATCTCAAATTACGTTAACACCGATATTTGCCAAGGTCTCTCTAAATTAATTATAGTAAAATTATCCGTTACGACACGCTCCGGCCGCTATTATGCACGTTTAGTAAAATATTAGGGTACCAGCTTTTCAATACTCGTTTCTTACTAAATTCTAAATTAAAAGGTGTGCAAACATAATTAGATATTCATTTAATATATTTATAATGCTCATAAAGCTAGCTAGTCCATGTTTAGTGTTAAGGTCCAGGGGTTCAGCAATGCTTCCACTATTTTAAATGTCCATGTGTTTATTTGTAATCTGTATCATATTTAAAAATTCTGGCCCCAGGTCAGGATTCGGTACAGAAAATGGTAGCAGAGCGTGGTTGCCACTGTCTGTGAGTGTGTCGGTGGCCGCTTGGGCTAGCCTGCCTAGGGAAGGCAGCCTGTTGCTGTTCTGTTTGGTGAGTGTGTGTGTGTGAGTGTACGTGTGTCAGCTCTCTAATTGCTTCCACCGTAGCGGATGCTTTAGCTAAGTCTTGAAGAGACGACATTGTTCCCAATCCTGTCAACCCATTCCTAGTATCTGAGTTGAGGCGGCAAAAGATTGTTTGGAAAATCTCCTCCTGGCAGGTTTGTGGTGCCAAAATTTGGTAAGCCAACTCCAAATCAGAGACAAACTCGGCCAGTTTTTCTGTCTGCCCCTGCGTGCGATAAAGTAGATTGTTACGCGCGAGCCGTAGTTTCTCAGGCGTGAGAAACACTTGGCGAAATTGCGCCAAGATTTGCTCCCAAACTTGCATTCCCGCTATCGTCTTTACCCAAAACTGCCTAAACACGCCCTCTGTTTGTGGTGTGACACTTAAGAGGACTGCGCATTCCTTACATAAATTTAGGCGCACCAATTTGGTTACCCTTTAAGAAAGGCCACTACTGTGTTTACGTCCGTGCCGTTGCACTTGGGCAAATCTCGGGTCATATCCCTCATGAATTGAGGAACATTGTCGCTTTGCGTGGGTGGTTGGTTAAGCGCCGCGACTACGCGTGCCGTCTGATCTACCGCCTGTAGAGTCAGTTGTTGCATTTGTAACAAGGTGTGCTCCGAAATCTGCGCAACTGGCTGTGTCGGTATAGACGCTACCATTGAGCTAGGTAATGGAGGAGTGGGTTGGATGTGTTGGGATACACGGCTTAAAACCGGACTGAAAAACTGCCCCGATGCTCCCAGCATTAACTCGTCCATATCCATGATGTTTGGACCCGTGGTCCACTGGACACATTTTGTTGTTGTGCCCGTCTGTCGAGGACAAATTGCCTGAGCAGTCCCCTATTCATCTGAAGTGTCCTATCTGGTTGGATACAAAACTCTGTACATTGCGCAACAGCCTGAGAAGCGCTCAGAGTGTTTATCCAACTCGTGGTGCTTGGTACTTCTTCTCTCACGTAGGAAGCCATCGTAATAATTGTATACAATAACAAGAAAAAAACGGGACCCTTTGCCCCTGCATTCAATGTCACATTTGGAAAAAAAGATTTACATGAAAAACGGAAAAAGACAAAAAAGGGCCGGTGTATGCATTTCACTTTGTTTGAGCTAGCTAATTTTATCTTTGGGTGTATTATAAAAATGTACAGGAACTAAAGGGAATTGGTTAATAAATTTGGGTTATGAGGTACAGGTTTGAAAATCTGGTTATTCTTTTAATTACTTTTCTTGGCAATAAACTTGAAATTATGGGAAAAGCTTTCTTGTGATATTTATGTGTTGATATGTTATACTCCTAGGTAATATGCAGAACCTCATATTTAAATTCTTTACATCTTGATATTGGCTAACAAGTCAATAAAAGTACAAATTTTAACACATTTGAAAAATTGAGGTTCGGCCAATATTTATCCAACTATGTTTAATAAATATTTTAACATTGCAATATAGGGAAATATGGGTTAGTTTACAACAGAATGGTAAAAGTTTTCTTAGAACTAAGTCGCTCATCTCCAGCATTTTCTTATTATTTTGGTTCTTTTTTGCTGGGCATGCCTTGTTTACATTTTTTTTTAATTTTTATATATATTTTTCTTTATATAATTTGAATATTATATATTTTTCTTTATATAATATTTATTCTTTCTTTTAGGCAAGTATCATTCTTTTTTTTTGAGCGCTAAAACTATATAACAATTATTATTTTATAACTATGGGAAATTTAATAAGACGCGATTACAATTTGGTTTGAAAAGGAAACAATCATTGTTTGTTAAATTACTCATAGCTGTACAATTAGGTACGGTTTAAATAGGTAAAGTGGAGGTTAACTGTGTAGGTTTTAGAAAAACTGTAAGGAAAAAATGGATGGTATTGGGTGTACTGCCACCTCCAGGAATTAATGTCTGGTAGAAGCAGTGGACTCTATTGTATCGGCTGAACTCAGGTGCTGAGCGGCTTGGCTATTGTTGACCTCCAGAATACACAGTACAGGAGACAGTGGTTGTGATTGTGTAACCAGCTGACGGTGGATAGAGACAGTCCGTAATCTGTGGCGAGCAGGATCGAGTTTGTCGTGTTGATAAGGCATTGTGTGCAAATTGCAGAGTTATGCTCTTCTAACGCACATCTTGGAGTCCTAACCCACAGATATATTACTTCTGTGCCCTAACAACCTACACCTTGCTCGGGAACGTTGATAGTCACATACTGCATACAATTAACTTTCTTCTGTTAGAAAATGTGTTTGATACTCCTGATAAAAAGTGCCTCCCGGCGTTTGACCAGCCAGCGTCCTAAAACCTTCCTCCCTTTGCACTGCCTTAACATTATTAACTGAACTGGTGCCTTTGAAAACAGTTTTTGAAAATCCTGCTTGATGATTTGGTGTATACAGATCTTGTTTGTATTTGGACTTCTTGCACTTCGAACTTCAGGTTTCCATATTTCTTCATGGTGTTGCAGAATGCAGTTTTTTGGTTGGGAAAGGTTAAGAGGGAGCTAATTGTACACAAATTAATATGAGTGTTACATAATTTAAGTTACTATCGCAAAAACTCAACTATTTAATACTTATCAAAAACATAGATATTAAAGTGCATTTATAACAAGTTGTAAAAGACAAAGGGAATTTGCTTATGCTAAGTATCAGGTAAATAGAATTTAAAAAAAAAATCATAGCCTCTGGGGCTGAATTAAAAACATGTCCCTAACTTATTAAATTGATATTGACATCTCTTTGCAGAAAAAGGCAAAACAAGGTTTTAATGTTATATCTGAATTATTGCTTATACTTAATTACCATATTTTACGACAATGAGTTAGCCAGCACAATATAGTCCCTACGCGAGACACTCGCTATTGTACAAAGTTGTACAATAAATATTATACCGGAAATTAAAAATACATAAACAAATCTTCCTTCACTGATGACATTTTATTATGTCAAACGTGAAGGGAAAAAATCATATAACTGTCCTATTGCTCTACATATCACTGGTATGCCGCCTTAGGGCTGGTCATACCCTAAGTTCATGCCCTAGCCTATCATGGAATGCAGTGTCTTTTGTGTCGAATTTCTAATTTCTACTTCAGCTTTTGGCTGATTGCTGTCTGCTTAACCCTCTTAACTGTCGCAAAATAGGTAAAACTTTATGCTAATTGGTGAAAAGTCTACTTTACTATTTTTAAAAAACAAAGGGACATAAAAAAACCTTCTGAAGTAACATACCAACACTAGAATACTTACTACAGTACTTAATTAATTAATGAACAGTTTTTTGTGTTCATTATTAAAATTTATTTACCATAACCAGTAAGAAAAGGATATGTTAGTGTAGAAAATCGTATGTTATATTAAAGCTACACAAAAAGCAGAAAAATGCATACACCTTAAATCGAAATTCTCTACACAATCTTGCTGCAGTTCGTGACACGGGATTTTGTCGTTTTATTTAAAGCGGTGGGAAAAGCTTTCTTGTGATATTTATGTGTTGGTATGTTATACTCCTAGGTAATATGCAGAACCTCATATTTAAATTCTTTACATCTTGATATTGACTAACAAGTCAATAAAAGGGCAAATTTTAACACATTTGAACAATTGTGGTTCGGCCAATATTTATCCAACTATGTTTAATAAATATTTTAACATTTCAATATAGGGAAATATGGGTTAGTTTACAACAGAATGGTAAAAGTTTTCTTAGAACTAAGTCGCTCATCTCCAGCATTTTCTTATTATTTTGGTTCTTTTTTGCTGAGCATGCCTTTTTTACATTTTTTTGAATTTTTTATAGATATATTTTTGTTTATGAAATTTGCAATATTTATTATTTCTTTTAGGCAAGTATCATTCTTTTTTTTTTAGAGCTAAAACTATATAACAATTATTATTTTATAACTATGGGAAATTTAATTAGACGTGATTACAGTTTGGTTTGAAAAGGAAACAATCATTGTTTGTTAAATCACTCATAGCTGTACAATTAGGTACGGTTTAACTAGGTAAAGAGGAGGTTAACTGTGTAGGTTTTAGAAAAACTGTAAGGAAAAAATGGATGGTATTGGGTGTACTGCCACGTCCAGGAATTAATGTCTGGTAGAAGCAGTGGACTCTATTGTATCGGCTGAACTCAGGTGCTGAGCGGCTTGGCTATTGTTGACCTCCAGAATACACTGTACAGGAGACAGTGGTTGTGATTGTGTAACCAGCTGACGGTGGATAGTGACAGTCCTTAATCTGTGGCGAGCAGGATCGAGTTTGTCGTGTTGATAAGGCATTGTGTGCAATTGCAGAGTTGTGCTCTTCTAACGCACATCTTGGAGTGCTAACCCACAGATATATTACTTCTGTGCCCTAACAACCTACACCTTGCTCGGGAACGTTGATAGTCACATACTGCATACAATTAACTTTCTTCTGTTAGAAAATGTGTTTGATACTCCTGATAAAAAGTGCCTCCCGGCGTTTGACCAGCCAGCGTCCTAAAACCTTCCTCCCTTTGCACTGCCTTAACATTATTAACTGAACTGGTGCCTTTGAAAACAGTTTTTGAAAATCCTGCTTGATGATTTGGTGTATACAGATCTTGTTTGTATTTGGACTTCTTGCACTTCGAACTTCAGGTTTTCATATTTCTTCATGGTGTTGCAGAATGCAGTTTTTTGGTTGGGAAAGGTTAAGAGGGAGCTAATTGTACACAAATTAATATGAGTGTTACATAACTTAAATTACTGTCATAAAACCTCTACTATTTAATACTTATAAAAAACATAGATAATAAAGTGCATTTATAAAAAGTTGTAAAAGACAATGGGAATTTACTTGCTAGTTATAAGGTAAATAGAATTTTGAAAAAAGAAACATAGCCTCTAGTGCTGAATTAAAAACATGTCCCTAACTTATTAAATTAATTTGACATCTCTTTGCAGAAAAAGGCAAAACAAGGTTTTAATGTTATATCTGAATTATTGCTTATACTTAATTACCATATTTTACGACAATGAGTTAGCCAGCACAATATAGTCCCTACGCGAGACACTCGCTATTGCACAAGGTTGTACAATAAATATTATGTGGGAAATTAAAAATACAATATACATAAACCACTCTTCCTTCACTGATAACATTTTATTATATCAAAAGTGAAGGGAAAAATCATATAACTGTCCTATTATTCTACATACCTCTGGTATGTCGCCTAAGGGCTGGTCATACCCTAAGTTCATGCCCTAGCCTATCATGGAATGCAGTGTCTTTTGTGTCGACTTTCTAATTTCTACGTCAGCTTTTGGCTGATTGCTGTCTGCTTAACCCTCTTAATTGTCGCAAAAGGTAACATTTTATTCTAATTTGTGAAAAGTCTACTTTACTATTTTGAAAAAACAAAGGGACATAAAACCTTCTGGAGTAACATACCAACACTAGAATACTTACTACTTAATTAATTAATGAACCGTTTTGTGTGTTCATTATTAAAATTTATTTACCATAACCAGTAAGAAAAGGATATGTTAGGGTAGAAAATCACATGTTATATTAAAGCTACACAAAAAGCAGAAAAATGCATACACCTTAAATCGAAATTCTCCACACAATTTTGCTGCAGGTCGTGAAGCGCGATTTTGTCGTTTTATTTAAAGCGGTGACATTGCAGACACACTACTCTGTATTACTGCTTTGGTCATCTCCCTTAACCCTAATGTGTTGTGATGAATTTTATCCTCCCGTCTACGATTTCCTGCGTAAAACTTCCGAAAATAGTCCTCAATCTCCGTACTGAAATCCCACCTTAAATACGTTACGTTGTCTGCCTTGGTAAACATGATGTATCGGTTAAGATGGTATATTTGGTCCAGGATATAAGGATTGGAAGCAAACTTAGGAAAGTTAGGTAAAGTGGTGATGATTGAGGTAGCGTTTGCTGGCATCTTTCTTTTGAAAAAGGCTATTAATAAAACAAAATCGGTTTTAATTTTGCCAAATGTGCGCTGCTGCTTAATATCGTTGGTTCCTACAAAAACTAAATTGACAGACTCTGATTGGAAAATTGGTTGGCTTTGCTTGATGTGGGACTTTAACTGTGAAATGGTGATACCTGATTTGGCCACAATTGTTTGTACCTGAAATTGAGTTTGAGAGTGTTTTTGTAAGTAATTGTAATACCTCACTACCTGTGAGTCCCCAAACATATTTATTTTAAACATGTTGTGATTGTGTAAAATTTAAAAATACCTGCTTGGGTCCTAGAAACAAATTTAATTTAATCCTGATTCTTGCTAAATAAGAATACGCACCAGTATTGTAAAACCCAAAATCCTTAACCCACCTTAAAAGTCCACAATTATTAGGGAATTACGCGTGGGGTTGGGAAATTCGCGAAAATTATGGGACTACCTTAAAACCACACTCGGAATCACTCGGTTTAATATATGTTTAGGGAATTACGCATGCTGTTTTCTTTTCTTCTTGATGGACCTGAAAACACCCTAAAAACTTTAAAACGCGGTAATAGGCAAATACGACACACTTGCTACTTTTGAAAAAAAAAATTATAGTTAAAAGTTTTTATTAATTCAAATTATTCCACAAAAAACGATTTGTTGAAAGTTATAAATTTATACTTTTATTCCCGACTGAGATTGAAATGGATTTATTGTACTCATGTGGTTGTCGCAAAATCTGCCTATATTTGCCAAACTTTCTGCATAAGCCCGTTACAAACTGCAATACAACGCTTTGTCATGCAAACTTTCATGTTGAGAATGGTCCATTGAGGGGTAAAATTAGTTGAGTCCGTGATATCTTTTCCTCTGCTACCATTTTCTGTATATTAAGTCAATATCTAATTATGTGTGCACACCTTTTGATTTACAATTTAGTAAGAAACAAGTATTGAAAAGCTGGTACCCTAATATTTTACTAAGCATGCATAATAGCGGCTGGAGCGTGTCGTAACGGATAATTTTACTAATACTAACCCTTTGAGGTCGCGTGTCAACTATAGGTCGACAAAAGCTATAACCTTTTGAACGCTTGGATGTGCAGTATAGGATGCGATTGAAACAGTCTCTGATATGTGAGGACTACGCTACAATAACGGCATCTAGCAGAGAACACGGAACTACCACTCCCTCCCCCCTCCACCGCAACTCAAGTGTGAGTTTGACAGCCTACGACAAACACGACAAGGTTTAGTGTGTATAGTGACGGACAGTTGGCCCCTGTCTGTCGTAGCGTGGGTTCGAATCCCACCCGGGTGCGCTCTGGTACGTTGCTAGTTGTTGGATCATGCCGGGTGCGGGGGCCACAATCACTGAGGAGAAAATGGCTCATCAAATCCAGTGAGGCAGCGAGTGGCACTTTTTGAGCTTAGGGAGGCGCTAGATCCCCACGCTTAGAAGTGTGGTCAATGACTGGTGATGCACCCTACCAGAGAGTGGTTTTGCTGAAATTTTGCTTACAGGGGACTGGGGAAACCCTTACGGGAGGCTTTTTACGAAAATTTAAAAATAAAATGAGACCGCATAGGGTTAATGTCAAAGTCAAAACAAACTTTATTCACAAAAAGCACATAACTGTACCAGAATGGCGTCAAGAAAAATATTACAAAAATTACAATAATTTACATACGTTACAATAGAACATAGTGAATAATATTATTACTGCAAATAATTAAAATACAAATTATATTTAAACAATGGCTAACATGAATTAAAAATTCTTCTAATGATCCTGAAAAAATTCTACTAATGATTAAAGTGGTCTCATAACCAAATACTTTTTTTATTTAATCCGGAATGTATTATTATCTACAGTATTTGTTATATCTGTACGTAAGAAATTAACTCACAGTAAGTATTAACTCAAAGTAAGTATTAACTCACAGAGACCTTGGCAAATATCGGGTGTTAAGGTAATTTGAGACGTGACATGTTCGCTAGGGGCTTACGGCCCCTTACTCAGTCATTTGGTAGAATTCGCTGTGGCTACCACTAACAGTTTGAATTATGTGTTAACTTTTTTCCGGCTTTTCCAAATCCCAACAGACAATAACTACTTGACTAAATACGTTTAAGTTAACCTGCCTCATACTGATTTTCACACAGTAATAGACTAATAGTTCTATAGTTTAAATTTCAACAATAAAAATGTCTGAAAATAAACCAACTACTGAAACCACTCGAGAATGAGGTGAAACACTTTGGCCGGGCATAAGTAGGACGTTTTAACGGATATCTCGTGTTGGCTCAAATTTAACTTTTCAGTGCTTTGAGAGAGAGAGAAAAGCTTGATTTACAATCATAGAGATCAAAGTGGTGTCACATAATAAAAAAACAAGTTTTATCAAGGCTTTTTAACTACAACTGCTTCTAATCTACGTACTAAACGTAAAGGTAAGAGCCAGCGGGCAGTAGCCTACATATATTTCTTTTAATGTTTAAATAATTTGGACGAGCTCCCACCTTGAGTGCTGAACGGAAGCTGAATTAACAGCCCACCTCTTACATTTAGAATCATGCATGTTTGGACTGACCTTAAAAGAGGTTCGCCACTTGGCATTTGATATAGCAGACAGTAATTTTACTCCTTCATGAAAAGAAACCCTCCGATTACACTTAGATGTCCCGAGTTTACTTCTCTTGCAAGAGCTAAAGGAGCTAATAAGGAGAACGTGAAGCATTGTTTTGATCTTCTAACCAAAATTGTTGATGAAAAAAGTTTGATGCCACCACCATATACTCTTTTTCATTCAATTCCTTCTATAGATACGTATATATAACTAAGTACGATTTAGGAGACCAGTGGTACAATTTAGGCTACCAGTTGCTTAAATTGTACCACTTGCAAGGGTTTAAAAAAAAGGTTTGTTTCTTTCACTAATAGTGCTAGTAACCCCAAAGAAAAATATTTTTTACATCACTCATTAACAACATTAAAATATTCTGTATTACAATGCATACAGATTTTAATGATAAGTTCGGAAAAAATGAAATGTGGAAAGTGGTACGATATTGGCAACCTTCCCCTATATGTCGTTTTTTTTTCATACAAATTTAGTCTATGATAAGGGACAACTTCATTCCTATTTCGTGTATTATAGAAATGATTTATTGATTCAGTGGGACCAGTCAAGCTGTTAAATTGAGTATAAACTATAGTATCTAAAATGTATTGAGAATAAACTGTTACAATTTTAGTTGTTTAAAACCATCTCTTACGGAATCTTGGATTTTCATAAATAGCATGGTTCTAATGGCTTTTTTCTGTATTCTAAGTATATCATCTAGATTAAAATTTAGCCTTGAGGCCCGCCAAAAGTTGTAGGTTGCAAATTGGATTTTACTTTTGTAACTCTATGTTCTTCAGAAATGTGATGTATTTCAACAAACTGAAAGCAATAGTAAATACCATATTTTGTTCAAATAGTCTGTCTTGGGGTCATAATGAATCATTTTAATAATTAAATTCCTTAAAACCTTGTGTGCTTAATTACGAACCTAAAAGGAAGTGCCATCTGTGATGCTATAATACTCCAGACCTCTTGTATCCTACTCTAACCTCAGATAACGATCAGTCTACGAGGTGTAGATGGAAATCCAAGTTTATTTTCTTAGTTTAGCCCATTACGCAGTGTATCTTTAGCTATATTTCATATCCATACAATATCCAAAAGTAAGTGACAAGGGACCAAAGTACGAGTATATTGGCTATGAAACCTACTGAGTTTAATCTTGGGTTGTAGTTTTATTTTATTTATATATATTTAGTATAGGTCTAGATATAGTGAATTTATTACTTAATCAAATATCTATAAACACTGACCTCATGAAATGTCTGGTTTGCTCAATTTCAAGGAACGGTCTAATGGTTCAAGTAATTCAAGAGTGCTCATTCATTGTGTGGGATGAGTGCACCATGGCTAACAAGACCTCATTGAGGCATTGGATCGTACCTTGAAAGACATTAGAAACAATGAGCAAACCATGAGAGGAGTAACGGTGCTGTTCTCTGGGGACTTCAAACAGACCTTGACTGTCGTAGTGAGAGGTACACTCGCTGATGAGATAAACGCCTCTCTCAAACGATCTTTCCTATGGACAAACTCATAAATATCAATATAAATACACAACCTTCTTAGTGTGCCAAGTCCTTGGCTTTGTGATCGGGCAATTCTCACCCCTACTAATGGACAGGCCACCACCATCAATGACAAAGTGCTGGCGCTGTTTCAAAGTGAGGAACAAACATACTGTTCAGTGAATACTATCCTCAACCCAGACGACTTTGTTCACTATCCAGCTGAGTTCCTAGGTTCTGTGACCGCGCCAGGACTACCGGCTCTCAAACTCACACTGAAGGTTCGTGCCCCGAATGGGTTGCTGCGTAATCTGAATGGCCCCAAGTGGTGCAATGGCACTTGCCTCAGAGTGCATAGACTCCCCCTATGATATCGAGGCAGATTTCCTTACAGGCTGTGGTGCTGGGGAGTCTATCTTTATACTGTGTATCTACGATCCTAATCAACTATCCGTTCGAGTTTAAACGACTCAGTCAATGTGTGCCTCAAACCCTGGCCAAGATTTTATATTGAAGTCAATTAGACATTTGTTTAAGAGTGATGGCCATTATCAAACGAAGTTTGGATGTTCTTTTAACCTTTTCTTTTGAATTTTTAATCTAATATAGCCTATAATAAAAACAAATCAAAGTAAATTAAAAGTTGGAACCATATGCCAAGGCTCAATGATGTGGCCTAAGTCCTTCATACGGATTCTATGGTTACTTATGTCACAGTTTAAATTCGCCTTTCCCTCCCTTGCAATACTTAAAATTCAGAGTAAATGAACAAACAAGTATGTGTGCATCCTGTTGCAAAATCAATTGTATGGCTAGATAGTAGACTCAACTGAGCAATACGCCTACCTTTACTATGACTACACTGATTTATAGTTCTATTATTTAATTTTCCGATGGATAAAACCCTCATAGTTAACTGCTAAAATGGAATTGTCTGCGGCTGGACGTTTTGAGCACATTTTGAACTGGAATAACAAAAGTTACATAGTTTACCTTCTTGGTAAAGTTCTTCTCCACTTTAGCACCCAAAGACTTGAGTTCTGCTTGAACCCCTTTGTCGAATCTAACCCGGTTAATCCGGATATCCACGTGGGCCACAACACCTGCGAATCAATATATGCTTACGTCAAACCAATGAACTTCCTCAGTTAGATTATAAAACAAACATGCAAATTGAGGGTTAAGTCAATAATCATAGCAAAAAATGGTGATACTATAATGTAGACCATTTGTTCTGTTGTGTGATATGAGCGTCCATGCACGGTGAGGAGCAAGATACAGGATGCAAGGTTGTCTCCTGGATGTTCAAAATATTGATATTTTAACCTTTATTTTCTCTTGCCAGAGACATCCACTTGGGTTTTCCCACATCATTTCTTGGTCGAGTATTGTTGTGCTAGTTAGTGAAGTGTATTTGGTTGTTGCTGGATGGCTGTGAAGTAATACTTTGTTAGTTGATGTTGAAGTAAGTTTTAGTGTCTTACAAAGTATTACAAATTTTAGTTATGTAGGAGTTAATAATACATCAACTGAGTATTATAAGTTATTGTTAAAGCACTAAAACAAAAATTAAATTTGAATTTTTATTAATCAAGCCTTTGAATTTTGTTTATTTGTGTTCAGGTGAAATACAAGTACAAAAGCAGGAGGCAAGTTGACATTTCTTTTTTGGAATGCCCGATTTCCACGAGAAACAGGAATCGCTCTTTCTAAATGTCTTCCGCTTAATCATCTAACTTTAGGCTTCAATCGCACATTTTCAGAATATTATTATTTGCCTTGGGTAAAAAACAATCTATTACAAAGCACAAAAAGCGAAATATTTGTTATTATGCCTGAAATTACAAACTGTCAAAACCGAACGACATTACATGAGAGCATACAGCTTGCTCAGTACGTATACAACGCTACTAGCGATCAACTAGACAACTACTTGAGGCATAGGCATACTCAAGGAACCTCTTGACAGGAAAATCCATGGGCCAAATAAAACAAGCCCGTCTGTTTCATAAACCAATGCGTATCACTTGCTCCGCACTTGACAGTGTGCGGTGTGCTGTGGCTAGTCCATAATTATAATCTTAGCTATTCGAGCCATAGTCGATAGGCCCTGGCACTGATTTACATGATGTTGTAATGCTTTTCTGTGGGAGTATATTATTTAAAACAAGCATTATAATCACGTTTTAACCTAGAATAAGAGCTTATTCAGTTTTTAAACAATAAAAAATTAACATGGTTTTTGTCATGGTTCTAAAACCTCAAACTGTAGTGCACACACTGAGGCGGAACAACTCTTTACAGTCCACTTTGATAACCATCGCAAACTTAAAACACAAATCTAAGCAGGTACCAATAAAATAACAACATTAAAACGTGCTACATTGATAAATTAATACATATTATTACCTCTAAGGATGTTTTTGAGGGAAGCGTCTATGGGAATGATTCCAGAAAAAGGGCAGGTACTTGGCGTTCCCATTATCTGCCGATTCTACGTCGATTACAACAACGGAACGGAACACTTGACAAAATGTTTGACTTTGGAAGGTTATTGCAAGACTGTACTATGACGACGTGGCGTGGCGAGTGGTGACTGGTGACTAGTGAGGCTTGCGACTGCGCAGTCACACAATACCGTGCGCGAGACGACACAAGACGTTCGCGGTAGCAGACCAAACATTCCCCCTCCACACCCATACTTCCGCCCGATGACAGACTACAGTACATTAATTTTGTGTTGTGTTGTGGCTGCACGGTCTGATGTATCTTTAGACAACGAAATGGCAATTTGCAGCATTCAAATTGATAGCGCAAAGAACGAAGAAAAAGTTGTTATTTTAAAAGAAGTTGGTGCCGCAGACATGAGTTTTTAGGAAAAAAAGGAAAAAAATCGAGACAATGTACTAATGTTCCTGGAAAACATAAAACAGAGGACGATTTAAATATTTGGGAGCGAAATTTTAAAGCTATACAAACAGAAATATTGGCAAAAACAACAATTCAAAATTTGACAATGAAAACTGTACAGAAAAAAACACACAAAAATAACACCTCAAAGACGGTTTTTATCCTTAAAAAAAAAGAAAACAAAAAACATCCAAACGACCGACAGACAACGAAAGTCGTAACATTGCTATCCAGGCATTGTTGGACAACCCAAATTCAGGTCAGTTATAATTTTTTAAATTATAATTATTATTTTGCCTTACTTACTTTTGATCTTCTTTTTTTGTCGCACAATTTTTATTGTAAACGACAATAAACAATGATTATTATTATTAAAGCATATTTTAAAAACAGCCACTTTTGAAATGGCGTTTAATCAACAATGTGAGACTTGAGACAAACATAAAGTCCTGTTTGATGATTTATGTAATTACAAATTTTTATTGTTTTAGGTGGTGCACAACAAAGTTAAAACAAAATTAATTGTAAATAATTGTAAATAAAATTGGAACTATTCTAAATTTAAAGACCCCGGAAGTATTGCCTTAACGTATAATCAGGAAATAGTGGAATCATACATGTATAATTAATGGTTATGAGAGTGTACAGTATGGAAGGATTTCGTGCGATATTGTGCAATAAATACATAGGAAATTGTTTAAAGTACATTTGAAATGAGTTAAAACCAGTTGAACAATGACGATTAAATTACTTTTCACCTGTGATACAACTAAAAGTGTAATGTTTATTTCAGGTATGTGAAAACTATACAAGAAATCGTCAAATTTTTCGTAAGTAAATTGTACTAACAATAATACATTATTTTGTGTAAAAATATTAAAATAAAACAAGTAGGGAGCGAGAGCGGTGTACACGCTCGCGGCTCGGCCACACTATGGGTGTGGAGGGGGAATGTTTGGTCTGCTACCGCGAACGTCTTGTCGAGACGACCGGACAAGTTAGTGTAGTTCAATGTTGCGCAATTAGTATCAAATTCATCACCTCAGGCCAGCGAACACAGAATAATATGCTTCTCTGTATTCAATATGCTCGCTGCCTGTGTTCGCTGGAGTGGACAGATAAACCCGTGGGGAGAGCAGGTATCAACGCTGCGCACGCTCTTCGAAAACAAGCCCTTGGGTCCAGCCGTGCACCCACCGAACACAAACCGACAATACACGAACATTTACGATCTTCGTCATCGCAGCGGTGACTCCACTGAGTACTGAGTATGTCCGACCGACAGTGTTTGTTGACCATATTACTTACGAGTACGATTCATGCTTTACAGCGTGCAAACTGCAAACCAACTAATTAAAGTGTTCATTATACAGTATAATACTGAATAATATGAGTGTTTTACTATACCCATGTAATTTTTCACCTAAACAAAATTAGTTAATTTTGGATTTCAAACTTGTGGTCTGTCATAATAAATTAAAATAAAACTTTTAACCACAATACAATTATTAGTTTAATAGAATGGGTTTAAAAACTAAATGGTTAAACAAATTAAAACAATATTCGATGATTAAAATTTAAAACTTGGCAGAATAAAGCGTAAATTTAATTAATATGACGTAATTTCTATATTTTCTGGCAATAAAACATTTGATTTTACCTATTCTGACAGGTTTAGCGGTGCAAAAAACTTGGCAAAAAAACACAACACACTACTGTACTGTAGAGCCTGTCATCGGGGTGGAAGGAAGTACGGGTGTGGTGAGGGAGTCCCCACTGGAAGATTCTAAGTTTTCATGTACCTATTGTCGGTTTGTGTTCTTTTTTACTTGATTTACCCTACAATCTGTTTCACTCCCAGTTGGCAGCATTTCTCTAGGAAATTTTGTTAATTATCGAAAACGTAGTTATTACAGCTTGCAAGTTCTAGCAGGGAATAAAAAGTTAATTTTTGTAATGTTGCAAAAAATAATATGTTGAATCGAAACATTGAACTACTACTGTACTAAGTGGAACACTGACAAAGTATAGAAATCGTTGCATGAGGTTGTGTTTTAGTATTGGATCAGTAAAATAATATACAATTTAAAATAAGTTGTTAACTCTTTAATAATGTACATAACCAGGTCGTGTGATTGCAAAAGTAGGTTGCACCGCGCGGGTCTAATGACAGCTGGACACCTAGTCTGCTGCCTGGCTGTCCAGTGACGGGCTTTCAATAATTATACACTTATAGCGTCACTCGTTGCTATAGCAACGCAGCCCATTTCCTAGCCGCTCAGCGTCTATCCCTACCACGTAGATAAGCGTCAGGTGAAAACCTGAAGAAAGCTCTTCACCTAAGAAGTATTCCGATCTTGTACATGTATCCAGTGGCAACCAATGGGGCATACTAACTTTCTGTGGTGACTATCGAGGCAACCATCGATAGTTGCTATCGAGCTTGTATCGCACTCACTGTCGTAGTTGATATGTGATCCCACGGATTTTGGAAACGGATTAAATAAATGTAAAGTTTAATTTTTCCCCTCTAAAACAAAGGTGAAGTGCCCTTCATTCCCTTCACCTGACAAGCCGCCACTCTTTAAGAGCGAACCGACAGCAAACTCCCAAAATTCCTTTGACTGTCGGATTGAATGAGGGTATGCCAACTCTCCTCAGCTTGCTTACACAGTTATAGTTGGACCTGTAAGCTAATATAAAAAGTGGGACGTGTGCAAGCATAAACACTAACTTTGCAGGAAGTTGCAGTGTCAAATCAGAAGGTGCACGGTCTAATTACGGACCAGTATCATAGGATAACGAAATTTGCAGTCTTCAAATTGATGACAGTGTGAACGCGGGAAAGGAGCAATTTTAAAAGAAGTTGGTACCACAGAAGTGGAAACTTTTCAAGGAAAAAAGACAAGAAACAACTGGACTACAGTATTTCAAAATCCTCTATAACCAAATAACAACTAAAGAAGCTCTGAAGTTTGGAAAACAAGCTTTCATGGTTTTACAGTAAACATGCTACCACCCTCCCCAACCAAGGGGATCCCGAGCCCCTCCCCGGGAAAATTTTGTGAAATCGAATGCAAATTTGTGACTTTTAAAGGTTTCTGTGTGCCTCTAAACTTTAAAGAATTCCCTCAGTACACATGTACTATTGTGACGTCAGTGGGACGATACTTCTAAAAATATGCTCATAACACCGGAACCGTCCGTTATATTATAATATACTAGGTGAGAGTCCCCGCGCTTCGCCTCAAGGCTTTATTAACATAGCTGTGTGTATATTTTAAGAAAATTTCAAATTTAAAGTAAACAAAAATGTAGCTAAAGACACGCTGCGTGATTAGTTTAACTCTCAAGGTGTCTTTGCCATAGTTTCAGCCAATTTTGACTTATAAGCGGTCCAAAATGCCTAAAACACATTTTCAGAGCCCACTTTGGGCCCTTGCCATTTATTTTGTGGATGTTATATTGATATAAAACATAGGTAAAGACATATTGTGTAATAAGCTAAACCTTTTAACGAAGTTTAACCGCTATAGCTTCAGCCGACTGTGGGTTATAAGCGGTGCAATATGCTTTAACAGCTTTAACGACAGACAGACAGATAGACGGGAATTTTTTTTGAAATGTTTCATACAATTTCTCTAGTTTCAACAACAAAATCACAGTCTTAACTGTTTCTACATTCTACTGTTTAAATGAAATCCAATCCATACAGCACTCATTTTCGCTGACATTAACAAATACTCATTACACTTTAATTATCGCTGGATAATTTGTATTGAACATACATGTACGCATATTCACTTGCAAGTACATATTAATAGTGGACCGTCACCGTGCACTGAAAATGCTTGGGAGATGGCGCCCCAAACAAAGGGGTTTGGGATTCAATTTTTTTGAAATTCGGTACACACATGTAGGTTGTCACCGTAGACAAGATACCTACTAAAGGTTTCGTTCCCAGAAATATATTCAGCCAGACCATGATTGGCCCAGACTCAACAGGTGAGTTGGATAAACGTCACCGTCAGGCGTCACCTGATCGTTGCATTTCGTTGCTTGTGAATGTAAAGGCACTCATTCTACTGTATGCTGTGTATTTGTTACCTCTGATAAGATTAATCTAATCTAACTTTATCTAATCTACCTCTGATAAGCTTCTAAAAGTTCTCTGATTCCTCAACGTTTTAGCGTTAGGTACAATTGGCGCGATATTTAACGTAAAAATTCTAGCGTAAATCTTGCTCTTTTTAGCTATTGCTAATTTTAGTGCTAAAATGGTAGCAAGTTTGACTCAATGCGGAACACATCGCACCAAACGCAACTAAAGGGGGGTCCGAGGGAAAAAATTTGAAAATTCACATAATCTGAGGTGCATTTTAAGGCTCATTGGGTCAACTGTTTTCATTCAATAATAAAATAAGTACCCGAAGTAGCTTAGTAAAATTCACGCATATTTCCCGGCAATAAACAAATAGGTTCAAACTGACCAGGCAGATGCGTATAGCCCAAACCCTTTACAGACCACGCTCAAGAAACCCCGTTATTCTTTATTTACAGACAGTCAGGCCTACTAATGCTGACAGAGCCTAAATAACTTTTAGTTAATATTACATGTTAACTTTGCAATAAGTTTCAATATTGTAAAACCAAACCACTCAGAGTCAGAGCCAAACAAATATAACTTCGCAAGTGTTTTCCATTAAATTCTAGATTTTATTTAAACAAAATGTTCAGTATGTTCAGTTAGTAGCATTTCGGGGTTGTTAGTTGAACTTACAACAAACGTGTATAATATAGTGACATTTTGTTTTAGTAGCTTATAACTTACTAAAATTGATGGCGAGGCAAGGCTATAAGCGTAAATGTAATCAGTTTTATTGTTGTTGCGTTAAGGCGCGGCTATACTACACCGTCACGTCACGTCACGTCACGTCACTGCCGGAATTGTATGCTCCCTGTGTAATCAAATGGAACCGGCTATACACACCGTCACGTCACGTCACGTCACGTCACGTCACGTCACTGCCGGAATCTAGCGTACGCATTTTGAGGCATGGAATGACGGCGGTGGACTGACGGACGTGACGGGTAGTAAGCCCTCGTCAGTCAAGCAACGTCCAGCGTATCATAGTATTGATGAAAGCCAAACGTAACCACTTTCCAGGAACCGGTTTCAACGCGATAAAAGATATTAAAGTTTAGGTAATAAGAATCGTGCATTTATAACTGTTAATTGTTAGTCGCTTTCCAAAGTCACCGTGCTTGTGCGTGAATCATTAACAACCTGTTCATTAAAGACCACAACAATTAAACATGTAAAATAAACGAAATAAAAAAAGAAGGGTGGGTAATTTACCGTTTTTAATAAACTTTTAAGACTAATTATTACCATACCTGCGTTTTCGAGTACGTTGTTTCTCTCATTTTCGTATTTAATATTTGAACAGAAACGTTACTCAGATGATTAAGAATAAATTTTTCATATTTTTAAGCTGCCGGCCGCTTGCACCATTCAATACGTTGCAATATTGCATGAAAGTGTGAATAAACATTCTGGGGATAAACGCATAGTATGATGTGCAGAACGCCATTATATGTATCAATGGCTTGTCCTGGTTTAATTAGCTAAAGCATTTAACCGACCAGAGTACATTTATCTGGTGTTAAAGGATTGAAGATTTAAACAAGATTGTGTAATAGCGCTTCAAATTACTATCGTCATTAAAGCCGGAAGAAGGTCGTGATAATGGTATCGACAGAAGCCCAGACATACCAATATTGTGATGCTTATTATTTGCTTGGTATTATTATTACGGAACCCCATCGGAATCTTGAATTTATTTTTTTGTACTTTTTACCTTTCGCTGATGAGAAGCTTGTGTACAATATTGCAATTCTCACCTGTACAAAGAAAAAAAGAATTTATTATTGATTAATATGTGAGGTTTCATCGCACCGAAGTTCGGTAAAGTCCATTCGGCTACCGAACCCTTCTTCCTCAGCAATTTGACGGGAGGCATAGCCACACCCCGGAACCGACGGCACGACGTATAGCCGCGCCTTTAGCTGACTGGGGAATGTACGGCGGTATGCATCATACCGTCCCGGTAAAGGCGCGGCTATTACACCGTCACGTCACGTCACGTCACGTCACGTCACGTCCACCTCCGTCCACCACCGTCAATTCCAGAGGTGTGGCTATACTACACCGTCACGTCACGTCACGTCACGTCACGTCCCGTCAAGTACTGAAGAAAGGTTCTTCGAGTACTTCCGAATGGACTGAAACATTTTGTGAACTTCACAATTTGATAGTTCTCACATAATAATAATAAATTTCTTTATTTGTACATGGTGAATTACAATGGTGTACACTATACATAAACACAATTCTCATCCGTTACAGTGATACAATACTCAGTAGAGGTTACAAAGTACAAAGAAAATAGGCCCCTAGGACAATTTTTGGGGTTCCATCATAATAATATTAAACAAATGTAAAGAAAGAGCTCAGGAGCATACAAATAAACTAATTATATCCTAAAATTTCCTGTCAGCTGTTTGACCGTCCCTCCCCGCCCGCAACGACCTCCACACCCAGCCTAACTAGAACTGTATTGGTCGGTAATTTCCGTTTGAAGCACTTCTGTTACACAATCAATTTCATTCTTGTTTAAAATCTTACAAATACGTGATCAATGCAAGTTTTAGATAAATTAGTTACTCTGGTCGGTTCATTAACAGAGATTCTAAACCAAGACAAGCCATTGATATTTTATAATTATCTATGTCGGCATTGTTTTCTGCACATCAAATATATGCGTTAAATCCCCAGAATCAACAATTATAAAAGCTACGTTTATTCTCTACTTTTGCAAATAATCATGCAATTCATTTACGAAAATACCGTGAATTGGTGAAGCCTATAAACAGCTAACAGCTGAAACTCTCTTTCATTATAAAAATTAATTCTTAATGTATCTGCGGAGGCAAAGTTGGTGTTTCCTGTTCCAAAATATTAATATACAAAAATAAAGAAAACATGCCCTTTCGGACACCTATTTCTACTCAAGAAAAACTAGCGGTCTGTTGGTATAGTAATAATTACAATATTTCGTCTTAAAAGTTTATTATTAAAAACGCAATTAAAAAAAATTACCCACTATTTTCTTTTTTTTTTATTTTGTTTATTTTACATGACAAATTGTTTAGTAGGTAATAACAAAATAGACTAGGTTAAACAAACTAATGAGTTATACACAGTATAATCAAAACTTACACCGATTTACAATAATTACTACAAGTAGACTAGGAAAAATGAACTATGAATTAAAACAACTATTAAATCACACGATTAACAGTAATACAACGAAATAAACTAGGAAAATACTAATGTCTTTTTTACATGTTGTGCCTTGAAACCGGTTCACCCTCTCGGAAAGTCCTAGTTGCATCGATTTTGGCGAGTTTCATCAATTCTATGATACGCTGGACGTTGCTTGACGGTGAGGGTGGCTATACTACACCGTCACGTCACGTCACGTCACGTCGTCACGTCCACCGCCGTCATTCCATGCCTCAAAATGCGTACGCTAAATTCCGGCAGTGACGTGACGTGACGTGACGTGACGTGACGGTGTGTATAGCCGTTCCATTTGATTACACAGGAGCATACAATTCCGGCAGTGACGTGACGTGACGTGACGTGACGGTGTGTATAACCGCGCCTTAAGACGGGAATTACAATAACTGTGTTAATTCTCATTTGATTGTTCAAAGTTTATACAATTTTGGATTTAACTTTGAAAACTTAGAACGCCCGCAACTTTTGAAGTTTGACAGCCTAATTAAATGGTAAACATTGGAGCACTAGTTTTATTGTCATAATTATCTTGATAAAAAACACATTCAAACAGACAGACTGACAACGAAGCACCAGATAAACCTGTGCATTTGGTAAAATATTGTTTTGTGTACAAAGTATGTCCGGAGAGTTTCACTTTGTAGTCGCTTTGTGTTTAAACATCTCAGGTAAAAAAGGAAGCGACTACAAGGCTTTTCTAGGATGTCAGATCAAATGAACAAACGGAGTCTTAAGTCTGTAGCGGTGCACCCAGTGCGTTCACCCCGGAAGAATGCGGAAAATACCAACAATATTTTGGAAACAAAAGGGGCCAAGTCCACTGTCGATGACTGATGTGCCGTGCCGGTGGTCAATTTGCGCGCGGTCTCTTCACCCCCACCAATTCCACCCTTCGAGGCAGAAAACCCATTTCCACCGAGATTTGCACGGTCGTTATTACTAACTAAAGCTTCCGGTGTAGACCGCGTCAATTGGCTATTTCTAACTCCTACTGCGCCACTCCTTGGCTTTAGTTAGTAATGACGCCGGCCGCTTAAGCCTAAGACTTAATTTGCACGGTCGTTACATTTTCAGGTAGATAATTGGGTGTCCGAGAAATCAGCGTGGCAGGAGCTCCGTCTCCCGTCATTCCTAAGGGGGGGGGATATATCCCCCTGATCCCCCTCCGTACCTACGCCAATGAAGCTCAAAATACCATTACAAAAATAATTGATAGCTAGCTAGCTATGATAGTGTTTTTTTTGTTTCGCTAGTTTTGTTTCCAAAGGTAGTTTCAGATCTTAGTATGCTAATTTTATGAATAGTTTCAGTGAACTACTGTTATATATTAGTGTTTACTCGACACCGCTATAGCTTGATTTCATTAAGTACATTTACAAATTGAAATAATGAATTGATTTTTACTGTCTACAACAACCTTTTTAACACTGGTCAAGATAAAAAGACTTGGAATATGCATAGAAACGTATTATTTTAGCCTTGAATTTTTGCATTTACGGAGAGGGACCCGGACCCCGTTTCACCCCAAAGATTTGACCGGAAGCAGCCACTTCCAAAGCTGATTTGCGCATTTCCGGAATACCCGGTTCCAAGAACTCAACATACGAGAGAACTCAGTTACTGTTGAACTCTGGTGAGGAGCTTACGCCGGTGTGGCGGTGTGCCACGCGACAGCCTCGAGAACTCAACATGCGAGAGAATTCAGTTACTGTTGAACTCTGGTGAGGAGCTTACGCCGGTGTGGCGGTGTGCCGCGTGACAGCCTCGAGAACTCAACATGCGAGAGAATTCAGTTACTGTTGAACTCTGGTGTGCCGCGCCCTAGCCTCGAGAACAAAGAGGCGTTATGTCTCTACCGACACCGGGTACGACAGGCACAGTGATTGAATGACATGTAGCAATCTATATGACTCACTCGACCTTATCACGAGTGAGTCATCACTAATCACTCACCTCAGTAGTGGATCCATATTCTTCCGGCACTGTATCACGGGTGTGATGAGAGAAACATGCAGAGTGTACACAGGACACTGGCCGACAGGGGGGCTGCCGGCCTGGGCCCAACGCCCAACGGCCAACACTCAACAGTCAAACTGACCTGAGACTCTGAGAGGCTGAGCATCTGGCCTTCCCACGACCGACCGGCAGTGTTTCCACCCACAGAAATAAAAATTCCCCTGGGATCACCAGAAAGTCCCTTTTAATCCCTCATAAGTGAAATGTGCCCTTGGATGTAAATACCGGGGGAGTGGGCGTATAGAATACCTGTTTTTGTTTGATAATATACTAACCCACTTAGGGTTGCCAGAGTTATATATATACGTACAAAATTAGAGAACATTATTTTAAAAGTTTTGTATATTTCGCGACCGGTTTCGATTTTTTAAGTCATCTCGGCGAATACAAGAGATTAAGAGCCGGGGTGTTATGTTCTCTTATGTTTTACACTATATAATATTAAACACTCACAACATCACCTTCCAATTTCAATTACGGGTTGTCTTGTTTAACGAGGCGAAGTTGGGACTAAACAAGTCCTCTCTGCCACTCAACCTCGAGCTTTACCTAGCGTTATCATAAAGTAATATGCACATTGTTAGAGGTGACCGCGGAGTAATGACAATGATTACTAATCTACTCAATAGATTAGTAATCATTGGTAATAACTCAGGAGTCGATCCTCTACGGGTCATAGCGAAATACAAACACTTCCGGGATAGCCGTGTAGCAGTATCAACAAACTCCACAGAGCAGGTATAAATTTATCCTCCTTGACAAACTCCGACCAACCAAACTCGTAAATACCGCCTTTAGATCGTACCCCCAATCCCAATGGGCACATAAATCGGTCCCGGTGGACCGATAAATAAATACTATAATTATTTATTGCATAAACATAACATAATCGTACACACATATCTTTGAAAATGTTGATGCATGCTGAAAACTAGACCTCTCTATCTTAACCTAAAAAGAAATGGCGGCCATTTTAAGTTACAAGTTTTAGTTTTAAGTCTACCTCCCCCCAATGACCCATTTTGAAAACTGGGGCAAAGTGTCAGTATGCATTAAAATATACATTTGATAACTTTAATAATATGTATCAAGTTTGCTTAAGCTGAAAATACTGGATAAAAGTTATAAAGGCGTTTCAAACTTTCGTGTAATAAAATATGTGTAACTTAAAATGGACGCCATTTCTTTCTGGAATAAGATAGAGATGTCTAGTTTTCAGCATTCATCAACATTTTTAAGACCTTCAATTTGAGGTGTCACTCGATGGGGCTATTATGTGTAACTTAATATACGCCATTTCTTTCTGGAATAATATAGAGATGTCTAGTTTTAGCATTCATCAACATTTTTAAGACCTTCAATTTGAGGTGTCACTCGATGGGGCTATTATGTGTAACTTAAAATGGACGCCATTTCTTTCTGGAATAAGATAGAGATGTCTAGTTTTCAGCATTCATCAACATTTTTAAGACCTTCAATTTGAGGTGTCACTCGATGGGGCTATTATATGTAACTTAAAATGGACGCCATTTCTTTCTGGAATAAGATAGAGATGTCTAGTTTTCAGCACTCATCAACATTTTTAAGACCTTCAATTTGAGGTGTCACTCGATGGGGCTATTATGTGTAACTTAAAATGGACGCCATTTCTTTCTGGAATAAGATAGAGATGTCTAGTTTTCAGCATTCATCAACATTTTTTAGACCTTCAATTTGAGGTGTCACTCGATGGGGCTATTATGTGTAACTTAATATGGACGCCATTTCTTTCTGGAATAAGATAGATGTCGTTTTAATTCATCAACATTTTTAAGACCTTCAATTTGAGGTGTCACTCGATGGGGCTATTATGTGTAACTTAAAATGGACGCCATTTCTTTCTGGAATAAGATAGAGATGTCTAGTTTTCAGCACTCATCAACATTTTTAAGACCTTCAATTTGAGGTGTCACTCGATGGGGCTATTATGTGTAACTTAAAATGGACGCCATTTCTTTCTGGAATAAGATAGAGATGTCTAGTTTTCAGCATTCATCAACATTTTTTAAGACCTTCAATTTGAGGTGTCACTCGATGGGGCTATTATATGTAACTTAAAATGGACGCCATTTCTTTCTGGAATAAGATAGAGATGTCTAGTTTTCAGCATTCATCAACATTTTTTAAGACCTTCAATTTGAGGTGTCACTCGATGGGGCTATTATTGTAACTTAAAATGGACGCCATTTCTTTCTGGAATAAGATAGAGATGTCTAGTTTTCAGCATTCATCAACATTTTTAAGACCTTCAATTTGAGGTGTCACTCGATGGGGCTATTATGTGTAACTTAATATGGACGCCATTTCTTTCTGGAATAAGATAGAGATGTCTAGTTTTCAGCATTCATAACATTTTTTAAGACCTTCAATTTGAGGTGTCCTCGATGGGGCTACCCCCAAATACACCATTTTGAAAACTGGGGCAAAGTGTCAGTATGCATTAAAAGGTACTCTTGTTTCCTCTATTAAAATGTACCGATTTCAGTTGCGCTGAAAAACTGGTTGAAAAGTTATAAAGCTCCACTTTTGCTGACCCTGTATACTCGTATATATTATGTACACATAAGTGACTTAAGAAATGTAATACTGCTATACAATCTATTAGCCGTATTTCTATTGCATAAATTGTTAGTTCCCAATAATTATAAAGAAACTCATGTATACTAGTACCCATTTACGTCGCTATATTTCTTTGTCAAAGTTCTTTTAATGAAAGTATTTTTGAGCTCTGTTTTAAGTAGTTTCAAGTATTGGCTTTATAGTAATTTGCTTCGTATTTGACCGATTTTTCGTGTTTAGGTTCAATATAAAGGATACGTCTAGTGTAGTCCAAATAAAGTTATAAATTTATTGAGTTCATAAATCATGATCCGTGGTTAGAGGTTTTGCGCGCAGGCATGGTTGACTAGTACGCTCTCCCCACTCCCGCTGGGGGCACACTCATGGTGTAATAAGTAAGGTGTGCCATGGTGTAATAAGTAAGGTGTGCTACCGCGCATCTGGCTGTGACGTCACTAGGAGAAATTCTGGTGCCGCGGCAGACCTGTCCGAGTCTAATTGTAAGCGTTTGCACAAACTGCGATTTGAACTACTTCCGCTAATCCGAAACTTATTGTTTTGGTGTCGTTGGAAAGATTATTAAACATAGCCGATAACAGTGTCAGTCAAAGTTTAAAAGGAAGAAAGAATAAAGTTTTTACGTATTGTTAAACTTTGACATCATTTTTGCCTGACTTGAAAAATATGTGCTGTGAGGAAATTTTTTATTTCTGCTTTCGCGAAGTCTTCGATTGTACCAATAGAAAGAGCATTAAATGAAGTTTAATTTGACCGAAAATCCTTTTGATATGACTTATAGTTGAGGAGCTACAAGCTTTAATGTGTTCACCATAGTTTGGCGCAACCAGAACTGTGCGTCTGATCTGACTAATTAGGCACTGTCTGAGCACATGTTTAGATATGAACAACCAATTGATTAATTTTATTCAAAATAATGAATCGTGGTTAAGTTGTATACATGAGAAATACAAGCATTTGAAACATACTGGTTTCACATACATGGTTCCCGATTAAAACAAATACACTGCTTGTAAACACAATCCTGACTGGTTATAGTTATTTTTGTATCTCATGTACCACAAAAACAGAACAGTGGAGTATTTTCTTGTTTTAACAATTCCTTTGAAACATCATTGGTTTTAATTTCACTATAGAAAAATAATACACATAAGTTTTATTAAAAATTAGTTTATATTATAGTAACTTAATCGCATATTTTAAATTATTGTTTATTTCGCGACCGGTTTCGATTTTTTAAGTCATCTCGGCGAATACAAGAGATTAAGAGCCGGGTGTTATGTTCTCTTATGTTTTACACTATATAATATTAAACACTCACAACATCACCTTCCAATTTCAATTACGGGTTGTCTTGTTTAACGAGGCGAAGTTGGGACTAAACAAGTCCTCTCTGCCACTCAACCTCGAGCTTTACCTAGCGTTATCATAAAGTAATATGCACATTGTTAGAGGTGACCGCGGAGTAATGACAATGATTACTAATCTACTCAATAGATTAGTAATCATTGGTAATGAGCTCAGGAGTCGATCCTCTACGGGTCCGCTAGCGAAATACAAACACTTCCGGGATAGCCGTCCGTGTAGCGAGTATCAACAAACTCCACAGAGCAGGTATAAAATTTATCCTCCTTGACAAACTCCGACCAACCAAACTCGTAAATACCGCCTTTAGATCGTACCCCCAATCCCAATGGGCACATAAATCGGTCCCGGTGGACCGATAAATAAATACTATAATTATTTATTGCATAAACATAACATAATCGTACACACATATCTTTGAAAATATTGATGCATGCTGAAAACTAGACCTCTCTATCTTAACCTAAAAAGAAATGGCGGCCATTTTAAGTTACAAGTTTTAGTTTTAAGTCTACCTCCCCCCAATGACCCATTTTGAAAACTGGGGCAAAGTGTCAGTATGCATTAAAATATACATTTGATAACTTTAATAATATGTATCAAGTTTGCTTAAGCTGAAAATACTGGATAAAAAGTTATAAAGGCGTTTCCAAACTTTCGTGTAATAAAAATATGTGTAACTTAAAATGGACGCCATTTCTTTCTGGAATAAGATAGAGATGTCTAGTTTTCAGCATTCATCAACATTTTTTAAGACCTTCAATTTGAGGTGTCACTCGATGGGGCTATTATGTGTAACTTAATATGGACGCCATTTCTTTCTGGAATAATATAGAGATGTCTAGTTTTTAGCATTCATCAACATTTTTTAAGACCTTCAATTTGAGGTGTCACTCGATGGGGCTATTATGTGTAACTTAAAATGGACGCCATTTCTTTCTGGAATAAGATAGAGATGTCTAGTTTTCAGCACTCATCAACATTTTTAAAACCTTCAATTTGAGGTGTCACTCGATGGGGCTATTATGTGTAACTTAAAATGGACGCCATTTCTTTCTGGAATAAGATAGAGATGTCTAGTTTTCAGCATTCATCAACATTTTTAAGACCTTCAATTTGAGGTGTCACTCGATGGGGCTATTATATGTAACTTAAAATGGACGCCATTTCTTTCTGGAATAAGATAGAGATGTCTAGTTTTCAGCATTCATCAACATTTTTTAAGACCTTCAATTTGAGGTGTCACTCGATGGGGCTATTATGTGTAACTTAAAATGGACGCCATTTCTTTCTGGAATAAGATAGAGATGTCTAGTTTTCAGCATTCATCAACATTTTTAAGACCTTCAATTTGAGGTGTCACTCGATGGGGCTATTATGTGTAACTTAATATGGACGCCATTTCTTTCTGGAATAAGATAGAGATGTCTAGTTTTCAGCATTCATCAACATTTTTTAAGACCTTCAATTTGAGGTGTCACTCGATGGGGCTACCCCCCCAAATACACCATTTTGAAAACTGGGCAAAGTGTCAGTATGCATTAAAAGGTACTCTTGTTTCCTCTAATAAAATGTACCGATTTCAGTTGTGCTGAAAAAACTGGTTGAAAAGTTATAAAGGCGTTTCCACACTTTTGCCTGACCCTGTATACTCGTATATATGTGTGTACACATAAGTGACTTAAGAAATGTAATACTGCTATACAATCTATTTAGCCGTATTTCTATTTCATAAATTGTTAGTTCCCAATAATTATAAAGAAACTCATGTATACTAGTACCCATTTACGTCGCTATATTTCTTTGTCAAAGTTCTTTTAATGAAAGTACTTTTGAGCTCTGTTTTTAAGAATAGTTTCAAGTATTGGCTTTACTAAGTAATTTGCTTCGTATTTGACCGATTTTTTTCGTGTTTAGGTTCAATATAAAGGATACGTCTAGTGTAGTCCAAATAAAGTTATAAATTTATTGAGTTCATAAATCATGATCCGTGGTTAGAGGTTTTGCGCGCAGGCATGGTTGACTAGTACGCTCTCCCCACTCCCGCTGGGGGCACACTCGCTCGCGAGGTGGCTTCACCTTTCGGTTCCAAAAGCCGTATCTGTTTTTATACCCGGTCTGTGCTATATGGTAACGGTAGGCAAAGGTCGAGGTTTAGTGGTAGAGAAGGCTTTATAGGCCTAACATCACCTTGTTGAACAAGTCAAAATTTTAAGGCGCGAAAAACCATTTAATTCTAAAATCACCTTAGAGCTAGATAAATCACTAAATCACGATTTAAGATGCCGACCACTCTCATGAGGGTATTTTAAGGCAAATGTGTGGTGTCATTGTCGACTTTTCGTAGCAGGATAGTTGTGAGAAAGGGGCTTTCTTTGGTTACGTCAAGAATAAGGGCCTTGAGCGCTCGGGTATGTTCCTCATAGGAGGAGATGGACTGTCTGAGATTTTTCACAGACGGGTTTGATATGTTGGGTAAATCTATGATGGTGTTCAAGTGGTGACTGATAATTTTTCTGTCATTGTGGAAACGCTGTTTTAGGATATTCTACGCGACGTCATAGTTATCTGGGGACCTGGGGTAAGCGGTATGTTCTGAACAAGTTGTGAGGCAGGGCCTTGTACTTTGTAGTGAGGAGAGCAGATATTGAAAACGCTCTGTTAGAAATAGCGGGATTGGTATGTACCGTGGCTTCAAACAAGCTTGAGAAAGATAGCCAATTGTTCGGTGAACCATCAACAGTTTTAAGGATTAGAGGGGGGTAATTTTATTGCGGGAGTGTGAGTATTGGAGCACTCAGATGAAGATGACATTGAAACCCTAGGCCTCGTCAATGTTGCAATGGAATGCGTGCAGGTGCGTATGCTGATGACAAGTTCAGAAATATCTTGGTTTAATTCAGCAATTTTATCATCATCACAGTTTTTGTCATCACTGTCTAGGATTTTGTTCAGAATTTCCTGGAAATCCTTCTGATTTTTGTCGACCTCTTGAAGGTATGAAGCGACTTGAGATTGTTACTCAGTACTAAGGTCGTTAGCAGAAAATATAGTTTGAATGCTGTCGTCAATGTTCTTTAGCCTATTTTTATTACAAGTATTAAAATTATGCCCCTAGCCTAGACAATAATCTTTTTGATTTTCAAATGTATCAGTAAACCTTATTTTATGTATAATAATAATAGCTGAAAACTCAAAGCAAGAACAATCGTATTAAATATAACACAAAAGTATAAAATATTTTAACAGAGTTTATTTACTAACAGTTCTGATGACGTGAGCAGTGCTGACATCTGTGTTCTGTCAGTGTGACAGGTGAAGACACAGATAACCGGTTGGTTGGCAAAAGTGCGCGGGAACAGTGCGCGGTAAACAGCTGTTCACTTCGATTCAAGAAAGGTTGGCAGCGATGGTTCCGCCGTTCCGGACAACCAAGTATTGTTTTTTTCAAGAAGGACCTATTCCGTAATATGATGCAATACCTCGTGCACAGTTAAATGTTATCATTAAATTACGGCACTGTAATGTTCTTTTACCGTCTCTAATGAGCTTATAAAATAGCACTGCACTTGGTAATTGAAAGCGGGTAAGCGGTTTATGGAATAATAAGAATTATTCTGGTATTTAGCATGGTTAGTGTACTGTATTTCAATAGCGTTGAGTACTTGGTTAACCCTTTGGCAGTAATGCACGACACATATGCGCCCGCACGCCAGAGTGTCACAAGCAGTAGACTACGCCCAACACTGTTGTGGCCAGCGCATAGGCCCTCTGTAGTACCATTGACTTGTGGTAGTACCATTGACTTGTGGTAGTACCATTGACTTTCCATCCTATAACTAAGATGGCAAGTCAATGGTAGTAGCCTACGCACGGGACTGTTGTGACTGTTATAACGTTTGTGGATGCCTCTGCTACCTAGCGGGAGTTTTCCTAACCTCTTGGAAACAGTTAAAATAGTGATCCGCTAGATTGTAGCTGCTGGGTCTGTTCGGTGTCTGTGCCGATTATTTCATCTATGGTTTTTATAAGACATCTGGTAAACTGACAGCTGATTTTTAGAAATTTATTTCTTGCGTGTTTTTTACTATCAATTGAGTTCGCGGGAAAGCTATGAACAGTTTTAGCAGTTTTTACTTACTGTACATTTGATTTGGTTCTATTTTGTAAGCGTTTTATTATTGTAACAATGTCTCTTTCTAACAAGCAAGATTTGTAGTGGAGATTTGTATGAATGATGAAAATGATTGTGAAAGTGAAAAATAAGACGAAAACGTAGCGGAATATTCGTGGGTAGATAACGAGGAGGACTCGCAAGTGTGACAACGCGCCCCTCTGCGTACCAGACTGCTTTATCACTTACCATACAAAGCTAAACTTTTGAGGTAAAAGGTACACTTTTTTTTCTTTGAATCCACATTTAAATTATATCTAAATATAATAACTAAAAAAGTTATACAGTACACAATTATGTAAAATAAAATGTTTAAAACATCAACTCTTTTTTTACCCGTGTACCTATTTTAACAAAAAACATTTTTTATGTTTAAAAATGATTATTTTGCCAAAAACCAACATTTAAAAATTATATAACAAAAAATTAAATAAACATTATTTTTTTAAAAACTAACTTTTTGGGGCTGAAATTTTTCTGGAAAACTCACTTGTCAAAGGGTTAAAGGTCGCTGTACGAAAGATTGTGTGCACTGCAAAAACTGTCCCAGTAGGTGACTCATCTGAACCGTAAACGACCTGGCTGACGGCTCGCACACCATGCTCGCACTGACCTCAACCGGGGCCTACGCCTCGACTCTATAGAGGCCCATTCTATACGGACTGTAAAACGCGGCAGTTTGAACGCTTTCAAAAAGCGACTATAGGGACACGGTTTAGTGTCTAGACTAATGTTTTACGGCCTTGCTCGGACGTGTTGAGGAAGCGGTGGGTTATGGGTAGTTTCTACGTGACCAGATGCGTAAAAACGCTCACGAGCAAGAAGGGGCGTACCCAATACGTACAATTATACCATTATACGTACAGTATCACAACATTGTCACCAACTTAAGTCAACAAATAATCGAATAGGTGCAACCATTCTATAGAATTGACAAATGTGTCTTCATAATCTGCTGTGCCCACTGTGGAACCGTAAACAGTCGACTTGCTAGTACAAGGTGAGTTCTCCATATCTTTTTTTCTCGAGCGTTAAACTCAATTTTATGATACATTTCCATCAAACTAGCTGTACCCGCACACAGTGACGTAGGCCCTACTCACTGCATCCGTATCGGCAGCACACTCCCGAGACATCAGCTATCACAGGACCGTCTGGCAGCGTCCAGAATGTCTGTTTGGAATAGCACGCGTTTTAACAAGCAGTCCATCGCCTATAGACTATAACCACGAAAAGGTTAGCATAGTTTGCAAAAAAAGCACCACGGTAATGGCGTAGCCTACACACTGTCGCGTTTTTACAGTCCGTATGGAATGGGCCAGGTTTCTTGAAAGATCACTAATCTGGAACATTATTTTCAACTATAAATTTGTAGAAAACGTTAACTTAAGACGAGTTGATGATACTTGTCCTGTTTTTTTCATAAGAAAAATTTATTGTAATCTGCCAAATAACAGCTGCGCAAATGTGAGAGTTGAGCCTTGCAGAAAGTTAGTTTGTCAAGGAATTGTAATTTAAAATTTATTGAAGAGATAAGAGAAGGTGGCTCGAGACTCGAGAGCAATGTTGCCGTGTCCACAAGTTCCAGATGTAAAGTTAGAACGGCTGTAGTGCATATTACTGTATCATTGAGACTCAGCGAACTCAACATAACAGCTAACAGCTGATGTAACACTGAATTAGACTGTTATGATCAGAGCTGGCGAGAATCAAGATGGCACTAGAAGGTGATAGTGAGCAGCGGGATCCACTATCAGTGATGAGTGGAGCGGGGTATGACGTCCGTGGGGGGCAGCCAACTGCATCACGAGTTTGAGCGCGCAGATTACAATATCAAAGACAATACTGTATTGTCTTTTACAATATTCATAACAAGACAGTTGGGGACAAAACCTTGTGGCCCGGAGTCACCTGTACGAGCATCAGATTCGGCACCTTCGGCTGGCTTATTATAAAATCATGATAAAGTCTTATAATTTAAAAAGCAAAAGCGCTTTCGCAGGTTAAGGCGTCATCAGTAGTAAACACAAGACAGTAACACTAACATCTCACCATAGAATAATCATTACTGTTATGCTTATTCTATGATCTCACTTTATGAAAATAACAACTCGACACAACACACGAATTTAATTAAAAAAAACCCATCGTTTAACGAAGAAAATGGCTCATTAAGTTTATTTATTTCATAAAATTACACGAACTCGTTCCGTATTCTACACTCTTGCATAAAAACTTACTTATGTATTAATCACGATTTTTTTTAATGAGAGAGAGCAGTACTTTGGCCTACAGCTTATAAATTTAAAATATTTGCATTTTAATATATTACAATTTTATATGTACACTTATTTACATGTGTTGATTCTGTTCTTAATTACTACTTGACAATCGGTTTTCTTGACGTAGGATATACTGTACAACATAAATGTACACGAAACTGGAAGTGTGGTATAGGTAAAACTCCAGGAAGAGGACGGTAAACAAGTGGACGAGTTCGGAAATTTCCGTTCGCTGTCGGATCGCTCTCCGTACAGGCGAGTTGGATGCGCGCGCAAAGTGTACTCCGGGCCACAAAGTCTTGTCAGTAGGGAGAATAGTTCACTGCTGCGAACGCATCACAGTCGGGTGACTTCGGCACCTTTCGGAAGTTGCGCGGAGCCGATGCGCTGTGGAGAGGTGTACTCCGCTCCCTACTGTCTTGTCCGGTAGTCGTGTGACGATTTCTATACTATATAAAGAAGGTATTTTCCTCTCTGTATTCTCTAGACGTTACAAGAACACAGTTACTGTAGGGAGAAAAAAAGGCTGGGTGTGTTGACCATTTAGTTTAGTATTCAAAAAAGCCCTTTGCTGTGTTTTATAAAATAATTGTTACGGGTTTTTACATTAAACCTTGCATATAGAAATCAAGCATACCCAGGTGGCAGGTAATGGTTCCATGGTGCCCTTGGAAGCTGTAAATGGAATATTTTGTTGGAGAATGGATACACCTACAAGGTGCTAACTTGTTAGGAAACACATTTGATAGCTTACATCCCATCCAGGGGTGTTCAAAACCCCACAAGGGTGATTAACATAATTAAAACCCGTGTTTCTGAACACCTCTTAGGTGCAAAAAAGGTAGAGTTTGTCTTGTTTAACGAGGCGAAGTTAGGACTACAAAGTCCTATCTACCACTCAACCTTGACCTTTACCTAGATCGAACCCACGCCACCGTAGTGATGAGCTCCGGAGTAGCGCGCGATACCAATCCGCCACGGATGAGTTAAATTTGTAACGCCTTTAACTCATTACACATTTAGGTGTAAATACTTAATACACCTAAGTGTGGTTCACGACACTTCAAGGTGGGCCTATACCTTTAACCACATGTAGATGTAATCAGCCATTGCACCTGAGGGTGTTTAAATAAATAAATCGTGTATTGCGTTAACATTGTGCATGTTATGCAATCTTTAATTACTGTAATTTAAAAACTAAAGTTTTCCACACAGTCTAACATTGAAATCCCAATCAGACATACGTTTTTGGCATCAACCTTCTCTCTCGTTCATTCGAATTGTACCATTCTAGCCCTGTAGTCAGTGTGTTCCATGTTTTCCCAGTCATGTACTATAAACTTGTCTGTAGCATAAAAATTAAAAATGCATCTGCGGCAAACACGTTTTCAGACGAGTTTTAAAAGCCTTAAGCTCGGGACACTTTTGATCGAACTTGGCAGCCTGTTGACGAATTAAACTTTTCGTTACCTGAGAAGGTAACCTGAGGTAACTGCCATTTTGTGTATCCCATTTCTGTGTAACAAAACACCTGTGGGAGTGTCATTAAACCTTGGGGTGGAACCACCCATGGTGTAATAATTATTATTACTACACCATGGAACCACCAGCTGTCACCTTTAGGATGTAATGTAGCTTCAGTTTAACAGTGACAAAGGTTCTGTTACGCCACGTTTACACCAAAATCGGCAACAAAAACATTTACAACAGATTATTTGTAGAAAACTTAAAGTTGTCGACGAAAGGTTGCTATTCTCGAATTAGAGCAACAAGAGGTTCTGCGGCAAACACGTTTTTCAGACGAGTTTTAAACGCCTTAAGCTCTGGGGCACTTTCGATCGAATTAGGCAGCCTGTTGACAAATTAAACTCCTACCTGAGAAAGTAGACGTTCATAAACTGCCGTTCTGTGTCTCCCATTTCTGTGTAATAATTATTACACCATGGAACTACCTTTAGAATGTTATATAGTTTCAGTTTAACGGTGGCAACAATTCTGTTACGCCACGTTTACACCAAAACCGGCAACGGAATTAAAAGTTGACAACAGATTATTTGTAGAAAACTTAAAGTAAGTTGTCGACGAAAGGTTCCTATTCTCAAACTAGAGCAACAAGTATATTACAAGTTACCTTTTGGTGCCTGTAGATCCTACTGTAGATTCTTCGTACATATGTACATTTCGGGACTGGGGTGTCCCATCATCAGTGTAGCTTCTCTATTCTAACACATTATATTAAAAATATTGTTCATTATATTAAAAAATATTCACACTATATACACACACTACACGGTCACTTAGTTTGTCTCGCGGAACTCGCGCGGGTCGTGCACTACGATACGTAATTGGGCCTACGGCGGACGACCCCGGCGGCGATGACAGAGTGACATGGTCTGCTAGACTGTGAACAAACACGTGACTGCGAAATTGAGGGCGGCAGAGGTGCAGGTGTAGGGGTGCTTTGTCCTTGGGGAATCCCGGGTGAACTGGTTCGGAGTGGTGGCGCTGACGTCTGCTTCTCTAATTGTTTGGCGAAATTGTAGATGATGGAATTCTTTACGTCTTCTTTTTTAATTATCGTGGGCCATTGCTAGATTTTTGTTGTTTATGGATTTTAGAACATTTAGTGATTTTGGAAATTCTATGTGATGGTCTTTATTGTTTTTCAGATGGAGGGCTACTAAAGATGAAGGTTGTTTGTGATGTCTTGAATTATGCTCTTTAAATCTAGTCTTAAAATCGCTATTTGTATAACCGATGTAATGTTTATTGCATTGGGGGCTTTGGTTGGTGCAAGTAATTTATGATGGGACACCCCAGTCCCGAAATGTACATCTGTACGAAGAATCTACAGTAGGATCTACAGGCACCAAAAGGTAACTTGTAATAATACAAGGTCCTACAGCTGGGAAAATTAAATATTTTAACAAGTATATGTTTTGTAGAAATCTAAAATTTGATCTTCTCAAAGTTAAAACATGTGGTAAACTTGTTGCTAAAGAATTGGCGCGAAAAGTTTAGTCAGTAGTGTGAATTATGTCGGGCTGCAATTTCCCCTTAATGTAGATTCTTAAAATATTTAAAAAATTCAGTTTTATATTTAAATGTAGGGTCTTTTGGGTTCCAGAGAACCTCTGGACCCCGGTAAAGTTTAATTGATTCTCTTGTTTTGTTCCAGGACCATTCTTTTTCACTACAGCCTTCCACCTTGACACAAACACAATGAAAACACAAACGAAATCACTGATAACACCTGCAGCTGTGGGCGGAGGGACGCCAGCGCCGACGTGGCGACGTCACGTCTCCAAGTATTCTCCACTAGGTTTCCACCAGTCACTTGCGCAAAGCGAGCAGCAACAAATCTTCCACTCTTAGTTGTCAACTACTTTGATCTTTAATGACTTTTCGCGGGAAACCAAAATTTAATGGAAGATTTGATTCTCCACAACTCACAAGTAGAAGACAGAAAAAGTTGCTGTATTTTGTAGAAAAAGCATCAAATTGCTGCAATTGTGGACAACTTAGTGAAAGACTCTGGTATAAACGTAGCTTTAGGCAGTTGAACATCTCCACCTCACCATGTGTTTGTTAGAACAAGGTCTCTGACTGCTGGTGGCGCGGTCACGCGGTGAGGGGGGCAGTTTCAGCAGCCACTTTTATGCGGAACCAGAATCTGAGGTCATTCTCCAAGAGCTCATAAAGTTTTCGTGCAGCAGAAAATGGCAGTGTATGAACGATGTCAAGAAAGAACCTTGAATATGTTTTGAAACCATGGCTCGTTCTAAGCCCATTGTACAGGCTGCATGAGTTTTACGAGGCAAACTTGACACAAATATATGGAACTTTTATACTTGACTAACATTGGTCAGTGAGTACAAGCAAAGATAATGTTATGGTATAACATGATCTTTGGTACAAGTACACTTACTGACATACACAGGTTTGAAACATAAGTATCATTCATCTAAACATTCCATGTGTTTTTAACTTTTAATCTACACTATTAGTAAGCTTTTGACTATTAAAATTGTATTGTTTAATGAAATACATGGTTTGATTAAATAGAGGCCTACATCCAACTCAAGTTCAATCATGCTGACCAGAAAACTAACAGGCAGGTGATGATGGTGATGTGACAGACGACACTCTAGTGTCAAGAGCCATGAGTCAGGACAGTGTGAGTGGGTGTCGTGCTACTTGCCACCGTGCTACTTGCCACCAAGGGTTGATTCTAGGAATCATCTACCTGTCTCAGCGCAGGTATACCTGCCCGTTGCGTGGCGGTGATGTCGTACAATGGTTAACATTCCATTCGCTGTTCATCCAGAGATTGATGTGTATTTCATAGTGATTTATTCTAAACTTTGTTAATGTCATACAGTAGTTTCGTTGTAAGTGTAAAAGTAAAACTACAGCGGCTTGAATAATTGCTTGTGGTGTTTTGATTTTGCCCTTTTACTACCAACTCAATTGATATTCTGTATTACATTTTCTTTGTGGTAAGACAATAAGAAAATGTCTTATGCATTTTTTATTCAAGGAATTATAGAAATTACATCAATGGCGAAAATATAGTTTTAAACTATCTAAGTGCGTTTATTAGATCATCATTACAAGCCTCGGAAGAACAAATCACTTTTTGCATTCCATTTCAGATAACAGCCAATATTGGGATGTTTTTAAGTACTTCAAATAGTAGTGCACTAAACGGAATACAATTTATACAGACATAATTGTAATTTAATTACAAACAAGTATAAACACAGTTTCAATTTATAGAGTAAAAAAATACAAACGAAACGTATTCTAAAAGAGTTTTGACGTCTGCGGAAACGGGACCTAAGTGAAATTGAAGCATTTCAAAAACCCCACACACATGATTTTAAATATTTAATATCATGAACATTACGTTCAGGATAGTGGTTAAACTTTGCATGTTGGGTCGGATACAAATATTGTCGAATAAAAACACTCTCCATTGAAAGCATCAGTTAAATTTAAATAGTTTGATACTATAAGACCTTATTTATTTTCTTTTTTGCTCCTTCATGTTCCTCAATTTTGCTCTTTACGGATCAGTTTGATTACACATTTTCTTGCGGAAGATACTTACACAGATACTTGCGAATGTGACCCTCTCGCGCGGCTAATCCGTGTCGATTTGCGAACAAGGCGCAAACACGCGTAGAGGTTACTGGCCGGTCTGCCAATTGCCTGGAATCGGGACGTGTCAACCCTCGTCAAAGTTGGTGGCAAGTAGCACGGTGAAATGCACGGAATGTGTGAGTGTTGTCACTTGTTTTGCAGGTGTTGAGGGGAGGCAGAGGTCTGCTATGAGCTGTTTTGGTACACTCCGTCCCCAGCAACACAGACCTCAGTGGTCAATTGACAGTCCGATCCCGTTAAAAGTAGACCTTCTGCTACGCAACATTTGACAAGTGTGAGTGTTGTCACTTGTTTTGCAGGTGTTGAGGGGAGGCAGAGGTCTGCTATGAGCTGTTTTGGTACACTCCGTCCCCAGCAACACAGACCTCAGTGGTCAATTGACAGTCCGATCCCGTTAAAAGTAGACCTTCTGCTACGCAACATTTGACAAGTGTGAGTGTTGTCACTTGTTTTGCAGGTGTTGAGGGGAGGCAGAGGTCTGCTATGAGCTGTTTTGGTACACTCCGTCCCCAGCAACACAGACCTCAGTGGTCAATTGACAGTCCGATCCCGTTAAAGTAGACCTTCTGCTACGCAACATTTGACAAGTGTGAGTGTTGTCACTTGTTTTGCAGGTGTTGAGGGGAGGCAGAGGTCTGCTATGAGCTGTTTTGGTACACTCCGTCCCCAGCAACACAGACCTCAGTGGTCAATTGACAGTCCGATCCCGTTAAAGTAGACCTTCTGCTACGCACCATTTGACAAGTGTGAGTGTTGTCACTTGTTTTGCAGGTGTTGAGGGAGGCAGAGGTCTGCTATGAGCTGTTTTGGTACACTCCGTCCCCAGCAACACAGACCTCAGTGGTCAATTGACAGTCCGATCCCGTTAAAGTAGACCTTCTGCGCAACATTTGACAAGTGTGAGTGTTGTCACTTGTTTTGCAGGTGTTGAGGGAGGCAGAGGTCTGCTATGAGCTGTTTTGGTACACTCCGTCCCCAGCAACACAGACCTCAGTGGTCAATGGCAGTCCGATCCCGTTAAAGTAGACCTTCTGCTACGCAACATTTGACAAGTGTGAGTGTTGTCACTTGTTTTGCAGGTGTTGAGGGGAGGCAGAGGTCTGCTATGAGCTGTTTTGGTACACTCCGTCCCCAGCAACACAGACCTCAGTGGTCAATAGGCAGTCCGATCCCGTTAAAAGTAGACCTTCTGCTACGCAACATTTGATTTCAGGTCGAAATCAAAACCCGTTATACTTATGAATGATTTTGAGATCACTTTAGATGTTTGTATAACATGTCTACATGTTGAACGCAATAAACAATTTATTTATTTATTTTTAACAGAAGTAAAATTTTTGGTGTGTAATTTTCGACGAATCGTTCTCATGAACATATAACTAAGCTATGGTCACTGGTCACAACTTTCTTCCCGATTATGGTTGGAAAATTCTACAGGTTAAATTCTTGCAGTATTTGGCAAATTATGATTTTCAAATTTTGAAAAATGGAATGGATAACACAATACTACATTAACTTGTTGTACTTACATACTTACATTAACGCCCGTGGTCACACTGGAAACCAAGCTGAGGCCGAATGCTGAAGCGAGGCTATGAACGGGGCGAATAAGAGTAACAAATTGCAAAGGAAATTTGCTTTAGCACTTAGCTGCTTGTCGGGCTGGTTTTTGTTCTGACGGGATTTTCTGTCGGATGTTTTAAAATGGTATTTCACTCGTATAGGTCAGTTAAATCAGATGGATAAACTATTCATTTATTGTATTATTTTTTTCGTGAAACGTATACCCTTGGGAGCAGAGATCTAGAGATCGACACCAAACTACACGAAAGTCGCCAAAACTTTGCATCTGGCCTTCTCAGGGTATAAGTGATCTTCCACCTCTAAAATAATTAAGAGTGGCCGTGAGCTTGATTTTCATCCCATACGAGCAATGCGTAGAGATTTTAGATAATTTCGATACACTTATTAGCAACATTTCTTAGTGGAGTGTGGAGATTTACAGTTCGATGATCTCGGTTCCATGGTCACCCGAGAGGCCTTGTCGCGTATGTTTAAATCAATCAATCAATCAATCAATGGTTATTGCATAAACATTACAAAATGCATGGCAGTCGTCAGTTGGGATGTGTAACTAAAGTTTTCCATTCTTTCAAACATCGAGAACTCCTTCAAACATACATTGTTTGCACTCATTCATCTTCATTCATACGAATTGTTCCTCCCTAGCTCTTTGATCAGATTTCCCAATTGTGTGCCAAAAACTAATCAACACTGTAAAACGCTTCTGCGCCAAAACTTTTTTTAAGCGAGTTTTAAATGCCTTAGGCATATGAGCACTTTTATTGAATTTGGAAGCCTTTTGACGAAATGGACTCCTGCCTGGGAGAGCAAACGTTCGTGGACTACCGTTCTGTGTCTCCCAGTCCGATAGTCATCCCTGCCTCTGGTGACATAAGAGTGTATATCACTACCTCTTATGCTGTCGCATTTAGATTTGAATAAGAGGGACGTTTCTAGCATGTACATCCAGGCAGGGAAGTGTCAATTTTTGAATGTTGGCTTGCACGACTCTCTCCAATGAAGTTTTGCAATTATTCGAATTGCACGCTTTTGGAGAATAAACATTCATGAGAAATTTGTGTTTACGCAACCTCCCCATAACGCCAATCCGTAGGAAAGGTGTGGGTAGATTACTCCGTAATAAGCCGTCATCAGTACCTGAGTTGGGCAATATTCGGATAGTTGCCTCAAAACATAAATGCCCATATCCGAATATTGCCAGGTACATGATGACGGCTTATTACGGAGTGGGCTCGGGAACGTGGGGTTAGTTGTTTGGTGTGATCGTAGCCGGAGGCGCTGGAACTACGAGCATCGGTGGAAGGGAGTGTCGCCTTCCCCCTTTTCTTTGTCCGTGTCGGACGTTTTGGTTGAGGCCAAAAGCTGGGCCTCCTTTAGATTTCCGCGGACATTTGATTTTTATTTGGACATTTTTGAGTTAGATTGAACTTATCGATTCCATTATTGCTTTAATAAATTGACTTGCGAGCTCCGACCATAAATCCAAATCTTTCTTTAATAAGTTTTATCAGTTTTGTCGTTCGGTACCTTACAGATTGTCTGCGTAAGAGTCAGCCAAGCTCAAAATTCTTGATTAGAGAGTATCACTCACTGGCTGTCCAGCACAGGCTAGGGTTTGTGTAATACTTTATTTTTATTTTATTTATTCACCGTAAACACCATTTTTAGAATACAAATATAAATAGATAATAGTGTTGAGCTGTAAAAAAACAAAACACACAAGCACGTGTGTGATACATGAAAATTGAGAAATAATTGGTGAGTTCTTCCAATCCACCCATGCTTTAGTGGTACTTTATTTTGTGTACTCTTTTGAAGAAAACTATTTAATGTTCGGGGTGGTTATGGGTAACAAAAAGGGAATAATGGCTGCTGGTATACTTGATTTGGGAAAATTTTGAGTTAGATTGAACTTATCGATTCCATTTTTGCTTAAAATAATTGATTAGAGCTCTAACGATGAATACTAATCTTTCTATAAAATAAATAAATACTAATAGATGAAATACCTGTTGGGTGCCTGTAGAAATTGGGAAGTCCCGATGTACATTTCGCGACGTCGCATCTTCTGAGGGGGGGGGGGGGAGGGGTTACTGTTTACATTAAGAACACTTTTACACACTATTTAGGCTGCTTACACACTGGTGTCTTAAGACATCGTGTCTTAAGACATGTGTCTTGTCTGATGATGTCGCACTCAAACCAACCCATGTTATCAAATCAGAGCTTACACACTGCGTGCGACATGCGTCTGAAACATCCACTCTGCTTCAGACATGTGTTGCACGAGACCGGTTCGCCGGTCTTTTGTCTTATGTCGCATAAGACATCGACTCCGCGCATGCGCACAACTCATTTGTATAATAGCTCCTGTGTCAGATCAAGCCAGTTTGTGCTAAAAAATAAAGTTGGAAACACTAAATTCTTTTATAACGATATACAAATTAATTGCTATGCACACGTTTCATTTTTTTTAATCGTGTGAAGTGCTTGGAATTATATTTCAAAAGTATTTTTAGCCTTTCATTAATGGCTATAGATTGGTGAAAGTTACTCCACCTACAGAATACTGTCTATTTAATAAGTCACAAAGTTTGTTGAACGTAGCTTGTTCCATCTTATGGGTCCAATATTAATGTATATCCTACTTCTACGACGTCTTCGTCTGACAACTGCTAGTAACAACATAACTGCATCTTATGACATATAGCAGTCTACTAAACAGTTTCTGCGGTCAGGTATGAGACGTAAGTCATAAGACACGAGACATGCAAAAGACATGCAAGTTTCATCAAATTTCGTCAGACAAGACACATGTCTTAAGACGCATGTCTTAAGACACCAGTGTGTAACCCGCCTTACACTAATATACACTTAAACCTGTCACTTTGCCGTCGCGGCGTGGCTGGCATTCCCGGTGGGTGGGACTAGGTGCGCATGGTGCGTAGTCACATGTTGCACTGTCCTTGAGGCGCTGCCCGGGGTCTTTGTCGCCGGCGAGCTGGGATTCCCCGGTAGGTTTTGAACAAAGGGGCAGTAGGTCTGAGCGGGCCCTCTGAGATGGTGTTGTCACTGTTGTGTTGACCTGGTTCTTCTCTTCGTAGAAGCGTCTTCAAGGTCTAAAAAAAATCCAAATCATTTAGGATGATATAGACTAAGTGTCAAATACTTCTTATAGGGTTGCATAAGAATTTGTAGGTTGTTAACTATGATGGTTTTAAATGCAAGAGTGGTTTGGTGTTTGTTCCCTGTTTTTTGGCCCTGTATTCAGATTAAGCGAGGATAGTTACGCCTCTAGCGGTACTTTTGAGGTTTGCTGGTTGCAGACGCAAAAGGATCGTGGCAAAATAATTATGTAAAATCATGCATTTGCTTGGGACACTTCGCGTCTAAAGTTTTCGTTGGAATTTTTCAAATAAACTTTGTTTTAAAGTGAATCAATTGTTTTATCGACTCCGCTGGGCCTAAATTTTCATTTTCTCATTATAAAACCGTGACATCAATCCAGAAATAGAAGAAATGTTGTACTTAAATTTCTTGTTTTTATTATGAAACTAATAGGATTTTCAAAAAAGTGGCGAGCAAGGTCGCTGCAGTAGGCAACATTGTCATCCTTGAAATAAAACATATATGAAAAATAAAACTATATTTATTTATGAAAACAATCTGATAAAGATTGTAGGCGTGAGGTGTCTCAAAGCTTGTTGTTACATTGTTCTTATGGGACAAAAACAGTATAGCCGACAGGTACTGTATTGTGCACTCTTAAACATAGTACAAAGTTTCTTAAAAGGAAATAATTCAGATAATGACTTGCTAAGTACATTTAAAACTAATATTAACAAGTGGTGTAACTAATCCTCCAATAGGAGGAACCGTGCGCGCGCAAGAACCACTGATTAGTGAGTGATTAGATAGCGGCCCGGGCAAGCGCAGACATTGGGTGTTACAATGTAGACAAAAAGCTACAAGCGCGGCGGCGTGAATCCAATCAAATCTCGCCCCCGCCAAACTCCCCCCCTCCCCAGCCGCACTCAACCCGTTCTGTGGTCAACTAGAGGCAGGGAAAACAACTAGACTGGTAGACACAGAACAGTAGTTCACGAGCGTTTGCCTTTGCAGGCAATAATTTAACAAATTTCATACAATTTTCCTCTTCAAAACCCGTCTGAAAACTTCCCTGGCTTCGGAAGCATTTTTCGGCACTGAGATCATGGCATATAACTTACTGACTAACTTAGTTGCTGGGTGGATAAACTCGAACGGGTGTGAAATCATGAATAGACGATTTTGTATGTTCTCGATGTAAGTCATGATTCCGCATGAATACCAAATTTTACAGCTCAAAGCCTTTAGCTACTAATTGACGAGTTCATCAATTTATTATCAATAAACCTTTTAAAGAGCCTTTTTAAACCCCGCGTCACATTCCGAGAGCTGTTTATTACCCACGACACTTTCCGATCGCCCTTTTACGCCCGCGATACGTTCCGACCGCCTTTGCGAAATAAAGAACTTGTTGAATTAGTTCGCAGGGATGAAAGGCTCACCACCTCACCCCACCACCCTCACCAGCCATCAGGATCCTAACCAATTTCAGTTTCAAAATATCTTTATTCATTCTTTATATACAATACAAAATATTCACAATACTTTATACATACAAATTATTGACTAAATATAATTTCATACTAAAATGAAAAAAAAAACGAATGAATAGTTAGGTACCTCATTTAAACGTGTTGAGGTACCATCACAAACTCTAAGACATACTGTCGAACAATGAAAATAAATACTACTTATAAATAACAGAACATATGTGGAATAACCAATATGTGAAAATAACCAGGAATGATTTAACATTTTACCTTCGAAAATACCCGTGTAAACGCAATTTTGATTCATCAACCAGATAGCTAACAGTAAACGTAAAAGAAAACGAACTAGTTTGCAAATCAGTACATTAAGAGTGCGCAGTAGTGGATGTGACCTTGAATGTTGCCTCATAAGAGTAATGTAAAACATGCATTTTAAGTTTTCATTGGATTTGTATTAAACAAGCTTTGTTTTAAAGTGCACTCAACGTTTTAGTGGCTCCGCTGAGCCGAATTCCCATTTTTCATTTATAAAATCGTCACATAAATTAAAAAATTAATGAATCTTTGTATTTGAACTTCTTGATTTTACGAGTAAAATAGTAAAATTTTCAAAACCCATTTCAAAGAGATCCGCTGAAGGTTGAAGACGTGAGGTGTCCTAAGAAAATGCCTATTTTACATTGTTCTTATGGGACAAAACAAATTGGCCTCAGGTACTGTCGGCCCAACAGCTGTTCTTCGGCATCCACAAAAGTATGGATGAAAAGTTTGGAAGGGACTAAATTGAGTTGTACCATTGACTTTCCACATGAAAAGTCAATGGTTGTACATAAAACATAGGTAATAGTCGAATGTCGCAATGCCGTAAAACGAATAGTCGTTCGATAAAATCTAACAACAACAATTGCATCATAACACCATTGTTATTAGTTCTTATCACGGACAAGAGTATCATAAAACTCATTCAAGTCGTAGCACCAAAATCATTCAGAATCAATGTTTTACTTCATTGGTAATATTGTAGTAACCTAGTTCTGGACCGATTTTGAAATTAATTTAATCTTTCATTGGAAATCACGTCGATTATTTTTCAATCTGGTGAAAATGGCGAAGAAGATCGCACTTCTAAGAAGATCGATACTTCTAAGAAGCATTCCAAACATTTTGCCGACCACGGCGATTCCTTCGCTTCCAGTGAGACAAAAGCAAGTAAGTAAATAATTTTTGACAATCCCGAATATTCCTGTTGGATGCTAAACATCTAGCTTTGATCCCGCTAGAACGCTGAAAATCCCGGAAACGGGACATAGAATTCCCTCGAGTGGAAACACCGAACACGGGCCGTTTGCCTTTTTACAGGGATGCGCAACGATTGTCAATGTTTTCTAGGTTGATGTTCGATGTTTTCCATCGATGATGGATGACCGGTGTAAAAAAAGTATTTTATTGTATGAGAATTTTTTACATGAAATGCATAACAGTTTTATTAGCTAGAACTTTTATTTCATTGTACTGTACTTCCATCTAGCCTAAATATTATTTAGACATACATTTTATTCATCAACCGGCTTCAACTCTAGACCCTGGGTAGCCAGCCAATTTATACGGTCTCCTAATTATAGCCTACGCCATGAACTCGTCTGTGTTATAGAACGCTTGTGCGATAAAAACTGTTTTCAGACGAGTTTTAAATGCCTTGGGCACAATGGCTTTTTTAAATGAATTTGGCAAACTGTTGACGAAATGAACTCCTGCCTGAGAAGGCAAACGTTCATGGACTACCGTTCTGTTTAATCCAGTTCGGTAGTTCTCCCTGCCTCTAATTTCGTGAGAGTGTGCATCTATACCTCTTACGAGGTCGCATTATCCTGTAAAAAAGACATGTTTCCAAAATATAGGGACAGGGTAGTGTTCAGTAGTGTTCCCTGTCTCTAGTATGTTTATTGTACATCTTTTGTTTTTCATTTGATACTTTGATTTGAGACACCAACCACTTCTAGAGAGCATTGAAGGTGAATATGGGATGAAGATTGAGTATGTTGAGTTTTTTGATAGATGACGAGGTGTAGTCTTGTTACACACTAGGGCCGACTGTTCCCCAGATTGGGTCATTAATTAAATAGCCCAAATATCAATGAAATGGACCAACGGCTTAACGTGACTTCCAAACCACGGGGAGTGGCCATCGAGAAAAGTTATCACTGTGCCCGGGAATCGAACCCGGGAATTGTACCACTGAGCTTTGACCACCCCCTATGGCAGAATGGGTATTTTGTACCACTTACGTCAAAACAAAATATATGTTTTCTTCTATATTATTGTAAAAGACAGACAGAACAAACACTGCCTTCTTGGTCAGAGTAAACGATACGTATTCTATTAGTGTAACCTGATGTTTTTCAATTTAACCTAATAAATACATTTGTATTAACGTTTGGTGTCGAACTTTTATGTAATTGTAGTGAGAAGACCTTTATCCCCAAACTTACCTTTTAAAAATGTGGTTTTGTTTTAAAAAAAAAACGTTGTTTAGAGATCGATATTAAGACACCGATTTTTTTTAAGACATCGATGGTGGATATCGATGTTTTCTCTTCCGATGCTGACTACTCGGGGCGGGCGTGAGGTTTTTATTGCAACAGCCGGCCATAAAAATCTCTCAGCTGAGAGTCTGGACTGCATTCTGTTGGCGACAGCTGTAACTAACCAAGATGGCCGCCAAGGTGAACTAGTCACGAACTGTCTACTGTCCGTTTCGCGTTCACCTGGCAGAGAACGTGTAGCGAATAAGTGAATAACCTTCGAAAAAAAATGAGATATTCATGTCGTAAGACCCAGCCTCTAGGCCCGGGGCCATGAAATGAACACCGTTCCCGATTCCCCAGAGCACGTTTTGAGCATTCTGTTCAAAACTGTATGAAACTTATATGTATCGTCTGTTCATCTGTACAAACCGCTTTTTTGTATGATTTTCATGAGCTTTGGTACAAATGTTTCTGTTGTAAATATATCTTGGTCACGTGTGTTGCCCAGCAAAATATCGGACTACTGAAACGGGGCTCTTTTTAACAAATAAAACAAACGAAAAACAATACAACAATGAAGTAATTACATCGCATGAATGATTAGTTGGCAAAACAATTTAACTTAAGCTCAGATGTACTTAACATACTTTACACATATACACGATTACATGCTTATAAATAACTACCGGTTTATTCGTACTTCGCTACGGCTATAACATGTCACAGTATCCAGTGGCGTAGATAGACTTTTATCAAGGGGAAGGGGATACAATTATAGTACCGGGGTTCGGGGGGAGGGGGTATGCCCCCCCCCTTAACAAAATGGGTCCGGAGGAAAAAAAATGAAAATTCACATCATCTGAGGTGCATTTTAAGGCTCATTGGGTCTATAGTTTTCAATTCAATAATAAAAGGTTTACTTGCACAAACTTAAGTACCAGAAGTAGCTTGGTAAAATTCACGCATATTTCCCGGCAATATACATATTTTCCCGGTGCAATTCCACTGTTGCAGAGGATCGTTTTACGCCCGCAGTCCGTACCAATCCTTGTTTAAAGTCCGCGACCCTTCCCGATCGCTGCTTTACGCCCGCGTTACGTTCCGATCGCCCGCGATACGTTCCGAGAGCTGTTTATTACCCACGACACTTTCCGATCGCCCATTTACGCCCGCGATATGTTCCGACCGCCTTTTTAAACACCAGAATACATTCGAATAGCCGTTAATTGCCTGCGACACTTTTCGATCGCCCTTTTACGCCCGTGGTACGTTATAAGGGATGTCCAAGACCTGAGGTTCGTTCCGATCGCCTTTTTAAACCTCACGATACTTTCCGAGAGCCGTTTCGTGGACGCAATACGTTTTGACGGTCGTTTTATACCCGCGGTAAGCGTCGAGGACCAAATTATGCCCACGACACCGATATAAGGGCCGATTTTTTCCCGGTTACACCCAGAATTCACGCATATTTTCCGGGTAAGGATGGGTGTGAGAAGGACTGTCATAGACTTTGGCTATGGCCTGTCACTCAGTAATTAGTAATCAGTAACTTTATTGCCAAGAAACTTAACGTGTAGGAAAGTACAGAAATACTTAATAAGTGTATAAAAAATAATATGGATAAAACAAGCAAAAAATAAATAATATAACAAGAAAAAAATAAATTAGCTAAAACAATAAGCAAATAGTTAAGTTGGTTGATAAGTGTTATTTTTAGTGATGTTTAAATGTTAAATAGGCTAAGTAGATAAGACTGTCAGTATTTGTTGCCTAATTTTGGTTTCCTTAGAGCTAAGGACAAGGGTAACTTTTCTGTTCTCTATATCTATTGTAATCGTAATAATATAGGCTAATTCAATTTGTTCAATTAGTGTGAGCGATCACTCGGTATGCTGTTTAACATACGAGTAGTAGCCTTGAAACAGGTAGAATACTACCTCAAAGGCGCTAAATTCACTGCAGTAATTTTATGTTACGTTGTATTACACATGTTATCACAAACCTGTACTATATGTGAAAATAAACATATTTCTTTCTTTCCTTCCTTTCTTAAATTAAAAAAATAATAAAAAGTAGTAAAATAACAAAATAAAAACTTCCACGAACAATCTTCTAATGGTTGCCCAATTATTTTGTCTTGCTGCACACTTCCTTAATAATTTCAACTTCAAAAAATTCTTCCAAGCTTAGAAGTGGAGCCAGTAATAATTTATTTTTTTAACAATTGTATATCTTTATCATTTTCTATAACAATTTTATATTTCTTGTTTAAAGTATTTATAATTTTACTAGTCATGTAGGATGGGGAATTTTGAAACATTTTCATAGTATGAGCAGGATATTTTATAATTTCTTTTCTTCTTGTATAGTAACTATTATTAAATTTATTTACAAGTATTTCTTCTTTATTTTTCATATAACATTTCAGTGCTCAATAACAAAAAGATTGAAAATTGTATGTATTTGAGATTGTTTAAATAGCTCATAAGTGGGCTCTCTTGATTTTGCCTTGTTAATTACTCTAAAACTCTTTTGCCTTGGTTTTTGGACTTTGAAAACTTTTCTTTGATGATTAATTGAAGATTGAAACCATATAGGTAAACAGTAGACCAACACGCTTTGAAAATGAGAGAAGTATGTTGTTTTTAGAGTTTCAGGACTGACACAATTTGACAAAATGTTGGGTCCTATTTTTTAAGTAAGATTCAATTATCTGCAAAGCTATCTCTCGAATACCAAAAACTTCTAATTTTCCTAACAAAATCTTATGATCTATACAATCAAAAGTTTTTGACAGATCACATTGTATCGTCGAAGTGGAGTGTTTCAAATCATTGGTATAAATGGAATCCATTAATAGTGATATAGCATCTAAAGTTGACTTACTTTTCCGGAATCAAAGTTGTTCTTCATTGAGCAGACTAAATTGATTTATATAAGATACAATTCTTGAATGTATAAGTTTTTCAAGTATTTTAGAAATGCATGGCAGAATTGAAATAGGTCTGAAATTTTCAATGGCGTTAACATTTTGATTTTCCTATCGGTTTTATGATACTAATGCTTAACGAATCAGGGAAAACTCCATGTGTAAGACATAAGTTGAAAATAAAACATAAATAAGGTTTTATACCATTGATGGATTGCTTGATTAAATTAATAGGAATGCCATCCCAGCCTGATGATGGTTTATTTTTGAGTTGCTTTACTGTATTATATATTTCTTCTTCTGTCGTAGGTTCTAAGTATAAGGAATTTGGGTTTTGAAACATACATTTACTCATAAATTGAATTGCTTTGTCACAGTCAGGTTTAAGGTTCAATGAGTTTGTTATATTGCAATAATGCTCATTAAAATCATTCACTAGATCAGAAGTAGAAAACTTTTGTTCATTTATTTTATAACGTTGATTTTGAATTCCTAGCTCATTTTTAACAATGGTCCAGACTGCTTTTGGCGTATTATTAGAGTTTAAAATATAAGAATCATTGCACTTTATTTTACTTTTCTTTAACATATTTTTAACATTGTGGACAGAGCTTTAAATTCATTTTTAGTATTAATATTATTGTTTTTTTTATTTCTATATAAAGCTCATTATTAGATACATTTACAGCTGTATTTAAAATTGTTCAGAAGCATTTCAAATCTATCTAAAATTATACTCTTTTCAAGCAAGAAAATTAAAACCACTTGACTAATTTTGGAGTTTTTCAAGAAGAATCGACACTTTCTCGTCGCAGTACTAAAAGAGTTTGCCTCTAGGTAATAATATTGTATAATTAGTTCATAAATCTAAAATTTTTATTGAGCTAACATAATCAAAATAAATAACATTAGCCTTTTTTACAAAAGGAAAGACAGCTGTTCCAAACAATTTCTTTATTTACATAATTTAAAATGTCACTGAGCAAAACTCAAACTAGATCTCAATCACAAAAACTATCTAATGCAACAGTTACTTCTGAACCAAATATCAAAATCATGGAAAAAGAAATGGATGGATTGAAAATTGAAATTGCAAAGTTAAAAAACAAACTTAGAAACTCAAAATTGAAAGAGAAATCATCAGAGACTAAAAACAAGTACAATAATGATAAATGGCTAGGCGATGAATGTATCAAAGCACATTTTGATTCATTCTCTAGTTCCAAATTTCGAAAAGACATTATTCTTATAAGCCCATCAAAATCACAATTATTGAAAGAGACTTCTTTTTATAGCATTTTAGAAACCTTAACATCCTTATCCTTTGACTCTTTTAATATTGCTATTTTCTGTGTCATGAAGCATGAAGAACCAAAGACACTAGGAGGGAAACTCTTAAACGATATCCCACAAACTACTCATAAGAAGGTAACTACGGTAGTAGTAATTGTAGCCAAACAAATAAGTCTTTGCTTAAAGTTAGTCAACTCAAACCTCAAACTAAAATACTTAATTCATTTAATTATGGATGTAATAAACCTAAAATAAAGATATTATCTGATAGTCACGGCAGAAATTGTCAGCAATTTTGAATGAAAATCTTGGAGGGATATATGATGTAACAAGTATTGTAAAACCTAATGGTAAAATAAGTCATTTACTGGAAAATGTTTTGGAGGAAGCGAAAGATATACTATACAGATTACTTAATACTTATTTGTGGAACTAATGATCTTGCAAGTAGGTATACAAATGCAGAAAATCTAACAAATGAAATTGCAGATAAGCTGAATTGTATTAAAAATACGAACATTTTGTTATTTCCAATTATGTATAGGTATGACATTCCACATGTAAATAGGGTAATAAATCATTTAAACTACCAATTAAACAATCTTGCTAATAAACATGAAAATATATACTGCCTAAGACTAAATAATGTCATTAACCGTACCTCTTATATTAGGCAAGGTTTGCACTTGAATAATTTAGGTAAACTACATTACTCTTCAATCATTTTATTTATTTATTTTATTTATAAACGGTATACACCTTTTTCAAAAAAAATTACATGCTTGATAAACAATACACATTATTGAAATTATTGATATAAAGGTCTATTTCGTCCAATCCACCCCGAATATTGTGGTACATTATTTTTTGTACATCTTATTCTTTTTCGTGAGTTTAATGTTCGGGGTGGTTATGGGTAACAGTTATTAAGGGACTAAATTCCACAGACAGTTTGATGATGAAGAACACATCATTTCAAACACAATCAACAGTATAAATAAGATACGTCAAAACCATATCCCTGTACGGGTAACTTTTAGGAATATTTTTTTAGAAAAGACCCTTTCATCAAAGGTAAAGTTCAAATGTTTGATAAATGTGAATCTTGGTTGTTGATTAAATTAAAATTGACAAAAAATATTCGTTATTCAACCAGTTATAAACATGTTCAAGAAATGTCAACAATAGTTATGTCTCACTTTAACATTCAAGGAATAGCAAACAAAGAAGATGAATTAAGCATTTTCCTTGACAAAGTAGTAGGATTAAAACTTGTTTTAATAACTGAGCATTGGCTGAGTGATGAAAATAAACAATACCTAAATAGAATAAGTAACCTTTGCCTTAAATCAAGGTTTTACAGAAAAAACAATAAAAGAGGCGGATCTTGCATTCTAGTACATGAAACTTGGGAAAATGAGGTTCTTAAAAGAGCTGACCTTTGTAGGCTCTCCATTGAAACTCTTACACTCATATTAGCTCATTCATGTGGACAGACAATTGCCAACCTATCTTGCAGTCTGATGACTCATCCGTTTGGAGAAAACAGGACAACTTCCCTCTAGCTAGCTATGGTACCTTTAGGCTTATTACTTTGAGAGATACCCTCTTGTCCTTCCATTGAAAAATACCTAAGACTCTTTGCATTCTGTTCGGTATTATTTTCTCTTCTTAGTCAGAGCCAGATGTTCACTAGCTCCTTCCACTGAAAAGTCAACGATCTCTTTGTCACAGCTTTCCCATCTTCATTCGGAACCAGGCCGACACGCAGCCAAGCTCTAAAGCACCGTTAAAGCGAATGAAACGAATTTCCTTTGCAATTTCTTACTCACCTCGAACAACAGTACAATTCGCTGATTGTATCTCCAACTCTCTACACACACAACTTAGCTTCAGCCTTCGGCCTCAGCTTTTGAGGTCAGTTAATTATAACAGTGGAATTTCTATTAAGTGACAAGTGATTGGGTTTGTGGTTTTTGTGAAAATGGAGGCGAAAAGTTCACAATTATATACGGAACAACTAAAACCTAGAAAACAATACAATCTGTTTTATTTTTGTAAACTTTGGAAAATAAATATATCCTACTTTTATTCTTTTTGTGTATTGCTATGGCGGACTTTACGGAGCATTTCGCTTAGGCCTTCAACCTTTTGCGCGTTATTTTACTGCACGTTTTACGAGTAATAAACATTAAGAAGAGAAATAACTCATTCCATTAAAACAGAACAACCATTTCACTGATATAGGTATTGATAATTACTTTCTCGTCATTATTTTGAAATTACTCTACGGACTTTTATATTATTTGTAATGTTCGAGGTTAGCACTAAAAAACACATCCAATATAAGTTTTATTTATATCGATGAAATTTACTATTTTAAATAATCAATCAGGCTAAATTGAACAGTAGACGACAGGAAAGAATATGTTTAGGGATTTTTAGAGACTTTTCATGTGCCTAGATTTAAACTAGAAATATAACTAAAACTTAGCACCTATGTTCATAGAAATATCTTATATGTTCAGGTTTATAAATATGTACGTATATACAGAGTCCCTCAAAAGATGTATGCACAATACTGACATTTGTATTTTATCAAATATAACATTTAAGTTTATGATTTAATTGTATTAATTTCATAGATCATAATTAGCATAAACGCTAAATAGCTAATTTATTATTTAAGAAACTCGAAGACAAAATGTGTGGTCCGAATTGGAACTCGAACCCGAGTGTTTAACTTGCTAGGTGATTATGCTGATAAGTTTCTAATATACTTGGTTTTTATTGCTAAAATGTATTAATGTTCAAAATGGTGACCTTTAAAGCTCTCACAAAAACCACATCGTTTTGGTACGGATTCGTAAACCGACTGTTATAGAGCTCAAACTAGCTGCCATTGTAAGAATTGGTAATCTAAAGACAACGGAACATTCAGCTTGTTTTGTTCAGACTAAATTAAATAAATACAGTAGTAACATTCAGTTATATTGTTGAAAACAAAAGTTTTGAATTATAAGTTGGTGTAACGTCAAAAGCCACAGGTTTTATTTGTAACATACATTGTTGTGTTAGATACATTCGATTAAGGTGTGTATACATTTTTTGAGTCATTCTGTATTTAATTTTAAATTTAAACATCAAATATATTTGGTTTATTATAAAAATTACATTTGCTAATACATTTTAAATAATTACTCCAAATAATTTTGAAGTTGGTTTCTAAAATAGATAGATTAGGTATAAGGCGTGAAGTGTCTCAAGAAAATGCTTGTTTTTACATTGCTCTCATGGGACAAAAAGCAAAATGGTCGGCAGGAGTGAATGTGTTTCGTTTGTTTGAAAGGTGTAAGGGATTTGTTCAACAAAGTCAAACTCTTTATTGCTGTTTACAGTTATTACAATTATATAGCAACAGTAATTTATAATTATTTTATACACTACAATTTCCCATTCATACTTTCAATATTGCAATCTTACAGCATTCAATCGCCAATATGTCCCACTCACAGCTCAGGTATCAGTCCTAATTGGTAGGTCTTCCAATTAAATTCCATAAACTCTTCGAGGACGTTAGACAGCGTTTAAACACGAGTTTTTAACGCATGGGGCGAAGGGGCATTTTTTATGGAATCTGGCAATCTATTAATCAAATGAACAACTACCTGCGAGGGCAAGTGTTCATAAACTACCGTCCTGGGTCTGCCAATTCGGTAGTTTTCTCTGCCTCTGGTCCCATACCCATGTATGTCTCGGCCCCTTTTATTGTCAGCACACACTAAGAACAAAATTATGTTTCCAGGATATAGATACTTGGCAGAGTCAACAGTTTAGTTTTTAAAGATAGGTAGGTGCACATTACTCTCTAAAGTTGACTAAATTTATACATTATACCTAGTCAAGCTATCCTTATTGTAGATTCTCTACCGGTTTTGGTACAAGTGTACCATCGTCAGGAGTTGCAGATATTAACACAAAAGTTCATGACAAAAAATGAAATAAATTAACGAATAGACACGATCCACGAACAAACACAAAGGCAGGCATGCGTACACGCACTGTTCCGGACACAAGGTGACATCCAACTAACCTTGTAGCTGCGTGTATGTCACCATTCTTCCCCCTCTGTCTTGCTATTGGCTGCTGTTCTATACCAAGTAAGAACTACGTGTTATAAATTAACGAATAGACACGATCCACGAACAAACACAAAGGCAGGCATGCGCACACGCACTGTTCCGGACACAAGGTGACATCCAACTAACCTTGTAGCTGCGTGTATGTCACCATTCTTCCCCCTCTGTCTTGCTATTGGCTGCTGTTCTATACCAAGTAAGAACTACGTGTTATAAATTAACGAATAGACACGATCCACGAACAAACACAAAGGCAGGCATGCGCACACGCACTGTTCCGGACACAAGGTGACATCCAACTAACCTTGTAGCTGCGTGTATGTCACCATTCTTCCCCCTCTGTCTTGCTATTGGCTGCTGTTCTATACCAAGTAAGAACTACGTGTTATAAATTAACGAATAGACACGATCCACGAACAAACACAAAGGTAGGCATGCGCACACGCACTGTTCCGGACACAAGGTGACATCCAACTAACCTTGTAGCTGCGTGTACGTCACCATTCTTCCCCTCTGTCTTGCTATTGGCTGCTGTTCTATACCAAGTAAGAACTACGTGTTATAAATTAACGAATAGACACGATCCACGAACAAACACAAAGGTAGGCATGCGTACACGCACTGTTCGGACACAAGGTGACATCCAACTAACCTTGTAGCTGCGTGTATGTCACCATTCTTCCCCCTCTGTCTTGCTATTGGCTGCTGTTCTATACCAAGTAAGAACTACGTGTTATAAATAAATAAATGTTTTATTGAATAAATATGTTACAACACATATACTGTATCTCAATTCTCATTAATTAGCTAACATTTTGGTATCACACACATCTAGATCACAATCAAAGGTAAAAAAGGTAAAGTTTGTCTTGTTTAACAAGGCGAAGTTAGGACTACAAAGTCCTCTCTACCACTCAACCTCGACCCTAGCGTCACCGTATTAGTCACATTACTAATGTAAGTGGTGACTGCGGGGATCGAACCCGCGCCACCAGAATGATGAGCTCCGGAATCGCGTGCGATACCAGTCCGCCACGGATCGGCTAAACAAATTCAAACATACATAAGTTACACTCATACAGTCTCATTCAATCGAATTTCACCCGTCTGGCCGCCGTATGTCTGTATTTTCACACGTTCTCCCAATCATGTGTCATAAACTCGTCTGAACTATAAAATGCTTCTGCAATCAAAAATTGCTTAAGACGAGCTTTAAACGCCTTCGGCATTGGGCACACTTTATCGAATTTGGAAGTTTGACGAAATGAACTCCTGCCTGTGAAGTTAAACGTTCATGGGCTACCGTTCTGTGTCTTCCAGTTCGGTAGTTCTCCCTGCCTCTAATTTCGCGAGAGTGTGCATCTATACCTCCTACGAGATCGCATTTTCCTATAAAAAAGACAGGTTTCCAAAATATAGGGACAGGGTAGTGTCAACAGTTTTAAACTTTTAAACGCTGGTCTGCACGACTCTCTCCACTGCAGTTTTGCGATTGTTCGCACTGCCTGTTATAGAAGAATAAAAGTTCTGGAAAAATGTGTGTTAGAGCAACCTCCCCACAACGCTAGCGTGTAGGAAAGGTGTGGGTAGATCAGCCCATAATACAGTATGCCGTCATCAGTATCTGAGTTGAGCAGTATTTCGATAATTGTGTTCGTGAATCGTGTCTATTCATTAATCGATTTCGTTTCTCGGCATGTACGAGTACTTTTGTGTTTTAAGTGTTGTTTTGAAAATTCTGACGACGCCACATGGCCGATAAAATCTGCAACTCCTGATGATGGTACACTAGTACCGAAACCGGTAGAGAATAATCTCCAAAAAGGAATGCTTGACGAGGTATAACATATACATTTAGTCAACCTCCAAGCCTTGGGTTTAAAATTAATAGTTTTAATAATCTCTAAAGTTAATTCTTGCGATTATACGAATTACTTTTTTTAAGTATAAATAATCTTTGAAACTGACAGTAAGGACAAGCACCCCACAACACAAAGAACAGTATTGTATGAGTGATTTTGCAATACTGCGAAAAATTGAACCACTATCGAGAGCTTTTCAACGAAACTCAAAGCAAATATATACGCTTATATAAGTTTTAATCATCTCAATGTCTTTTTCTGGGCCAGTAAATGTCTTATTTCCCATCCCTCTAAAGATAAAATTCAAGCACGAGGTCTACTGTTCGTGGAATTAGCAGTACTTGCCAATCTAACTCGTAAGTTTTTGTCTTATTGGATAATTATCCCCGGATAGCTTACTAAACACTAAACATATCAGTACAAATTATCCCATTTTCAAATATATAAACAACATAAAAATATGAAGAAAATTGGTCAAGAACCTACCTTTGTGTTTGTTTTTAACATGTGCTTTATAATGGATTGTTTATAGTGTGTTGTATCACTTGTACGTTAATTTATTTTTATTAACCTAAACACAAAAGATGATGGGCTGAAACGCGAAACCGGTAGGTGTGGTTATTATAAATTACAATACGTCGTCATTTGTTCAATACTAACCTTACAAGTGGTCCTACTTGAACAAATCTTTTCAAAATTTTAAACTAATTTATGATCTAATTTTGTTGAAATCACAACGACTCCAATAATAATTTGAGTTTTTATTGGTTTTTGTCACCTCTTTTAGTAAATTATGGTTAGGGGATAAAATCATGTGGGATTCGGGGTCCTCTCCGGAAAAATGTAAGAGTAAATGACGACTGGTTGGATGATTTTTAAGCGAACTACTAAAGGCGCCCATTTTATACGAAGGTGAGTCCAAAGACAATACATACACATGGGTATGTATTGTCTTTGGTGAGTCTGTCCCCGAGAAGATGCTGAACTTTTGAAGGGGTTTAGGACATCTTGCCCTGGGACGATGCTATTATTCCTTCGGACACCCGGAAACGTAGGAGTGGTGCGACAGGATGCGTAGGATGTTGTCCCACTATTCCTCAAAATAATCCCACCCCGACCAGGTAGAATCCCACAAGGAACAGGTGTTGTAGCCAGCAGCTCGTACAATCTCACTCATTCCCAATCAACTCATTTTGATCTTTGTCCAAAACATTGTTTTCTATATTTCATGATAATCGAGCAATTTTATAAACTTCTAGCTGACAATACCCGTGCTACGCTACGGGAATTAATATTGAATTTTTGTGATTATATTTACCTAAATGTTTCTAAAAAAATCAATGATTGTGTTGTTTGGTAAATTGTACTGTTTCCCATGAGTTCACCATGTTAAAGGCTAAATACATAACCAGGCCGATACGCAGTTAAGCGCTAAAGCGCCGCTGGAATGAATAAAACAAATTTTCTTTGCAATTATTGTTACACTAAATCACTAATTATAACTTTAATTTACTCCGCTTACTACCTCACTTCAGCCTTTGGTCATAGCTTTTTGTGCTCTATTACCACGGGAGATTGAAGGCATTTAGCTACGCTCACAGCCATGCTTCGCCTGCAGACTTTTTATTGGATGTTGTATGTATTATTAAATATTCTATAGATAAATAAATAAATAAATATATTTTATTGCATGAACATTTACTATAAAAGATGAAGACAAACTGTGTAATTTGTTTAAGCTGAATCCATAAATAAATTTTAAACCTATCATTTCAGCTGATTTTGAGTTATAAGAGTTCCAAAATTGCTTAAAATCGTTACAGACAGACAGCTAGGGTAGAATTTTATAACGTCAGTTTCGGTCTTTACAAAGTTTAGTAAAACTTTATCACCAAAAAACAATGTATTAATTTCAATGTACAAACAAACGGAAACCAGATAAGTGTTAATCGGTGTTTGGCTACCTTAAGAAATTCATAGTTACTTCCGCCATTCCAGTGTTTTTAGAGCCCGCTTTGGGTGTTTGCCATATTTACTTTGAGGATATTATATAGGCATCAAATGTTGTTTAAGACACACTGCGTAATGGGCTGAACCCCTTAACGACGTTTCATTGCCACATGCTTCAGCCGATTTTGAGTTATAGGCCTATGCGGTTCAATATACTTTAAAACGTGTTCAGTAATTACTTTGGTCCCCCACCATTTATTTTGTGGATGTTGTATGGATTTAACATACAGTATAGCTAAAGAAGTACTGCATAATGGGCTAAACCCTTAAACAAAGTTTCACCACCAAAGCCTCAGCCAATTTTGAGCTATAAGCAGTCCAATATGCCTTAAACGTTACAAAGAGACAGAAAGGAAGTTTTCTGACATCAGTTTCGGTCTTTGCAAAGTGTAAAAAAACAAATAACCCAAAACCGATGTACAACATTGCATTGCAATGTACAGACAAAAGTCTTATTTTATTTATATAGATAGCTTAACCCAAATTAAGCTAACAATTTCTTTAAAACCTACTAAAAGTTAAACACTACATAAGAAGATTTCGTATTTATCTTTACTAACGATAAAAATTATTTAACACACGGAACTAAACCTAGGCAAAACCAGCGGAACAGAAAGAGGAAAGGAAACAAAAATACCACTGGTAAATTGAGTAGAATAAGTAGCGTGAAGCCTCTAGCAAGTACCAACTGATACTAAATAAAATCAAAATGGCCAGGAATCTTTGCTGATGCGGCTTAGTTCATAGGTGCCAGCTTTCTAGTAGTCTAAAACAAAATTCCTGTATTTTTCTGTAGCATTTTAACCAATACTATGTGTCAAGATTAGTTTAATAGGGTCTGAATTACTCGTACCTTGGTTAGTTTCAGAACCTTGTTGCAAATATATGGACAGCAGGTAGTGATTGTTCTTTTGATTCTTACTTTTAGGATTTAACCACAGTTACGCGCGAGGTTCGTTGGGCCGGCAGTGTGGAGTGGAGAGAAGCGTTCTCCCCCCAATTCAAATACCCCAGCCATATTAACTAAAACTAAGGCAAGTTGCATATCGTTAAATAGGTATTTTTTACCAAAACGATCCTGCAACTTAATTTTCAACAAACTATTCCATCAAAAGTTACTGTCGTTAAAACTTAAAATGTTTGACATTTTAAACAGCAATAACCTTTGATTGGTAAATTTCCCAGAAATACTGTTTGCGACGTTGTTTGTGTTAAAAACCTTTTCATCGATATGTCATGTCCTATAGCCATCTGCAATATCCGTTCTACTAACCACCAACTGATTGCACCCCACTGGCGCCATCGGACCAACAACTAATTAGAAGAGTAGTTTAAAGACCATAAAAAATGCCTGTAACATTTGGTGCTTTTATCCCACACCGTTCAAAAGTATTTAATTTTTACCTAGAAGTGCCTTGAATGTCTAAGTGAAGAAATTTCCAGTACAGTTGCAGTATTGAAGAATTCGAACCTATGATCATTCTAGAAGAGAGGAATTGTTAGTCCTAACTTCGCCTAATACAGCCATTTTTCATTTCATTTCATTTATCTACCTCCCCCTTCAGATTTTCCCCAAAGGTTTTACACCAAGAACTTCAAAAAAAGCATGTGGTTGAAGGGTGTAGCATGCCGGGAAGTGCCTAAACATTTACTCATTCAATTATCTGTACAACCGGCTTTATAGTATATCAATTCTGTTACACTAATTGTAAACCAATAATAAAATAAACTTAAAACCATTTCACGGATAATAAATTACAGAAAGGCCGCATCTTATGGCTTAACTTTTTCTTTTATATTACAATTACGTTGAAGATTTGTATTGCAAGCATGAGCTAAGTTGAATGATTAAACAGGTTTAGGTATATTTTTGTAAATATTTATGCAAATGCAAGTCTTCTCTACAATTGATGTTCTCGCTCTTTCCTTCGTAATCTATTACTTTCATATTTTCTTTAATGTTCTTATACATATGATTATTTAATGAAGGATCTGCGAAGGTAGATTTCATTGTACAGTAGTTAATTGAAAGCTTGAACGTGTTCTTTGAACCTGCTATTAAACGTTCTTCCACTCTGCTATATATAAATATGTGTTGTATACAAATACATATACACATGAAAATAGTATAACGTTTTGCTATTTCACTCTGGAAGTGATGGGAAACTGCAACCCGTGTTGTTCTATAACGGTTCGTTCTGTTTGGTGAGAGAAATAAATAAAGCTTTTCCCTAAAAAAATCGCTAAAAATGGGGTTTAGCTGTCATCTTGATTTAATCTCTCCACTATACAAGAAAGGGCTTAAGAATTATTTTAGTAATTTAAAAATGACTGGCTCTACTTCCCATAGAAATTTACTAATACAACATGAAGAACAAAACGTCAGCTATACAAATAGCGAAGGAACTTTGGATAAAATAGTCTTAAATATGATTTTCTGGCTTCATTTAGTATCAACAAAACCTTAAAATACTCAATGAGAGGTACAAACCTCTAAATTCGTACCATAAGGTTCTATGGGTGTAACGCATTTGGTGTCTTTAGGAATTGAATAGGAATATTTTTACATATAATATACGGGTTTGTGCATACTGTAGACAATATTGATGTCTTAAGAGTGTATTAAGTATCTAGTAAACAATATTCAATAAGTAAATCGTATTATCACAACATATAAAACTTGACATTATCAGCGAATTTCTGTTAGTAAAATGAACTATTAAAACCATCAGAATGGTAAGATCGAGACCCGGGTCTATAAAATGAGCGCCAATCCTGACCCAAGAACACGTTTTGAACAATTTTCATAATGTTACGTATATACAGGGTTATTACAAATGATGTTCCTGATTTTGATAATAAATATTACCGGGTAAATTTGCTTTTAGACAATTTTAATTAGTACCATTGGAAAGAAAAACTCATCAAACTTTATTTATAATGATTTGGGTGCGTGTCTGCTGTTTCTTAAGTCAATTGTTGTACATGTTGTGTAATGGTTGAATTTGAAGACAGTAATGCTTGTTGTGTGATGGATTATCACATTAACTAATTTTTTATTAGTGTGCAACCAATTTTTAGAATAAAAGTATATATTTATTTTCCAAAGTTTACAAAAATAAAACAGATTGTATTGTTTTCTAGGTTTTAGTTTTCCGTATATAATTGTGAGCTTTTCGCCTCCATTTTCAAACAAAACCACAAACCCAATCACTTGTCACTTTACAGAAATTCCACTGTTATAATTAATTGACCTCAAAAGCTGAGGCCGAAGGCTGAAGCTAAGTTGTGTGTGTAGAGAGTTGGAGATACAATCAGCGAATTGTACTGTTGTTCGAGGTGAGTAAGAAATTGCAAAGGGTTCGTTTCATTCCTTTAACGGTGCTTTAGAGCTTGGCTGCGTGTCGGCCTGGTTCCGAATGAAGATGGGAAAGCTGTGACAAAGAGATCGTTGACTTTTCAGTGGAAGGAGTTTGTGACCATCTGGCTCAGACTAAGAAGAGAAGATATATAAACTAAGAATATATACTAAGAATTATTATAAAACAGACCGCTAGTTTTTCTTGGGTAGAAATAGGTGTCCGAAAGCGGGCATGTTTTCTCTTTATGTGAGCCTCTATCAAATTGTGAAGTTCACAAAATGTTTCGTAGTCCATTCGGAAGTACTCGACGAAACCTTTCTTCAGTACTTGACGGGACGTGACGTGACGTGACGGTGTAGTATAGTCACACCTCTGGAATTGACGGTGGCGGACGGAGGTAGACGGGACGTGACGTGACGTGACGGTGTAGTATAGCCGCACCTTTAAAAGAGATGTGTGGAATGATAGGCAGACACCCATCCGACTATTCCTTGGGCTCAGCGTTGTTTGTTTATAAGTTGCAGGTGCATTCCTCTTATCACAGCCCAAGTGTCTCCAGTTATGTCAACATAACCC